>CM032178.1:39399747-39531518 GCA_018908115.1 Anopheles rivulorum | reverse complement strand
CGCTACTAAAATTAGCTAGACCAAATTAATAGTCTCTAGGTGCCCTGGCTGGCCTGTGTGGTGGCTGTTGTGTGAGTATAATTTTTATACGAGAAAACTCCACAATTCTCGTTATTTTTTTAAAATAAACTTAATTATTTTTAATACATTAAATTTAAATTGTTTAAAGCTGTTCTTATATGAACATTGAAATTTAATTTCCATTTTTTACTCTTCCTCAGTATCAAAGCTTTTATCCATCACATGATAGCAGACACGGTAAGCCACGTGACTTCCCGCATCCAGTACAGCAAATGAGCACTGACACAGCATCATTGCCGCCACACTGCCTAAGTAAGGAGGGTTGTTTTATGATCGTTTCTACCTGGGCATCTTCGCACACACAGCAGCAGCATCTGATAAACGCACGCCCACCAACACCACCCCATGGCCAAGGTTGGCGATAGAAATTTATATTTTGTTTAATACACACGCGAAAATCATATGCTTGTTAAGCAATAATACTGCCTATCCCTGCGGCTGATGCTTCTCCCGAAGTTCCAGTTCCCAATGTGGACAAGTTGCCTCTTCGGTACCCAGAGAGTTCACAGTGAGCTGTACGTACACTACTGTCTACGATTACACATAAGCCGTATTCGTCGCTTGTGAAGTATGTTAATCAAGCGAAGGTTTACCTTCCCATCAGCAGCAGAAGCAGGAGCAGCAACGGGTAAGTGCAACAAAACCCATTGGGTAACGTGTGTGTAAAGAGAAGCTTAAACTCCGCTGTATCTAACGCTGATGATGGACGGCGGAGGGTAATAGTCACGTGAACACGCCACTTGCAATGTGACGGTGAGTGCTAGCAAACCTAGGGACATGTGGTCAGTTCGGATGAATTCACATCCGAGATGTTGATGAGAAAAATAAACCAACCCCACATAAATCCCCACCCCTTCTTATACTCCAGCCAGCCAAAATGGCAGGTACGGGTCCATACAGATGGTTAGAAAGTTGAACCATCCATTCCGTCTAGAAGCCATATTTCCTAACGCATATTTCATGATGACCGCAGTGATTAGTTGTAGTTCCATTTCATTTGCTTTCCCTGTAACTTTACATGATTTTTAAGTAAAAACAATTTAACGTAATTGTTTTATACTTATGCAAAGGAATTTTACTTTTCCAATCTTTCACATTCGAGTTTTGTCGCATATATATTTCTTTTAAAACTATTTGCATACGTAACTGGTAAAAGAAGCAAACACACCAGATACGGATCGCAACCGCCATTTTATCCCTGGCCGAGGTGCTGATAACCTACATTTCCGGCCGCCTTTTTTTGCCAATGCTTGACGCCACATTTCGCCATTCGAAACTGGGTATCGTCCGTAGACACGCCCGAGCTGTATGTGGGAACTATCACAATAATTACTCCTACACCATACCCAAAAATCCGCTCTCGTGTGCGTATGCCGTTTTGTACATGTATATTGTGCACGCTCTAACACGCTTCAATGTTTGTTTGGCCATTAAACAACAACAATCCAGCGCAACACACTTTGGAGCTACCACCATGCCGATGCGGCACTCATTTGAATGTTTATTGTTCAATTATGTTATTGCCTTTGTGTTTATCTGTGTGCAAGTTGTTTTTTGTGCTTTGCTTTTTACATAAAAAACTATAACCATTGGCTTTTGTGTTTTTTGTGCGTTTTTGTTGCTATATGCTTTTTTCTAGACGATTTAACTATAAACATACAAACAACACTTCTGGTATAGTGAAATTATGTTCAAAGTATGTTATAACAATTATAAAATATCAATGAAACACAAATTAAACACATTAAATAAAAAAGGCACCTTGCTGATGTCAAACAGTAGCCAATAGCTCTAGCTAAATAGAACGATAAAAGAAAACGAAACGAGCCATCATAAAAGTGAGAGTAACTCTCTCTTTCTTTCTGTGTAAAAGGTAAAGAATAGACACTTGCACCTTTGGTCGAGGGCTTGTGGGCTTTTCACCAACGACAAAATCTAGTTTCCCGCACCCAGGCAGAACCGGCTCCAGTGTGGGGAGTTTTTGCACTGCACTCAAGCAAAACCACCAACCCAACGGTACCGCGCGTTGGGGGTTGAATGGCAATGCAACTGGTGCAACTGGTTAGCAGGTTAGACGTGTGTTTGTTCACGTGTCCAACTTAAAGGAACCTGTTTTTCCTCCCATGCTGTCGCCCACTCTGGCGCCCACTCTCTCCCCAGGTTAATATGTCGGCAAAAACATCTCGGACCAATCGCCATGCTGGGACCAAGCTATGCATGAAATCGAAAGCAAACTATGGTCAAAGAGTTCTGTTGCATTGTTTGCTAAATGCTTCGACGGAACTGAGCTGGCCAGCTGTTTGGTGAGGGCCGTGACCATCAAACGTGGTTTAACTTTTGTTTTTTTTTTTGCCCGAGAATTGATTATACGGTTTGAAGGATTTTCCGCTTCTTTTGCATGCCGGTGTGTATACACGCGCGATCTGAAAATCGTGACTGTGTAGATGATTGCCCACTGCTCAAGGGTGTTGTAATGGTAGGCAGGCAAGCTATAAACAATTGGTCGAAGTAGGAAAACTATACATGCAAGTGCAGTGCATGTGAATTGGCTGTTTAATTACTTTCGTCCAAGCTCTTTGCCCATTTATCTGTCTTTCGTCCATTGCTGGATAATTAATCGTTGCTCTCAGGTGATTCAGAATTTGATTCGTGGCACTTTCCTTTTTCTGTTTCTTTTCGATCCTCTTGGTACTAGGTCATGCCAGCATTATAATCGTTTGCTGGACAGTTTTTTTGTGGCAGAAAAGTCTTAGTCCTGGTACGAGATGCTCGAGCAGAGATTCAATTCGTTATCACCTGCATCACCTAAAATCATTGTATAAAGTTTGTTATTTTTTTTTTAGGCGAATCAAATAATGCTGGTTAAGATTATTCGTATGACCCATTTTATAAGACAAATTGTGAGAAATTTAAAGAAAAACATTTAAAGAAAAAAATGTCAAAAAGGAGTAAAAATGCAAATACCACACTTCTCGGTGTCAATTGTTTGATTATCGTTTGGCCGGTAATAAACATGGGGCATAACATTGGTGACATTCCTTCTTGCATTTAAAACATCCACTCGCGGAATGTTTTCCACTAGCAATTTATCAGCGGAAGACGACAAGAGTTGTTGGTCGATTGGTAAGGAATGTAAGGAATCTGTGCGTCCGACCAGATAAAGGTAGGTCATCTCTACTGCACCAAACACAACACATACACACACATACAGACAACACACACCGTGCAGGCTAATAGCATCGTTCGTTTAACGACCTGCACACTTTAAACCGGCCGGATACCGTTGTTTGGCTTGGCGGTTTAATTAGCCAGCGCCTTTTGATGCATGCGCGCTGCACAACGGCAACAAACGAAACAAACAGCGGTAACCGTCGGTATCAACAAACAAGCGCTACGGGAAGAAAGCGTTTTTCTTCCACGATTACACCAACAACAACAACAACAACAACAACAACAAGGCCACTCATACACTGGTGGCGTAAAAACCTTCAACCGACCTCACCAGGGATTGGCGGGTCGTCGGAACAGGTTCCCGACCTGGATGGATGGGCCGTGGCACATCCCGGGGGAAGAAACCACCAGGAGAAAGTTCCCACTTCCCTTTGCCTTTGCCTACCCCGTTTTTCGAATTCGGTACGCACGTGACACCCATCAGGTTCGGTTGTGCGTACCCCGAAATACCGAAGCATTTCTTCAGCCCAACTCCATACTCGATCCGAGATTTCGACCTCATCCATGACCGTCTTTTGATTGCAAATCGTCACGGTCAGGGCTTGGAACTGGCCCTACGATCGGGCTTATACAGATCTATATTTTCTACGCTCCTCACATTCTGCCATCCATTCCCCGGTTCGTTTGCGCATTAACGGGGAGTCACTGTTACGGGCGAAGGTTTCCATTTCACTCGGTTCAGCTTTCGGTTGAAAGACCCGCCGAAGATGTGGAGGAGATCACCCTTCCATATCAGGAACACTGCACAACGGAACCTGGGCATGGAGACGAAGTGCCATTTTGGGATACCTGTGTACGTTCGAGTAGCAACAGGTCGGAAACAGGTTTTCCGACCTTAGCTTTAGGGTTCGTTTTTTGCTTTGGACCGGCCGGCGTTAACCACACGACAAGGTTTCGGTGAAAGGCGATGAGCAATGGCCACCGAACGGACTGAAGAAAGGCACATGGACCGTGAGTCCATGTGTGGTGGGACACGAACTCGGTGTCAGTCAACCCGATACAGGAATGCAAACAACAGCAGAAACGTCGCAACAACAGCCACCGTCGTCACCAAAAGCGTCGAAAATTTGGGATTCAGACTTTTCAAAGAGACGCAAAAGAATAAAACCATTTGAATGTATGCTAAAACAGATCATTTTGTATATTATATTGTCATAAATATGTGGGATGATAACAAATCGCTTAAGATTTTTAAAATAGAAGTTCTTTAAATGTAGACATAAATGTCACTTGTAAGCATAAATGCATAAGTTTAAATGTGTCTCTGTGGCTCACCATGTAGTAAATGTTGGTGACTGTTATCACACCAACGGGTATCGATCAGAAATTCATACCTCCGATGATCGCATCTCTCTTGTGATAGAACACTTTTTGCAAAACAAGAAATTATTTTCATATACGGAGTCATTACTTAATTTCTTCGAATGTATGAAAATATCTTAAGTTAAGCCATAGTAATCATTATTAGGACTTGCTTTTTTGATGCCAAACCGGCGATAACCGTTTAGAAATGGTAAGATTAAGGATTCCACCAAATCCGCCTCATTCGCTAAGTTTAACACCACCAGAAATTCATCCGTTTAGTTCATGGATTGATTCGAAAATCAAAGTTTAATTATAGACTATGAATGTAGGATTTAATATAAAGAATTAAAAAAATCATGAAAATAAAATAGCAACGCATTTTGCAATAAGACCTCCCAACAATGCAAAAGAGATTTACTAAAGAACATGTTAAGCTATCGTTCACAATTTTAGTAGCTTTGGTGCGGATAACTATTGACCATCACTATCATGGTTCCGAAAAATCGGACGCTAAACCTACGAAAATGTCAAACGGTGCGCGAAATTACTAATGTTTTCCGACAAAATTCCAAACATTGGGTTTTGATACTGCCAAAGGTGGAATAGCTATAGATGATGCCGAATAAATAAACGCATGATCAACACGCGTGCTTCCCGAGCTGATTTATATTTTCGACCCATTAAAATCTTCACTTCCAGTTGGGATGAGTTTAGATGTGTGTTTGAGTGGGAGAATAGCAAAACTTGACGTCATGCCGTGATTCAAAATGTGCTGCTACTGCACGCCGGGTACAGAGAGCGTGGTGCGTTTTCCAGATGGCGCAAAAGTAAATCCACCAAGCAATCCCAAGAGTTTTGAAGTTGCTTTGAGGTTTTGTTTTTGACTATTTATTTATTTTTGCATCCCACTTTCCAATCGCTCCAACTGTACGCGGGTACGTGCATGGACACGGGGGATATTTGGGGAAAACGGGAAGCACGNACAACGGAACCTGGGCATGGAGACGAAGTGCCATTTTGGGATACCTGTGTACGTTCGAGTAGCAACAGGTCGGAAACAGGTTTTCCGACCTTAGCTTTAGGGTTCGTTTTTTGCTTTGGACCGGCCGGCGTTAACCACACGACAAGGTTTCGGTGAAAGGCGATGAGCAATGGCCACCGAACGGACTGAAGAAAGGCACATGGACCGTGAGTCCATGTGTGGTGGGACACGAACTCGGTGTCAGTCAACCCGATACAGGAATGCAAACAACAGCAGAAACGTCGCAACAACAGCCACCGTCGTCACCAAAAGCGTCGAAAATTTGGGATTCAGACTTTTCAAAGAGACGCAAAAGAATAAAACCATTTGAATGTATGCTAAAACAGATCATTTTGTATATTATATTGTCATAAATATGTGGGATGATAACAAATCGCTTAAGATTTTTAAAATAGAAGTTCTTTAAATGTAGACATAAATGTCACTTGTAAGCATAAATGCATAAGTTTAAATGTGTCTCTGTGGCTCACCATGTAGTAAATGTTGGTGACTGTTATCACACCAACGGGTATCGATCAGAAATTCATACCTCCGATGATCGCATCTCTCTTGTGATAGAACACTTTTTGCAAAACAAGAAATTATTTTCATATACGGAGTCATTACTTAATTTCTTCGAATGTGTGAAATTATCTGAAGTTAAGCCCTAGTAATCATTATTAGGACTTGCTTTTTTGATGCCAAACCGGCGATAACCGTTTAGAAATGGTAAGATTAGGGATTCTACCAAATCCGCCTCATTCGCTAAGTTTAACACCACCAGAAATTCATCTGTTTAGTTCGTGGATTGATTCAAAAATCAAAGTTTAATTATAGACTAAGAATGTAGGATTTAATATAAAGAATTAAAAAAATCATGAAAATAAATTAGCAACGCATTTTGCAATAAGTCTTCCGAACAATGCAAAAGAGATTCACTAAAGAACATGTTAAGCTATCGTTCACAATTTTAGTAGCTTTGGTGCGGATAACTATTGACCATCACAATCATGGTTCCGAAAAATCGAACGCTAAACCTACGAAAATGTCAAACGGTGCGCGAAATTATTAATGTTTTCCGACAAAATTCCAAACATTGGGTTTTGATACTGCCAAAGGTGGAATAGCTATAGATGATGCCGAATAAATAAACGCATGATCAACACGCGTGCTTCCCGAGCTGATTTATATTTTCGACCCATTAAAATCTTCACTTCCAGTTGGGTTGAGTTTAGATGTGTGTTTGAGTGGGAGAATATCAAAACTTGACGTCATGCCGTGATTCAAAATGTGCTGCTACTGTACGCTGGGTACAGAGAGCGTGGTGCGTTTTCCAGATGGCGCAAAAGTAAATCCACCAAGCAATCCCAAGAGTTTTGAAGTTGCTTTGAGGTTTTGTTTTTGACTATTTATTTATTTTTGCATCCCACTTTCCAATCGCTCCAACTGTACGCGGGTACGTGCATGGACACGGGGGATATTTGGGGAAAACGGGAAGCACGAAGAGACGATCATTCGCGCGAACGATGATCGTACAAATCTGGCTTATTGCACTTGTACAAACTAAAAAGGGTAGCAAAATGGCTACTAAACTGTACCATTGGCTGCGATCGATCGGATCGGAGTTGGTTGCACTGCATCATGAATATTGCCATTTCATCCGATCGGAGATCCGAGATCGCAACATTGTGATACTGGCGCGCGGGTTTGGAATGTGGATTGAGCTGAATGTTGCCGTTGCGCAGGCCCCTCGTTTTGCTTTATCACGGCGATCTGCCATTTTTACGACAAATCACCGCTGGCTAGAGAGGAAGGAAAGCAAGAACTGTGGAGACCTTTTTGATGTTGCGCAAAACGAAGAAAAAAAAATCGAAGCAAAATGTTTTTCTTACTTTAGTTTGTGATAAACGCGCTTTCCAAACCGGACCCGAACCGTGTGCGCTGGCTGGTTGTTGTGGTGGCGCAATAAAACTGAACTGAAACTGCTGAAGGATGTTTTGTTTTTTCGTTTGTTTGTACACTGGCTTTTGGGGGGTTTTGCAGTTCCGCAACCGAACCTTTTGCGCGTGAAAGTGAACGCATTTTTACAGCCAAACTTCTTTTCATCCGGTTTTGGCACACTCGGTAGCCCGAGCCGGCCCACCGGGCAAATCATCATCGATGAGATGTTTAGCACCATCATCACGCTTAGGGACTGGGGATTTTAATGCGCTCGCTGCGACGACGTTAGTTGGGAAATGAACTATTAGCTGGCAATGCGATAAGGCAATTAAAATACTATTTCCCGGATATTGAAGAATATTAGTGTTTTTTTGTGTGTGTGTTTTTGTTCGGATGTAGGGGAAAGTTTTCTCAAGTGTGTAACTGTTGTGAAAATTTACTTACACGCTTCTTCATGTACCGGAATGACGTTGATCAACAACATTTGTTCAAACTCGTCTAGAGAGCAGAAAAAAATCGTTCCATCGAACAGTTATCTCTATACTTGTTTTCATTTTTAAATGATTTTTGTTACCCAACTCAACAGCAAAACAATCGTTAGAAAAACAAAATCAAGATAGCAGCATTAAAGCATGAGATTTTCACCCTTTTGTATTGATCATTTCACCCTAAACGGGGAAAAAATAGTGGGTGGTTTATGTTATCATCGATGAGTTTTTCACTTCCTCTATGCATTTTTGTTTGAAAGCAAAGGGGTGAAAATGTTGCAACAGAATTTTCCATTTTCTCACCCCAACCTGAACCACCTCCAAATATGAATTAATATATGTAAAAGAAAAGTAAAACAGCGCGTCAATTTTCCCCCTTTAAGTAATGTGATTGAAATAAAACAAAACAAAATGAGTAATAAATAAAATAAAAAACCGGCGCTTTTTTTTCTTTCTGCCTGTTTCGCCTCATCGAGGAGGATGACCCGAGACCAGGTGGACGTGTACCAAAGGCAAGTGAAAGTTGTCCGAAACCGCGGAAGGCTAAAGTTTTACGGCGCCCAGGAAAGAGCGCTAATGCGCGTTACTTTCCTCTCCTTGGAGATGATTCCATCTTGGTTAGTGCTATTTTCGGTAGCACAATTTCGTAAGTGCGGTGGGTGTGTGATTTTCTTCACATTCACGAGCTGCTGTGCCAGGTGAGTGCGCCGAGCTCTGGTGAGGATTCTGCTCACCACTGCGCGCCCTGTGTGTTTTGATCGCGAAAGGTGCAACGTCACGATGTAACCTTGAGAGTGAAATTCAAGTTGCACAGACCCAAACACCATGGCCGGCCGGCTTGCGTGGGCCCATTCGTCTAGTTCCGATGCACGGAAAGCGCCTCAAGTGGCCCCAGCTTGTGTAGAAGCTGCTGGCGTTCTGCTTGATGCAGCGCGGGAGTAAGCCATTAAAGGCCACGACGATGATGATAGGGCAAATTTCTCACGCGAAAAGCAACAAACGTTAAAAAAAACTCCTCCTCTTGCTCAAACACCGGAAAATGGTAAACAAACCAGAAAATGCGTGTTGCCCTGCAGTTCGTTCGGTCGGTGAGCGAAGGGAGAAATGATCGTGGATGGTGCAGCAATGGGAGGAAATTTTTAAACACCGTTACCACTCGAATGCTCGTTGAGGGCTGCGAAAGGGGAACGTTATGAGAAAATTGCCCATTTTAGAGCGCACAATGATTATCTTTAAATTTAATGTAAGCATCAATGGGTTGGAAGAGCTTTTGTTACCGGTCGGATCGATTTTCAACAAAAATGTGTGGCTGGGGAAAAAAAAAAGTTTGCTTGCGTTGCCTTGCCCCTTAAGGAAAGGGGTAAGAATCCGATTTAAAAGTCATCGCGGGTGGGTCGATAAATGGAACACGAATTTCGTAAATTTGGCCGTGCCCAATTAGAAAGCTTTCACCCTATTAGGCTGATGCAATAGGATATATCGTGTTGGGTTTGTGTTGGGTGATGATACTTCTTTCACGACTTCTTTCACTCATTAGTCATATCGTTTCGAGGTTTCGTGCCGAAGTAATTTAAGCATGTCACCGAAGTTTATTTCCCACTTTTCGTCCAAGCTTTCTATTGGAGTATCTCTATCTCCCAAACTATTCACATGTATGCATCCATTTGCAATAAGTCACCAATGTTAATCATGACTGATGGTACCAATTAAAAACAAAGCCCGAGAGAGTCGTCTTTTATCAAAGAAAGTTTAGAAGGTTAAAATTGGCATATTTGCGTTCATTGGCCAAAAAGTAAGTATGCAAGCGACATCTCGTTACCGACGACTACCGGTCAAACGCCGGGCAGATAGCAATTGTTCGTAGCGACGTACGTCATGGTCAAGTTGAACGAAAAACATGTTTACCATTATTTGGCCTTACAATACAACGACAAACAGGTCGCTCTGCTGGTCTACACGAGTGCACTGTATCGGGGCACTCGTATCGGTTTTCCAGCACTGCGAAAGAATCGCTTGTCGTGCGACGCGCGTTTGTACGTAACTTCTGCTGAGCAGAGTAAAACATACGTTCGTACATCTTGTCGCTGATAAAATTGAAGTTTTTCTGGATCGTTTGCTGTTTGCTGTTGCGGTTTTATCACTATAATTGGATCGTAAAACATCGCTTGTGGAAAAGAGAGAGAGAGAGAGAGAGAGAAAATATGCCATGCGTGCAGGAAACCGTCTACAGTGGTGCTGGCGAAGAGGCGAAACAAATAGTTAAGTTTGATCGGATTGTTGAGAAGTTTTAAACATACGGAGAGATGTTTTTCTTTTGTTGCTGCAATGCTAACGTTAAATTAATTGGTTAGAAAATATTTTATATTACTTATTTACTTAATCAGTCTCCGTAAAAACAAACACTCCATTAATGATACGAAAAAATGCATACAATGCCCTAAGTATCGTGTGATTTTTTTATTTCGACACTATAATCTCGCTTTTTTACTAATGGTTTCATCGTCTGTACAAAGGTACTGTATAATGGTCTGTAAATGAATCTGGTCGAAATTCAACTAGTTCCTAGCGTTTTTTTCTCTTAAGATGCTCTTTTTTATACATATATGTTTTTTTCTTCTTCCACACTTGACGAATCTGTTGTTTATTAGCTGCAGGTGTTGTAATAAATTTTCGTAAAAAAAGCTCGTTTGGCACTGAAATTTGTCACACTGCATGCTGTAGATATATAGAATTCCGTAATCGCTAATATTTTTTTCTTGGATAAAAAACTGGTTTATTTATCCTATGTTCATCTAATTCGCCTAGGTGAATGATCTACCAATATGGGAATTTGCAAGAGATAACACATTGTGTTGCTCGGTGTCATTCTAGTCACGTGCCCATTCCATCATTTAAAAGATGAGCAGTGCGCAGTGGATAAGACGATACGAGAGATCCAACATACGCATATTTTGATATTATAGCCTAATTTGATACGCAGATTTTGATATTATAGCCTAATTATAGTAAATGTATTATCCAAAAATGCATTTAATTTGAAATTGTGCTCTTTTAAGAGCTTTGTTTTATAGCCTAAATAGAGGCACATTTTCAGTCAAAAATTGCTTTCTCAGCATACTTGAAACTATTTTAAATTGTTTAGATTTTGATAGTTATTGACAAAACGTTAACACGTAAATAAATGTGTGTTTTTTAAATACTTTTTTGTGTAAATTACGTATTCAATATTTGAAGTAATGTAGCCTTAAAAAAATCTCACAAAATTTATCCATTTTCCAAACGTCTGGGTGTATATCACCCCATTCAAGACATTTCAAGTGTAAACTTCCAATGTCTTGAGCAAATTATGTAGGCATAACTTTTCATTTTCATGTTTTGCGCGTTTCGCTTCGGTATGCAAACAACAAAACTGTTGGGCCCCCAGAAATATGGGCCACTGGGTAAGTGCACTCCAAAAGGTACCTGCGACCGCGTGGCAATGTTGTTCGTGCTTAAAGCGAGCATGACCTCCTCCTTCCCGACCCGTACGCTGTTGCTGACACACTTAAACACTACACATCTAGATTAATCGCACCCGTTCTTGACGCGTGGTGGTGTGTCGTGCGCCATGTCAGTAGGGAAAATAAACGAGGTGAAAACTGCATAACTTCTTCAAGTGCTTCACAACGGAATGGAATGTGCAGCGCACAGCCAGATCACTCTTTGGGTGGGGAATGCAGTGTTTTCTTACTCTTCTTGCTCTTCTGCTTCTATTAAAGGGTGCTGCCAAGCTGCACCTAATAACCCGTGCAGATGCAGCATGGAATGGAGAACCTCCAAAACGAGCTCCCCTAGCTTGCGTTGGGCACGAGGTGTACCTCATTTTTTTCCTTCCATTTGGATCGCGCTGGAACATTTTGATTAGCAAACAAACGGCGGGGTTGATGGGCGTTTGTTTGATGTGTCACTAAATTGGGTGCCCGCTTTAGTGGGAGGAGAGGGTGGCGGGCTGACGAATGGGTGCTTTAGAGGGAGGAGGGTGATGCGCGCATCTTTACCGACACCATTTCGCGTAGGTTTCCCCCTGAAAAGAATTGCGTGGGTGATTGGGCGAGGGTGACAGCAAAACAACGGGCCAAAGTGTGCTTAAAAACTTGAAACAGTTTTTTCCACCCGTGAGCCGTGAATGAGACACCGATTCTTAGGCTAAAGTTGAAAGCGAAACGCACGGTAGGAAGCTAAGGAAAAAAAACCTAGCATCGACGCAACAACAACAACACACACAACCAGCCAGCCAGCCCCCAAATTAGAACGTGGGAGAACCGGATGACCCTGACTGGGTGCTTACGATTGAATGGTGGTGGCTGTGTGACTACCGGCGGCTCAGGTGCTGACGCCAAGGTAGGCAAAACTAACACCCACCCACCAACCCATTCACCCATCGACCGAGGATTAAGACGGGGAGGGCGCCATCGTCACAAGACGCCGAAGAGTTTGTGAATAACCTTGCCAATGCTCTGCATTGCTTGATGTTGTCTGTTGCATTCCATTTGCATTTTTTTTCATGTGCATAACATAGTGACAAAACACAACGAACAGTGGGACACTTTTTTGCGTACTAAACCACATCATGGGGCTGGTTATAGCGAGAGCTGATAGGAAAAAAACTCCTACTAAACTAAACTCCATAAATGTGGATTGGTTTAAAAATAAAAAATAAAAATCCCTGTGTTTTATGTTCTTCTTTGTGGCTGCACGAAAAAGCCATCGATCCGTCACACTAAACAATCTGTCCTTCTGCGCTCATTCCCGCGTACAATCTGACAATCGAATCTAATCGTGGAAGCGTACCAACAATACTCGCTTCGTTAGATTCCTTGTTGCCCTTCGCACACCTATCGATGTTAAAATTAGCGCAGTTAGTAGGCTAATGGCAGGCAATAGATCGGTCGTTAGTGCGGCATCATACTCCTCAATAAAAAAAAGCAAAAAACAAGAAGCTATTACAAACTACTACCGCAAGGGACAACACACACACATACGGGGAGAGACTTCGGTTCTCAAAAATAAACTAACTTGTCTCCCGATCGAGTAGAAGATGGATTACTGGTTCGGTATGTGTTGAAGGTTGCACCGCGACAGAGCACATTTCATACGACTCCCTACTGTGTGGCAGCAAAAGGGATCGCTCTACTTCACACTAAGAAACTGTCACCGATACACCCAGCACGTGACTATCGACAGGGCAATGGCTACAAAGTCTATGCCGACCATTCCACGGCTTCATTTCGAACTCATTTTACTGGCTTTTCTAATCTAATTTAATGCCACGCTAGAACCCCGATACGTACATTCCTGCGTCTGCGGAATGGTAGATAGAGAGAAAAAAGGTTATTGCCAGTGGAGCAAAGAACGCTACGCGTGGGTAGCAGTATTTTGACCAGTAATTATCTTCACTTGAATTACTGGTGCGTTTAGATGGCGATCCGATCAATAGAGGTTATTGCTTGGACGCTTTTGGAGGGTCCATTGATTGGCAGAGTGCGCCAGCTGCAACGTGATTTTTTAACAGCGAATAGTGTGGTAAGCTTACCAATCCCACAAATCCGAAGACAGAAAGAACGTACGGGATTTGTGAAGGTTCATTAAGCCATCAGTTTGTGGCAATGCGAAGTAAACTTTGTAGCGTGAAAGTGAACTTTAACTTTCAAGATTTAAAAGGGATTGGGGAGATGTGGAAGTGTTTGGATTATGATCTGTATTTAAAAGTCGATTAAGATTGGATTTTAGGTCAATCCTTCACTAAAAAGAAACAAATTGTATAACCGTCATCAACAAGAAAGTTACAAAAAGACGTATTTCTTAAGACACGGGAACACTTCTAGTTATTGATGATTTCTGTCTTTGCCAGAATATTGCGAAATATGTGATGTAATTGTGATGTCATTTGAGCACCTTGCGATATCATCTGTAACAAATATAAATGAGGATTTTTGGGGAACTCAATGGAATTTCAATCAGTTTATATCGATTACAAACATTTTGCTCGTTTTGCACTACTCATGATGTTTAACTACGGAGGCTCAAACAATGTTGTAATAACGATTTTTTTACTCGCTGTTGGTTACCCCAATAACCAACTCCAAAACTTTCTCAACAAATCCCGTTGGAATGAGGGCGAAAATTTCCAAAGCTACTTTTAACGCGATAATTCGTACTAAAGCGCACTGTTAGAAATTGGGCCCTCCATTCCATTCCTCATCTTGCACGGTGGATTTGCCTAATGGCTGTACGGGAAGTGGAATCGTGTTTCCTTCCGCCTTCACCATCTGAGCATCATTAGGTATACACACACACAGCACACAGCACACGGGAATGTGTAAGCGATTCTCAATCGACCAGCCAGATGTACACACCACCCATCACCAACACAATGCAAATGAGCTATTTCCGTACCGTTCGGGTTCAGGTGCATCCACCTCATCCACAACGCCTGCCTCCCTCACAGTCCCTACAGTATGCTACACTTCAACATGTATCGATGTTGAAATGTACGAGCGTATCGTCTTCATCATCGGGGCTGATATGCCCGACCGCGAATATCGGTGAGTTCCGCATGCACAGGGGCGACATTTACCATTCGCTAAACGCCAAACGCAAATTTGTAGCTCTAATCGAGAAAGTCGGCGCGCGTTGGTTGGAGAAAGGCCAAAGGCCTTATAATCTTGTGCATGCACCTTCTCCTCCATCGATGATGACTTCGCGGTTCGTTAGCTTTCCCGTTCCTCCAAATGAAATTACACGAGGAACGTTTGTGAATGTATGGAAATTAGCGAAGGCGCAGCGAAGGAGCGAGCTTTTGCGACAGTGCATTTATATTCATGATGCTTCCGCATGCTAAAAGGGAAATGATTTAAGCTTAGTACTATACGTCGACTTTCTAATCATGCTGCGATAGGGACACACTAATTTGTTTATTGCGAATCCAAGGTCTTAAAATAAACATATCGTTGGATAGTCATATCTTATCCCCTTATTGTCCTATGACCTTTGCAGGTATAAACCCATCACACCTTAGATTCTCTTGGTTAGATAGATATTCTTTTAAGTGGTAGGGAAATTCTGCAGAAACTGTCACTAAAGTTTTGAGCCTGGGTTATAACATTGCTAGTTTCTTCAATCTCGCAGAAGAGAAAGTAATCCTAGATTTCAGGATAGGTTATATATAAAAAGTCAATCCGATATCCATAAGGCCGACCGGTTTCCGCAACTGCGAAGTCATACGAAACTTCACCAATTTTGGATCAAAAGTCAGAAGATATTGATATTGTTTGATGTTAATATACACCTATATAATATAACCCTTAATACCACAGCTTGAGGTAATTTCTTCGCTTAAAGCACATGCGATAGTTAAGATTAAAACTATGTATGTCTCTGCGACATGGAAACTGCCCAAAAGAGGTATAATTAGACCTCAGTTTTAAACAAATAATCAATATTCGTTAAGCTGCTGGTCCTGTATAAACGATACGAATATCTCTAGACTGTTCATACAAGCGGTTGAGGTTTGATAGACTCCATTCGAGATAAAGTTATTCTGCGTCGATCAACAAACGGCAAACGATAATTGATCCTAAGGCTTTTAAGCAACTCCTGCTAAGAACTTTTACTTTGAAGTCATTGTAATAAATAAGAAAGTTAGTACATTTCAAGTCAAACTAGAGAGCTAGTGAAACGATTGACTAATCCTTATCATCATGCACCGTGTAACAACACAATTGAACGATCGAAACAGCCGTGCATTCGACACGAACGATGCAATTTCCGTCGCTATCGTGCGATCGTGTCGGTGCATCTCTCTAAACTTCACGGACGAATGACGCTCACTGTGGTCATGCCGTGTCGTGATGAATGTGTCTTCTGAACGGAACTTTTGGCACATTCAATCAACTGTACATGCCGCCGTGCCGCAGCTACAGGTGGTACCGACCGTCTTCCAACCGGGCCAAGCTAGTGTAGCAATCAACTTACCTAGCACCGAAGATGTACTCCGGCACCAGACGTCACGAGTGCGCAACAGATCAGATGGTGATGGTAATGCTTTCCTTGTAACTTGTCTTGCGGTCCCGTACCGCATCCGATCGGCGAATCGAAATGCCGAGAAAAATGAAGCAAAATTAAACGCATGACTCGTCGAGTGAGTATGTGTATGAGGGAGAGAGAGAGTAAGAGCGACCGAAGAATTGAAGGTGGGTGGCGATCGCGAATCGGTATCGTTATGAAATTCGTTTGATTAGCAGCACATAAACAACGCCGGGCTGGTGCTGTTGAGTAACATCCCTGTCGTTACAGTTAATTGAGAGACGACCCGTGGAGGTTGGTACGATGATCAGAACTGATCGGTCTGGCGTTTAGCCTACCTTCGACGACGAATGGTGGCAAAAGGGTATGGTGACCCGTAATTGACGATCTGGCTGAAATGGGCAATTGTTAGGTGAGAGATATATGCATTGCGCCATAGACGTGTCTACGTCACCGCGACGGATGCAGGCAATATTTTAATTTAAACTTTCATACGCGTGCTGCTGCTACGGGCTGGTTCGGTTTATTATTAATTTTTGCACATCACGGTCTAATGTGCGAAGAACTAAATGATGCATATGCAGGCAAAAGCATCTTAACAAGCTTCATAAAGTGAGTATCAGTTTGACTGACCCACTATTAATGATCATGATTTGTCGAGATCCAGTATTTCTGGTTTGCCATGACTTCCAAAATCTCCAAAAGATTCCGCTGTTGCTGAAAAAAGCAACATGACACCACAAGCTTGTAGCTGCTTTACTGAAGAATAATCGAACATTGGACAACCTACGCATTTCCCTCCAAAAAACGACTTCTTGCTCTCGACATACACCATTACGCTTGAATGTCAACTGAAAGTAGAGCCGACAATATCCATAACCATCGTTCAACGTGGGCTTTGACTCTTCCAAATAAAGAATATTAGCTAATGGCGATGGAACGACACAACGAAAAGCAGCACTGCTGTTCATTTCATCCTGAACCATCCCTATTATGGGACGTGAGATGATACCGCCTTAAGGCCACGGTTGTTGACTTTGTTACTCAAAAGCTTTTGTCTTTGTGGGTTGTGTGTCTTCCTAATATATATATCGACCTCCCTGTGAGTGATTTACCCTTAGGAAGTAGTCGTGTGCTTATTCTGGTTCTTAGCAAGTTTGCCAGTCGTGCGTGATTTTGACCAAGCAGAACGTACTATCAAGATGAGCGTGACTGACTTGTTGCTGGCTTTCGCAGGACGTGCCGTCATGAACGCGAACGCGAACGGTACAACAATTCGTAACACGCAAATAAACGCAAGGAAAATAAACTGCATTTCCCTGACCTGGTCAATCGTTTCATTGTATACATGATGATGACGCGGAACGTCATGCCAGGTTGTTAGTCGCTTGCTTATGGAACACTTGTTGAGCAGACGGAATGTACATTGAGAACGCCGGTGTGCTTGTGTTTGAACGAGCGTCTAAACACGCACGTGACTCTGACAGCAAATGAATCGTTCATGCAACGATGTCGCACAGCCTTTGTTTTGTGATTTATTATCCAATTTCGTAGGTTGTGGTTTCGTTATTCTTCCAAAATTTATGCAAAATATGTTTGGTTTTTCACGGAGTTTAGTTTGTAAAGCTTTTACGCAGTTTTAAGTAAGATATAAAAAAAAATTTGATTATCACCATCCATTCAGTCTTGTCTTCTTCACTCCATGTTTACGAATATATTTTCTCACCACTTATCACAATATAGCGATACCATTATACCTACAGAGTTTGTCATTCAAACTTCACTTTTAAACTACTTCGTGTTAAAGGGCATTGTAATTGCAGTTACCTAACCCCAACAATTGCATGCTCGCTCGTCTCCAAGCCATCACACATACCAAACAAAATACGAACGACAATGCGTCGCGGACGGGCATCGTATTGCTTCGCTTCGAATGGCGCTAGCACTACTTCACCTCAGCATACCACAACGAAAGGTGAGAACATCGCAACATGATCACGAACGTAACATTTCGCAAGCGTTTCGGTCGGGTTTGATGCTACTGCACCATAGCGACACCATGGACGACCATCTATCGACGATTTCAATCGAATAGTGTCTCTCCTCTACCCAGTCTCCTCACACACCTTCGATCTGTTGGTGGAATGAAGAAGCGAAGGAATGGCCATAAATCTCAACCATCTTCTGGTCTCAAGGTTAGACACACCGATGAGAGCTGCATGTATGCATTAAATAGAAGAAAAACACGACAAAAAAAATGTCTCTTCCCCCAGTACTACACATAACTTTTTGGGGGTGTTACGTCTGCTTTTAAAAGAGAAAAAAAAGGTCCCAAAAACAATTTCCTCCGGCACTAGATCTATTTCATCTATCTATTCGTTCCCGCGCGTTGTTTTTGTATCAACAAACACATCACGGTCGGTCAACCCTGAGGGGTCAGCGTAAAGATTCGGGAAAATGCTTGGTCAAGCGCAATGTCGCCTTCCCTGCCCCGGTAGGTTAATATTCATCAAAAATTGGGACCCATTTTGCTGTCCCGACCTGTTGTTGCCAGGTCTACTACACGAAACCGTACACTCCGATCGCCGTATTTTTAGTCGAGCATGTATGTTTTCCCAACCTTCCATTCGCTGTTTCAACGCGTCAGCCCCATGCCCAATTGCTCGGTGATCAACGATACACACATGTGAGAAGCGGATCCGCATGATTTTTCTTAGTCAATATACTTTTTTACCAAAAAAAAACACACAAGACCAAATCTTCCCCCCTTACGTCATACGCTTTGGGGCGCCCTGCCGGCAGTGGGAATTCTGCGTGAGGAACAGGTTCAAAAATCGAAAATATCTGTGTTTCTGTAACTCGCACCATTACGCGCGGCTATGCTTTCTATTTGGGGACATTTTATAACGGGCGTTAAATTTTCACATCAACACGAGGGTTTGGTGGGCCGCCGACCTGGCGGTGGATGAACTTGGAAGAAGCGAATCGTTTTTATCATCCTTGGGAATATAATTTGTGTTTGAACTTACTCAATCGGAGCTATTTTTACATCCGATCTTACATGAAGGAATAGGCTTGGTCAACGTTACCGACAAAAGAGTTTGATCAGTGTTTGTCGCATTGCTTAATTCTATTTGTATACTTCTTAGAGCAGTCCCACTAAGTACGTGTCGGTTTAAATCACAAAGCTGGCTTGAAGACATGGTTAGGCACTTGAAACATACCTGAAAAGAGAAGGAATTAAAAAGTGACATTAGTTACAAATTATTTTACTTGACATTAGAACATGTTGTATGGTTTTAGTACTCTTTTATCCAGTAGTTGTGACTTTATTGATCGATGATGACATTAATCGAGATAAGAGCTTCTTATCTCTTAGAACTCAATGCTTATCACGCACACTCTAAGGCGGTGCGAAAGCCTACCCGTATAACAATGGGGTACCACCCCATGACGCAAGAAAAATGACACAAACACACATATATGTACAACTGCACTGCTGTTTCGCGGGAATACAAGCAGTGGAAGAAAATACCATATAAGCATATAATCCATCTTTTTTTTTGTTCTACTACATTCACGTGCACCCTATACTATACAGCTATACAGCGTAGGTAGCCGATTCTAGGCACCTTGGTGATGATGATGATACACGGTGTAATTTGATATTGCAGCGGGTAGAGTCAGTACTAACACAACCCAGTGAGGTTATGGTCGACCTCACATCGACAAACAAATGTTACCACCAACCAATTGCGCTAATTGGACCCGTTGGTACCTTTTGGGGGGAGGACAGCAACTACCTTCTACCCTCCCGACAGTAGAACGTGCCAGCGGTACCGTCGGTTGGGCTTTGTCATCGCACGTTTAACTCTTCTTACGGAAACGTCAGAACTTTTCGACGGACATTGGAGCAGTTAGAGATTATATCACAATTCGTACCGGGGCTGGGAGAGTAAGCGTTTTTTTTTGTCTTTTACCTGTCTGCCGTTTCATTCGCTAGTGTGACGGTTCAATGTCAGCCAAGCTAAAATTACTTGTCAACTAACACTACGAACCTACTTAAACAATCCTCCTTTTCATGCAGGCGTGCGTTCAAGTAGTGAGGTTCGGAGGAAATGTTGGAAAATTGTCGCTTGACGTAACAACGTGGCGTAGCATGCAAACAACCGTACAAAACGTGTGTGGTTGAGGGCATCATCAGTCATGTTAGATTCTAGAATGGCAGCATTGCACGTTGCTTCTTTGAAGTGTACACGGGAATTAAACGATTCAATGCTTGATTGCATATTATACAAGACTTCTAGCGTTCTAAAACCCAAGTGTACAAGACCAGTTGACTGCATTTCTATAATTTGGAAGCATTCAATGTACAATTTTGTTCATCCTTCACGAAGTAGGAGTTACTAAGACCTACTAACTCATGTCTGCCGTATAATGCCTTGCTAGATTCTGGTAGCTAATCCTAATAACAGTATGTTCAAGGTTCGAGAGTTTAGACGAGATTCGATGTACGACACTCGCTGCGTTAGACTTATGATTTGGCTTTAGAAGCACTGATCATATCTACAAAATCCAGTAATAGTTTATGATTCTACTCATAAGAACACCAATTTTTATATTAATCTGATTGTAATACTTCTATGAATCAGAGTATTAGCCAGACGAAGAAAAAAGTCACGATTTCGCAACGACATCTCAGTCGGACCGTTCCACCAGGTGGAAGGTGCGAAAAACAACCTACTGTTCTCGCACAACTAACTGGACCACAGTAGTCAACGACGTCACCCAATCGCTCAGCTGCCAGCTGGTTAGCCAGTCAGCCAACCATCGCATTCAGGGACGTCAGATAAGCAAGGTGTGATAATTATCTGGTCGTGATTTAAGCCACTCTATCTTCAAATTCCTTCCACTCTAGAAGGATGCTTCGGTTCGTGACAACACTCTTTTGCGGTGAAATCCAATCTCATGTATAATGGAGGGCTTTAAGCTTATTTCGAGCTACACAAGATGGTTTGGAAGTTTTATCACCTTCTTCACAAGGATGCGCCAACTCTCGGTGGATGCTCTTATGGATTTGCGATAGTTCTTTGAGAGTGTGGTAGATGTGTTTATTGGTTCCATTATGACACTCTTAAAGTAAACAATTCAATTAGCACCGGAACAACATGTTCGTTTCTTATCTTTTCCATCAAACATCGCTTAGCAAAGGTCATTTGCCCGTGTGTAACTGTATTAATGATTCGCCATGATTTTCGTACCGATTTACGTTCCATATCAGGAATAGTGTTATCAGTAATGGTTTTTATCGGTAGTGTAAAGCTGAATATACGATCAATCCATCTATAGTTGACATGATAAGGGAGCTACAGAAAAGGGCGCTACATCACAAAACTATGTTTGAGATGTTGTAAATAAAAATTTGTTTCAAAAAGGTACAAAAATACAATTAAATACTATTTGGAGAACCAATAATCACGATTTTGTCATTGAGGTAACATTTGGGTAATGTTTTTAAGCTTTAAATGCTCTTAATCATCGGATCATTGTAGTATTATTTACCATCTGGTACGCGATCAGTATTCTGTCCGCATCTGACTCACAAGACGATATGCGCCAGTTGCGTCATGCAGCTAATGCGGACAGCGAGTTAGACAGGAACGACGGCTCAAAAAGCTCACAAAAATAAATCGCCAGTCCAGTCAAACTTGTTGCCGCTCGTTAAACATGCGTGAGGCTCCAACATTGTCGTGCGGATTGAAACGCTTGCTTGACCATAGTGCTGACCAAATGGATCCGGTGTATACAAATGAAAAGGAAAGAAAAAAATCACCGATTTGATCGTGCAGAAAATTCTCTCAAGCTGGCTGAGCTTGGTGAGAAGTGTTCTTAATGCCATATCAAATCCATAAGGTGACCCACGCCTGGAGCAACCTCCACAGCAACCGTGCACCGTACGATATCCAAAAACACCTTCACACAACAAAATGGAGATTCGTATCCGAGCAAAGCAGTTGATTGGTCCGGGTTGGTGTTGTGTGCACCATTTATGGGTTCGCGTCGGGGAACATCGACAACTTTACACTGGCGTTTCACGACCAGCACGATCACTTCCTTGATCGCTCATGTGATGACGCCTTCGCACTCCGGTCGCCAACGTTATTTGCGTATTTGATTCGCGTCGCTAAGGTGAACCCGAAACGGAGTGTTTAGAGGAGTTATTCTTTTGTATCAATCTTTATACACACACAAAATCACCACATGGAGATGGTCTCGAAATTGAGTGGCGAATTTCAACTAGCCTTTGAAGTGAGAGAATAGATTTGGACATATTTGAATATCATTAAAAACCTAACTAATTATTTAAATTAATTTTTATTCAACTCTTTTTAACTCAGTTTTTTAATCGTACATTTTATTAGCATTGTGATAAAGATAGTGAAACAGATGTTGCATAAACAAGAAATCGAATCAATACGTCGCATCGAAACGAGTTTGTTGCAGAATGTCTCTAAATACAGCCTGATTTCTATATCTCTAGGCAAGTTACGTCACGTGGTGTTAGCTCCTAACTGCCAGCTTCCTTATCGAGCCAATCCCATCGTAAGGAGAACTAACCCTAGCTCAACACGCAACGATCGTTTGATAGAGGTTCACCCTTAACCACTGTTAAACAAAAGCAGAGAAAAAATGGGAAAAGCGCACTTGGACGCTAATTAAAACACCATGTTGCTGTCCTAATTATGTTTCACATATTAGCCGACCGTCGTGAAACTTGTTCGCGAAGCTGAACACCGTCGGTGCGCACACGCAGAGAGAAAGGAACGTTACCCTACGTGATACACAGGAAGTGATAAGTATGTAACCAAAATGACCCACATTAAAGGGTGACAAGTATGGGCTAACTCCACCCATTATAAGGCAGTCGGTCAAGTAGTATAGACGGTAATGCACGGCTTAAGGACACGCTCCGGTTTGAGTTCAATTCTCGACGCGTGACGTGGCTTAAGCGGCAAAAATTGACAGTTGGGGCCGTTGGTTAAATAGCAAATAAAAATGTCATATTTCAATGATAAAGTCGTAAACGTGACGAATCAAAATTTTAAGAAAGAGAAAACTTTAATACGATTGTTCCAAGAATTTGTTGATTTCTGAGAAACAAAATCATGCAAGTCATGAGAACTGGGTAAGTAACTTAAATATTTAATAACATATTTAAAAAATAACAATAATTTCATGTTTGAAGCAATTTCCATTTTTGCAATTTACATTATTGTTAGATTTTTTATTGGACAAAACGGCAAAAATGCCGTCATAAGTAAAAATAAAAAAAATAGATTTTTTATTGCAAACTAACTGATAAGTTTGCGGAACTATATCCGCTGATTGAAGAATCAATAGAGATCGATGGAAGAGAACTTCCATCTACGCCAGCTTTAGTCTATGTTGTTGTGTTAAAGATTAAAGATAACCATTTTACAGACTTACAATAAAACCCCTTCTTTATGTTATAAACTGCAGTCAAATAAACTCCAATCTTTTTGATTTATCAAACACAATTTTAAAAACGCGTATTTGGACAATCCTTTATTTATCCTTGTCAAATTAGAGCGCAACATTTCGAACATTCACGACCACCCTCGGCTTATATCCCACAAAGAGTACCCCAGTTGCTCCAAATCTTCCAGATCTTATCGCGCTTCCGCAAGTTGTCATTTTAGTCTTATCAAGCACAAATTATCAAAACCCAACCTACCAAGAATGCGAACCTGCAAAGCACGAGCTACGAACCAATGCCCACCCGGCATCGTGTGCCGCCGCCGACAGTGTCGCACGATGGAATTTATGAATGACTATAAAGATAAAAACTAAACATCAGCAGCCGCATTCTTTTTACGCATTAAAGCGCTGCGTTCCTTCTCCGCGGGTGAGTGTGTCAGGTGAACTTGGCTAAGAGTTGCCTGCCAAAACCAAAAGGCATCGAAAATTCGTTCGAACGCATTAAGTGCAATGGATTTGGTTTCTCTTCCATGGCGGCACGATTAAACCGTGTCCAGGGTGAGTTAACGCCGTTAAAAATACACTCTAAGCGCCACCATACAGTGTGTGGTGACATTCGCTGACCACCGTCGCACTAATGCATCCGTACATTGCTGAGCTTCAAGCAGTGGATCGTGGATCAAGTGATACGATCTACTAAAAGTGACTGTACAGGGTGAAAAATACACACACACGCGCAATTCGAAAGCGAAGACCCTGACGATGGATACACCGCGGCGGATTGGGTCGACGGATTTGACTCGCCGCGTATACTTCGTTACGCGCTCGCTCACACTCGATATGTGCGCTGAGGGATGCTGTGTATCCTTGGCTAGTAGAATACCGGGAGAAAGCAAGAATCCACCCGGCATCACTGGGAATCATCACCACATCACCGTGCAAAGCGGGTCACACCAGTTGCGGAGAGTTCGTCCAAAATTAGAACTGCAATCCACGGAATGGTTCTTCTCTCATTCTGTATGTCTTGTTTTGTTACTTCGTTTGTTTCATGTGTGTAGCTGAGGTAGAGTTTTTCCCGTCTATCTGGCCAGCCTCTTTTTCACGTTTTTGCTCTCTTGTGGTGTGTGCGAAGCTACGGTTGATCGAATTCTCGACTCAGCAAATGGATGCGAGAGCTACGGAGTAGTACTATCTAGTCTAGTGGCAGGAAACAGACCCACAATCCGCATGCTCATGCGGTTTTTCCGTTTTCCGAACGGGGGAGGACTATTTATAGGGCCGCGGAGATTTTCGCCGATTTTACGCTGTCACCCTTAAACAACAACAATAAAAAATACAGCCTGTCAAACGCTACCGAGTGAACCAAGACCAAAAGTGTAATTTGTTCCTTTTTTTACTTTTAATTTCGACTCTTCCAAAGAAGATCATTCATAGTAGTTTGGTGTGTTGGGGACATTGTATGTAGCTTTTAAATATGGACCGATCGGACATGATTATCAGAACAGAAAAATTACATTTTCTGATTATAATTTCAATTTTTATCAGAAATGTTGTTTCCTTAATCCTACTGTAAGTACTTTATGTTGAAGTGATTAAAGTTCAATTTTCTACGAATCGAAAGTTCGTGTATGTTAAATATATCTTATTGTAAATTTCTCCTCTATTTAAGGCATAATCCTCTGAACATACGAAATATCTTCAACATATATGAAGGTTAGATATGTTTATCCAAAAAACTAACTAACATCCTGCTAGTCACCTCTTCAACGGTTTCTTAATGAACCAATTTGAAAGATAAATTTTAAAAACCTCAAAAGGATAATCAAATGATTTCACCATAGATTATCAATACATTTCCAATTCCATCCTCACTAACATACTTTTCGCCTATAAAAAAACAATTTATTAAGGGTTTCATTCACTTGGTAACTTCTCCCGTTTGGAGCAAACAAGAATCGTACCACCATCAGCCAATCAGCCATCCTCTGCGATCGATTTGGTACGGAACAAGGTAAAGCGTTTCGATCCGTTTGGAGGTGGAGTGGATAGATTGATGGTGTGCAGACCAAATTGGGAAACTGAACCGGTAGATCAGGGCCTGCCCAATGGTGCCGGGGATGATGAAAGTCAATCGTCGGCGATTGACCCGCGTCTAGCGCCAAACCTACTCCAGCCACCCAAGCCGGAATAGGTGCTCAGGTGCGCCACAACGGTCATGTGCGTGTACGTGTGTGCGTTAGTTTCTTCGTGCCATACGTGACGGCCTTGCATTTGCATTCCCTGATCGTGTATCGTGCTGTGGTGGTGGCTGGGGTCATAATGAAGCCGACCTCAAACGCCTACAGCAGCAGCACCAGACTGCGTCATCTGAGCTCGATCTCCATCGCTTGAGCCGCAAACATACATGTGTGGAGTGTGGTACCCGAACTGGGGGTCCGTATTCACGAGTTCATTGAACAGAAAGAAGGGTAGATGAGTTCATTCTCAGAGTAAATCGACGTAATAAGTATACAAAGTAACGAACCATGCACGAGTATGATATATTAATCAAACCATTTTATGCGAATTGAAACACGCTAACGAGATTCGAATTGCATTGTGGGGTGAATAAATGAGAACTTGAGAACTAACTTTTGATTAATCCAACACATTACAAGTGTGTTGTTCGTATTGAGCTAAAAGACAGTGATAAACACATCCATTGTCCGTAAATAATGACATTAAATTCGATTTATACTAAAGCAAGTTTGGTCATATTAGTACATATTAATTTTTGGATTTAATTCGACTGGTTTTCATTAAAAAAACCTTTAATAAATCTCAATGTAAACTAAAAATAAAGAATAATGTTCACAAGTCCGTCTAAAGAGATTTCGGTTAGGAGAACATGTTTCACAATTTTAAAAGATGCCGCATCGGTTAAAGTAGCGTATAATAGACCCGTCTGGAATGCTCGATTCCCGAACAATACCCATATGGTGCATCTCTCGCAACTGCGCAGGACGTCCAGTTTGTTCGGGAAGTTGAACAAAAGCATCATGTCGCTCGTCACCGTAACGCTGCAATTCTACAACGAACAGAGCCCATCTGCAAGAATGTTTCACTGTTCACTACCCCAAAACCAAGCACTCAATCTATTACGCGCCGTTTCATAGTGATAATGTTCCCATGCCAATATGGGACACCGGAGACTGCCACTTGTAAGATATGCACACAAACACCAACAACACCGACCGCTTATGTTACCACCCTTGAGAAGCCTTGAGAAACGTCCCTTTAAGACGATGGGATCGCATCGCAACGAGAGAGTGTCTCGACTTCCCAGCATCTCCGTCGGCGGCACTCTGTGTGTGACTTTCTTTTTCAACCAGCGCATCCAGCGTACCTTTCTTCGTCGCCTGAAGACTTCGGTCTGTCGGTCTGCTGTGTGGCTGTGTGTTTTGGAAGACATTCGAACACTTTCCAAACGTACGCNACAAACACCAACAACACCGACCGCTTATGTTACCACCCTTGAGAAGCCTTGAGAAACGTCCCTTTAAGACGATGGGATCGCATCGCAACGAGAGAGTGTCTCGACTTCCCAGCATCTCCGTCGGCGGCACTCTGTGTGTGACTTTCTTTTTCAACCAGCGCATCCAGCGTACCTTTCTTCGTCGCCTGAAGACTTCGGTCTGTCGGTCTGCTGTGTGGCTGTGTGTTTTGAAAGACATTCGAACACTTTCCAAACGTACGCCCCAAAAAGCGACTACGACCACTTGGCACATGGACGCAAAACAACCGTACCAAAGACTCTACTGGTACTGGTGGATAGTTTTCATTATCGCTTTCGGAAATTGAATCATCCAAAATGGTTCCTATCATGTGTTGCATGGACAATACACGTACACGATTGTGCAACGTGCAATTTAGCGTGGCTGGAATGGAATATGGTCACAGGCATTGGCATTTATTGCTCACAGCACACAAATTGTAAGCTATAAAGTTGTTCATCGTTGAACATTAATTCGTAGACAATATATATTTGGAGGGTGGAAAGTTTATCGTAAATCCATCGAAATAACCGTTTTTATAAACACAGCACAGCAAAAAAAAGGCTTATAAAAGCCATAAAAATATGTCCGATTGTTTATTTATAGTTTATCATATAATTAGAACCAGAATTCTTGTCGGTTGAGTAAAACATTGTCTGCATGGTAGCAACACAATCAGTTTTGTTGTTAATTATTGCAATCAAAACATGTCATTTATCAGATTTAGATAATATCGATACCACAACAACGAATAGGGAACTGATACCTGTAGATATGTCCCAGAGGAGATATGGAAGTTGCTCAGGCACCGATCGATCGAATGAACTTTTTTATCGATCAAAGTTCCCTAATAGAAGACCTAAGAAAGACAATTCTTGTTTTTAGTTTTATTTAAATCTCAGAACACTTTCCAACCGCTGCGTATCTTTGGTGACATCAAATTTAGGCTCATTTCGATGCAGTTCTTGCATTGCAATTCTTTATGCAGAGACAAAACACCCACAAAATGGAAAATGGCAGGAAAATTTGAAATAGATTTAATAGTTAAAGTCTTGTAGAAAATACTTGAGGAACAGTTGTGTTTTCGGGAAAGAATTCACGCATAGGAAAACCAATTTTAATATGGAAAACTTGCATTCATGAAATGCCCACACGATAGAGCATATGTACCCTCCAAAAGAACGATGTGACGCGCGCATAGGACATAATAATCACCGGCAAAGCATTATATCACGTCACAGCCGTCCGAACAGCGACGGAGCTGATCTATTTTCGGCCATCAGTGCATGTCCCACCGGTCGCCCCAGTCCCAGAACCAGGCAGGGTAACCGGGCATCGGGTTTCGAACCGTACCGAAAGCTCCTACTTTTTTACGCACAGCTGCTTCAGTTGTACCAAGTTTTACCGCAAGTGTCCTGCACTCGGTGTCGTGGATGAAGATTTGCCCAGCAAACCAACTTCCCACACCGTTTTTTCCCGGGCCGGGGCCACACTCTAGCTAAGGGGGACGACGCGGTTTGTTCGATTGAGTGAGAGAGTGCGCCTTAAATTAGAAACAACCTAACATCGCATTTTGCCAAACCCGTGTTCTGTCCCCGGGGGTTGTCGGTTCGAACCGATGGGTGTCTCTACTGTTGGGGTGAAGATGATGTTGCTGTTGCTTAACAAGCTCGACGATCGTTCCTCCCGAACCCGTAGAGGATCACGCGTATGCTTTTCTCACGCTTCCTATCAAATGGATGGGCACCGGCGGCACTTACCTTTTCCTTGGCGCGGCCAGCATGTTTCTGGACGGATTTCGCCAGCAACATTCCTTTGTTTTCGGCCATCGTACACACTCGGTCACTCGGTGCTTTGCTTAGATTCGAACGGGAATTTTGGCGATAATATTCGTTGGCACACTGTGTATTTTCCCTTTGGGATGTTGTTTCTGGGCGCTTTTGTACGCCGCTAGGCAATTTCGTATTCGGCCTCACCACTCGCTACAACTTCCGGTTACCGGATGTCGTTCGGTAAAACCTTTTTGATGATGTCGATTGAAAAATAATTAGATGAATATAATCTATACAGAAAAATTATTTAAAAAGAAGGGAAAAAACCAAACACACACACACACAGCCGAAGTTCTGTTTCATAGATGAAAAAATGCTCCTCGTTTTTCAGAACAATCTGTACGTATTTTATCGTTAACTACGTTCACCACAGTTGATATTTTTCCAAAATTTTTATCTACAAAAATGTAGCACACAGACGCACGCACTGATCGAATCTTTTCTTTAATCACTTTTGCAAACATGCAGTTTCGACTGCCAAACTGCCGCACAGTTTTCAGCACCCACTGGAAAACGAGGTTTCCCGAAATAAAAACAAAAAAAAAATTTGGAAACTCGCACGCATGCACACGTTGTCAATATTTAACGCAAATCCTGCTTGCAAATTCGTTTGCACCAACCACGCAGGGAAATTCTGGCGATGCAGCTGTGTTTATTTATGTTTCGCCAGTTTTTCCCCACAACTTTGGAACACTTCTTAACGATTCCACACACCCACACAGTTTCGGTCACGATACGCACCACCCTCCCGTGGTGTAGAATTTGGTAGATATATCCAGACGGACGCACACAACTGATATGCACCCACAATGTTGGAATACACGGCGTACGGCAATTGCGTTGAATATGATTTTTATGCGAGCGAAACAATCTTTAAGAACCGTTCGGCACCGTCGTGTGTGTGTTGAGACAGTTTGTTAGCGGAACGTTGAAGGTAAGATTTGAAGACACAAAAAATAACTTTTCCCCCAAAGAGGGATTATTACACAGCACAGAAAACACAAACATGAACGCACCGTTGTTCCTACGATTCGCACTACGCGAGAGAGAAAAGCAAAGTAAACAGAGAACGCAATTCAGCCAAACATCCAGCTGTCATCGCAACGCATTTTTTTGCCATTGCGTGACAGATGTCAGTTTGGTAAATGCACTTTGACCAAAGCATCATCCCATAGTTCATGGTGCAGAATGAGCATTCCCATAGTTTACGCGTAGCAATCGAAAGAAAGGTAAAATAAACGTGGAAAAGCAATGAGGATTCCCATTTTAAAACAAGTATTTTTTTCTGAAGTGGCCCAGTGAATTTCGAATAGAGAAGTATATGTGCTTTCCTGTATTTTTGTAGAATATATTTTTAAAATAATAGATTATTTTTCCCATAGTTCGCAGACGTTCCTCGAAAACAACAAAGTTCCCAGTGAGCCTACATCCAACACCATACGCTTAGGACCAACATATAGCCGTTAAACAGCATCTACGTTCCCAGTAGTCGAAATCAGCGCTTTTAGTTCTCAAAATGATACCACAAAGATAATTTCGTCCTGTTTATAGTTTTTCATAACAACAAGGTAACATAATTAAGCGATAATTTAATTATTTTACGATATTAAATATCGTTACACTTTCCCCCTCGGCAGTGCTGTGTTGTTTCTATCGAGTGCTGTAGAAATCTGTTAAACGCACGATTATTAAGTATTTAAACAGCATACAAGTTCCGTTTATCCGTTATTTGCTTTTCACCAATCATTAAACACAACGACAATAGAACAGGAAAAATAAGCCAATGGGATTGGAACTAAGTACCCTTAAATAAGTATTAGAACTGGAGTAATTCTACAGTAGTTTTTCGCCTTTCTCCTGTAGTTGAATAGTCAGTCTCTTGCACAGCAGTATGATCTGAATTGTATTAGGTATAAGTCTTATAACGCAAGGCTGAAAATTTAAAAATTCTTCAATATTTTACCTGAAAAAATAATATATGATATGATTAATAATATACCTGTAACTAATGTCACAACATTAACCAATATGTATGAATAAGTACAAAAAGACGAGAAAATAATCTGTTATCGTCCTGTGTTTGTTAGTTTTCTTATCTTACCTATTATCCCTTCTCGTTCTGAAACATTTCTTTTCCGACGATTCAAAGCCATGTTTTACTCGACTTGTTTTTTTTTTCATTTGTGTGATTTATTTAAACAAATATTACTTTCTTAGCAATTATAAATTTTGTTCCAGTTTTCGCGATCATACCGCCATTTGTCATTTCCTCTGCGTCGTCCTCGTGCGCTGTATTTTTTTTTTGTCATTTCACACCTGTGCAAACGAACCGCAGGCAGAAGAAGATTGTATGTGTTATGTGTGAATTCCAATCCCTGATCGGATCTTGTTGCAATCATTTCACACACCGCACACATCGTTGGTTTCCACATGATTATTTGCTTTTCAATTTTGTCTCATATCCCTTTTGCATGCATGGCACACCCTGGTACGGAAAGAGTGTTGTTACCACCGCTTTCTGTGTATAATGTTTGCGTCATTGTAGTAAGGGCACGTTTATTTTTTTGTGTTTCATCTCGTAATACACAGCACAAACACTAATATATTGCTTGTGCGGCTGCTAATCGACCCTTTTTAGTATGACCGATGTATACTTCAAAGTGTTTTGTTTTGATTTGATAAATCTTCTGTCCCTTTTGTCTCTGCTATCCGTTCAGTATCCTTACCCGGGGGTTTGGTCAACTCTCTATTACGGCTCGTTACTCCAGCTTGCTACAATCTTTAACAAATGCTTATAAAGGGGAATTAGCTTCACACACAAATGCGGTATACTTTTGCGCTCCGGAATAACCACGAGAAAACAACGAAAACAAATGCCTACCTTCAACTACTATATGCGCTGGATGATGCTTTGCGAAAAGGAGGAAGAAAAAAAAAAACAGATAAGGTTTCGACGTATTGTTAAACTTATTATTCTACACGGGTGCTCTACGCATATCAAACAAAGTACAGAGCAGAGTAAACCCCGTTTTCTTTACACGCATTCGATTTCCCTGAACCACTTCATACACACGTTGCCTAACTCAAAAGTACATGCTTTTAATTGTTAAAAGTTTTTACCTTACAAAACCTACAGCTTTAGGGTGCTAAGGAAAGGCGGTCACACTCAATTTTACGACTGGCCGAACGAAGTGTACTGCAAGTTAAAAACTGTCATAGCAATTTAGGATGAATTTAATACATGTTGTGTGTAGTAACAAGAAGTTCCTTTCCATCTGTTCTAACAGACAAACCAGTGTATTGTACTAAAATGACATCCGCTTCCGTTTTTTCAACTGCTCGTCTTTAAACTTAATCGAAAAGAATCTTCATTTAACGCTGTTATCAAAACCGACGCATGCTACAGCGTTACGATAACGTAACCATTATGCGCCGGTGCAGCGAGCCTGCACACATTTCTTGGTTTTCTTCGTAACTCTTATCTCTCCCCCCCCCCCATCAAACTAAAGAAAGCCTTTGCCTGAGATAATTATCTTTGCTTACAAAAAAGACAAAACACTGTTCAACAACTTTCCCTCGCACTTATTATAAACAAATGAAAAACATACATCGCAAATTAAAAGTAACACTACAATGGGTTTTTTGTTTTTATCAGGTCGTGTGTGGATTACATTTATTTTGTATGGTCTCTTCTTCTTTGCATCTTGGCCTTTTTTTTTTCTTTTCCACCAACTCCTGTCTCGCGCGGCACGTTATTCGTTCCTTTCGATTCTTTGTTTGTTTGCAACTTTACATCCAGCAGCACCCAGCTGAATCTGAAACCACTGTAACCGCGGAACGTTCGTGCGAGAGAACGTGATGTGTGTGTGTGTGTGTGTGTGTGTGTTGCTTATCGCCGTCATAACCGTGTAAAATAATACACAAGAACAGCATAAACAGCTATTCAATTTGGCTCACCTTTGTACTTCTTGATGAGACCGGCCAAGGGAAAGGAAGATAAAAGTGTAACAATAGTGCTCTATCCCCCAACCAAATGCTTCTCTCCGGATTAGTATTACAGATCCAACCTTAATATGGATGGAATTGAATTTGATGAGAAAAAAAAAACCATAGGTCCTACACCAATGTAAAGATCGTCCCATTGATGCCGAATAGAAACTGCTTTTGTTATCCCGGTTATGTGTAATGCGGGACACGACTTTGCTTCCTTAAATAACTGGAAATGCTGTATATACGGCGCCTCACATACACACATCATCATCATCATCATAGTTTTGATCTTTCCTTCTTCATTTATTTTTGTTACCAGGGCAAAACACGTCCCCGACTCTGTTGCTTATCTTACTGCATTCTACAANAGAAAAAAAAAACCATAGGTCCTACACCAATGTAAAGATCGTCCCATTGATGCCGAATAGAAACTGCTTTTGTTATCCCGGTTATGTGTAATGCGGGACACGACTTTGCTTCCTTAAATAACTGGAAATGCTGTATATACGGCGCCTCACATACACACATCATCATCATCATCATAGTTTTGATCTTTCCTTCTTCATTTATTTTTGTTACCAGGGCAAAACACGTCCCCGACTCTGTTGCTTATCTTACTGCATTCTACAATTTTGTTTTGCTTAACGTTTGTGTATTACGCGATCTTTCCGTTCCATCGTCAGCCCTTGCTAGAATTAGTTTGTGTGTTTTGGTTAAAATGTTCCGCGGGCGTGTGTTGTGTGAAAGTAGTAATGTCTATATATGTTGTGTGGTTTGCAATCTATTAAAGTTTGTGGCTGGTACGCGTTCCTTCTGTTTATTTTTTTTTTAAGTTTTTGATGGGAAAATGATAAAATTTGCAGTATATGCACTAAACTACTGCCTGGAAAGCAGTAGCAAATGTGATGAACAATTGCACGATTTGGGGAATTAATATTGTTGCTGCTGTTGCTGCTGCTGGGTGCGATAACGAACACTGCGCTGCCGTGAAGAAACCAGGAGTGTTTGTTGTTCCACGTTTTGTTTTGGATTACATTTGATTTGGAAGCGTTCATTAAACTGTGCACTTGGCGCTTAGCCGTCGCTGTCCGTACCTTGGAACTTTCTCTTCGTACCTCTAGCTTCAGGTTCGCTTGCTAAAATTAAGGAACAAACGAATTAGGAGTTAGAATGCACAATACTGTTGTGGACATAGTCTGCACTATACAACACTACGCAACTACCTTTCGTAACAGCTTCAGCTTCATCACCGGCACTTGCCGCTTCCTCTGCTGCTGTGGATGTTGATTTTGTGCCCTCCTCTGTTGCTGTGGCTTTTGCATCGGTTTCTGTTGCAGCTGAGGATGCCGCAGCTTCGGCACCATCCTCCTCATCACCATCATCGTCATCCGCACCATCTTCCTCCTCCTCGCCGTCCTCATCTTCACCCTCCCCATCACTGTCTCCACCGTCTTCGGCGCCATCATTGTCGGCACCATCCTCCTCCTCTTCGTCCTCGCTGTCGAACTCTTCGTCCGCGTTATTGTAATCACTCTCGACGCTCTTCCAATCCTCTTGATCTTCCTCAAGGTTGTCGTTGTACAGGTATGCTAGCGACACATCATCCGATTCTTCGCACGAGTCGTCTGCTTCCTCTTCTTCTGTGGTCGAGCCCATAGAATGAAAGTGAAGCGATAGAAACGAGTTGTACGTTATTCAATTCTGGTATCGCCGGACAGCAGATCACCAGCAACCGAGCTAGTTTCATCCGGAGCATTTGCCTTGTTCGCACTCAACCCTGGATAGCTATCACCGCTTGCCATACCCAACAAACATTCATCCTTTCCATCATCTTCCTTCTCATCATAGTCCACCTCGTCTTCCACATCATCATCGACCTCCTCAATTAGAGGCTCTTCCAACAGTTGATTCTCTCCCCTGTAGCATATCTGATTGATGAATGCCAACAGGGTGGTAAACATTAGCAATACCGACAAAAATGAAGCCATCCTTTTGCGGCCCTGTTCCTCTTCATTCGCACGTGCTAAGGCCTGCTTGTGTTGAATCTCTTCGTACAGCAAATCTAGATCATCTTTGCCATCAATGTCCTGTGCAGAGGAAGAGGAGCAGCTGGCAGCAGCAGGATTCGAGTTGGTGTGTTCAAGATGGCCCTGCTCGCTGAGATCGACAATATTATCGCCCGTTGTCTTCTTCCCCGATTGTTCCATCGATCGCTTCTGACGTATCTTCGCCTCAAACTGCTCCAGTTCGTCAAGATCAATTTCGATACCATTGATGGAAAACTGTGACGGTTGTTGCTGGTTGCCATCATCTGCAAACAGGATGGATCTCGCCATAGTGTTTTGCATTTTCTATTAACCACAACCACATTATAAGCAGATTCGGTGGAATTCTTCTTGGAAACCGTTCCCTAACTAGCGCGTTTGTGGTACACAACGAAAGTTCGATACCGCAACGTACCGCGTGACAAATAAATGATTCTAGTAAATATTTGCGCACACACAAAAAAGGCTTTACAAGTTAACTCAGCTCAAGGAGCGATTGCATTCAACAAAATGTAGAATAATGTTTGTGTTCCGGTGTAGCGAAGGGTGTACTACTAACTTTATGGCAAAACTTGCTATTTACAGATGAACGCATTAAGCTTAGAAATACATACCAGCCATATCTTCCTCGTCTGAAGGCGCTTCGACGTACTCTTTGTCGAATCTGCAAAGAAACATCCAATTCGTTACTGGCTTCTTAAACGCTCTGAAGGCAATGCAATGCGATACTAACCCATCGAGATAGTTTAAAGATGGAATGAGTTGAAACAGCTTTTCGCGGTAGTTTTCGATCAGCGTTACCTGATTGTTGAACAGGTCCAACACTTCCAAATTTTCCAAATCTTTCAACGGTTGCAGCTCATCAAAGTCCTTGATGCGATTGCCGGACAGGTTCAGATGTGTTAGCTTCGGACTTCCCATTAGATGGCTCAAACCGTTCGATATTCTGTTGTCCGAGAGTTCAAGCTTGCGGAGGTTGGACAGTTTGGGAAAATTTTTAAGCGACACCAACCCAACGTTAATGAGGCTGAGCGTTTCCAGTGCGGTGAAGCTGTCTGTTAAACCATCAATGTATGTACTCCGACAGTTGTCCAGGATGAGTTCTGTGATCTGTAAAGGAAAATAAGTACAATTAATATAGTTGGATAATACAATTCCACTGTCATTAGCATTGTGTTTTTTCTTATTCTGTTAGAACGGTCTGACCATATTGTATTGTGTAGGGATGATTAACATTATTTGTACAAAAAAAAATTCTATACAGGAAAAATATCAATTGCCGACTCGATATGATTATTGGTAATGATCACGGATCATAACATTAATTTTTATTACTATTTTCAAATAATAAAAATTAAAAAATCTGATAAAACTAATCACCATTCCCAAATAATTGCAAAGGAAAATTTGTTTTTTTTTTATTTTTATTCAATTTTCGCCGCAAATAGCTTCATCATCATTTGCATCACATCAGAACATTTCAACGGTCATCATCATATCGCAGAGGAAAACGAGCGCGACATTGAAAATCATGTGCGCCTAACTGAAAGCAAGCTGGTGTGTGTGATTTGTTATGAAAAAACAGTTACACACCATCAACCATTCGCCGGTCGCATAGACGCGCGCGCACACACACACACACACACACACGAACGCTCGTTCGAAATTGTAAGCTGCACTTGCATGTGTGTATGTGTGTGTGTTAGGGGAAACATTATAGTGAGAGTGTGTGATCGATTTTCAACAAGTTCGTTACATTCTGTCGAAATCTTTTCACTGTTTGCAGCTCATGTTTGCGATTAATTTATTACGCTTGTATTACACCTTGTAAACGAATGACCATTGCATTATGGTTTGCTCGTTTGATCCAATAATACTGCTGACCATGGTTGATTGATATTTATACAATTAATTATATCATTGGGAACTGTTCATCTGCAGCATCCTCAAAGCGGTTTGATATTTTGAAAAGAGCCACGGGACTTACTTTTCAATGTGAATAGATCACACACACTCATGCTCAAAATTGAACGAGTCGCTCACACACACTCTCAGCGCTAGAGTAAACGCGTGCAGCTCATTCCACTCATCGCCATCGTTGAGTGGGACAAAGAGAGTACGCACACACGACAGTCGCGTAGCAAGCGTTCACATGAGCAGGCAGGCAGCCATTGCCATCGTACACGGTTTTCATATGCAGGTGAAAAGCAGTCTTGAAAAGGGCAGTGCAGGATTCCCAACAACGATTGTGCCATTTTTCGGGTTGGGGATTGATGTTTGGAAATTACGACAGTGCCACTATCCTGGGATCAACCATCGGAACAAAGTGATGCAACAATTGGGCAGAGTGCAGTAAACACACGAACGCCATTTCACAGCGAATTTTATGCCCACACGGAAAGGAAGCCAAGGTGCAAATTCCAAGATGGCGGCTAGGTTGCTACCATTTTCAGAGCTCGCTCGCCTTGGCACTCATTGCCAGATGGCACCACCGATCATCGCATCGCATCGCATCGCGACCACTCATCAGTGGGCAACCGAGGGCCGCTCACCAACACTACTACACCAGTTCGACAGCTCTATTACAGCCTGTTAGACGTGGTGTGTGTGAGTGCGGTCCCGTGCGCGTGTGTTGTGTGATTTCTTGTTGATTGGTGGTGTGTGCGAAATGGTAAATGTGAGCTCGAGTGCGTGTGCGTGGTGTGTGAATGTGTATGAGTGTGTGGGAGAGTGCAAATGATACGTGCGATTTTGAAGCGCTGTTTTTGGCTAGTGCGTAGATTTTTTCAACTTCACCTTACTCTTTTGTTAAGCAGCAAAGCGACTGTATATCTTTACTGTATGAAAATTAGGATTCTACCGAAGCCACATTTCTTATTTGTTTAATGGCAAAACTCTTATCAATTACCATACTCTGCACACAAAGCACGACGGAGTAAACATTCTCACACACAGTCAAACCCTGCAGACGAAGAGAAACACATGTAAACGGTTTGCTCCGAGCNGGGATTGATGTTTGGAAATTACGACAGTGCCACTATCCTGGGATCAACCATCGGAACAAAGTGATGCAACAATTGGGCAGAGTGCAGTAAACACACGAACGCCATTTCACAGCGAATTTTATGCCCACACGGAAAGGAAGCCAAGGTGCAAATTCCAAGATGGCGGCTAGGTTGCTACCATTTTCAGAGCTCGCTCGCCTTGGCACTCATTGCCAGATGGCACCACCGATCATCGCATCGCATCGCATCGCGACCACTCATCAGTGGGCAACCGAGGGCCGCTCACCAACACTACTACACCAGTTCGACAGCTCTATTACAGCCTGTTAGACGTGGTGTGTGTGAGTGCGGTCCCGTGCGCGTGTGTTGTGTGATTTCTTGTTGATTGGTGGTGTGTGCGAAATGGTAAATGTGAGCTCGAGTGTGTGTGCGTGGTGTGTGAATGTGTATGTGTGTGGGAGAGTGCAAATGATACGTGCGATTTTGAAGCGCTGTTTTTGGCTAGTGCGTAGATTTTTTTCAACTTCACCTTACTCTTTTGTTAAGCAGCAAAGCGACTGTAAATCTTTACTGTATGAAAATTAGGATTCTACCGAAGCCACATTTCTTATTTGTTTAATGGCAAAACTCTTATCAATTACCATACTCTGCACACAAAGCACGACGGAGTAAACATTCTCACACACAGTCAAACCCTGCAGACGAAGAGAAACACATGTAAACGGTTTGCTCCGAGCATAGACGTGTGTATGTAGTAGGTACGCACACCTCACTCACACACCAACGCACACTTCCATAAAAATGAATGATTTTTCTTCGGCTCTTCTGCCGCTGCCCCGCGTGCACGACAGCACATCTCTAGCAACACGCGCTACTCTCGCAGAAAAGGCGCGCGCCACTTCATGTGGTATGGGTAGAGCGTGTGTATGCATGCATAGATTGGACGGCGAGTTACAAAAAAAAGAAACACACTCGACTCGGTTGGTCGAATGTCGATCAAAGAGTTACGATTACGAAACGTCGTAATAGCAACGGAAAACTGAACAAAATAGCATTAATTCATAATTTGTAGGGAAATTATGAAAAATCCACAAAGTCACAATACCATAATCATCGTTTGGCTATGGCCGAACAGAAGAGAGCCGAGAGAAATAGCGAGTGCGTGCAGGAAGAATGCAAAAATCTAATGGGAAGAGAGGACAAAAAAAAACAAGGATATGGTAGCGGCGGCGGCAGTGGCAGAAAGAGGTTTCGTTTTTTTTTAATTGACGCGTATTGAAGCGGCAATATGGCGGAAGCCGGAAGGCGAAATCCGTTGCAAAGACGATGCTAATAATCGAACTGCAATGTTTTATCTTCTTGTTTTAGGAACAGCCTGCACACAGAAAGTACACAGCTAATGCAACTGATTAGATGAAGCTTTGACATAGACTGGTTACTGTGATGATGACCTCGAAAATGAAAAAAAAAAACATCACTCAAAATGGAAGCATGGTGACGAGTGTGGTTTGCACTATGCTAAATTTGACATCAATTGTCCACTTTTGGACAAACGTTTCGTCGAGTTCTACACGCATAAATGGCTGTAGCAAATGTACACCTATTTTATGGCTTGAAATTAATCAATGCACCAGAGAGAGGGTTCTCGTAGAAGGTTGTATTTAACGTCACCAAGCGACATTTAGGACGGACAGGGGACTTGCTTAGAGAGAATAACAAGATCACAACAACCAATTTCGGTAAACAGGCATAAGTTATGAAGGGCCAGCTGTGATTTCACTATTGCACGTTAGGCGAAACGATTTTATAATCTAGTTGCCTGCATTCCAACACACACACGCATAACCTTATTCAGACCCAGTAAACAAAACAAAACGTATCAAATAGTTACAGCAGAGGTCCCTAGCAACGGAACAATAGAGTAAAAACAGGCGTAACTTACCTCATCGTCTGAGCGGCCCCTTTTCTCTAGCAAAATGCGCTTTTCCATGATTATTTGCCGTTTATGATGAAAATTGGTTTTCACTTTCGTAAGGATAACTACACCACAACAGTTCTGTACCGTACTTCCTCTTTCTGCCCTTACACCACGGCCACTTATCGCGTCTTCTTTCTCCTACGCGTCAGTAGATGCTCTTCGTGTTGTTTTTGATGCTGAGCACGAATTAAAGCAAATTAAATTTTCCTGCAAACGAATAGAAAAGAACACTTTTAGTCTATTTTGGAATGGAAGCATTTTAGTACACTATTTACATAAAGCAGTTTTTGTTTTCTCTTGTATGGAATGGGTTTTCCCCCTTTTCTTATTGACACAATATTCACACTTTTCACATCACCAGGTTCGCGTACTGCAGTCAAATGCAAAGTTCAATGTTTTGTATTTGTAGAAATGGTTTCATTCTGTTCGGATCAGACTAAACAAACAAATCCCGCAGTTCGATTGTTCCTTACAATGTTGAACAACACAGCGCCTCTCGTCCCAGCAGACGTATGCAAGGAAACAAATTATGAAAAGTTAATCACTTTACCACCTTGTTTATGATTAGAGCAATAACCGTTCACACGCCTTTTGCTAACTTGCGTGCTTGAAAATACCTTTCCGATCACAAAGCACACGCGTCGCTCGGTGATGGTGGTAACTTTTTGGCAGAAAAAGATGCCTACTTTGCTTACGCCGTGTGCAGGAAGGAAAAATCTTATCGTCGCTATGCACTCTCACTTCTGCACATTTCTGTTTTAATTCGCTAGTGTTGGATGGACCTGCTTGCTGCGATAGATGACACATTAGCCTGTCTGCTGCTGCTGCTACACACCTTGTACGCTGTGTGTAGTGGCCATGTGTACACACGCGAACCCCGTGTAACAGCACGTCGTGTCCGCACACGCAAACACACACTCACACAAACGCGCGCGCCCGTCTGTCCGATACACGCTCGGAAACGAGTGTCGTCGCGAGTGAGAGGTAAAAAATATCCCTTCTCCCACCGTCGCCCACACGACACCACACGCACACACAACCCCTTCTGCTCATCTGCTAACGTGTTCGTAACGGTGTGCTAATGTTTTTGATTTTTCTGCGCCGAAATTATGTATCCTCTTTGCATGGCAAAAACGGCTTCGACTCCCGCGAATAATCGGGACGCCAAACCGGGGCATCTCAACCGACAACCACCCGGTTACAATTGGACCGCTCTCGTTCGTGTGTGCTCACTTCCTTCCGGTTAGGCGGCAAACCACAGCAGACGGAAGAGGAGTGAAATTTGTTCCCCTTTTATTTGGGGAGGTTATGAGGATAGTCTCGCGCTATGGCTTTTTAACCTTCAGCGTGCGCCCTACCACCACCTCCCCCGCATGCTACTGTTGCTGCTCCCGCCCAAGCCTACAAATATTTTCTTGCACACTGGGGATACACACGGAATGCAAACAGACCACACACAACAAGGTGCCACCTTCTCCTGCTTCTTTCCTTTCACGATGAAAAACGTTCAAGATGGTCAGTTTTTTTTTTATCGGAAGGCGAAAGGCAGTAGATGAATCATAGAAACAAAAAACGAGGACGCACTTAAACGAGGCTACTAAAACTCTAAACGAATCTAGTAGGTGATAAATATCGGTGGTGCATCGATTGCAACCACCATGAGAGAGATGTACGCACTGCCATCACACACCGTGTCCACCGTTCGCACACTACCGCACATAGCCTACTACTCTTCTTTGAGGAAAATCGAGCAAAGCAGGTTAGATAGGCACAATTCCAATTGCGAGCACACACAAGCATCACACGGACATCTGAAGAAAGCGCGAGGGTGTGGGAAGTGTGTAGGTGGGGTGGAGGGAGGAGGGGGAGGGGGGAGCAGGGAAGGTAGGGTACCCTTTTGCTTCCTTTTTCGGATAACAGCGCGCTATCTTTGAACGGTTCTTGGCCCTGTTTTTTCACCATTAACCACCACCTGGCTGGCTGGCTGGCTGGCTGGCTGACTGTTTGGTGTCTTTTCGCGGGTCGATTTCATTGTGTAAACGTGTGACGATTAACGTTTCGGAAGCCGCAATATATACGCAACATACGCTCGTTCTTGGTAGGTGCACGTAAGCAAAACAGCACGCACGCACGCACGCACGTACGTGAATAGTACGGTACGTGTACACACAGTATAGATTCCGTCGTGTATTTTGGCCGGTTCTATGAGAAATTAGAAAATAGCNCTGGCTGGCTGGCTGGCTGGCTGACTGTTTGGTGTCTTTTCGCGGGTCGATTTCATTGTGTAAACGTGTGACGATTAACGTTTCGGAAGCCGCAATATATACGCAACATACGCTCGTTCTTGGTAGGTGCACGTAAGCAAAACAGCACGCACGCACGCACGCACGTACGTGAATAGTACGGTACGTGTACACACAGTATAGATTCCGTCGTGTATTTTGGCCGGTTCTATGAGAAATTAGAAAATAGCGCTTTTCTCCACACACACACCGTGTGTGTGATTGTCGTATTCACCTTTGCTATATGCGTACGCACCCCCGTGGACAATCAAATGCACTTGGTTGCGGAAATTATCGTTCACTGGACGCGAGCACTGGTTGAACGTTTGTGTGTGGTTCGTAAAACGCGTTTGATTATTTTTTCCGTTCACCAAAACTCGTACCTTTTTCTTTACTGGCTATCTAGCTGCTTCTGCTACTGCTGCTGCTGCTGGTGCTGCTTGTGCTCCTCGGCTGCTTTTGTGGAAGGCACTCCGTTTCTCACTGTAGGATAGTGTGCGTTGAACAGTCGCACGCGTACGAACGCACACACATGGCCCATAGCCTCGATATTGTATGACGAATACGGCAGGGTTCGATAGAATTGCAAATCGAGTAGAAGTGTGCGCTGTTATACGTATACTGTCGTTGATGTGTGCGTGAGTGCGGAGTGTGCTTTTCAAGATTCACTCATCATACCGCACTCACACTAGCATCTAGCAGGCTCGCGTTGTTTCGCGCTCGATCCATTCGAACTTCCGAGATAATCAGCCGTTGAAAGCGTATATGAATAACGGGAACACTGCATTTCATCTATTATACTGCTATAGACGAATATGAACAATTGATTTCGCAGGAAAGTAACATCAGTAAACTGTATTTTATTTTTTTTTATTTTATTTAATTATGACGGCTTAGCGCCGTATTGTCATCAGTAAACTGTATCTGCGTTAAAAAACTTAATGGTGCGAATTATAAGTAATATACAACAAAAAACAAGAATATGTCAACTTGTTACATTTGAAACAACAAATTCACTCCACATTAAACTAGACCAAACTGATGCCGCAATTTTATTCTATAATAAACCTTAATCATATACTGATATTCCATGAATTATATATTAACTGTTTAATAAAATTGATGACAGTGTGGCAATAACTTTTCATGATGGTTAAATTAAAGAGAAACTAAACAAATGAGTATTTACGAAAATTTTAACCGCTGTATTATGCACTCGAATTGAGTATGAAGTTGTGGACCTACGTAGAGAATTGGTTGACAGCAGTGTTTTAATCGAAACGTAAATGTTGTTTCATCGATTTTGATGAACAATGGTAGGAAAGAAAAGTTACTTTAAAGTCACATTCTGTACGACGACTTCTGTAGGATTTATAACTGTAGTTAGTTGTGATTAATGAACAATTATTAATTCTAGTTTTAAATAAAGAATGAATGAATGAGCAGTATTTAAGTCGACGAAAGTTTCATCGATTTTTTTGGTTTGTTAATTGGGACAGTCTACCGATCGACGTAAAACTTTTCAAATAAACAAGAAGAGACCGTTAGACAGTACTTTTGTCTTTCAAATATCATATTTTTTCTACTATAGTAAAAAGTTATGGGAATGTTGATTGAAAGAGTTTAAAATAATTAAATGAATAAAAAAAATAAAAATAAATTTAAAAATTGATGAAAGGGTAAGATGAAAGACATACATGATGCTTGAAGTACGTTTTAATAAGCACGGTGCAGTATGGGATCCTTCATTCCTAAAAGAAGTTGTGAGATTAATCACCGTGAGAAAAGTACAAACACACGCATTTATAATATTTGGAAGCTGAATAACAATTTTTGGAATACTATATATTTAACCATAAAAACATCTGTCCCATTGTTTTTCTTTTTAATAATTTTATACAAAACATTACAATGAAATTTTACATCGTTTTCATTACTTGCTCGTGTACGACTGCTTTCTCCGTTCGCTTTTTCTTCCTTCTTTCATTCTGTCTCCAAGGTATTAGCTGACGCTTGAATTTTGTGTTTGTTTGTTGCTGTTTCGCATCAATCGTTTGGCTAATGATACTGCGTTCTTTTCGCTGCTCATGTTTTACCACGTTTACGAAACTCGTTTCGCATGTTTTGCACCTTGTTGCTGGGCAATGATTTGATGAGCAATTGTTCAGACGCACGTTTTGCATTTGCTTTGCTTTGAAAGTGTGGCTAATGCTAGAGAGTGTCGTTTTGCCGGCCATAAAAAAACCCAACGGTACCCGTTCATTCGCTTATGCAAAACCGATGGCGTTCGTGGCTTAAGTTCACAATCTCAAGAAAAGATACGCCCGGGCAAGATGGAGGTGCATTCCAAAATGTTTGTTTGCTGTTTTTTCTTTCAAATTCTTCCATCCCTTTTGTTTGTTTGGAAGTAGTACTAGTATCGGGTGACATTGCTACGCATTTTAAGATTTTTCTTTTTAATATGTGTGTGGGTTGCTTTTTTTATAGTAAAATCTGCTCACCGTTGATCACCTGGTTGTGGTTTTGCATCATCGATAAAGTTTCATTATTGCTAGTACGAGACGTGTGTGTGTGTCTGTTCGAGATACAGGCTTCAGTGTATTGCTATGCTGCTGCTAGAGAAAGGAAAGGGAATCTAGTTGATTGACGGTGTCTAACACTGGCTGTATTGTGAAATAGTGTGACTTTTCTTCCTACTTAACATGTTGCTCCAGTATCGTCCAATGGTTTTACCTACTTGTTACCGGTTTTATTGTTTCTTCATTGAGTTTTCTTTGGACTTTGTTTGAGCATTAAGATTTCAGAAGCGTTTGGTTGGCTTTTCACAATTTAAAAAACAAACCCATTCCATTCACAGTGGAAAAGCCGTTGCTAATTCTTCTTCCCAGCAGCAGAGATATCTATCAGTTTCCTTCCATTTTTGCTTGTCTTTCTGTCTCGTTCTTACACATGTTCACAGTTAGCTTAGTGCTTGTTACGCTTGAATTGATCGCATAAGTTTTTATATTGACATTGGGTTTCCGTGACAACTTGGGGTGTGTTAAATTTTTCATATAATTCACAAAAAAAAAAAATCGAAAACTTCCTGAAAATTGTATTTAGAATAATAAAAAACAGCGGTTCGTAAAAACCGGACCGCTTGGGCGATCATACAACGATAGTGTGACACAGTTCTCTCTGTTACAAAGAATGCCTCTTATCCTCTCACATTTGTTTCATTTCAATTGGTTGTGTTAACCACGCTGGTTTTTGTTTTATTTGGCACCGTTCGAAAGTGTAGAATTGATCTGTTCCGCTTTGTTAGTTTTAATTTCTTCTTTAAAAGTGTATTAGACGGGCGTTTGTATATGAGACGATAGACTGACAGGTGTCAATAGTGTACTAGAGTTTGTTCGTTTGTTGTTCAAATCTTCACCAAGAGACGGGCATCAAAGGTTTGATCTAAACCTGTGTTACGTTTAATTTACCTGTCTGTAGTGAGTTGTGTGCGTGTGTATTGTTTTGTTCGTTAGTTTGGTATTTGTTTGTTGCATGATTGTTCTCCTTTGTCTCAGAGGCATTGCGTTACTTGAGTGCAACATTTGGTTGTGGTTGTGTTTCGTTTCATTTATTTATTGAGTTGTAAACTATTGACAGCATAAATTCGAGTAGGTTCCCGCGGGATGCTTGTCCCTCAAAAAAGGCGCACATCGTTGTCGCTCCACAGCACAAGCTTTACTAAACGTTTCTTGCATTCGATGAGCCTTTCATTCCGTACCTTCTGCCTACGCTTACGTCTGCATTCGCTTCGTTCAAGCTAATACAAATGAGTCCAGAAAAAGCGGCAATTACTCTGGAAAAATAACACTTTTTTCTAACAAGTGAACACTACACTAACATCGTTCCGTGGGGGTGGTGGTTTTAGTTTGACGGCTTTACACATCGTACAACAGCACAGCTTTGTTGCAGCATCCGTCAGCGAGCAGTTCCGTATGGAGCTTCTGCGATGCTCTTACACATGTTTTCCATTTCTTATACAAGTTTTGCTTTAAATTTTCAACAAAATTTTCCCTGTCCATCGACCGCTGCTGTTTCGTTCCATTATCTAATAAGTACAACTGTTCTTCTTTTTTTAGTTATCTCACTTTTACGTTTTGTGTTTGTGTGTGTGTGTGTTTTTTCTTTATTCCTTTTTCTTAGTTTTGTTCATTCGTTCCATTTCGCTCCGAATAACTACGCAACGTTGACATTAAAGGTGTAGTGTGTGTCTATTTGTTTAAGCTAACAATGTGTTCGTCAGTTTTTGTTTCCAATTTCAAGATTTACGTGTTTGCATTATCGTTTTTTACCACATTTTCGATTACTTTCACAAAGTGATTAAACGACGCATAATATCGCACCGATTCCATCTCTCTCTCTTTCTCTCTCTCTCTCTCTCTCTCTCTCTCTCTCTCTCTCTCTTTCTCTCTCTCTTTCTCTGTCTGTATGTGTTTGTTTATGTGTGTATTTTCTTCATTTTTAACGTCACCTACATTTCTTTACAATACATTGCATTTATGTAATAATCTATAAACATGTCTCTTTAATGAAATTTGCACGGTTCCATTAAAGTCGCATTTTCGTCGCTTTAGTGTGGATTAGTGTGTACGAGTCGGTTAATTGTTTGTTACCGTACGTTTTGTTTTGCTTTGTTTTCTCTATTAGCAGCATTTTGTGTAACAATAATTGTCTTCTGGTTTGTTTCTCTATCTTTTCTTATTGTTCTGTTTGGAACTTATACAATCAAAGCAAACGGTAGTAGCTCGTTTATACGTGCATGTGTACAAAAGTTGCACACTTTTTAAGACTGGATTCGATGAAATGAGCTAATTGAGAAGTGTAAACGGTCGATTTGAAAACTTTGCTTTTTTAAAAACAGTGATTTAAAAGGATGTAAATGGGCTGTTGGTAACGTTTTGGGTCAACAATCCGTAATACTTTTTACTTTTTGTGTCTGTTTACACTTGTTCAACTGTCGCGAAATAAATGGTTTCCTTTACTGTCGTTTTGTTTTTTTAATTTGAATTTTGATTCATTAGCATTTATGTGGCAATAAAGCGACCCGTTAGATGGTTTTTTGTTTCTATTTTTCACTATTCCTCACTGCGTTTTTTTTATTTCCCTCACACGTTACGAATTGTTTAAGTCACTTACGCACCGTTCTCAGTCTGGTTTCACTAGTACCAGTTAATTGGTTGCGCAATGTATTAACCGATTTTGCAGATTGTTTTTCTTTGCTGTTGTTGTTGTTAAATTACAGTTTATAAAAAGGATTGTTAGTGATTTCGTTTTGGTTTTTGATTGTTTTATGTTTTTTTTTTGTTGCGTGAGTGTAAAAAAGTGTTTTTTTTTTGTTGTTTCATATGGTTCCCGCTTCCCGCTATTGTTAGACAGTTACGCGTATGCGTTTTCACACTCGTCTTTACACTTAACCTGGTATAAAATCGTATCGGCCGCATTATAGTTTAGTGAGCTGTGTTTGGTTTAGTGTTTTGCTATACTTTTTTTAATTATATCTCTACTTATACATACGGTAAGAAAGTCTTCGCACGTCGACGGCCCTCGGTTCTCATGTCTTTTTTTTATTGTAAACTCATTTCCGTTAAGCTTCGATATCCATCAAGAAAAACTATCATTCCAGTGCTAATTAATTTGCTAATACAAAAAAGTAAAACAATAATATTGGAATTTATTCGTGTTTTGTTTCTAAAACTCAATCGCTACGGAAATGAATGCGTTGATTGAAAAAAAAAAAAAAACATGAGGATAATTATCTCTTGCTTGAAAGTTTGCTTATATCTGTTTTCCGAAAGGAAGTGAAACCGTTTGAATTCATGTTGTGTGTAACCGTTTTGTACCACTGTCGATTATCATTCCATCATCTCAGCCTAACCTTTTGCTCTGTCGGACCGCACCGACAGTCGCAGATAATGCGCGCGCAACGTAACGCTTGGCTGTAAGGCTTGGGAGGGCCACCACTAGAAGGTTACAATGTTTGCTGGTGCTATTTACTGTTACTACTATCCTCCCATGCCTGCTGCTAAATTCGAATCCTATAATAGCAACCAGTTTACGAGACCTCAGGACACTTTTGGCAACGCAAAACGAGAACTGAACTTAAACCGAAGAAGGTGAAGATAAATGTACAGAGTAATCGCATGGCGGTGCGAAGTAATCTCTCTGGCTCGCGGTCCCACAGACTTTCCGGAAGCGAACACTAGGCGGAAATTGATTTTTAGCCATCGTGTTGGTTGCAATGTCACAAAGGTGCAGGAGTGCTAAGACAGCGCTGGTCGGTCAGTAAAAATATATATTGTTTCTACTCACTGTCGACGAATCACGATGGCAAGGATAAATACTAAACGCCCGTTATCTAGCCAGCCAGCCAGCATGCAAAGCGTGCAGGTGTGAAGAAAGTTAGATTGGATTAATTTTCTTACTAACTTCCCGACATGGGCAAAAACCCCACAACCGATGCTTGTGCCTGTCCGTACAGATTGTTTCTCCCTCCTTTTTTCTGCTGGTTTATTTACTAATAATTCCATCCCCACTGTGCGTTGCCGACCTGGCAACATCCGGTGTATGTACGCGGAGAAGGTATACCAGGCAAATAAAAATGGCCACAACAGCTGAGCCTCCGAATGAAGAGCGAACGAAAATCAGACTCCCCGTCTCCAGGTTGGACGAAACTTTCTTTCCGAACTGTTATGATGTGAAGTTCCATAACTATAAATAATATTGCGCTTGGTTGGGAACATTTCGGTGCGCTAGATTAATGCTGTCGGAAACGGATGGAACATGATGTCCTGCTGGAAGTGGCACTCTATTGGTTTCCAGAGCAACATAATTAGCGTCCCGGTGAAAGTTTGCGCTCCTGCACAACTAGCTGTGTAGAAGCAATCATTTTGTTTGATATCTTTCCCTCTTTTATAGGCAACATTATTCGAACAAGCTTTTATATATGTTTTGAATGATTTTGTTTGGGAATTCGCTTTTTTAAAAAAGATAATAAAAATGTATTGGTTTTGTATATTTTGACGTTTGAGAAACAATGGTGAGGAAAGTTGTAGGATATTTTAACGAATTTTTACTGCTAAACTGCAAGTTGATTGTAGCTCAGTTCAAACAACAATTTGCCCAAGACAAGAACACAAAATACATTAGGAGTGTGAACAAGTTCGTAGGGTTTCATTTGATTTTGTTGATATTACAAGTTCATTTACTTGTCCATTTTACTTTCGTTGAAGCTGTTCACACTATTATTCTGAAATGTTATCATTGATCTTTCTCCCAAAATCTATCATTTCATTGACTTTTTTTAACAAAAAAAAAATGGCGTGCTTTGTATTTGGTGGTACCTGCCAGGTGTGGTCTATTATGAGCTGAAGGAAACAACTGAACACCGGATGGACGTACGGAAGGCAATTGAAATGGAAAGTCCTGTCTAAACGGTTGTACAGTCGTGACATTACTTTTTTGAATTACTATCTGTTCCGATCATTAGAGCATGATCTGGAGTAAGCAACATTTCCATAATGATTAAGAAGTGAAAAACTGAATCCATAATCCAAACAGTCCACCATTTTTCGTGGCAAGATATGAGATATGCCTGTTAGATGGGTAGAAAATTGAAACAATTATTATTTCCCACGGTTGGAAATGCGCCAAACTTTTTAACGCACCTAATACCAACCAGTTCCCAAATTATCGCTCTCACGTACCGAAACGCATGAAACTGGAATGGAAAATTATGCAGTAAACATGTGGTGTGAATTTATTTAACGCGATCGTGCATCGCATCGCTTCCCCTGTGCGCCTGTCTGACCAAACGGCCCACGTATGGTACGGATTTTTCACATCATTTTGAACTTCATGGCAGCCTCGGTGGTAATTGGTGATTTCCAATTCAAATTACCACGCATCCCATCCCTGTACCAACAAGCGGAAACAGCTTCTTGGTGTGCGATCTTTCCTTTTTTATTCGTCTGGCGAAGGATATTATCAACCGACACGATGGTCAATAATCACCTTCAAAGATAATGCTTTGGCAGAGGACAAACCGGTCGGGGATCTGTTAACGGTAAAATTTGTCCGAAACCTTTTGACCTTAAAAAACAAAACCAAAAGCACAAGACTTTCATAGAAAAAAAATGCAATCACACACACACACACACCCCAACAGTTAGAAAACTTGCTGTTCTCATAAATATGCAACGAAATTTCGTGTCTCCCATCCTTCCCACCCTTCCTCCCCACCACCCCGCTGAAAGAGCAGCAGAATCCTTTGCGAAACGCCACACAAAAGTCGAGCATCAGACGCACCGTGTCGACGCCTGTCGACAGCCGATCGGGCCGGGCCACAAAATAAGCATAATCACTTTGGCACTAGTCAACTTTCTGCGGTTCCGAACGCCGTGCCGTGAACGCATCCGGATGTGAAGATGCTCAAGACAATTTATCCTTTTTCGGCCAACATTTCGGGTGCTCGGGTGTGAATTTCGGTGGTTGATTTTTGCCACAGCTCAAACCATCCTCCCCCCCCCCTCGTCCTTCCCTGTTCCCCTTAACTCCTGGATTTGATGCCTCCAGATGGTCATGGAGTGTAATGAAGTCATCATTATTATGTTGCGCTTGCCGTCTGGGTCCATGATGTCCCCCGTTGGAGCTGCTTGTGTCTCTTTTTCTTGCTTGTTTGGCAAGAGGGTTAAAAAGTTTCACTTGCCCTTGAGTGCTGGCAAGTAGTATTGGGGTAGTACCATAGACACGCACACACACATACACACACACGCCCAGTTTGAACAAAAGTTTGCCATTCGATGGGAGAATGGGCCGGGATGTAATGATTAATATTTTCCTCCCAAAACATTACTCAACCGAAGATGTGCGATTTCGCTCGCGTAAAATATCATTCGCATATAAATATCCAACCCCCCCCCCCTTCTGCTCCCCCTGTCCGTCCCATCACTCCTTCTCTCCACCATCAAATTGTGCGGTAGTGATCTACCACGGTAGCAGCTGTGCACAGCCGGGACCGGTTGTGTGGTCGAAATGCCACCCCGAAGCGCGAATTCGCGATCCCTAAATTGCAAAAGTGGCATTCACCAACCTGTGGGTGGGTATGGGGTGGTGGGGAAGGTTTCCCGCGAAACTTTCCCGGGGCCAAGTTTTGTTTCGCTCGCTATCTTCTACCGTCCGAAGCTCTTTATTAATGTTTTGTCGCTGCGACTCGTCGCTGCAATGCGTCGCCCAAGTAAGCAACATCATCAATCAACACGCACGCGGGTGGGAATGTTGGGGACGGATGGGGAGGGGGGAATAGGGGTGGTTTTGAGGTGAATAAACGCACCAAGTGCTAGCGTCAGCAAATGGTACTTACTGACCACCGCTGTGTGTGTGTGTGTGGTTGTGGGTGTGGATGGGAAAATCGTCTCAATTTAAGCGACGAGCGGCGAGAATGGACAACGCCAGATGATGATCCCGGGCGCTAGGAGTTTGCCTCGCAGCTAGTTAATTTTCACTTATCGTAGCCCAAAATCGGCAAGGCCAAAATCATGATCAATTTACGTGTTTATGCGATGTGCGTCCTGGGCCATCATCATCATCATGTACAGCAGCAGCAAGAGCAAGAGCAAGAAGCAACATCGTTGTTATGATGTAGTGAAATGTTTGGAACCGGTCCTGGATCAGGATCAGGCACTAAAAAAAAAATCCTATCCTAGACACTCACTATCCAGCGAACATTTTTCTTTGCGTGCGTGTGTTGAAAGCCGAAAGCGAAAATTTGGGTCGGTATATTAAAACGAAGTGACACCTGGTACCGAACGTTGAAAGGACACTGCCATTTACACCGGTACGATGAAACGAGCGAGCGTCGAGGCGAATTATCCGGTTTCTTTAAAGCGTTGATAGCCCGGATGATACCGGTGACCATTATCATTGCTGGCTGCGTGCGACGTGACCACCCAATCAACCTTTCTTCCTTCCCACGCGTTCGGTGTTGTTGATGGGATGTTAATAAATTGTTTTCCTTGCACCTGCACACCGAACCCGCACGCTGTGTGTAACCGGGACAGCAACACGTAGCGTAGAGTGTTGGCTTTTTTTATATATACGTATCAACGATCTCAGCTAGTAGCTGGCTAGTGGCACCATTTTCCGTAGCTAAAAATGGTTCGGTGCTACGGACACGCTGGGGAACCGAAGCGACCAGTGTAGATAAGCGACGAAACACGCACTAAAGGGTGCTAAAGGATAGGACGAAAGTGACGGCCCAGTTGCATCGGTTCGTTGGTGGGATAGGGGAGTACGATGGGAGGGGGGGGGGAGGGAGGGGTAGGGTTGGATGGCTAATGGGTGCAGATGCAGCAGGAAGTCGTTGAGAGATTGGCTGTCGCAATCATCAAAAGAACACGCGTCCGTGAGAGGTAACGGTCGGTTTGAAGTGGGATTAACGCTGATGCATGTTTCAAATTGACCGGTGGAAAATGCTGACACTTGTGCAGTTGCAAACCATTTTTGTGGCTTAGTGGTACGGCTGGATGATTGTTTGCCCGGCCTGTCTCCGGGAGCTTTTTTTATTATATTCTCTTCACACTCGATCTGTGCGTGCTATTGATCGNTGGATGGCTAATGGGTGCAGATGCAGCAGGAAGTCGTTGAGAGATTGGCTGTCGCAATCATCAAAAGAACACGCGTCCGTGAGAGGTAACGGTCGGTTTGAAGTGGGATTAACGCTGATGCATGTTTCAAATTGACCGGTGGAAAATGCTGACACTTGTGCAGTTGCAAACCATTTTTGTGGCTTAGTGGTACGGCTGGATGATTGTTTGCCCGGCCTGTCTCCGGGAGCTTTTTTTATTATATTCTCTTCACACTCGATCTGTGCGTGCTATTGATCGCCGTTTTGTTCGCAAGTTTCGCGCGAACATTTTTAAATGTGTTATACGATACGATTGTGTGTCGGTTGGTAGGTTGGATAGAAATGACGTTTGTTTTTAATTTATCACACGCGCAACGTTCAATTGTAACAAGTGAGAAATTGTTGGGGAAAATAAAACATTTCACCTGCTTCGTTCGTTAAATGGAAATGCTGGCACTGTTAGTCTATTAGCATAGCAATGGTTTCGATTAACTTAGTTGATAGCTCGTACTGATAGCATTCGTTGCCATTTGTGCCATTTGCCCATCTGCATCAAGGGGGAAAGCCTGTGGGAAAGGAACCTAGTTTTCGCCGCACTGCGTTAAATAATGTCAGCCGCGAGGCAAAGAAACAAAAAATAACACACGTTTTGTCACACCCGGTACCAATGCTAATATATATAAACGCATCTATATAACATACTTCGAAGCTTTGCTTAAAAATCTTACACGCTATTAACAATTACTATCATCAACACAACAACATTTCCGGCTACACCCTTCTGCTTCCTGTACGCATGTAATTTCTTCTATCCCTCTCAGTGTGTTTTTGTTTTGTTTTACTTCTTTTGTTTTGGGCATATCATAGTTTTTGGTTTTTTATTAATTGTTTTTTGGTTTTTAACGAGGGCACGATGAACGTTACACGTCTTTTGTGCGAATTGGATTTTGGGCCCACCATCCCAACCAAGCCAACCAGTTTCGTACCGGGGGTTTGATTCGTTTATATAATTTCGATTCTTTGTTTGTTTTTCGATACACATACAATGCAATGAACCTGTTTTGCCTACATCCCGGAAAGTAATCTAATAATAAACTGGATTAGTTTAACGTCGGAACTAACTATTTCCTTAGAAATGTTTTGGGAAAAAAAACTAACAGCTTTAATGTATGTTTTTTATTGTATTAAGAAGTACTTTGTTTGGTCTAGTTCATAAATAGTAATCAATTTAGCAATTTCTATTTACTATTATGGAGTTTAAGAAAATGAATTTATATTTTTTTGTAAGCGTGTTTAAGTTTTGTAAATTGTTTTTGGAAAGAATGAAGTTTTATAAAATGTGCAAGGTGAAAATAAAACAGTAAAAAAAACATTTAGATTTGTTGTCCTTTTGTTGTATTTGCTTTAAATATTTAAAAATAAAATGAAAGATGCTTTTTTTAACTTTTACAGTTGAATTGAAATACTATGGTAAAATAAACGAATAAAGAAAAATAAAAAAACATGGGTTTTTACACAAGTTAAACCCTTGTTAGGATAAAAATTAGATAGAAAAAATTAATTTATTAACGTCTTTAGTTTTAATGTTCAAAGCTTGATTTGCTTTAAAATTTAAATTTATTATAACGATTTTCTAATATAGAATCACGGGCTAAGGTTGTTTTAAGTGTGAAAACTTAACATGGTTGAATTCTTTGTTTTTTAAAGTTTATAATATCTATTTAATGCCGCAAGAGTGTAATTGAATCGAATAAAAAAGTAAGGAAAATGTAAAATATTCGACAAATTGAGCTTTTATATACACTTTACTAACATGTTTCTTGACAACATGATGATGTTATTGAGCTTCATAAGTACTTAAAACGGTTTTCTTTTTAAATTTTCAACAACACATGTGACATTTTTAAACGAAATTTCGTCAAAACTGAAGCCTTTCATGGAAGGTTAATTTAATTGTAACCAAAACAAAACTCTAAAATAGCTCCAAAACTAAAAAATTCCTCTAATTTTGTCTACTACGGGTTACAGAAATCCACTATATCATCCCATGCAAAGACAAATGCCAGCAAAGAGCTACACAGTTTGTACGTGAAATGCTAAACTAATCCAGAATCTGAAGCACCGTCACCATTGTCGTCGGAATTCTAGCTCGTTGTGTGTGTGTGTGTATGTGTGTGTATGTGTGTATATGTTTCTTTGTGTATGTGTGTGTGGGTGTGTCCATGATGGGTTTTTACTTTTGTTTTATTTTTTGCTGTTGTTGTTGCGCCCCATTCGTTCGGTGCTTGCTTCGAGCTGTAGCTAAATTGATTGTGCCTTTTTCCTTTTCGTTGCGACAAAGGGTTTCGTGTGTCCCTTTTTTGTCCCTCTTTACCGTCACCCTCAACCTCCCTCCCCCTAGCTGCCACCAGAAAGTGATTATGTTTGTGCGGGGCAAATTTCGGGGAACCATTACGTGGTTGGTGCGAGCACAAGTTCTACCGGAGCTGCCCGTTGGCGTGGATGAAATGGATGAAATTGAACCTTTTCTACTTTTTATGCGTCCGGCCCCATGCGCCCGGTGGATGCGTCGCGTAATCGTGGCACAAATTGCCAGCACGAATCACTAAATTCCTTGCCTTTTCATACTTGCTACCCGTCTGTTTCGGTCAGTGCTTTCGTGGAAAGCATTTTGCTCGCGTGAACAGTGCACAAGGTTGGACTTTTGTAAACAGCAAACATCCCGCCCATGTATCTGTATTCGGCACTGTTTGATGGTCGCATTTTTCGTTTTTTTTTCTCCCTCTCTCTCACCCACTCCGTGGCCTTCCGAACGCAGTTAAAGTGTGAAAAGTGAGTTACGGTTTGTGTAAAAAATAAAAATTAGTCAAGATGATATGCGGACGTTGGAATTGAATCTTTGCTAGCTGGAGAGTTACTGCTTTGGCATTCTGGTATTGGGAATATATTTTCCAACCTGTCGTGAAGCTTACGCTACGAAGCTTTCTATGTGTGTGTGTGTGTGTGTGTGGATGTTTGCTGTTGTTGTGCATACTGGACACGTGTATCAAGCGCTGTAACGCTGGCCTATCGAGTTAACCTAAAATTGGTCCGTAGAGATGTGTGAAGTGAAGCTGGCCTGTTGAATTCATTACTTTCAGTAGCTTCCGGCAGCAGCACGTCCGGTCTGGGGCGTTTTCCAACCATTTCTGCTTCACCATCGTAGCGTAGGATCAATTCCCAACCGGGTCCACTCAAAACGTTCCCATACTGTGCCACGCTTCCGGACGACACTGTTGTTCACGTGTTCACGGTCATCACGGTAGAGTCAGCATGCGTGTCTTTCTGGCGTGCGCCATTCATGATGTCGCCGTGTTTTGTCACATGGGCACTCAGATGTTGGCAGCTAGCAGGACCGGGGTGCAGTACTGCAACGCGGGCCCATCGCCTATCGGACCGTGGATAAATCGTTAAGGAATTTCATCGCCACCAATCATCCGGTTGTACTCGGTGTAGTTTTTAATCATCTTTGCCCTATCGAGTGACTCCCGCATGAGCCGTTCGTTCTCTTGGCGCACTGCAAAGGAATGGAAGAAAGCGAAAAAAAAACAAGATTGCTAGAGTGTGCGAGTACCAGCCAAACAGAATGCAAAGGGATCAGTGTGAGTCAAAGCTGAACTATATGTCCTTCCGTGAAACCAACGATGACGCATGTTCCTTGCAGAATACTAGCTGATAACAAAGACCGTAGAGTGAAACCATAAAAAAGGAAAAGAAAAGAACAACATCAACAACAACATTCTCACTCGAAAACAACAATTCTATTGTGCTATTATCAGCTCAGTGTACGGTGAATCGCGATAGCATCCCGGTGCGTTTCGGTACCCTTCGAGCTGTACAAACGCACAGCACGGGAAAGCAGCATTATTCTTATTTCACGGATGAAGGGATAGAAGATAAAGGCCAAAAGCATGGCGAATGTCTGGAATGGAACCGGTGTTCTGGTATTTATCAGTTAGCCAACGACTCCCACCCAACCAATCGACGCTTGCTCAACCTCGATCCCTACCATCCTGCCCTCCCCACCGGGGAGGAAGGAGCTGGCCGGGTGGTCCGATTGATGACATAAGATAAAATCTCTCCTCAGTTCCGGAATTTCTGGTGCGGGACCGGTAAGTTGTTTGTTGTACCGAATAGTATGAATATCAATCTTTTCGCTGTCGCCTTTGTCGCGCACCATCCGTCCCCGATCCCTGTGATGGCGGTAAGCATCGGTTTTGTTTGCTTTCACCATTCACAGCAAATCGGCGACAGCGAAGATAGTAATTTATCGATTGGGTACTCTTTTGCTAATTTGATCCTTTTTGCGCTAATCAATGAAGTGCCCGGTGGGTGCAACATTAGAGGCACAAAGTGGGAGCTTCGATTCGATGGCTTATTGAAATCATAATTGATGAGCTTATTTTTGCAAAATATTTAGCCTATGACGTAAACGAGATCATTGACCTGTTTAGCGATGAAAGCTAATGGGAGGGATTATGTTATCGCTGGTGTTATGTGTCAGAACTTGTGCACGTGTTACGCATTGGATCATTTGCAACAAAACACGTCAAATGTCAATACGAAAAGAATACGTACGTACGAAATACGTCTCACGACTGTAGTGTGCATTATTTGTGGATGTAGTATTAATTGGTTTTATTCTTTGAATAATTTAATTACAAACTATAATCTTGTAAATGATAAATTCTTTAGTGTTTTAATTTAGGTATTTAATTTTTTTTAATGTACTCAACATAATACGATGAACTAGTCATTTATATTGCTTCTACTTTCAGTCTTACCACCGTTTTTGGTTTGGGTAGTTTTAGTACTAATTCAACCGATAAAATCATTGATTTTTGTTAATTTTTTTTTTTGCAATTAAATAATTAAAATTTTTGAGTGGATTACTTTCACAAAATATTTGTTACAACTATCATGGAATTGTAGTACAAATATCGTAAAATCGTATGAATGTTCCTGGAATTATAACAGTCAAAGCTATTTTCATGTACTATTTCGTATTGACCACAAAGGAAATATTTAAATGCAAAATGTCATGAAATATTTCAGACAGTTTGGTCCGATGGGTACGAAATAAGCATTTATATTAGTAACTATAGTTTCTGTTTGCTATGTTAAGCCTTAGTGACTTATTTAATGTTTAAATGTAAAATAAAAATAACTTTTTAATGTTTTAGTAATACTAAATTTTTTAAAAAGCATGAAAAAAATCATTTTCGAGAAATTGTGTACTTTATTCTATAAAATCCAAACACATGCTTCTACTTATCGTTCACAGTAGTTATCGCGTTCGGCCGTTTCAAGTGCGAATCAAGCTTACCTGAAAGCAGAGAGAGAAAAACAAATGCAATGATTACTTTCCCGTTTCATTGACTTAGGGGTTTTTTGCATAATGATTATTTTAATTAATTTTCTCATAAAACCTCGATTAAACGCACACACACTTCAATTTGCGCCAAGATGGTTCGGTGGACACATTAAACTGGCATAAAGATATAATCAAACGTACCAAACAAAAAGCTCTCCGCCTTCTACCCCATCCCCTCCACCGACAGTCCGGGAGGGTGGGAAGGTGGGAGGACGTTGCTGTCTTGAAAATTAAGTAAAACTCCCCGTGGGGCACTGGACCGATGGGACAACATTTAGACATAAGGGACAGCAAAACCACGGACCGGTACCAAACAAAACGCCCCTAGAAAAGCTTGTTGAAATAAAATTGATTTACGAGATGAAGAGGTCTCTTTCATGCTGTTGAAGTCACCCGTCGCCAGTCGCTCAACAGTAAGATGGTAGTTTAATTTGAATTAAATCAGATTGCTACGGAGGGTTANTTGCTGTCTTGAAAATTAAGTAAAACTCCCCGTGGGGCACTGGACCGATGGGACAACATTTAGACATAAGGGACAGCAAAACCACGGACCGGTACCAAACAAAACGCCCCTAGAAAAGCTTGTTGAAATAAAATTGATTTACGAGATGAAGAGGTCTCTTTCATGCTGTTGAAGTCACCCGTCGCCAGTCGCTCAACAGTAAGATGGTAGTTTAATTTGAATTAAATCAGATTGCTACGGAGGGTTAATTTGCAGGCCCAGCGGAAGCGGCGAACAATGTTGGCCGGTTTGCAATGCTTCGAGAAGCGTAACCAGAACGGATATACCAACATAGCACACAAACACATACAGATACAAGCACCCCTACACACACACACACACACACACACACACAAACAAGCAAACAGCAAGAGTAAATAAAACGGCAAATACCCACGCCCCGAGGGCAAACCCCGTTGCGGACCATTTCGGTTTCGGTTTCATCTTTACCGGATCGAACGAGGTCCACCCGGGACCCGGGCTACGGTACGCAGTGTCCAACATTTACCGGCCCGAACCGGGATGGCATCGAAATTTAACGTTTCGAGAGAAACATGAAACAATGGAATTACATGGAATTACCATTGCTTGTTTTATGGGCTACGGGTACGTACGTATCGCGGTGCGGTGCGTTGGAGAATCTTTCGCATAAGTCTATCCTCCGCCCTGCACTCGGCGGCTCATAAAATGTCAAAGACAGACGATGGTGCGATGTTTCTGTGCGGTGCGTTTTTGGGCGTGTGTTTCCTTTTTTTTTTCGGGTTTTTTTTGTTTTGTTTTTGGTTTCGTTCCGGGCTGGGGAGTGTTGAGTAGCGAAAACTTTTTTTTTGTTGTGGAACGTGTGGGCAGCAAAAGGCTAGAGGGTAGATATGAGCAAAAACATCCCAAAACGAGAAAACGAAAAAGCTTTCCAACCAAATGCCAAACCGAAAAACTCGAAAAAAAAGGAAACAAAATAAAACAGACAAAGGTCCTTTTTCAAGAACGCTTCTATTGCGGGGTTTCGCCAGCCAGTGGTCCTGTTTTCCTAACATTTGGCCATGCGAGCGCTCGTACCGCAGTATGATTATTTTATAATTCGTCGACGGAATTTACTGCCCGAAGCGACCTTGAGCCGGGACGGGGTGTTGGAAGGACAATATCCAGATTAACTGCCGATGGCGCACTAACGAACTCAATTGGCTAGAAAGAAATTGAATATACTGGTTGAGCGCCGAGCGCAAAAACTGGTGGCAGCAGGTAAACGGCCCGTCAAAGGTACGCCATTTTGTATCGCTGGCTGGAGTGTTCTTAGTCCGCTGTCAAGAGGGTGCAAAGCGGCAGTTCAAAATAGCAATAAAAAAAAGTACAAACGTAGCAAAACTAGCAGAGGCGTACAGATAAAACAGGTTGGTGATAAAGAATAAAACCAACGAAACGAATCGGGGAACAAAAAAGAAGAGCTTTATTTGCGCTGAGATCAATATTGTGTCATGGGCTCGAAGAAGTAAAAAAAAAGGATCGAAGCTGAGCTATGGCTATGGTTTTCACACAACATCAAACGTAGATAGCGAAAGATACACGAACATATTTGAGTGCTTAGCTCGTGCCGAACAGCTCGTAAACGGAATGCTCAACCGATGGTCAACTCGTTCAGCAACAAATAAAGAATGTTTCGCACATCTCACACACACAGACAAGTACATACAAACAAACCAGTAACCAACGAAGCAATAAACCAAGCCAGAGAGTAATTGCCTGTAATAGTTTGCTCTGAGCCTGCTTTTGTGTGCCCGTTGGGCTAAAGTCCGTCGTAATGGAAATGTCTTAAACTGTGTAAGAAGCAAGACCCAATGCCAAATGCTCATGTCGATCTATCAATTCGCATTTAGCAGAGGGGTAAAGCCTTTTAAAGCATGACATAAAGCAGATTTAAATCACAATAATGTTGGCTAGCGTGGAATCAGCAGTATTTCTAGAAGTTTCTCGTGAACCACCAGGCGTCTCCATTTAAGTCCTCATGGAAAGAAGGTGCAATACCATTTAATGATGACTAAACTAGACAAATGTATGGATAGGTAAGAAAACGTTGATCTGTTTTACGGGATGGTTTTTTTATTGCTACTAAAGTACGTAATAATAATAAAACTCATTTTTCTTGGTAGTTTGGTTTACCTTTTTCATGTCAGACTTTTATCATAGTCAGAAATATGGAATGCGATCTCGATAAAGAAAAGGAGATCTCGTGTGACCACGTAATCTGAATGTTATTGTTAGCAATATTACCCACACAAGTTTGCTTTGAGCATTCTGATTAAGCTTAAGTTTGGATAATTTGGGCGCTAAAAAACTGCTGTGTTTCTTACGCTCGGCAAGGCAATATGGGATCATAATTCCAAAATGTAAAACAAGTGAGCTTTTGTCAAACGTTTGTGTTAGAAATGAATGTTCATTTGAAGTTTATGCGGTCATTCGTTAGTTCCTAATTACTATAACACATTTTTTTGCAGCCTGCACGGTACCAGACGTCTCCATTTCAGTGTTTTGTTGGAAAATTTAAACGTTGTTGCAAAAACGGAAAAACGGAACGGAACACAGATTTATTTTTGAAGAACCCTGTTGTGTGAATTGTAACGCTTTGGATCGGTCATTGTAAACACATATATCAAACTCGTCGATCGCATGGCGTAAACGGGTTGAGAGCCAACGGACTAACAGTTACATGTAAATAAATAATTGAAATCAGTTGCGAACAATCCAGAAGAGCACGAGGTTTAAGCTTTCTATACAAATAGTGAATTTCGAGAAAACACGTGTTCTACACTACAAACTCTGTTCAATTTGGTTACATTTTCCATTACTTCTTTTTGTAAAGCATTTATGTAGAAAAAACATTTGCATGAATCAAATTATGTTTTAAGTATATTTGATCATTCTTTCACATAAAACATTCAATAGTTTGCTCTCGTACTATAAGATAGTTGTGTTATCATTTGTAGAATCGTACGCTTAAATACTCCGCTTAAAATAACTGCAGCTGCAGTCAATGTCAACTTACCTGAGCGATCAACTCCTTACATCTTCATGTGGAAGTTTAGTTCATCGGGCATTATGTGATTCCCCGTACCGGCACTTCCATAGGCTTGCGATTTACTTATTTTCGTATTTTGTACGTAAATTCATTCAAAGTGAAACCTACTTCAGATAAACCATATCGCACAGCACACCAGTGACGGTCGGGATGCACCTTCGATTATCCTTTGCTACGCTTTAAGGCCACTGGCGTTGTAGGTGTCGTATTAAATGACAGCCGAATAGTGACGGATGAGGATGAACATGTGTTTTACGCAGCGGTACGATACGGTTGAGGTGTTGCGCGTTACTGTCCGTGTAGTCTTTCGAAACATGCAATTAACATCGTTCCATACATTTTGTCAGCTTTATGGTGACAGTTGACCCTTGCCGGTTTACAACGTAAAAGGCGACAAAATTAAAACAAGAAACACGACGGGAATAGGCACTACAGAACGAAATGATGTCACCCGAATCAGTATACTAGCTTTCTCCACTGGTTTGGTTGGCTTGATTGGTTCCCATCCCCCCTGTCGCCAACACGCTAAACGATGTACGCATTCGGCGAGAGAGTTGTTTACGCTTTGTCGCAGGTAAAAAGGATTTCCACGACAATTCTATGCAGCAGCATAATGTACTCGGGCTACATGTTGTTGCATTATAAAAAAAAAACAACACACTTCTACACGTTTTGTCCACCATTTTAAATCTGTTGTTCACTACGTTTTGCATACACGGAGTTTAAATTATCGGTTATCTTTTTTTTTTTACTTGTTGTTTAGGTTTGTTAGTATATGTTATTTGTTTAGTTCGCTTCGCTGATGGTTTTTTGCCTTTTTGATTAAGTTTTGTTTGGTTGTTTGGTTGCTTTTGCTTGCTTGTTTAAACGTTTAATGATTATTTTGTCTGTTTACGTTACGCATCCTTATTGTTGACGTGTTGTGTACTTTAGGGTATAGACGTTGCGTTACTGCTCACGCTAGTAGTATCCATCTGCTCGGATTACACTCGTATGGCTAGACTGCTTTAGGTTTGCTTATTAAAATGTTTACCCAATAATGCGCCTCTTGCGGTTCCGTATTGCGCTTATTTTTCCATTTTTTGTTTCTTTAGTTTATCATGCTTGTCTTTTGTTTAGTGTTTATGTTTACGTTTACGTTACTGGTAGTTAGAGTTATATGTTTTGTTTTTTGTTTTTTTTTCTGCGTGTCTAGACGTTCCCGATAATGCTGCACTAGATTAGATCCACTAATTGTATCGTATGTATATATATATATTTATATATATATATATATAGATTGCGTTTGCTCCTCCGTTGTGTATGGTATGCTACCGTCGTTTTGCTGGCTGTTTCGATCGCAACCGATCCATACACCTGATCACCTGGGCACACTGTTGCAGTCATGTTTCTGTCCACCCCAAGCAAACACTCACGCCCATACGCGCATATTGTTACGTCACGCTTCTAAACATTCTACTGGTAAGCTCCGTGGCATGTTCGCCGGTTCCGGCGTTCGGTTTAAAAAACCCTCCCCCGTGCTAGGCTCTGCCACCGCCCGTATCGGCCCGTATGTCTACTACGTTACGAATCAGTGCTGCCCGAAACCGAGCGATGCCATCCGGTGACTGCAGCCGCCATCTCCGTCTCCGTCTACGTCTTCGTCTTCGGCGTCCGATGAGATTGTTTCTAAAAAAATTTGGCCGCCCTCGTGCGTAACGGTGCCGTTGCGCCGGGGTCGTCCTTGGCACTTCGTTGGATATTGTTATGTTCGCGCTCAGTTCACCGCCCTTGCCACCACGGATGCTGCCGTCTGGTCGCCTCACTGCCACTTCCCGATGGGCGGTCACGTTGTCCTCGCTGGTACTGTTGCCGCCGCTGATCACGCTTGCTCGACCATTACGGTCGCTCGCTACAACACTACGCCGGCGACGACGACGCCGCCCCAGACGCTACTAACTGTGCTGCTCCACCAGACAGAGGATAGCGTCGGACGTCATCGCTCCACCGCCGCCACCCCCCGCGCCACCACCGCCTCCGCCGGTACCGCCACCAGCGCCGCCGCCACCCCCACCGCTTCCGCTACCGCGCGCCTGCCACCGGGACACGGGTGCGTTCAGCGGCCGGGTGCGGCTGAAGTTGCCGCATCAATTGGCACCGTTGTAGTGTTTGGGCGAGTCCTTCGACACCATGTAGGTCGGGATGGCATGGATCGGTGTGTCGCGCGCGAACGTGTACTGTGTCTTGGTTTGCGTGGACGAGCCGGACCCACCGGAGCTGGTATGGGTGAGCGTCACCAGCACGGCCAGCACGCTGAACAGCGCGAGCACGAGGAAGACGGTCATAACGATGCAGACGATACGTTTGCGCTTCTTGGACGACTCGGTGTCGTCGTCGAAGCTGCTGCCCGCCAGCTTCTTGTCGGCAAACTTTCGACGACCCTTGCGCGACGCACCGAGCGACTTTTGGCGGTTCATCTGGTACGTTTTCATGATCACGCCGTAGTTGATGTCCATGATATCCATCGGGATCGGCGATATCTCCGTCCGGCCGATGTCGTCCAGCATCAGGTTGGACGACAGCTTCCGGGACGCTTTGTAGATCTTGTCCGCTTCCTCCGGCGTGAACGCCATGCTGTCCTTCCGGTAAGGGCTTCCGGTCGCACTGATGATCGCCGGCGGCGGTGGTTCCAGATCCACGATGAAGCTTTTCGACTTTTTCGCCTTAAAGTTCTCGCGCGCATCCTGGCGCCCATTTTTGTACCGCAACGAGTACGACTTCTTCTGGTCGAAGATGGGCGACTTCTGAGGCTTAAAGTCGTCCAGAAAGGGAGGGTTCGGGCTGAGCAGGTGGGCATTCGAATGCTGGATAAGCGACCGCCGGAAGCTACCGCCCCCACTCCCACCCACGTACGGTAGCGCCTGGTCGAGGCTGGTGGTACTGTTCTTCTGGTTGTACTTCTTGCTGTTCTGCCGACTCACAAACTCCGAGAACGATTCGCCCTTCTTGTCCGTTCGGCTGTTGCTGCGCGACCGATAGATCTCGTTCTCGAGCGACGCGTTGGCCGAGCTGAACTTCTTCGTCTCCCGTGGACTCCGGTCCACCACCTCTGCCGGGATGTCGTCGCCGAGCGAATGGAACTTTACCGAGTCCCGCCGGAGAAAGGCCGCGTTTCGCTTCTGCTGGTCGTTGAACGAACGATGCATGTGGCAGTTCCGGCGGTTGGCGCTTACGTTGGGTGAATGCTGTCGATAATTGGCCGCTGCTGCTGCGGCCGCCGCCGCCACCGTCAGCTCCTCGTCCTCGTCCTCGCCACCGCCGCTACTGACACCGCCGCCGCTGTCCTGCTTCACGAGATACTCGCGCGGATAGATATGTGTGTGCCGGACGCTGCTGTGCCGAATGATCGGTGCGGCCACTATCTCGTCCGGATTGGAACCGCCGCTGTTGCTCCGCGAATGGAAGGACGTGGCCTTGCGCAGCTGATGCATCGAGGGCGAGTAGACGTGCAGCGTATCCGACCGGCGGAACTGCTTCCGGGCGATGCTCCACGGATCCTCCACCTTCAGCGACGTCGGCGAGGCTTCACTGCGGAAGAATATCTTCGGATCGGGCGAATGCTTTTGCATCGGTATCGGTGACAGTCGCTCCACGGGACTGTGGTGCAGTATCAAACTGTTGTCGAGCATGATTGGACTGCTGCCCCCCGTTGCACTCCCGCTTCCCTCCCGACTTCCACCACCACCACCACCACCGGAAGATCCTCCTCCGCCAGCGCCAGCACCGCTGCCGGGCGAGTAGTTGTCGATGCGCACCGAAACGGTCCGGTCGGCCGACTTTAGCTTCGGCGGGCGCTTCTTGCTGATCTCCATCATGTCGAGGATGGCCGGGTCCTGGTGCGTGCTTGCCGACACCTTCGCCATGATCGCCGGTCTGCGTTGCGCCCACGTACCGCTGGCTGCTCGCACCGGTGCGTTCTGGCCCCGGGGATACCTGCGTGTCGATGCTATTGCGGTCCTTGGCTAGGCGCTGCTAGTACTGTACCCAGCACTAGCGCGTCCCGCTGATTAGACGTGAATGTGTTGCGCCCTGCCCGCAGACGGTTGCAATAGTACCGTGCCGGAACACCGGACGGCCGCAAACGGTTCGCTCGTACGCCGAGCACCCGGTGCCGCCGGAACCAAAAAACACGCGGAAAAACAGAAACAAAGCAAAGCGCAAAGCCCTCCTCCACACACAAACCGGTCGTGCTACACGCGGTGGATGCTCACGATCGGATCGCTTGTCTAGCGCACGGCAGCAGTGTAGCAGCAGCAACGGTAACACGTGCACCAGTGCACCCCAGCCGACCTGTACCGTAGCAGCACGGTGCGCAACAACATCGGAATACGAGCACCGCAGCACTGGTGGGATGGACGATCATTTGGGTGGTTCACTGGTGCGCTTGCCGCTTTCCCTACAGTATTACCAGCAGTGTTACGAACACGACTATCACTACGTAGATGGGTATGATTATTGTCACCATGCGGATGCACTTGACGGTCACTGGTACGGCTCGGGATGCAGCAGCAGGCGTCCGACCGAACTCGCTTTGTTCGGTGCACTTCGGTCGATCAAACCGTGGTAGCAGCGAGATTATGGCACTGTTTTCGATTTTATAGCAGACGTTGGACGAGATACACCTCGACCACGGGCGTGTGTTGCGTGCGTTGCAGGGATGGCAAAATTAAGGGAAAATCACTGACTTAAATAACACTGTGTGCAGAATACCCGAAGTGTGAAGCACTGAAACGAAACCGTAATAATCATATCTTGTTCTCGATGATTCACTTTTTTTTGCATAATGTTTTGTCCGGTGATGGATGATGCTGATGCTGGTCACTTCTTCTTTTTCGGTCGTTGCACTTGATCGACGTGATGGGCAATGCAGCATTGATTAAACACTATTACGAATATTGTACATGAAAGGGACCGAAGGTCTAGTATGGTTGTACGGTAGCAAGAAATATAATTTAAATGTTTAAGACATTAATTGTTTACGCTTGATAACGATATCAGCAATTCAACACGTTGTAAATATGCACTGCAAGCTCAACACATTAATTTCATATTATATTCGTTGATGTATTCCGCACACACAGGTGTTTCAAAATTATACGTCTATCGTCGTGGCAATCAAATTAAATCGAGGTACAATTTAGCCGTCTTATCACATCCCGCCATAAAAACTCGTCTGGTTCGTTATAGCGTATGTTCTAGTGATCGATTTACTATAATCAATCATATCTGTACACGTTTGGCTCATGTATCGTTTGTTCGATAGGTATGCTAACACACGCAATACATTACGTTATTAAAGATTATCGAAATGCTTGATAAAAATAGAGATAATGGTAATTTTACATACGCCTGTTGTAAGTATTGTTCGTTTTTCTTAGGGTAATTTGAACGATCAGTCAAATTATTTCGCAAAACAGCAAAAAAACAAGCAAATAAAAGTTGTACAATGGATCTTCTCTTCCAGGTACGCGACTGCACATGGTGCAATGTTTGATGCGAAGAAAGATTAAATTTTGTTACACCTATATGCTGTGCAATATCTTCATATCTAAACAGTTGGCTTTGCAGATAGAAGCTTCTGGTGAAGTACTGTCGTCTAAACATGTAAAACAAATGTGTTTTTGGTAACCCGTTATTGGTTTCACTAAATGTATGTAAACAGAAAATTTATTTGAAAAATATTCCCATTTCGCCGAAAGCACTTCGAAAGAGTCGTGAAAAGCTTTGACGCGTGTCAAACGAGAACGATCCATTAAACAAACGTCTCAATCAGACGTCTGAATTTTTATCAGACGTTTCACAAATATGACATCACCGTATGAAATATGGAAATCAGCTTGCTGTAATCGTTGCAGCTGATAGCTTTCGGACAAGCATTATGCAAGAATTACTTTAAAGTTGCTTGTTTTGTTAAAGTCAAATGGCTCGTCTATTGGGGAAGATAAGATTGCACTTGCACATAAAACGCAAACAAAGCGGTGAAGAAGAATAGCAAAATGTTTTACCAAAGGAAACGATTTCTTTTGGGGGAGAGCAACAAAAAAAGTGGCATGATGATGCATAAATCAACAAAAGCAAATGCGAAATGCACCAGAACCGGTACAAAACGGAACGGAAGCAGTAGAACGAGTTCGAAAAGATACCGGAAACCGTGAACCAACAGGAAGCAGCCTTAAAATCCAAAACGCTCCCGTAGCTTTCTAACGTCCCGCCAGAGCTTGACGCTGGTTTGACAGGGATTATCATGCTCGGCGGTCGGGTTTGCATTCGTTGCTTCGTTCCGCCTTTTTTGTGGTGTTTTTTTATCTTGCCTTACTGTCATCGAGAGTATTAGGAGCAACGAGGCGCCTTTCTGTGACAAGACGTTATCGATAAAATGTGGGATTTACCATTTCATCACGCTATGATAGGATGTAGTGCCGGCTTGTGCTCTAGCCCAGTTCTGTACTGGCTTTCGGGGAATTTTCTGAATCTCTGTCGTGGATGAGATGAGTGGGTGCAGACGATGACGTTTCACGGAAAACATAATTTATGAATACGATTTTGCGGACTAGCACTTAACGTGGCATGTGCCGCTCATAAGTCAATTAGTTATGAAGATGATAATGCCGAGTTATGTAGTGCGTAAAAGGTATGACATAATAAAGAAATTTGTAAGCAGTCGTAAATCAAGCTCGCGTCTCGAGCATTGATTGCGTTTTTGAGCTGGTTTTGTTCGTTATTGGGTTGGGCATAAACTGTCGATAACTTCAATATTAATAGTGAAAGTAAAATATGTTCCAATACGGTAATTGTTGAGACTTGACAAAGATGTCTTGTGTCCTTGGGTGCATAAATAAAGATGTTGGGATGTAAGGGAGTTTTTATTTTCCGGGAATCTATTTCGGTCTCGTGAATAACAGCTGGGAAATTTAAAAGTATCATTGAACCTGCCTTCCTGCTTGCGTCACACAAGTTGCCAGCTGAAAGGCAAGAACAAAATATGCTACACTGCAAGCTTATGCACATAATCGCCCTCCTTGAGCGGGCCAGGCAAGGGTGCCTTCAATAAGTAATGGACTATCCAAGCGCATATTAATACAACCAGTGCCGGGGCAGGTTCAATGCAGTGTGTGCATTTGAGGTTACGATCTTTGACAATGCAGCGGGAGTCTTTGCTCAGCATTCAGCCTCAGTATTTCCCAACGCTCGGCAGGTTACAGTCAGCCGATCTAACGTGTCTTACGCGAGTGTTTGTAGTGTGCAATCAGACAGCCACAATTACCGAAGCACCACGGCACAGGGGGGAGGGGGGGGGGGGCACTGGGGGCTGGTGTGTGGTTTGCGGCATTTGTGGTTTTCCCTGCCGGCACCATTGCCATTGCGCCATAGCCATTCTCGTCGGTGCCACTTTTATGCTCCAGCGTAAAGAAACAATGAAGCATTCTGAAGGCACCGACAATGACGAACCGGGGACGCCCGTTTATTGATATTACGTAAACCGCATAGTTCAACCTAAATTCAATTTGAGGCTGATAAAGTTCAACAAAAGCTATTTCCCTCTAGTCGCAAGTTTCGGTGTTGCCGAGCAGAGCGTCGTCCGTGCCCATACACGTGAATCATACCGTGTTGGTGCATAGTTTCAGCCACCGTCCCAAACGAAGTTGGGTGGTATATCGTTCGGGGCTATAAAGCGAACGAGATTCTTGTGCTGTGTGCAACCGGGTTGCCGGTTGGGAAGTGATTTGGGGTACCGATTTGAGGCCGACGGGAACTGGAACGTTTTCTTCGCCGTCGTCGCCGGGAAAGGCAAGCATTGTGCGTTCGGCATGTGTTTGTCTAAGAAGGGATGATTTGCGTTTGTGAACAATCTGTTACTCGGCACTTGTTGGCTTCTGGTTGCTCGGAATCGATAGCGCCATGTGGTAAGGACATTGTAATGCTGGATAAAAGGCTATGTAAAATATTGTTTGAAACAAAACAAAACCAAAAAAGAAAACCAACGCGGCAAAAAGGCAAATGTCTCAAAGCTCATAATAGTTAAATCGAGGGTAATCGATGTATATGAGAAGGGTGGTTTGGTAACATATTTTAGTTAAACATATGACCGGGTGTGCATGTGTGTAAAAAATAGTTTTTACTCCGCTGAATGAACTCACCTAAACGCTAAACGAACAGTCTTTGGCCCAATAGCGTGTTTGTTCAAATGGTTGAATTTGAATGAAATCAGTATTTATTGAGAGCGGTGGACTTCAACTCATTTGATGCACTTTTTGCAGGGCTTAGTTAAACAAACAAGGAGTGACAGTTTACCAATGAATTGTTGTAAGCTATAGAAAAGCGAATAGCAAAACATTTGTTTTGTGATAAGAAAAGTTATTTTAAGCATTAAAACATACAAATAGTTCAATATTAGTTGTTACGCCTTGTACTTGAGATATTAAAGAACTCTGTAGTGTACATACTTCATATTATTATTTAGCATGCGAGTCTATTACAATGAGGTGACTAGAAAACAAGTCCGGATGGTAGTATCAGGCCTCAACCAATCTATCGAAGCCCAGTGCTGATAGTATCATCAGGAGTCTTAATACTAAATGTCGATTTCGCTGGTTGATATGCATTTGTACACGCGCCAATATGTATCCAGTTAGGAAAATATTAGTTGTAAAGCAGAATGTTATAACTTTATAGAACGAATGGGTATATCTGAGACGTGTGCTTAGTCTAAAAAACTTGAAGTTGTCCAAAGTTCTCGAGCAATTCGAGATTTTTCGTTGAAGAGAGGTCCAAAACATGACGAAAAGATAATGGAGAAATCGTTTATTTGTTTTCTAAATTGTGTGACAGTTTGGATTTGGGATGCTCCGATGGTCTGAGAGACTTCATTATAATGATACCGAACAACCTAATTTGAAAATTCTTGGATCACTGAAATAAGAAGAGAAGCTCACTATTGCTAAGTGATTTTGAGTAAGCAGAAGTAAGTAAGTGAAGTAAAGAATGTAAACATTATAATATTGTGACTGAATGTCAGTATTTGGTAAAAATTACAGCAATAGATGACAACGTTTAGATATATCTAAATATATATCTAAATATATACGGCGGGTTTTTTTTGAGTTAATAGCCATTAACTTTTCGAGTTAATAGAAAAGACGACAAAAGTTGGAGAAGTTGAATTACAAAATGGTTGAATTGAGGGCAATTGTTTGATTAATCTAATTATTGGTGTGATTGCAATATCGAGTAATCACATAGAATTATAATATTTGTTTGTTGAAAAGGTAAGCAGGTTTTCCTGCAATAAAATTTTTTTTACGCATATCAAACTTTGAAATGCTCTTGAAATGGTGATTAGCCATCTAGCTTAGAATAGACGATAACGGGCCTGCGGGCTAGAAACACCTTCCGAGAATAGTCGACCCGAAAAAGTGATTCATGGAAACTGTTTTATTCAAAGCACAAATTTAAAAAACCCATTCAAAAGCTATGGGTCACTGGAAACCTATAATGAAAACCCATAATTGATGTGTTCACTTTAAATGGCAGTGATAATTGTTTACAACGCCCAACTGGAGTTAGTAGCTCATTTAATGGCGCATTCGAAATGTGAAATATACATTTTAACAGAACAAAAAATCTTTTCCGTTTGTACTGAATTATTTGAAACATTTCATACGCTTCGCGGTTAGTTGCTTCTATGGTTGACAGTCAACGCTACACCATTTGCCAGGAATTACTTCAAAGACGTTAGATTCATAATCACGCGCACTAGCAAACAGCCGGTAAAGTACCGAGCAAAAAATCATAATGAATGCCACATCCGGCAGGGTGGACGTACCGGAAGGTTGAGGCAAAAGTTTTAATGTAAAAAGTTAAATGAAATGATGGGAACGAATTAATAAAATCTCACAGCACAAATACGAACCCGTGGCCGACCAAGCCCGTGTCAATGTGTTGCAAAGCGACTCGGCAAAAAGATTCGGCACCGTCGGTGCGGATGTGCTGACCAACGCACCAGGGGCCGGATTTGTGACGATATTTATCCATCGCCGCAACACACCGAACATGGTCCGGGAAAACAATTTGAATCTTTGGACGAGATTTATTTACCAGCTGCCTACGGCCAAAAGGGCTTCTTACCGTTACTGTGCAACCTACCGCTGCTTATGGTTGAAATTGATGAATGGATTTTTGATTGAATTTAATTGAGAACAAGCTCCTCACTGTGTGTGGGGTGGATGTCCCATTGTTGACAAATGGAGTTGGTTAGGATAATGGAGTAATCGGAGCGATGTTGAAAGGCAATGATAAATGTCTTCGCTGATAGTGGGTGCCTTTATCTAAGGTCTTGCCCCCCTTTTTTGTTCAAAAAATTTGAAATGGCTCTTGTTTGTTTTTTGTTTCGCTGTTAAGTGTATTTCTTAGTTCTATGTCTTTTAATGACGCAAAAAGAGTTTGCTAAAGGAACGAATTTGCGTCATCGTAATTGTGTTCAATAAAGCTTATCCACCAAGCGCTCGCAATCGTTCTAGCGCTTTAGCCCATTAGTTGTCATTCAATATTTAAGTTTAAATAGATGAATTTAGCAAAAAGTTTGCTGCGTCAACCGTGCGGAGGTAGCAAACGACAACACAGCTAACATTCGTAGATACATCGTGGTACAAAACAAAAAATCGGCCTTGTTCAGCCGATTTCGATTCTGCCCGTTAGGTTGTAGGTTCTAGGAAAGCGATTGAACAACGAGTCCGTGTGGCGTTCGGGAGCTCAGCTAATGGACCGGTGTAGTCATTGGTGAAAACCCACGTCAACAAACGAATGCCAAAAGCTGATGATGATGGTCTTAAATTGTGGTCCAGTGTGTTATCGTGTCAGCGTGCGATCCCATTTCCGGGATGGTACGGCCTCCGGACTGACATGACTGATGGTTTCCCCATCGAACATGGTGCTACGTGAGCGTTTGTTTGTAGTTCATTTATCTTTAAATTGAATCCAATCCGTGTAGGAAGCGAAACGTTTAAGGGCAGGTGCGAGGAAGGCGCATTTCACTCTGGCCCCGTTGGCCGGCAGATTCTGCAAAGGAAAGCGAATCGACACACGGGACACACGGACATCAACATTACAGGTTTTGTGTTTTGTTAATGACGTCCGGTTAAGTCGATTTGTACGAAGGTGACCTTAGGGGTGGGACAGAATGGAAAAGTGGATCACATTAGCAAATGGTTTTTGAAGTCGGTGTTCCCATCGAAAGAATCGTGCATTAGATTATCGAAGAGACTGGTGACGCATTAAGGGTTGAAATTTTTGTTTGATGATAGTTTGGAAACCTTTTTTCGTAAAACAGTCTGTTTCTAGTGTTGCGCAGTTGCTGTTAGCCATGCTGCTAATTGCAAACAGTTTTTTAAGCGTATTCCACCACTCAAAAACCCCTTTACGAGGATGTTAAAAGCTAAGCTAAGTAATTAAGCTTATCGCTCAAGCAAACTGAGCAATCCATTTTGTAGCAGCGAATGAAGCGCATTTAAATACTTGCTCGAGCATCCGGCCGTTTTTCAACCATGCAATCGAACAGCTATTAGCTGTACCGTTGAAGTGTAAAGCAGTGTTCGAACAGTTTTTCGCAATTGCACCGTACCGAAAGCGTTCAATGCCAAAAACAAAAGCAGGAAAAAACGAAGTAATTTGTCCGTCTGTTTCAGTGTCGGCTTTCGGCCATCGCTCGAGATGTGTTTTCGTAAAGCGCTCGTGGTGCAGAGTGTTGCTTACATACAATGATTGTAAGAGGCACTTGAAAGCTAGACGGAAGTCGTTCGGTAGACTGCAACTGTTCGCCAAACGGAACGATAAATATCTGCCAGATTCATTTGCTTCCTACCGGCAAATGGATTTTCTCTTTGTTATATGAGCAATATTTCTTTCCTGTTCCGGTGCAATCCGGTCAGCAGGGTATGCCCTTGTTCCGTTCCTTTCTTCTCGGTGCCTTGCTGTACATCAGCTGTACTTATCAATAACAGCTCTTTCTGTTTCATTAATGGCTCATGAATGGTTTTTGAAGGTAAAGTGTTCGCAGTGTAGCTATTTTACGAATGGTTCAAGTAGTCATTTGGCAGAATTCAATCCCGATTCCATTGTTGAGGCTCTTTTCACTCAATTTGATGTTTCAATTCTATTAAAATTAGTTTAATGAATTTCCCAAAAATGCAATACACATTCGAATGAATGGTAGATAATAATTGAAAGTTGTAAATCAATTTCAAAGGATAAAGCTTCTAGGAAACCTCATTCCAATATAAAAATTAGATGAGCAATTCAAATATGGAATCTAGAAAGTTTTTACATGGAACTAGCTCCAACTGTGAAGATCCAACTGTTCTAAGATAGAGTCCTAACGCACTGGGTTAATCTGGATATTGTATACATTTATCGCTAGAATATATTCTATTTTAGACCAATTCTCAAAAATTATGTCCGAAAAAATGTAATTTGGGTAAACTTTCAACAATATTATGGAACATGGGCTAAATTGAATATGGAATATCTTAATTAAAAAGTTGATTACAAGATACCCGATACCAGTCTAGGCTTTGAAAGGCTTAATTAATTGAGTTTAAACAGAGCAGAGTTCCGTTGATCATTCACTCATTCCCAGTAGCCATTTATTGAATCGATTCTACTGTAATGAAATATCACAGGCAAATTATACTTGTTTACTTAAATAGGATTGAGATAAGATTAATGTTTTTCCTTCTTTCTTTTTTTTTTAAGTATGTTAGAACGGAACAGGCCGTATTAGACTAATTTTACCACGTAGCAGGCTAGTCAGACCGTGCTACGGGGGGACGGTCCGAATGGGATTTGAACCGGGTCCGGTCGTGTTAGGGACCTAGCGCCGTTGCCAAATACACCACCGGGCCGCCCCAAAAATTGAAAATATACTTAAAAATTTTTTATACTTCAAGTTTTAAAGACCCATTTTAATTACATCGTATACTTCACAAATATTCCTGTGGTATTAGGAAATATATGAAGATATAATATATTTCTTATAAATTTTTTTGTTAATGTGTTATTAGCTTTTTCATTACAGTTAACATGTATGTAATCCTATAAAATATGATAAATCACACGCAAAAATGATAAATCACACGCAAAAATGTAATAAGTAAGCAGTTTGAGTTCGTCACTCAAAATGTGACTGACGAACCACATCAAAGAAGTTTTCCGAGCAACACACATGGGATGTAAATTACGTGCAAAAAGTTGAACCAACAAAATAATATCAAAACGGCTCCGTTAAGGTAAATGTAAAATACTTCGAAATGATTCGTACTGTTTAGAGAGAACATTTGCATCGTAAAGTCTAAGACAGCCCAAGAGCACGTTCGCTCGATGGGATTTAATTTGTGACAATAAATTATAAACCAAAGTCTTAAACGATCAGATGATGTTACTGTGACAGCGAAGCGTAAATTGCACGTAAAAGCTATCGTTTCAAGTGTCGAGCAACTTGGGCAGGTATGCAGAAAATATAGGATCAAATTATACCCATTTTCGCACGTTTGCTGTACAGAAATTACAGTGGAGCGATGCGAAAAACAACGGGCGTGCGCTTTCATGTTGCCAAAGTAACTTTCGCGTCGGTTTGGACAATTTTTGGGATGAAATGGTGCAAAGGCACTGACGCACGTGACGGAGCGGTACGAGATAGATCAAATGAAAAGAACTTTCAAGACGGTGCTCCTTTCAAAAGAATGAAAAACTTTTCCCCGAAGGTAATTATTAGATAAAGTAAGTGCTGACATTGGCAATAGGCAGCAGAATGACAATCTGGCAAAGAAGGTAAACAGAAAACAACGCACAAAAATTCATGGAAGGGCAAGATGTAGATGAAGGGCTTCTAGTGCATCGGTTTGGTGGTAAGTAAAAGGGGTGGAAGTTTGTTTCGCAGAAAACGGAACTGTAATTAAATTATTTCAAGGAACCTTTACTGGAGGCACGGCCATGGCGTTGAGGCGTTGGCATATTTTTAGCACAATTTAATTGCAATCATCCGTAGTATAAAGTGACAATTAGAAGCACCATAATCACCGATAATTGCACATGGCCAGTGCAGCAGTGACCGTAACGTGTACTAAAACGGTGGACAATGATTATATGGTGGCGCTCATCGAGATGATGCTGTAAGAATGTGGCTGTGTTTAAATAGAAGAAAAAAAGGCAAGCCCGATACCATATGAAAGACAAATCCCAGACAAATTATTATTGATGAGCGACAACCGAGCAGAGTCGTCACTCTGTCATCATTTTCATCATTCAACATCCATTCATACATCATTAAGCATCCGGCAAAAGAATGATCAAAGGTACGGCAGAGCGGGGAGAAAGAAAGGAACTCATCAGCTACCACACGATAGATAAGGGCGCACAGCGATGGTTCCATTCCATCTCAAATCCCAACGCAACGTCAACAAAACAAAATAAAAAAACGCCTCCAATGGAACTCAGCGGGATGTACATATGGCATATGGGAAAAAAAGATATAAATTGGATGGTTTCGCTGCTTCTGCTGGGCGACCGTTTGCGTTCTTGAGGGCTTTCGCTTCCGTATTGTAATTTGTGATCAAACATAATCCGCACAGCACACTAACATAAAAAAAAGGAAAACGGAAACCACTCCGAACGAAAGACACATACGCACTAAGAGAGACCGTCGGGGGTACGATTGGAAAATTATTTACTTTGAATTCTCTGCGGGTTATTGTTTCGACGTGAGGCTCGAGCTGCTGACAAGATCAGAGCGTTTGTTGTTCTTTCGTCCTTGGGTGTTAGTGTGGGGTTCGTGTAGTATAGTATCTTGATAGGCTTATCATCCTCTATTTGAGTAACTTTAGTTTGGCACGTAATAAAAAGGAAGCATTTTTTCATTGGAATTAATAGTCTTTGGTGGGTTAAGTTTTTCATTACTTAAAAGTAGCTTCGAATGATGGTGCATTACGTCATACACTTGAAACCATGTCATGTGATTTGATGAATGTTCTAACACACGTAACACAGTACCATTTGTTCTTGTGCGAGATTCTGGATTTGACGTTGATTAGGATACCTTTCTTGCTCATGCCGAGATCAAACGATGCTCAAATCCATAAATTGATACCCATAGGTCTCTGGCTTTTGGTACGAGTGTTAATGGACTGCACAACGAACTACAGAACCTTTGCAATAGTCCTTCAAAGTTTATTCACACAATATTATCCAGATTTTCTCCCGGACACAGTTTGGAAATAGTATTTATCGTCCTCAATTCCTAAAAGTTGCATTTTTTAATAATATATGTTCCATTTTTCACTCTAAAATCGTATTGTAATGAAGTTGAATAAGGTTAATACTTATACTTACAAAATTAAAAATTCTTCTATAAAAAATTGTGCATAAAAATAAATGAAAAACAACGAACTCTCAAACTGTCACTGTGGCCTATTTCTTCTATTGGTGCTATCAGCCAGCACGATAACTTTCCAACCAACCCATCCAGCGTGGCATTGCACTGGAACGGAGGGATCTCGCATATAATGCAACCATCGGTCACACACAACGCTACACAACGCGTGCTATCCAGAGAGGGAGTATGATTGGCATGTGAGTGGTACCGATCTGCAAGTGTTTGTAAGTTTGTATAAACACTAATCAGGCGCAAGCGGATGTGTGCAGGGGGGTACCTCCCTGCCGGCGATCCACGAGTTTGCGTGTGTAGAGGTTACGGTGCTATTAATAGCATTAATATCTACCAGCAGTGGTTTTACTCTCTTTTTCCCTTCTCATTCTACCATTGCACATGGCACCGAGCATGGCAAACAGGGCAAGTGGCAAGAAGAAACGATGCTCCACGGTCAACCCCGTCCGTGTCCTTGCATCCGGCACTGATCCAGCAAATGCTGCTGCAACTCACCCACGCCCACGCCCTAAACTCCACACTTTGTTTAGCGATTACGAGTACGACGGCTGCTGACGTACGTACACCAGTGTGCACGTGTGTAGGCCAGTAGGCCGTAACGTTCCTTCGAAGCGCATCGGTGAAGCGCGCTGGAAGAAACGACCGCTGGATGACGTCCAGCATTCGGTTCGGGAAAATGATGGCTGTTTGGATTGGGGTGTGTTTTGCACAAAATTTTCGTCGATTACAGCCTGTCAGCCAGCTAGTGATGCTAGTGTGTCAAAGTCCCTAACCACAACCACGCTACGGACGGTGGTGTGTTTGTGTACACGTCATGTTTCGTTTTAAAGCTCCGTTTGCTTTCTTCCTGCTTTGTAGCTGCAGTTTCCAGGAGCACACACACACACACGATGTGTCACGAAAAGGGGGACCGGTGCATCTCATGGTCAATGCTTATGCAAAATGTGGTAGGGTGGGTGTCGGCGTGCAAGAACCAACCGTACGAAACGGTGCAGAAAAGTGTGTCAGATGTAGATCAATAAACGATCCCACACACGCCACACCGGAGCGGAAACCGAGAAGTCAGCTAGATAGTGCTAGATTCTAGCCAGAATGGGATAATACGGAATGGGAACGAAGCAGAGTAAAAAGAAGTATACTGCAAACAAGCACGATATCCTGGCGAGTCCTTGGATGAGCCTTTCCCCTTATGACAGCATCTCTTTAGAAAACGGGGTGTACCCCGAGGGAGATCTGTCAATGGCCGTTTCCGAAATTGCCTTGGATTGGGAAGGACGGATTACCGTACTGACATATCAGTACGCTATGTTACACCTTGCATGTGTCAGATCATTGTGCAAGTGTTCTGTTGCAAGCAAAGTTTGAAGTATGTTTGAACATTTATCAAAAGGAGCAAATGTTTTGTTTGTAACTTTAAACAACTCTACTGATACTACCTCTTAATAGTATTTGTAACAAAAAAGAAAGAAAGCATTTAAAAAAAAGAAGCACAATAAATCTGCTGCAACGTACAAGAAGTAACAAACAGAACAACGATTGAGCGGAACGTCTTGTGTGCAATGGTACGATTTCAATTCTATCAGCAAGATGGCCACGTTGGCTGACGGATTGAAGTACACGTTGCGATACCCGTTTGTTACCGCAATGCTTCTGCCTACACGGATAGCGAGAAATCTGGCAACGGCAGCACTAACCGATGATGATGATTATGAAATCCTTTGCCGTAGCCATTGCTAAATAACTTCCCCTCGTACTCCGCACCCTGCATCTACCCTCCCAGCTTCACGCTTTCCAGTGCCGCGAAACGATGACGATGATTGAATGAAATTGCATTTTTACTAATGGAAATGTTTTTGCTTGACTAGCAATAGGTAAGCGTGTAGCACCACCCCTGGTGAGGTGTCCTGGGGCAGCTGCATCATGTGGTGTATGTGAGCGTTTTTTTGTGTGTGTTCTCCACATAAAAACAAGACAACCTGACGGTCTCTCGCATGCGCCACGCGTCCTGCCAGCAGGGTGCTGCAACAGTCAGCAGCGAATAATATTTGCCAGCGAAAGGCAACGGACGAAGTTTCATTGTTGGCACGCTGGCAAACCAAAAACAAAAACGCGGAAAGTGGAAAGCGAACAAGCGTCTCAGATAAATGGTTTTGATGTGATTGCTAGGGTGGGTATGTGCCAAATTGGGTAAGGGGTTCATAAGGGTGGGACAAGCAGAAGTAATACCCGAATGCTGCGGGAAGCGCCAAAGATTTGTACTGTTACGTGTGGTACTACTTCAAGGTAAACGAGCGCGAACTCATATTTCACATACTTCAGCGCTGGTTGTGCTTATCACGATCATTATTATCTTTACATTATTTGAATACATTTGCACGTTGCAGTTTGGTCTGCCGATAAACAGTGTTGGTTTTTGATAGAGATTTTATATTTTTTATTTATTTATTGTATTAAGAGCAGTGGGACAGTGCACGATTCTGTGTTAAGTATCACAAATAAAGTTCCCGTTTTTCGTAAACAAATGTCTTTAAGTGTCTTTAAGAGAACCTACCGTCCTGCTAAATGCATACTCCAGAGGAATTTATTTGTAGGGCTTAATGTCCTGCCTTTCCTTGGTGTGTATCTACCCATTCAGGCAACCAGTCTGTGAAGATACGATTGATTTTACCAACCGGAAATACGTTCCACTGATAATAATCGTATGTGCCGGGCTGGTCTGCAGCTGACAGACAGTAAGCAGGATATACTCAAGGTATAAGTCTGTGCGAGACTACTTACGCCATTGTGAAGGATTTACCTCCTCCGGGCTAGATTTAAGTCAGAGTCATTTCCAAAAGGGACTTATAAAAAGACTTCACCAATGCCGGCGCCGCCGTACGCTAGCTAATTTCAAAAGAAAGGCCACATTGTAAGGACATGCGAGAGGGTTTGACAGTGATGCAAATTCTTCCACCGGAAGGTGTTTGCTGTGAGGCAAACAACACAATGCCAAAGATGAACATTCCCAAACTCACCATCCGAGAAGGACGGGTATAAAGATTGAGAAAAATACATCCACACATGTTGTGATGGTAGCTTTTATCACCTTTTTGTGTGGATGGGAAAGAGCACTGTGCTTGACAAATACCCTAGACAGAGTGAATTGTGGAAGCATTAGCACAGCTTTTTCGATACAGAAGATGTTATTTACAATGTAGCATGCAGAAAGAAAGTAAATAAAGCTCTCAGAGATATTCAGGATGGTTAAGGTCGAGATCACTACAAAACTGGACCAGGGACATATAGTTTTCTCGCATGTTGTTAGTAAATCGTATTTGTACGAAAGTTTTTCAATAAAACAATTTTCATAATATAAAATCTAACCAGGAAATATGAATTTTAAAATTAAATTCTTTTATTTACTTGCGTTTCGTCACACAAAGAATACAAGTAACAAACAGTCCAATAAACGCAACTGAGCAACCAAAAATAAAAGGATTTTGTACGGTTGAATGCGAGAAAAAATTGAAAACAAAGCGAAAACATTACCCTGCGATTATTGTTGGATGGTCGATTCAATTTGAGAAGGGTTTTTTCTTTGATTTCGAACCATTCCCAACATGAAAGGGTTGCAGGATATCCTTCAGCACGCAGCAGCAGCACCAAATCTAACCGTTCCGAAACATGATCCACAATATATGGTGTCAGTGTTTGTTACAGGATTTTGTTGGTTGGTTCCGGTTAACTTTGTATCAAATTAAACGAAGATTTAACGAGGCACCCGGTTGGTTTCGGGATAGTGGTGTCAGTCTACACACGATATGGGAGTGGCAGTAAATCCAATCCACACCGTTCTATGTACGCTGCTTTTGTAACCAAATACAGAGATTTATTTTGCTGTATATAATTTACGAAGAAGCCGAAGAAACATGTTCTTAAACAAGTAAAAATGTGAGTAAAATGTACTAAAATTTAACTAATATCAACTATTAGTAAGTACATTCATTTTTAAATATTTGTAGAATAAGGGGTGTTCGATATAAATTTAGACACAATGTTTACACTGATTGTGAGTGGCATTATGAAAAAAATAATTCTATTTCGGATAAGTTCCACCATGATGCCGTTCTAATAGACACGAATGAGCAGCATGTTATTTATAATAAAATGGACATCACCATTTGGAGCTTATCAATTATTAGAAAGCCCTTTCTGTTCCGTTGTCTAGCTTTCAGGTGCAAGAGTAATTACAGACGGCTTGGAACAGCAAAAAATAGAACAGCTGCGACGCTTGAACTAAGCTTGGACGAGAAAAACAATAAGCTCACGGGATCAGGCACCGAAACAAATGTGAGAGCTTATAATCCAATGTTACAGCATGTATTTATTTTCAGCGTTTTATCTTTTCGAATTTTACCAGTAGCTTTTGCGAAAGTGAACGACGGAGCAGTTTAATCGTTTGGTGTTTTTGCTTTCGATCTTATTTCGAGCCAGCTTGATCTCACACAGGTTGGGATGTTTTGTATTTGAAACCATCCCATGAGTATCCCTGTACTAAGCTTTTCAAACGTCATGAAGTTAAACCTCTTCAAGTTGCGGGAAATTCATGTTCTAGATAAAGGTGTGTGGTGTTATGGACTATTGAGCCATTGAAAAAATTAGCCTGTCTAGAGAGTCCCTTAAAAAAGGAAAACGAAAACTATTTAACAGAGAGCACGGGAAGCTTCCGCAAGTGTCACAAAATTAAAAAATTCCTCCACCAATTGACGAAAAATAAACAGAGACGCCGAACGACCGTGGCATACGAAATGATGTGCGAAACGCGATGCGTTGATGGTTCCCGCGCGGAAGGGAGCGAATTTCGTGGAAATCAATCAACCTGAAGCTGTCGTTAGGCAAATAAAACAAATATCATTTGTGTGTTGTTTGCATGGTATGCTTTTTCTTTGTGGCGGTTTCCTTATCCTCCATCCACCGATCCGATCGTTCTTACGCTTTAACCTTTTTGCGACACCCGGGCATCTTGAGGGATCGCGGGCATCGTGTTGCGTGAAGGTGCCGAGTCATACTAACTCATTCAATAGCGCGCTTTTCCGTTTCATGGCCGTTCTGCCGGCGATGAAGCTTTGTGAAGCGGTTTCGCAGCGCCGTTTGCGACACATTCCATCAGCTCTTCAGCCATGTGAAAGTGTATTTGATTACCGCTCGTTTTGCTGATGCTAGGAAGACGTTAAATCAATTTAGACAAGGTGTGGCCGAAGCAATGGCGCAGAAAAGACACCATTCGGTTGAAGGTGGTGCGTAATGATAGCAAATATTTTTCCCGCTGATCTGTGCTATAAATGTAAAACTGTTTAAATGGTGCTTTGAACTTTTCCTCTGATGTGTAGAAATGAGTTTCGACGAATGGTAAAAGTACTTGATGTATGACACATCACAATCTTTAGACGCGAAAGAATAATATAATTTTATGGAACTATTATTTAAAAGAATCAAAATTTACCTAGTATATTTGAAATCAACATAACATAAAACTAATAGAGTTGACTGTGGCATATCAGAAAGAAACTTAAACCGTTTTTGAACATTTAGATAAAGTCATCCATGCGTAAGCTTTAAATGAATTGTTTGCAAGTAAACAAAAATAAAAGAAGCTTCAGATGAATGTACTAAAATATTCGTGAAATCGTATCTTTTGCCAGTCATCTCATATTGCAGTAAAGCCAGGATCGAGAACCAAAGTAAGAACAACTCAAAGTAGAAGTTTCGTTGGAGAATAATATTTGTTTTAGCTCGCTCCAGCAACCAGGATGCCGTCGTGCTGGAGCTTTCCGAGAGGTTAAACTTTGTTTTTTAAAGATAAGATAAAAAGCATCGGAAGCGTGCGCTATATGTGTGATGAATTTAGTAACCACATGAAAACAAAAATGTACGTAAAAAATGGAATGTTTCACTAGTTGTTTTATGTACGGGAATAGTCGACGCCACGAAATGTCTTATCAAAATGTTGGGTGGAAATTTCTGTAGCAACGGCACGGTGTTTGCCCGTGGTTAAATCGTTCACCACGCTGTAAGTTGCTTCGTTTGATATGGTGGGAGCAAAGTAAGGGCAACCAACATACATCGTCCCGCCCGCTTCGGGTGCTTCCCACACAAGTGCACAATCAAATTGTGTTTGCAAAATTATGTGCTCCATTACTGCCACCTCGTGGGCAACTGCAGGGCGTTGCCTCTCTCTCTCTTTCTCTCTCTATATATATCTCTCTGTGTGCTTTGTGCTGAACGGATCGTACAGATTAAGCTCAGTTTCTCTTCAGTTTTCGCGTGTAGATCGCTCTCTATTTCCTTATTTTGTTCCTTCCATCTTGGTTTTCTGGTAGACCGGGCGTCCTTAACCCATACGGCCAGCAGGATTATGGCCGGCAGTTACGTGGCCGCCAAGCGTCAGTACAGAAAGGACGTAGGTCATCGTGTTTGCCCAATCTTCGTGCCCGTGTATACATAGGATAATGTATCCTGCCCACTCGCGCCCACAACCATTTGAGTGAGCATCCCGGGCAGTGTCCGGGAGCAAGCCGGCACACGGACGATGCTAAAACCGACCGGAACGCCATTCCGGGAATAGGCTACCCCCTCGGTAGGTCCGGTTTAATGTTACACATTGCTCCAACGCAGCCCACAGACGGTGGCGCGTTAGTGCACGATTGCTTCACCGTGGTGATAAGAAAACTTGAAACAAAAGCCGATTAGATTGTTTCATATTTATTTTGGCCCTAAGAAGAAGTATGCCCGGTACGGTGTGCACACACGGTCGCAAACTGGATATGAACTGGCAAAAGCGGATTAGATCCCGAAACGGCCTTGCACCCATTAGGGCAGCGTTGGGGTTGGGTGGATGGGTGCATGGGAGGATGGGTGTGCCCTTCGAATGCTGAACAGTGACAGCCTTTGGTGAAACTTTTGCTGTTCCACTTTCCTAAGGGTCCAACTCGGAATGGTTGTAAGGGCGCATTAAGGGCGCAGGATGGAGAAATAAGCTGAAGCAACGAAATGATAACCTAATGTAGTATGGCGATCTTTGCGTTGCCTCTTGCCGTGAAAGGAGAACGACGAAAAAAACGGGAAAATCAACCAATGATAATTAGTGGAACATAATGGGAATGGTTCGTACCAAGGCTGGTGGCATATGACGAATTGTGGCCGTTCTCGTACCCTTTTCTTGGAAAAAAAGGAGTACTAATCTAATAGGTATTCTGGCAAACGCCAACAGCAGCTGGGAATTTTTGGACTCCACCTGTTGCTAGAGTTGCCGTGTGAATCATAAGTCATGTGTGCTTGTCAGCAAACAAGATTAATAGTCTGTTAAAAACGACAAACATAGCTAATTATTCTTTTTTCGCTTAGTGTACTACGTTCTTTTTATTGTAGAAACCAATACTACTAAGACCGCTGTTTGCAGTAATTATAACTAAGTAGTATATCAATGAAATATTATATTAGGTTTATGACCCTTACGAAAAATCACCAAAATATAGTGACGCCTGGATGCATCTCAGCACAATAGAGGCAACGTCGTCGCACGATAAAACACGATCCAAATTCCCATATTAACCGTTCCTCGTCCCAGCAAGGATTAAATGTGATAAAGAAAATGATTTAGTCACTAACGATTTGGTTGTAAACTTATGAGTACAGTATGAAAAGAAAGTTATTTTCAATGAGGCTGCTTTAATGGGACAAAGTTTATCCTATAAATTAACATGTAGCTCAATAAGTTCCATCGATGGGTAAATTTTAGCTAGAACCCACATTAAGCCTGTTGGTAATTTAAATAATGTCCTTCCCATCTGCTCTCTTAACAACACCTTGTTGAAGATATCTAGCAGTAATTTGGAGTAAATCGATTATGCTTTGATTCATTTTCCTAGTCACCAATTGGAATTAGGAAAAGAAATATGGCTAATATGAGTAATTCAACTTTTTTAAATAAATAAATAAATACTGTATAAAATAAATCACTGTAGTCCAACAGTATTCTCCATTACGAACAGCAGTTTGTAAAAAATCTGTTGCAATGGTTCCTGTTGAATGTGCATCCAACCATGGGTGAATGTTTAAAAAAGAAAATATTTGTTAAACCAAAGTATTTATTCTAGATTTCGGTGACTGAAAACTATGCAAAATAATTTAAGTAATTAAAGATTTAGAATGATTGTAGCGTAAAGTATGAAGAAAGAGAAATCAAATCTAAGGCAAAATTTTAACTCACTGAGTTAGGTGTTGTTGAAGTGTTAATTAGAACGCTTAAGAACGATGACCGTTCATAAGAAATATAAAAATAAAGTATCAAACAAACCTACACGTGTCGTTTCTATGGCAACTAGCCCTTTTGCTCTTCATAAATATTTACTCCCGCATCGTTATAATTGCATGATATCGAGTTGCAAGTCTCTTTGATGGTTTACTTTATTACGTTGACGTAGTTAAATAATTTACATTACAAAGCATCACCTCCCAGCACGGTGGTGGTGCTGATGCAACTATTTTGCTTCGTACGGATCAAGCACATAATTACGCAAGCTGCTGTAAGTGTAAAATCCATCCACGCTCCTTTGTAAATCAGGTAGTTAAACAGAGTGCTACTATTAGCCGCGATTGGGCACAACTTTGTTGCTGCACTGGTTTGTTTGTGAGGTTGGTGTTTTGTTGTTTCCTTTCGTTTCGTTTTGTGTTCCTTTCTTGCGTGTTTGTGTTTTTGTATTTGCTAGCACCAGCTAGTACATCGCATGCCATGCACGAGTGTGCAGAAGTAATGAGAAAATCAAGCAATCCGTAGCATTAGACAGAAGTCGTCAGATAGATATTCATCATCGTCTCCAGAGCATGGGCGCTGGGAAATCTGGGACTATTTCTAGAAGAACAAAACAGAAAAAGGAAAAATAATACAACACAAAAACCAAACCGAAACACAACAACGAAAAGAGAGCACCAGTAGATGGAGAGCTACAAGCGAAAACCGAGCTGGCAAAGGCATAAACACGACAGGGAAAAAAGGGAGCATCAGATGAAAAATAATCTCCTTCCTGGCGTCGTCCGTTATCCGTCAAGGAACACGCGGAACCGGGGACGAACGGTTGCAGCGGGCAAGGAACGTCGAAAAAATTCAACTTATTCTTCACGGCAGAACAATGTTGGGTACAGTTGTGTTATATTTCATTTTCGTGTTGCTTTGTCTCACGGTCGCCCGCACTTGGTGCAACTCCCGTTTCACCCACTCGGGTGGTTCTCCGTATTTGATTTTTCCTCGCAAGTCTTTTTGTTTTCCGGGTCATGTTTTCCAGCCCTGCCCGATGACGACAGACCACGCCGTGTGCCACACACATACACACCAAAATGGGCTTCCAATTCGAAGGCATGGGAGCGTGAGCGTTTTCTAATGTTGGGAAGAACACACTTCGCCCTTTCGCACGGCCGCACGGACTCCATCCACGGTTGGCGTCTTCCAGGATGGGTCGGCTGTGGGCGAGTTATGAAAATTCTTTGATGTGTGTGTGTGTGTGAGAGATTTTTTTTGCGACGTTATGCGTCCAATACGAGCGTGTCCGTCGTACGGTCGCAAAAGCTGGTCGTCCTTATTGAGGATGATGAACGGAAAAGAATGCTTAAAAGAGTCACCTCGATGGTGGTGGGTGGCCGTTACCACACGCGCCTCGTAAGTACGACCAACTGTGAAACTGATTTCTTGTACCGCGTTCGGGGAGGGGATTTTTTTAAGTTTTTGCTTCCATTCTCTTTGTGGTGAGATGCTTATCCGGTTCTATATGGTTTTGTCTTGCCAGCGAAAGTTGGCAAAAGGATCCTTCGCTTAACACTGAGCTTCGTGCTCTGGTTGGCGTTTGTAGTTATCGTTTAATCGTTAACTTATTTGCGCACGAAGACGATCATTGTAAATCGGTGCAAATTAGGCACAATGCATTATAGATCGCAGCTTTTACAAATGGAAATCATGCGCCAAATTGAAAGAAACCCATCGCTTAATCACGTGTTGCTGCAAGCGCTGTGTTACCAGAAGTATTTTGTTTTACATGAACCGCAGAGAGTAACCGGGTAGGAGGGAAGGAACGGGTATGGAAACATCGAAAGGGACATTTTTCCACCGCCATGGGAATGTTTAATATTCTCGCAGAACGAGCAACTCCCACCGACACGATCCGACATCGCTCAATCTTTCTGTTCCATTCTGAGCGGGAAAGTTTTTCCACCCGCCAGAGAACCAGCGGGTGTGTGTGTGCATGTGTGTGTTTGTGTGTGCGCGCACAAGGATGTGGCACAGTGAGCCAAAATAGGAAAAAAAGGTTGATGAAAACTGCTTACATACTGGCTGAACCTGGTCGGTAGAAACAGCGATTAGTCGACCCACGTGTCGGACGTATGCTGGAACACGTTCTGCACGAGGTGTTTTTTTGTCGGCCCCGTGGTACGTGTGCATGAATGATGCGCCCATGGGAGGATGGGAGGGGGAAGGTGGGAGGGGGGCGGTACCGAAGAGTTAGATAAAGTGGTAGTTGCACTATTTCAGCTCGGTCAGGTGGTCACACCATAACCGGTGATCTAGTTCCGATGGTGGCAATTTAATGTGTCGGTCAGACCCTTCCGCTACTAAAAGGTTCCGTACGGCTGGGCGGTAGATTGCCGGTGGTTTATGGCATCACTTTGGCAAGGGTTATCGTCGGAAAGGGGCAACAGTTGCATCTGTGTGCTTTTGCTGGATTTCGCTGTTGTTTCAATGCAACCCTTTTGCCTACTTCCCGGGCAATGTTTACAACGAGCATGGATGGCATGTTTCGCACAAATTCCATATTATGGACAAAGGGCGAGGAAAAAAGAGCGCTTTTGTCGTTTTTGTTTTGCATATTTTATAAATGCCATATGGAGTGTTGTAAAGTCACATTTAAATATGTTCCATTTAACACTCATTCAAAAAAAAAAAATATATGGAAGATTGTTTTAATAATGTACAGAAAAAACCCCCGAAAAAATGGTGTCATTACACGTTTGTCATCTATTGTTGCACTGGCAAACATGTAACGCCTTGCGCGCTAAAATGAGAAATTGGAATGAATATTCATTAGAGGATCTTTTACTCAAATCTAAGCCAGGGATAAAACGGTTTCCTTCTCGTCCGATTCAAGCGATCTCCATTTGCACGGACGAAGCATCGGGTCAACCGAACCCATGTTCCGGCAATCAACGCCGTGCCACAAGGCAACGTGTTGTGGGATGGCAGTTTTGTAAAACACTGTGCTCTTGGGGTTGTGCTGGCAACTTGGGAGTACGGGGTGAGGATGGGATTTTCATCCCCAACGGGATAGCTTTCATCTGGACCGTATCGTGTGATTTATGTAATTTTTATCACGGCACAGCTGACAATAGACAAACAAATTTTCCGTGCTATCGCAAGGAAGTGCTCCACGCTTTTGCGTTAAAATCATTCCAACGTGTAATTTGAATTTTAAAATGGCTTGCAACGTGAATCATAAAGTTGGCGAAAAAAGAAGAAATTAATATTCAAGCAATTGATTTGATGGATGCAAGCCTTTCAGTCACTTTTCATTACAAATACGTACTCAAGAGCGCGTAGCGTTTTTGGTTAATAATCACTACAAAATCCGATTAAATTTCGTTCACATACAATAGGCGAAAAGAACGAGCTGCAAATGAGCGAAACCGTGGATCAATATCGAGCTGACAGTAGTAGAGGGTTGTTCTGGGCCGACGACTAATCGCTAACCACTTGGCATGCTGTCTGTACGCTGCAACACATTCGCCTGCTCAGTGACCGGATGATGCTTGTTTAGAGCGGCGCATTTACCAGCACCAGTGGATTTGCTTGATGGATTTCCAATTATTTCGTAGCAGGATTACAGCACATGAAAGTGCAGATGGTATTCAATTATCAGGCATGGGTCGGGCAGCGGTACCGACGATGCTTTCACAAGGGACACACTGTGCACGTGCTGCATTGTGCATTGGTATAGGTGCGTACTGGCTTTAGGCCTGATCATCGTCGAACATGTATGTATGGTTCGAGCAGCTATTTATTACACTGGATTATGTTGGGGCTGGGCTGTAAAGAACCGACATTGGCAGCAGACTGTCGCACACAAAGCGCTTACACGACCTTCGCTTACTAAATCAATCACTTTCATGGCCAAGAATGTGTGTAGTATATGCATTGCTTGCTGGTGGTTATAGAATTATGATTCAATTATGATGCGTTTTGTCGGAAGGATGAGCCTTGCAATTTGAATTGTATCAAGTATATCAGCAGATACAATTGACATATTATACGATTTGCTCATTTTTTTAAAGTAAAAAATAGTATTAACATTTACAATATAATTGTTGTTTTACCAAAGTTAAAATTAAATTTAATAATTTATAATTTAATCCAAATTCTTTGTCCATCTGATCTGAAAAAGTTCTGGCCATTGTATTTCAATTTTAAACTCATTTATTATGGAAAAGAAAATAGGTAATAAAGCAAATTGGAAGAATATTTGTACGAATTTTAAACCTTCAGTGATTGGCAAAACAATGCGTCCACCTTATTATAAAAAATATACAAAATTCTATTAAATATATCGTTCTAATTGAAGTTTACAGTATGTAACATGTTTTGTACCTCGGTTTCTGTATTACTTAATAGTTGCAAAAACAGAATGTTGGAAACTAGCCTTGAGGTGGACCATATCTGCGGTACAGTGTAACATACAGAAGGAAATATTGTCTTTTAAAAAACAATGATATCAGATTCCTTCATCAACTTACTGCAAGAAATTTTGAAGGTCGGCCTGAAATTGATGTTCGTTTTTCCACAACATAACGAAACAAACCGCGCTGTCAAAACAATCTAGGAGATTTTCCGATTTGGTCTGATCAAATCATTGTTATGCTTCCTCGTAGCCAGCGAGCTACGTACCTCGTATCGTATCAATCCCAAGCGAGAATTTTTGTGCCATTCTCGATGAATAATAATGTGAAGAATGTAATCGAGAGCATTACGAAACTTTTGCATCAGGTAATAAACGCCAAAGGAAGGTATTTAGACTATCAAACTCAAATATGACTCAAAAATATGTTTTCTCTTGCCGGCATCAACTGCGTGCTTTATTTTGCCATTGAATATGTATAACTTATTCTCTTTCTGGGCGGCTCGGTGGTGTATTTGGAAACGGCGCTAGTCCCTAACACGACCGGACCGGGTTCAAATCCCATTCGGACCGTCCCCCCGTAGTGAGCACTGACTAAGCAACTACGTGGTATCTAATAGTCTAGTAAGCCATTTGATGGCCGGCATGACCGAGTAGGTCGTTAAGCCAGAGAGAGAGAGAGAACTTATTCTCTTTATCATAATTATTATACAGTCGATTATCCGGGGTCGGATTAACCGTGTGCCCAAAAATGGCATTTGATCAACAGTTTATACATTTTTAACGATTGTCAAACATTAACAAAAAACATGCTGCTTGTAACAACTTTATGACGATTTTCTTTTCTGTACATTACATCGAACAATATAAGTACTTTAGTTGTTTATAATAAATTTATGATGTCTAAAACAACTATTTAAATCTGAAGCAGAACCATTGTCTCATACTTATATAGAGCTGCACCATACAAATTTGGTGGTCTTATTATCCGTGCAAATCGATTAATCGGTGTACGGGGTACTTGCCCGGATAATCGATGTTCTACTGTAATGTGGTTTTTATTAATTAGACAATAATTATACTTTAATCAATTCCAAATTAATTAGACAATAGAAATGAGAATAGGAGAACAAAATATCAGGTGACTTTCTTTTGTATACCACTGTAATATCGAAATTGTACAAATTGTAACTGTATTTGAAATACATTCGAAAAGTTCATTTGCTCATTTTCACTATTTGTTGAACCTGCCTTAAAAAAGAAGCATTTAAACATCGTTCTCTTAACTGGATGATCGTTTGAATGGATTAAATTACACATTAATGACGTACTTGAATAATATAATTGATGTTTGGAAAAATATCTTCCGTTTCATGAATATTCAAACGCAATTTAAATATAGCTGTGCGTTAAAGGCGTGCCTTTTCGCAGCGTGTTGATGAAAGCGTGTACATGTCTATGCGAAACAAATAAAATTAAACTTGCACGATACACACACCGTATTGAATTGTTTCATTCAAAACAAACAAAATGGAAGCATCACAACGGTAATTAGTAAAAAAAACATTATTAAAATGTGTTCTCGTGGTTTAATTTCTTGCTACTCGTACAACAATACGCTTCCCGTGCATTAACCATTAAAGACCGCCGCTAACCGACAATTGGCAAATGCATTCGACTCCGTTCGTGCAAATGGCGCTCATTATGTAACGGTAACGGATGTGTTCTCGGTTCGTCCATCATTACCAACCGCCAATTGATATCTCGGCCCGTCACTCTCGGCCCGCCCATTCTCATTCTCGCTCTCGGCAGATAAGAAATGGGGTGGTTGTTTAGGGAAAATTGAAACTAATCGGGCAAGTGTCGCCATCGGTTCAATTTCACCGTTCAACTTCATCCACCGTATCCACGCCCTGCTAACGGTCGGATAATATTTCTTTGACGTTGTTTTTTTTCCACGAATTCGCACTTATCTTGCAATCGGTGCCGCTCGACGGCCGCTGTACGGTGGAATCTTTCGCGCGGTACGGTGGTAAGGCGACCGTTTTTCTACACTACATTAACCACGCCCGCCGTCAATCATCACCAGCAGCACCAGCAGCATCAGAATCATCATCAGCATCATCATGAGCATGGCCACTACCACCATCAACACCACCATTGGCCACCGTTGTGGTCACCACCACCACAAGCCGCGTACTGTACGAAGGGGTGTGGGATTTTTCTCCGTCTCGAAGATTTATTTCTTTCGCACTGTTCTGTCGTTTTGTGATAAATCATATCCACACGGGTGGATTGTTTGATCCATCGGCAGCAAACTCCCACAGTTACGCAGACAATCACACACACACACAAACACAGTCACACGCACGCACGCACTCACTCACGCACCAAAAATGCGTGTTTGTGAGCCGCGATGGTGTTGTGACTTTTCTTGACACTGCCCTATGCCGTGGTTTGTCTTAAGCGATTGCACGGCGAGTAAGTTTAGACCCAGGGCGCACAATAGAATCAGATATATCTATAAGCCTTCGCACGAAACGGCCTATTCATTCACATTTTTCCTTTCATTCCAACACTCTGTTTCGTCTACTTCACTTTGCAGTTTTTTTTCTCTCGCTCTCTCTCTCTCTCTGTTCCACTCTCTCTCTCCCTCTCGCTTTCTCTCTGTATTCTTCAACAAAACGGTTCTAGCTAACTGTCGCTTACAAATCCTGCTTATCTTATCTACAGGGGTTTGTTTTCGTTTGTGATTAAAATAACTACCACCGCATGCCAACCACGCAAAACCCCTTCGAGCGAGCTTTGGAGCTTTTCGATGGAAAACAATGGAAAACTTTCGCCCTGTATTTTCCGTTCCATTTCGTAGGTGATGCCTTCGCTTACGTACTGTTGATGCGCTGCACGTCTTGCGTTACCACCATTGACCACTAACGGTGGCCCCAACATTACTCACACACACACACACAATCACACACAAACACTCGCACACACATACACACAGGCGCGCACGAATATCTGTGACCGCACCCATACCCTTTCCTGCTTTCACAAGCTCTAACGCACTCGGTACCAAAAACCATTCGTGCACTGCAATCCACGGATATCCGTTTGAAGTTTGACTAGTGTTATGCACAGTATGTAAGCGAGTACGGAACGCGTAAAATAAACTGCGGCCCACTTTGCACTGTGCAACCATGCACATAGAAACGCATTAGCACATTTTATTAGTTTGCACGCTCGATTGCTTGCGAAGAAACACGGGATGCACAGGAAAACATTTAAATTTTTGTTTTGTTTCTTTTTTTTAAGTAAGCGAACTTTCCATTGCTTCATATCAAGCGTCGTCATCGGCAAATACGTTTGCCCAAAACTGGGTAAGATAGTGTGTGGCGCAATTCGTAGATCGGAGAAAACGGTTTACACACCCTAATGTAATCGGTTTTGTGACAATATTCGTATACAATGAGTGAGAAATTATAAAAAAAAAGTTGTGCTTTCAACACGTAAAATGCTTCCTTGGCTAAGGTTCAGAAAGGTATGTAATGTTTTGTATAAAAAGCTAAATATCAAAATTTGATGTTACAATTTATGAAACTATTTTTGTAACGAAACAAACGTTAACATATTTCGCTTCAATATCACACAACCGCGACGCCTTCACATTGTGCCACACTCGGTCGCTTGATGCTGGAAACACGCCTTTTTCTTTGCCAATGGGAAAAAACTAAAATTTTCCATTCGATCTTGCGAAACACTTTGATCACTTCAGGCGCGATCGCGACGATGGTGCGTAATCAGTAGCAGGAAAAGCGAATCGTAAAACGAAAATCTGGATTTTCCTTTCTGGCACGGATCAGATTTTCGGATGCGGTTCGATCACGGTGAGTCGCTTCGTTGGCGTTACGTCGACTGGTCTATTTGTAGCGCGGCAAACAGCGTTTTAACGTGCGAAGCAATGGTCATTAAAACCGTGGGTCAGTAATAGTTTTGCGCTGCTTTTGTGTGTTTTGTTTTCGCTTGTGTTTGTTGCCAAAATTTCCTTTTTCACACACATCGAGCGAAAAAAAAAATAAAACACACACACACACACACGGTGGCGGTGGCGATGTTAGTGGCCAAAGTAGTCGACCGAGAAAGTCCCTCCACCTGCTTACGTGTACACCGATCGCGTTGGAGGCGTTATCCGTACGCTGACGATTTTGAGCTAGTACTGAGGAGACGCAATCATTGGGCCGCTTGCCAAAGCAACAAGCAACATGTTGAATTCAGGTGAGTGCCGCTCGGAAAACTGCGCGCGCTTCCGTGAGTGCCACCGTGCAACATATATACGCCCTCACCAGCGCCAGTTGGTTTCCTGCTTCCAGTGAGCGGTCTTTGTTAGGTGCTATATGGGGCGCTGGAAATAAACTGCTGCCCAAGCGGATGGTGAGTGCCGGCCATGTGACCTGTTGACCGGCGATGGTTTGTTGGCTTCGAAAGCAATCTAGCAGAAGCGCTCGACCGGTCGGGTTGATGAAGCGACACGTTCCACGCTAGACGAATGCAGAAGTTTTCCGATGAAGAAGTGGCCTGTCGGATGCCAACCAAGTGCAGCTTTTGCAACATAAACAGGTGAAGCAAATTCCAATTAATGGCACATCTTTACTTAACTAGTGTCTGGCAGTGGTGCTGTCTGTTCCAGTGAAGCTGCAAAGCTATGCACACGAAAACCGCCCAACGCATCGGAACTCAGCGTGAATGAAAATGGACAAAAAATGGAAAGAAAAAGGAACGAAACGTTGATCACGCTGTGTCCATCTTTTTGACGCGAAAGTACTCAACTGGTACCGTAACGAAAAGGGTAGTTTGAAGGATGTTGCGAAAGCGACCATTAATCTGACGGGCACCTGTGTTTCGGCGGAATATTTGTCACAACCTTTCAGCAAGTAATGCGTTTGGAAAATGTCGTGCTCGATCAGGATAGACGTTCGTCATACTTTGTACAAATGGTTAGTATTTTCGTTCCCTTTGTCTCCTTTGGGCGCTGCTGACACAGCAGCACGAGCGTGCAGTAAGCGGTTGAAGTGTTTTTTTTAATGGAGGCGCCCAGTACTTGGTATACATTACTTCAGTGTTTCTCCACAATTACCGATGGATGTCTCCGCAGTGAGTGAAGTTGAAGGAGCCTTCGAGGCGAACTACAACAACATCAAACAAACAAACAAACAAGAAAAACTCCGAAAACGACCAGCATGTTTTATAGCAAACTGCTTACGGAAAAGTGGGTGTGTTCCGACGAAGACAAATGTTTTGTGACGTGGTCACTTTTAGTGTCCGTCCCGAAATATTACGGGACGGATGCATCATTCCGTTCTACGAGTGACCTTTTCAGGCAATTACAAGTGATTGCTGGCAATAATTGATAACAACGCATGAAGCGCTCAGCTTTTACGATCGTTATCATAATAAAGGCACAAACAATGATGGTGTGTTAAGGACGGCCGTTTCCCGGGATGCAGTTAAACCGATTGTAAAGCATGTGAGAATAATGCGGAATTCGGCGAAACGTTTGCCACAGAAAATATGTTTTCAACACATGTGAAGCGTGGGCAATGAAGGAGGTTTATACACAAAAAGAATTAAAAAACTTGCGTGGGCATATAAGTTACAACTTCTTTCTTGTATCGAATGTTTCGCCCAAATGTGTTCAAATTACCAGATTTGGCAATATGGCCAGGCTGTTTATTATTAAACCAAAAAATATCAGCTGAAATATCTGTTCCTAAATGTTTCGGTGATCAAGCCTAACATCAGTTACAAGATACTGGATATAACTGAATTTGTCATGAATCGTTTCATAACGTCAGTTCTGGTAAAGTGGATAATATTTGTGATGGCATTTTCTTGGAAGTCAGAGCTCAACACCAGCAAGAATATACTGTTAAATTTTCAAATTTATACCTAACAAACATAAATGATAGCTTTAACAATAAACTCAACACCTTTTTAATACGCATATATTCGAGTTTTGAGTACATTTTTCATAAAACTTTTTGTCAATCGGTACTCAACATTTCCTGGTGATCTGCGCATAAATTGACTTGAAATGTTCTTCAAATATTCGTGCAGTATGTACAATGCCCTTATCGTCATTTTTAAATTGGAGATTTTCTTTGTTTTCTATGTAAAAAAGACCAATTTTTTCCACCAATTATTAACATAATTCATTGAACGTTTCAAAATCTCCTTCAATAACTGTTTCATTAAAATACTTAACTAACAAACAATTTTTGAAATGATTTGGATTGTTTTTACCAAATTGTCTGTCGTTTAACTCGTAAATCAGGAGTTTTAAACATATAAGAAAAATGTAAGTTTTATCTAAAATATTTTTTACTGAATCTTGAATGGATATACTTTCAGACACTGACATTACCATAATATAACCATAACATATCGCTATATATGGGTGGTTTATTTGGAAACGGCGCCAGTTCCTAAAACGACCGGACCGGGTTCATATCCCTTTCGGATCGTCCCCCTGTAGCACGGTCTGACTAGCCTGCTACGTGGTAAAATTAGTCTAATACGGCCTGGTCCGTTCTAACAAAGTAAAAAAAAATATATCTCTATATATGACATTTAAAATCTAAAATATGATCAGCGTTTTATAACTTCTGGGTGTGCATTTCCTTTAAGCAGGGGTTTAGGAGCTCAATAATTGAGAAAATAATATCTCAATTAATTCGTATGATTTTTATATAATTTGCAACCATTTAAGTTTAACGACAACGATAAAAGTAAGTTTTTGTTAAGGCTCTTGGAATATAACTTTGTTAAACTAGATATGACGTTACCAAAAGTCCAAAAGGTTGCAATTTTTCATTAAACACTCATTGTTAAACAAATTATCTTCCAATTTAACACGCTACACAAAAAATCTATTGTGTTCTGCATCGTTTAGGACCGTTCTTGGAAAATAAAGCTATGCTGATAAAATTGCTACTGCAGCTTGACATTCTGGTTTTTCAAATTTTGTTATATTCCGCACCATCCCGAAGGCAAAAAGGGCGGTTCGTGTTTGTGCTAAAAATCGTAACCCCCATGCAATAATACCCGCACCACAAAGGAATGCTAGGAACAATGTTTGAATTGAATACAATTTTGAAGTTCCACCGTTTAAATGGTATTAGCAGTCGTTATAAAGTGGCTTCATCTGTCCCACAAACAACTGGGACGGGGTATCGTCCCTTCCTCTCTTCTCCTCCTCCACTCCACAGTTCCAGGACATCGATGGGTGGTGGAACAATGGTGGAGAACAAGGTGAGAGCATTTCAAAACGCTCGCTATGAGTGGCTAGGCGTTTTGTTTTCGGTCCACCAGCCCGGATCATGAGTTGTACAAAGCGGGCGTTGGGTTGGAGGGTTGGTGAGTTTGTGGGGCGGTGGCCTGATACGGTGGCGAATGCAACAATTTGCCATTTGTTCCAAAAGTCGTCGGGTAGAGCGAGGCAGAAGGTTCCGGAGCTCGCTACTCACTGCTCCAGCGGCCAACACACAGAACGGGCACTCAAACACACCCTGTTCGTGGTGTAGCGTGACGTGAGTGGCTTCTCACGTGACTGGCTTTTTGCCAACACACAGCCGGTGAAAATCCTTGGCTGGCTGGCAGGCTGGCAGGCTGGTTGGTCGAATTTCACTGGAAGCTGAAATGAGTGGCGGTCGTCGTACGAACCGGCTCGAAGAGCTGAGTGCCGAACCGGCGGCGTGAGTGTCGAATTGTGATTACATAAACTGTGCGCGCCCGATCCAATTCCCATCGGTGTGGCTTGCTGGAGGATGTGGTTTACGTGGCAAGGGAACGTAGAGGAAAGCACACGAGGGCAGAGCTGCTTCGGATGTTGAGCCGAGCCGGGCAACCTGGGTCGGGAACGATGCTGCCGATGAGCGACCGAGCAGCCGACTGCGTACGGTTTCCCCCGATGAACTTGACACGTGGGTCAATCAGTTGAAAATCAGTGCATTTTACCGCCCTTGCGAAATGCGAACTTCCCTTGCATTGCTGCTGAGCATCGGTACGGACGGTACCCGTCTTCATCTCAGAGCGGTTTTTTATTGTTTTAAATTTCCCAGGATAGCGATTTGCACCTCACCAAGGTACTTAGGCAACGATTATCAGCGAAATCGCAGTGCAGAGCGCTATTCTTTTTACATTCGAGGCGTTGCGGAGTAAAAGTCAGTATCAGTTTCTACTTAAAGATGATGTTCGGGCGGCAAGTTGGACAAAGCAAGCTTGCTCGGGCAAACTTGCCGACTTGGGCGACGGTCGCAAATATTTGCCGAAAAGATTCGGTATGCGAGACCTGCGGGAAGGAATTATGTAAATTTGATTCGTTCCCGATGATTAATGGTCCCACGGCACCTGTGGCTGCCGAGTGCGACGAGCCGACGAGCCGAAGGTCGTCGCGTGATTGGAAGCGGAGTGGAGATTTGGGACTTTGGATTTCTCTCGATTCGTTGTACAGTAATTAGAACTTGTCGTTGTTTCAACGAGAATCAAATGCGACGTAACTCCTGTGAGGATTTACACGTCGTAAAAGGGTGTAGAAATTTCTTTGTGTAAAAATCTGTAACAATAAATTTAAGAAGTCGAACATAAATCAACGTCATCAGTAAATGTTTCTTTTTAGACATTTTTTTTAGAAAAACAAACACAAAAATACAAAACGTAAACCTTTGCGACCCAAATTTCCACACGAATAATATTGCACTTTTCGTGTGTTTGGCCGCACATCCGGTTCGGGTTGATTTAACTTTTGAATAGAAACGTCCGAAATGCCATGTTACGACAATCTTCTGCGAAGATTTCCGTCTTGAATTCTTTCCACACGAGTTCCGTTACGCCCAAAAGCTGAATCGTTCCGCTGTGCCTCCGTTCGCTGTCCACCCGATTGTTTAAACTTTACAAATGCCCACGTGGTGCGAAAAACGCGCGCGCTTCTAAAATCTCCAGCTCACGTATGGCCACTGGGTTGGCCAGGTTGAAGTAGCGTGAGCAGTGAGGGCCCGCAAGATGAAGAATTTTGGGAGCAACCGTACAAAAGTCACGATTTCCTCCCGATGTCCCGGTTCTACGGATGGGGTGGTTTCTTTGTGCGTTTCCAACTCACCCACCCACCCTCACACCGGTGCTTTCCGCTTCATTTCCGCCATCCCGGAAACCGTGAGGGAGCGCTACAGTTAGATAACTCCGAGTGAAAGCGTCGAGCGCACGGAAAGCGAAGGGCAATACGGTTGTCTGCATGCCATTCCGGTTTTGTTCGTGTTGCAAATTCACCTGGTGGTGGTTGGGTTTTGGGAAACTTTCCATCCAGCTGTAGCGTCGGCAGGTCGACAGGATCGGCGTTGTGAGCGTTTTGGCGTGGTAAGCTTTGTAAGACTGGCCGGATGGATGCAACACTTTTCAGTCCCCGAAAAAAGGTAGGAAGCATCGTAACACTTATCATAGGTTAAGTTATCCGTCGTGGCATTAGATGGATGGTTTTTTTTTGCTGGTCTGTTCCATTCAAAGTTTCTACTGTGGCATCTTGGTGGAAGATGGAAGATGTGCTTCGAGTTCCATATTTTACAAAACGCATCTGCGATAACCGATCGCAGCATAACACTATGTTCGGAAACTATGTTCGACGTTCGGAGGTATTATCGATTTGTGCATTCTTTTCGATACCTGAAGCAGCATCGATTTCGTAAAATGCAATTTACAACGTGCAAGATTGTGGGAAGGATTAAAAATTTCGATCAAATACCAAGAATATCGCAACATGGTAAACATTTTCTTCGACAAAAAATAGTAAAATGCAACACTAACCCTTCAATAAACTAGTTTTTTAAGCAGCTTCTAGCTGCTAGCTTCTCAATATGCAGAACAGTTCTTCAGAAGACGTTTCATATTTCACGTCCAATTCCCAGACACGGTAATGATCGTCCCATTGCACATCAGCTTGAGTTTTCGTGTCTCTCGTTACTCTCGCACTAAGCTGGGTGAAAAACTAGCCCGAACAGTCAAAAAGGATTATCTCTTCGGGAGACACGGCCAGCGAATAAACAGAATTAAATTCATTAAACTGTACTTTTGTCTTCATTAGGTACCCGACCGGATATGGTGTTTGGTGTGTTCTTTTGGGTACGGACGAAGTTACTTAACTCTTGGGAGGAATTTTTTTCGCACGACTTCGCTCACTAGTGGGTGGGCACGGTGGTGTTTTCCCGACCAACCTTGGCGGATGGTGCAATCATGCTTTACCGGTCGTCTTTCATTGCTTCTTGCAAAACGGTAGCAACAGCTGGTGTCGCTCGTTCGTCGCATTTTTCGGGCAAAGTAAGCGACTTAGTGTGGCGGTAAACTCAAAAGTTAGGTTAGTGCTAAATTAAATTTATCAACTATTTTCCACTGCCTGCCAGCTTCATCGGCTGTGTACAGCACAAGTTTTGGATTGTTTTTTGGACGTTTTCCATCGAAGTTAGCAAGAGATTTTTGGAAAGAAACGTTTCAAATTCAAAGCTGATGCTTTTTTTATGTCGGAAGAGTAGTTTGTAACACTCATTCAAGTTGGTGGTAATGATTGTGTAAGTTTTCATTAGTTTTCTATTGAAAATAGAGAGTGAGTATCACTCCTCTGGGAATTTGAAATGAATGAAAATAAATTTAATCGTGGTACCTGAGAAAACACGTCTCAGGACATTTAATTCCAAACAATTAAAGGCATTCATTGTTTAAAATCGCTTAAATCTGTAATCGCTTAAATTACATAATTTGGATTTATTAAAAAATTGTGTAAAAACTGTTGGAGACAGTAGTATGTAGCTGTTGGAAGAACAGTGAAGCTGTTGGAGACAGTAGTATGTAGGAGAATTAGTTTTACCAAATGATTATCTAGCTTTTTAGTACCAATAGTTTTTCTATAAAAATCTCCCATTATGAAGGTATGGTTTAAAACTTGTTACTATTATTACCCTGTCATTAGCTTTTGGCTTTTGGGGTATGTTCTGTTTTCCTTTTTGGGTTCTTCGAGACCATGCATGATCAGGAGATCTCATCATGTATGCGGTACCGATCACCGATAGCATCGATGCCATTTGTCCGACGTCTCATCAGCATGCATGAATGTATTTTCTGGCACGCGTCTTGTTATCATGGTCCTGTCTGTGCTCTAAACAACCCACAACCCGGATAATGTAAATGTGACAACCTGTTAGACCTTCGCAGTCTCTTACACCATTGGTCTTATGCATATCATGATTTAGAGGATGGAAGGTTTGTTGTCAATCGAGAATTATTCTCATGTAACAAGGAAAAGTCTACTCTGAAGCTCTAACAAGGAGAATATCCGGTGCGGGTGTGTTTTGCTGATGTACGTTTTCTGCATTTGGAAACGTTTTGTAGCTTTTAACACACAAGCTTTTGTACGATAGTAACAACTGGGAAGAATGCCTAATAGGTTTCGTTCAGACGTGAATGTGAACACTAAACGTTACATGTGTATCTTTGTGATTTGGGTAGCAAAACTCAACTGGTAACAAATGACTTTGCAAAGTGTCCATTTTTTGTTGGTTTTGAAATTCCATATATGCTAGACATGGGTTAAAATACTAAAATAAAAAAATAACCTGAAGTTAGAGTGGATATGCATGAAGATAAGCACATTTAAATTCGAAATATAAACTTTTTTAATTACATTAAATTTTTCTTAACTATCATATAGGTAATCGGTCTCTATTTAAGTGACAGATAGTAAGCAATTAAATAGGTTTCAAGTCAATAACTAATGACATATCTAAATTTGAAGATGTGGATTTAATTCTGACTAAAACGAATATAAACAAGTTTGAGCAAAATAACTTTAGCATGATCAACCATGTTGTTCGGTTGAAACAGAGGAAGTAAATAAATTGTAACTTTATTTTCAGGAAAAAATCTATGCGTTGAATCGGAACATTATCCCATTTTTTCCCCAATCAAATAAAATTCTTTATAGAACATAACAAATAATCGCGTAATCATAGCGCGGTGCACATGAGTGTGTTTAAGAAATAGAAATGTATGTACATATTTTTAGCACGAAGTTTGTTCGATCCTTTACCATCACTGCCTCGGGTTATTGGATGGAACTTCTACGAATGGTTCTGCACAGGCAATAGTGTATAGCGTCTAGCAGTAGGTTAGTTTCTATGATCTGTTTTTGTTCGATGCTTTCGGTCATGCATGAGCTTTGGAGAACCTTTTCGGAACAGACAGTGTTTCTTGCCATCGCGCGTGATCCTTCCCGTCCACGCCCACAGTGCTTTTACACGGTACAGGGCAGCTCAGTGTACGCCCGAAAGGCATCGTGTGTATCCGGCCGAAGCTTTTGCTGCTGATGGTGGTGAGTGTGTGTGGTNAGTCCCTAACACGACCGAACCGGGTTCAAATCCCATTCGGACCGTCCCCCCGTAGTGAGCACTGACTATGCAACTACGTGGTATCTAATAGTCTAGTAAGCCATTTGATGGCCGGCATGACCGAATAGGTCGTTACGCCAAAGAGAGAGAGATAGTAAGCAATTAAATAGGTTTCAAGTCAATAACTAATGACATATCTAAATTTGAAGATGTGGATTTAATTCTGACTAAAACGAATATAAACAAGTTTGAGCAAAATAACCTTAGCATGATCAACCATGTTGTTCGGTTGAAACAGAGGAAGTAAATAAATTGTAACTTTATTTTCAGGAAAAAATATATGCGTTGAATCGGAACATTATCCCATTTTTTCCCCAATCAAATAAAATTCTTTATAGAACATAACAAATAATCGCGTAATCATAGCGCGGTGCACATGAGTGTGTTTAAGAAATAGAAATGTATGTACATATTTTTAGCACGAAGTATGTTCGATCCTTTACCATCACTGCCTCGGGTTATTGGATGGAACTTCTACGAATGGTTCTGCCTAGGCAATAGTCTATAGCGTCTAGCAGTAGGTTAGTTTCTATGATCTGTTTTTGTTCGATGCTTTCGGTCATGCATGAGCTTTGGAGAACCTTTTCGGAACAGACAGTGTTTCTTGCCATCGCGCGTGATCCTTCCCGTCCACGCCCACAGTGCTTTTACACGGTACAGGGCAGCTCAGTGTACGCCCGAAAGGCATCGTGTGTATCCGGCCGAAGCTTTTGCTGCTGATGGTGGTGAGTGTGTGTGGTCGAACAGGTGCAACTTGTTGCTTCATTATGTTTTAATCAACACAAAACCTTGTGCCGCACGAACGCTAGTGAGGGTAAAGGCGTAAAATCAGAAAGCCATCCATGCGCACCGAAATGTTTGATGTTTGAAGTTATGGCACCCGTCCAATGCCTGGACCATGCCAAGGTGCCGTCATTCCATCACGGCAAGCACGAGTTTGTAGCTAATGTTTGAAGGTCAAACGAAGCCTAACTCATTGAACATTATCGGGTGAATAATCAATGTTCTCTGTAAACGTTGGGTCCATGTTGCCTCACAGCGATAGTTTTGTGATAACATTTTCGCAGATGGGCGCATGTTATGTAAAATAAAATAATCAATAACTTGATTCACTTGGCACCATACCGTTTTTAACTGATGTTTACTGATATTATTGCATTAATGTTCAACTTACCAAATGGGGAAAGCAAATCATGTGACCATGGTTGATGTACAGAATGTTGTTTACTTACCTGTAAAAGAAAGAGAGCAAAGGAAAGCTTGAGATGAAGGTGAACTTGATTGAACACAAAATACAATTAAAAACGGATAGAAATGCCGGTGGCAGGAAGTAAAAACGGTTGTGATGAAAATTAAGTTACATCCGTGCCCAGCCATTTCGTGAGCTTTTCGTTGTAAGACAAAATTCTCGTGAAATCCCAAGACATCCAAACTCGATAACTTCGAAGTCGTTTGTCTTTTTTCTGCATCCTTCTTACTTGAGATCCGACTTACGAGCCAAGTTTATTCATACGATGCCGCCGGTTTATCACCGGCAAAAGAAGAAAAATGGAAAGCCCTGTGATGGTTTTCACTCCGTTACACAATAATATGATTATTAGGTTTATTAGGGGTTTCTGTATGCTAAGAGTTTATCCATAGGAAAGGCGATAGGTGGCGGAAGAACGTTGTGATTGATGCCATACCGTCGTACAGCTCTGGACTTGGGACGAAACACAAATTCAATTGAGGTATTAATTTAAAATTGATTGAATCTAGAAGCGAAAATTTTGATAGTGACCTAACGATTTGAAAAAGTAATGAGAACAAGTCCATATATCATAGACGAAGAGTTTTCACATTGAATTTCATTTATATTTTTGCAAACTTTCACTTCGTTGTGTTGGATATTGAATCAGTCTCAGTTGCATTAGTTTTAATTAGTTTTAATTTAATTAGTCTTAATTTTATTTAAAATCTCAATTTATACGGAAAAATGTTATCATTTTTCACAACATTGAAATACATCGCAAAGCATTGAGGAATGCGCAGAAACAAAATATTATTTAATTGTTTACTACATGTAAGCTAATGTTGCTATTTTACGAGCCAGCGCGGTCTTTTTACGAAAAGGTGGTTTCGCATTTGAATGGACATTTTGGTGTAACAGAGGCATAAGCAGCCGGCAAGCTTTGGTCTTGGAGTTGGTTGTACCACTGAGGATCTCTAAGAATTTCACATTCTTTCTTCGTCAGGTATGCAAAAATTCTTGCTGCTTCTTGGATGATGGCGAGATACAGCATATTCAGGACGTTTACAGTAGCTCGCCCTTTGTTGGAGGTATTCCGGTTGGGTAGTTCCAGCTTTTGGGCGCTTTTTTGGGAAGAATATTTTCTTTGCGTTTGATTTTTGCCTGAGCTCATATTTTTTTCTTTCATTTTCCCAATGTCTGGTCTGGAATATTTGTTTGGAAAGCGCTCGCGTAACCTGCATGTGTCGGAAAGGTTGACATTTTTGTTTCTGCTCTGCTATTAAGTATTTATAGTCGAGCGAAATAGATTTGAGTTATTCGAAAGTGATTTTCGCTAACAAATTGTTGATCTGCAACTGAAAAATGAGTTCGAATTCCAGATTGCGCTTGCAAGGCAAGCAGAAAAAGCAAAAATCTCAAAGATGTCCAAATTGAACAAAATGGACGATAGTCAAACTGATAATCACTTCATAAAGAGTGTTACCACTAGTAGTGTTGGTAGACAACCCTAATGTGAAACGGAAACTGTTTAACCTAAAGCAACATGAAAGTTTCAAGCTATGAGAAAGACTTGATAAATTGGAGATAAAAACGACCTTAAGGGTCGTAGGAAGAATAATTTCAAGCAACAAATGTAATGTAGTTAGTATTGGATAATAAATATTCCATGTTTCGTTGTAAAAAGTTGGTTTAATGTTACCTTTCTTCTTCATCATACGCATATGTTGTGTTTATTATTGTTATCTAACTTATTTTAATTTGATTTCTTCTGTAAAATGTAACAAAAAGCATGTCCCTCGTAAAATGCCACAAAGCGTGACTGAAAGTAAAGATAATTTAATCATTCCATCCATATAAATTGTTGTTGATTGTTAAGTCGCACAAAAGCGACCGAGATGAGTATAGTCAACAAGTTTATGTTTGCCCGTATACAAATGGGTAGCACTTTATTCGCACTCTTGGTAACGATCTGCCACTCGAACTCTTCCGACGCAATGGCTTTCTTTCGTGGTACATTTTTCTTGATAAAGGCCTCGCACCACCATTAACCGTGGGGTTGGCGCTGGTAAAACGAGATAGAAAGTATAGCGAAAACAAAAAACGCAAAACAAAAAATCTAAACTCAAACAGGTGGTCGATCAAGTGTAGGACCCGCTGTTGCTGCTGCTGCTGCTACTATTACTACCACCACCGTAGGAGTTTAGCGGTGGGAAAGCAACCCACCCATGTTGTTTCTTGTTCCAATCCACCAGGGAACATGGGAAGGAAAATCACGACGCTCGACCCGTCGAGATGCGTCCCTGTGCCAAGGGGTTTCTGAAGGATACGGTAGATTTGATGGTTTCGGCTGGAGAGCTAACTTGCCGAGCAGGCAAGTCCGGTATGGTTTGTGAGACCCCGGCCGGGCATTGTTTTTTTTTTCTTTCTTTCTTTTACCCTACCACACCCATTTCTGATGCTTACTGTGTCTTGTTATTTCCTTGCCACATAAGCCACTTGCAAAGAAAAACAAAAAACGAAAATGGATAACCGGTGGTTGACTAGCAGCTCACGCGGCGAAGCAAATGCCTTTTCCAGTGGGGTTTTTTGCACGGATTTTGTGTTACCTTCCCAAGAGCCGTGGCGTGGCGAAGAAAGTGGATACGAGTGCAGTTCGATCGAACACAAGCAAACTGTTGCTGGTGAATATTTATTCCGGTGTCAGCTCAAAGCACTTGCCAAGGGACGTTGTGGATGTAGTCGTTTGCTTGTTGAAATGAAGCACAGACGCACCTCATAGTGGGAATCGGAGTTTGTACCAATCTAACCACCATCATCAGTTGACACACACACACACTCACATATATATTCAGCTGGCTTCAACGGAATAGGTTTGGGAAAAAGTTTAGCTAGCTTTCATGATGGTTTCGGAGCATTTCTCTTAATTTTGTGCTTTCTCGAGGAAAACTCGTCGAACCTTCCGTGGCGAGATGGATGAACGTTTGAGCTGCCACCCATATAACGGTGGCATGCCGCATTTTCGACGGTTATGCTGGTGGGCGTTATAGGGCGTAATATGATTGTGCGCGCACAAAAAGCATGTGTGTATCCTGCCTAATGAAGATAGATCAGGGATGACGGTTCTGTCTCGGTTTGAGATGGTCAACAAATGCACGGTCCGTTTCCGAGACCACCGCACGGATACGGTGAATTCCCCAAAAAGGCGACACTGGGCAGCATTTGGGAAGGACACCGCGGTGTGCCACTGTTCTGCGGTGCGTGTAAGCACTGGGGAGGTTTTAGCACCGACATGAAGAACAAAGTGCCATTAAATTGCTTTTATTTGCTTGCGTCTACAGCCGATGAATTAATGTAGGGAAAGATGAAAGCATTATTCACACAGACTCGGACGACTGTCGGACCCGAAAATGAACACAAGGGTGGGTGTATCCGTCCTGCATGAGTCTGTGCCGGGTGCTGCCAAACACAGTGACGAACGTTGGACGTGATGCTGTCTTTCAGCCACTAGCGTCACCGATATGTGTGGTAACATTGCTATGCCAGCAAGCTCCCTGCATGTAAACGGTGCCCCTGTTACGAAGGGAGGACTGAATTTACGTAGCAGAAAGGATACACGAGACACGAAACGGCAGTGATGTTCAGGATCAACAGGAAATTGGAAAAGTGGTTTCTCGGATGTGTACGGTGCCAGTGTCGCTCGGTTTTTTGTTATTAATATTTACTTTAGCTATTTGCCTCCCGGGGATAGAATTCGAAGATTAAACGGTACCGAAATTCCGTTTCTACTCCCTTTCTGCTTTCGATTATTGCGATGACGTCGGGTCGTATTTTATGTTGGTACAATATTTCAAATTACCTTCCAAGGGTGAACGCAGTGGAGCGGAAGGCCTAAGGAAGATCTGCCACAACAGCGACGTTGCTGCGACAGTAGCGATGCTGTAAGGGTGATGCACGACAATTTGCAATCTAGCAGCAGCAGTAGCGCAACAGCGCTGCTTGTCAATTTAAAGCCGCCAAGCTACTGAAGCGCATGATAGCAATGTTTCAAACTGTGAAGTATGATCGACATCTCGTGTTTGAATGATATCAGATTGAAAGCTATTTTTTAACTGCTCCATGTATTTCAACGAAACGCATTATTGACTTGGTATCAAATGGAGCTCGTTTTATCAAAATGTTGGTAGATGTTTGTTTAATGATTCGAAATAACTCATTGTTTCATTCAAGTTTTGTAAATATAAAGGGCACAGAGTTGAAGATAACTATGTCGATCTTTCAAATATCTTAACCGATTCAAAAAGATTATCTGGATCGTTCCACCATTCCAAGAACAATCTATACGGCTAGGAGTTAAAAATATGTCCGATCAATCATTTGTGGCAGGCACCATTTAGGATATGCGTCAAAATAACAAAAAGAATCATGTAAAAGTACATTGCAAAGAATTGTCACCAGTTATTTATTCATTTGTTTAATTGTAATAAAGTCTACTGTAGATAAATGATTATTGGAAGTACAAGAAATTATTCTGAGCTTTAAATAATCACCCTCATCATCATCTTCTAGCTTTCAACGTAATCAATTATGCGAGTTGAATGATATAATGCTCATACTTTGTCCCGGTGTAATGATTGTCAATGATGTAATTAACTTTAACGTTTCATTCTATGTAATGTAATTAGTTGAAATGATCTATTTTGCAAATGTGCACATTTGTGCCGGCGGAGATTAACAAATCACGTTGAGGATACAAAAGACCAGGCTGCTCCATCCGTTAGCAGTGAAAGACCACGCGTCTCCATTGTTCAGCAATCAAACACCAGGCACCTCCATCAACGTACGCGTTAAGCAGGATACTGATGTTTCGACGAGCAAAGCCCTCTTATCGTGTATCATAATTGACCTGTTTAGCATAACAATTGTGTCGCTCTATTAGGCGAGCGGATTACTCTTGTTCGCTCATAACGGATACATATTTCAGAATAGTTCACTCTACCTTCTCTCGAATGATCTCATTATCATTGTGTGGAAAAATTGTTAAAACGAGTGAGATTTTCCCCTCCAAGAACGAGAGAGAGAGAAAGGCTGGAGAGAATTTTGAGCTCTTACAATAACATACCATGAGCGAGTATGAGAGCGAATTGTATGAGCATGCGCATCATTGTGCAAGAATAAAAATGTCGAGCTTTTCTCTCGTGCCAGTGCTCTTGAGCAAATCTTGCTCTGAGAAGAGAAACAAATGGTTTCCGAGTAAATCGTAATGTGAGATTGCTGTGAAGCTTTACGGTCAGTTGGAGTATAGAGCGTTGATGGTACAGAGCTAGTGCATCACGTAGCGACTGTTTGGATAGGAAGGAAAAATACAAACGATTCCAGATCGCAATAATTACGCCCCGCAATTATCACTTTGACCGGCTGTTTCACTGTGGCGAATCATCTCGCTCGCAAACAAAAGAAAAGAAAAGGAAAAAAAAAACTTACCCATATCGTCAATGATGGGAGCCATCCGCAGTGTGATTCCAACTAATAGTAGGCACATAATCAGTAATAGGCATGCGGTCGCAATGATTGTCCATCTGGCACGTTGCGGCAGATCGTCCGGGTCTATCACCTGGAACGGAAGAGTGGGAAATGAAATGAGTCCTGCCCCATCGAGGGAAGCAAACAAAACTGTCAGCGTTGGTAATCGCGGCTGTGAAGCAACTGTATTCGACGAAAACGGCACGTCCCTGTGCGTTGACTTGACGTGGCCGTGACGCGGCTGATGACGGGCCATTAGGATTAGGTCCGTGCTACAGGTACTGGACGCACTCTGGAGCAGGTGTAAAATCCGCTTCCGCACGTGTAGTGACTGAGCGACTGAAGGGCTGTGCGCCTTTTCCAAAAGAGCATAACAAAAACAACAAAAAAGAAAACACAACAAAAGCAACCGAAAAACCCCTTTCTAAGCCCCGGTGATGACGGTGGCAACGATAAAACATCCCACATCCCGGTCGGCTTACCTTAACGCTTTGGTCGTCCAGGTCGTGCACCAGAATTTTGCGCTTCTTGTGTCTTTTCTTCTTACAGTGTCGATGGTGGTGATGATGATGTCTGCTTCCGGGATTTCCGTCCGTCCCGGCACAAATGAACAAGCGGGTATTCGCGCCGAGGTGAAAAGAAAAGAATGAACCGTGAGATAAAAGTTAATTGATTTTGCTTGTTTCTTTTTCCCCGGGTGACCCGGGCCGACGGGGTGGCCGGGTAAGTCGCGCGGGCTATGCTTATGCCATTTTTATTAGTTCATCTTTGCGATCGGGTTTGCAAAAGGTGCCGGTCGTTTGGCCGTTCGGTTCGTTCGCAGGCAAGAGTTTTCCGCCGGCTCGCAGCACAATATGACTGTTGAACCAGTGAGCAGCACTTCGGGGACAACCGTCGCCGCCAAAGCGTGCAGCTTGGCGTCAGCGTCACCAGGGGAGTCCTTGTTTGCCAACACGACCCGAGATTCGGTCTCTTGAGTCAAGTACCGTGAAGGGCAGGCCTTAAACCACATCAGACCGGCTCGCTGCTTCTGCTGCTGCGGCGGGTCTTCGTCTCGTATCGATCCTTCGCGGCAGCTGGGGCTTGGGTGTGTAAGGTGCATAACGTTCCTTACATTCCGGTTGCCCCATGCGGAGTGGCCTTCTTGAAACAACGCAGCCGTGTCGTAATAGGCCAGCAGTCTACCACATCCATTCCGGACGCTGAGGTCCCGAGGTAGCCGGTAGCCGAGGCACTTTATGTTGCTCGTTATCCCGAGCCAATTCTTACCTGTGTTTATGCTTCCTCCTATGCTCAGGCACTATTGAATCCAGCTCCCCGTGACGTTCGGATTCAATTTGCAGTGAAACATCGTACATGAAGTCTTCGTCGTAGGGGAATTGACTACGTTGTGCCAGTTGCCAGGGACAGATGCGTTTGATGGGTTTTGGTCGGTGTGCGGCAAGCAGAGGAGGGCAGACAGGCGGACAGGCGTGTACATGCGAGGAACATTGAGAGAAACAGATAACAACGTGAACGGTGAGAGACGTTCGGAAAATAAGAAAAAAGTCATGACCGCTGCCCTATAGGTGAGTTGGGGAGTAAAACATGTGAACACGGTCTGTATGGTTTGCAGCTTGCTACATGGTTATCTTCGGGGCTTACACCATAATAATATCTCATGCGTATGGATCCACACCTTTGCTCACACACACACACCCACACACACACACAAACGTGCGTGGTTACTCTTCCACTGAACAAGCACGGTGAGAGCGAGTAAGTCCATCCATCTTGTTTCCTATCGAAAAGGACGAACATGAGCACGATGGCGGACGGGTGTTGCCGTCCAAAAAGGTAATTGAAGAAGTTGAACAGATTGAGGAGTCGTTACTAACTCCGGCAGGCCAGCAGCCGGTTGAGAGGTGTAGCGGAGGTAACTGTCGAGTAATGCTCGAGATCTTATTGATGGCTCTTGGCTTTTCCCGGATGCTCTTTCAAGTACAATCTGTATCCAGCCTAATAAAAGGATGTACACAAATTAATCTGGTTCTGATTGTAATTAGCGACCAAGTGCGTGAATCAGCACATTTCTTGATTAAACTCGATGGGATAGGGCACGACACGTTAAGGGTGGTCGGTGCGCTCTTGTGGTTGAATTCCTTTCAGTGTGGCGTGGTTTAAAGATATTTATTGCTTTTATGCTTCTGATGAATGTGCTCGATGGAAATAAAGCAAACTGTTTGTTTGTTGCTTGAGATGCGTTAACTGTAGCACCTTCAAATTACATGAACGAAAGCATATCGAAAGCGTGCTTGTGATGAACCCCATTGGAATGGCATTCATCAATCAATAACTAAATTAGTGGACGATGTTATACTTATTATGCTCAATTTGCTAGATTTTTTTGATGTTAGGAAGAAAACTTATTATTTGCTATGTTATTTGTAGCACGCATAATTGTGCAAAGAAATTATGTTATATTTTTTCAAAACAAGCGGTTTGTTAGCTTAAAAAACAAAAGTTTATCATTACAATATTTGAATTTTCCTTCGACGAGTTAGTGTCGCTTGTTTTAAAGTATTTTTTAAAAACAATTACTAACTTTTGTCTCATGCATAATTTTTTTAAAAGATCAAATTTATAACTGCAAATCTCAAATGAAATGAAATGCGATCAAATCATTATAATAAAAATAAACTAAAATTGCTTTTGTTTGTACGAATACATTTAGAACAAAAGGGCATGAAAGTTTGCAATAAAATGGTATCCATTGGACATCTATTTAAATTAAAATTCAGCAATTCTTAGTGGAACATTTGAATGCTTGAACTTATGAATCACGTTTTTTAAAGAACTGTTTTGACAAAAGTTTAAAGAAAATGAGGCTAACATGAAGAGCTATTTACGGAGAAGACGATACAATTTCATATGAACTGCAATGCATTAAATTGTGCAAAGGTCAAACAAACAAAGCCCTATGTGGCGATCTAATTAAAAATTTAATATGTTGAGCTAGCTGGAAGACATTGAAGTTTTTTTTTCTAACAAAACAACTTGCATCTGACATCTGCTAAAAAAAAAACAATTAAACAATTCCAGGTAGATAAACTTTTTCTAACAAAACAATCAGTTTGGAAGGTCAATAAAAATACAATATTACCAAGAGCATTAAAAAGAAGTTGGCCAAAACAAAATTGTTATGTTATGCTATAACGATTGAAATTATTAACTTCTATTCTGATGGGTATTTTATACTATCTGTTTAAAATAATAATGAAGTACATGGCGATTATTTGCATTAGACTAAAGAATAGCTAGATTTCCAAATAGCATCACATCACTACGCCTATAAGCTCATCAATCAAACAAGTGCAAGCTGAGCTGGAGTGTTAGCTGAGTGTTACAATAGTTGTTTGCATAGTGCAGTAGCTTCTGGTGTACATAAAAAAAACTCCAACCACTTCTTCAAACACATACGACAAACGAGACACGCATAAGTGCTTTTTGCATTAAAGTTTGTCCGTTACCATCGACGTGCTGCATCGTTCGACACAGAAAAGACAAAGTGTCTCACCATCATACTTACAGTGGTTGATTCGGGGGACGGCTGAGGATGCAATGCTGGAGGCCACTGCCGCCGACGGGTCCGCCACCTACCGCCCCAGTGCCGCTGCTCGTCGACGGGAACACTATGACCGGGTCCGAGCATCGCTTCAAATATTCTAGAACAGGAGGATGAGTAGAAAAGTTACTTTGAGAACATCGACCGTTCCAGTGACATCGACTTATTTGCAGGTGGTTGGTGATGATGGATGCGAACACGTTCGTGCAAACCGTGACAGGATGTGTGCTGCTAGAGAGCATTTGGTGCACCGGCGAAGAAAATGATGGCAACGTGGAACTGACTGCAATAGTGATATGATTGATCGGTGGATCATAAACTTTCCACAGCGAGCTACTTCAACCAGACAGGGACCTTTATCGCCTACCGTACTAAAGGAAGTGAGGTTAGAGTACTACACACACACACATACACAAATACAGAGGTACACAGACACGTTACTGCCATTGAACACACTTTACCGCCATACTTACTGTACTTCCGCTTGTTAAGTTTCTCCTCGTCACTCTCGTTGATGTCGTACCCCATGATGTAGGAGGAGTAATCGTCACCATGGCCGTACGCGCTGCTCTTACGGTGATGATGATGTTCCTTGGCGCTCGATCTTCTGGTGCCACTAGTGGTTGGCCGATAGTGCAGCTCCACGTCACAGCTGGATTGTCTAAGGAAGCTACGCGACTTACGATGGGTCTGTGGCTGATTCGGCAGTACGGTGCCGGCTGACGGTGGCTGTGACGTCCCTACGCTGGGCACCGTTGCAGCGACACCTTCGGCCACCATCGGTACCACAGTGGAACCTTTGCTGGCCCGCCTGGAAGGGATGGGCGAGTGGGCATCGGTCGATGGATGTGGATCACCGCGACCGAATGGATCGAGTAGAGTCGACGGTGATGAGGGCCGATGGTGCTGCTGGCGAGTACCAGCAGAGGCCAGATGGTGCTGTTGCAGCTTGACCAGATCACTAACCGGCGGTGAATGTCGTGCGGTAGATGCTATCACAGGTAGGTTGGATGCCGTCAGCTGGTTAAAGCTTTCGATGAGTCCGAGTGGAGGCGATGACGGCGCCTCTTGCTGCTGCTGTTGCTGTGCCGACGCGGCCCGACCGATGGACACCGCACTGGCTGAATGGTTGCTGCTATGGGGTTGCGTTAATTTGTTTCTCTTACTAGCGCTACTACTACTGCTATTATCGCCTAGAACTAGTGCTGACTTCTTGCTGCCACCAGCCGGCTGGCTGACCGGCTTGTCCTTCACTATCACAGTGGAGTTGTTATGTTGTTGCTGTTGCTGCTGATCCCGATCAGATTGGCTGAGATCCACCACGAACGAGGTATCACAGTCGATGGCGCTCGCTTTGGTCGACGACTTTGTCTGCTGGTAGGTGGCCGTACTAAACGTCAGGTGGCGTCCCTCGGCCGCTGGCTTCTGGCGTGGCAGTATCGGGCTATTCTGGGCGCTGATAGATTTCGCTTCCAGCACCCGTAACCGATTGGCAACGGCATTGCCGGCGGAAAGATAGGAACCCATCCCATACCGCGATCGGGTCGAGTTCTTGATGATGGATATCGGTTCCGAGGCGATGCTGCGTCGCATATCGGACACATCGCTCACGCCGTCCAGCTCGATCGACACGTTCGTCGCACTGTCCTCCATGTCGTAGTGTGCGCTGAGCGGGTCCGATTCCGGCTCGATCTCGATAGACACCGGTTCCAGTAGGGAACACTTTCGCGGTGCGCTAGCAGACGTACGGCCACTGCTTTTACGATTTTCCAGCGATTCGGGACTTTTCGTTGAAACGGACTCGCCACCGGACATCCGGGACGCACCAGTGGTCCGACTGCCGGCCGCTACCGACTCACTCACCGGTCCATTTCCATCGTCCAAGTAACTGCCGGCTTCCACATTCGTTGTTGTCACAACCACATTCCCATCCGCATCGACCAGCGACGAAAGGTCGCCGATCTCAACAATCACCTCATCGATGCCATCGCTAATGGTGGAGTTTTCTACGCCCGCAATCGCTTCCGGCAGCGCGGGCCCATAGCTACTATAGCAGCCGACCTCGATCTGATGGTGCACGCTTCCTGCCGTTCCATTGTGTCCCGGACACAACGGTTCGTTGGCGGCGTTCGCTTCGTTGCTGCTGTTACTATTGCTAGCGGAAACCTCCCGATGGCAACAGCTAGCTCCCGCACCACCGGACGATACCTTGCGACCGAAAAGGATACGCCGCAGGAGGCGCGATTTTTTGTGCCGCTTCTTCAGCTCGCACTCACGCTTGATTGCCAGTATCTTGTTTTCGACGAGCGTCGAAAAGACGGCCTCGAACTGGATGGCCCGGTTCAGGTCCTCCAGCGTGCCGTTGGTGCACACGCCCTTGTCTACCTTCATCGTTGCAGGAGCAGGAACCGTCCGTCCGCTACCTCGCCGAGGGCGGATGAAGGTCACAAACGGACGATTGACTTGGCCAGATTTGTGCTACCAATGTGCTATCGGAATCGGTGGCACCGTATGCGTACTGCTGCCGTGTCGCAGATTTACTAAACGTTTCTTGAGGCTTGCTGTGGTTATCTGCGGTGTGCAATTTTTCGTTTGTATTTTGTCCACAGTTCCTTTCGCCACATCTGAGCTTTGTTGGCGTTTGGATGGGCTTTGTAGTTTCAATTTCGCATTGTGACCGGGACTGACGTGCTTATAAACGCTCTGGTGAAACCTATATCAGTTTGCATAGCGATGTAATGGAGCAACATTGCCAGGAAGTGTACCATTCATCCAATGTTCTAGAATTTCTCCATTTTCCAGAAACTTGTTTGTGCGATGCTTTGGATTACGACTAAACAGCATTCTGAAAAAAGACAAAGAGATGTACGTAACATGTTAATTTAATTATTGAAACAAAGAATAGTTTGATATTTATTAAAAAACGAAGCTATCTTAAATGATAATTTTCATAGTTCACACAAAAAATAATTTCTTGTTTTAAATTTTTCCTTTAGATTTGAGTCTCTAACATAAGTTTAGGGTCATTTTGAAGTTGTTTTTGCAATTTCAAATATAATTGAGATGACTTGCATTTTTTTATTATCGCTTTCCGAAAAAACCCGTTTCAGCTTAGGTTTGCTATTGTTTTCAATAGCTTTATTCTGGTTCCAATTTTAAAAGATATGATTTAAAAGATTCCATTCCATTGCTATGCAAATAGTTGACAAAATTAGTTTTCAACGTTTCCATTGATTGGCGAAGAAATGGAAGGAGTATAAAATCAAACTGGTAAAGTAAACGAGAACAGCTGTGGGTGATGATGATTCTTCTCGTTTGTGGTGCATCGCTTTATTCGCACGCGGACAAATGTGCATTGAATGGAGTTTACCGATCTGTTCGACGTTGATTGAAAAACTTACTCTATTCGCCGAGTAGCATCACGAACCAATTCTTATAAGACAAGTGCACGAAGTGAATGGAGAAGTAATTAAGATTTTTTCTCCATTACACCTGTACTCAAAAGCTGAATGAAAAGAAACCGTTTTGGAAACTATTTCGTGTAGACAAACAAGAACAAATGATTTATTTGTCATCTGTGTTGACTCAATTAGTTGAGTTTGCTTTAAGTTTGAAGAATTTCTATCAATTTGTAAAATGAACACGAAAACCGATTCAAACCAAAAAAACAGGAAACAAACCAGAGAGAATAAATGGAATGCATAAGACGTGTGCTAATAGACTTGAGTGTAAATATCTAAACATCGAGACAGGAAGTGTGTCTATCTGGATAGTGTAATGTATAATAATAAACGAAATAGGACCGGCCAATCCATACAAACATGTCTGTCCTTCCTGGGACGCTTATTTAGGTTAAGAAGTTTGTTTGTAGTGTGGCCACCAACACACTTCGTTAGCTCAGTGAGAAACTGTGTTGAACCACTTTAATGCAAACATTTCCTTTATTTTTCACAGTGTCACATGGGAACAAACTTTAAAAGCTATTAAACCATTGACCATTCCGTATCGACCGGCGAAGGGTTTGTGTACATTAATGAATACAAATGAGGTGCCAAAACAAAATTTCGTATAATTGAACCAACCGTTTGATAAACATAGCGATGTGATTGATTCAGGGTGATTCTTATTCAGTCTCTCTTACTCCGTTCCCTTCTTTTCCTCCTCACATCCAACCCTTTACCACTGGGGTGGAGAATTTGATCACGATTAATGACATCTCGTTTGGGGTAAGGGTTCAGTTTTGGCTCTTAGGTTCGGCTTACAAGGATGAAGGAAATGGCATTTCTGTGTGATGCGAATACGTTCGTTAATTATTCTTAAGCTCAATTTATTTTAATTATTACCTAACATGCAAAGAAAGAAGAAACCAATAAGAGAATTACTGGTGATTTATCGAGGTGAAAACCTTGCATCTTTTAAATATCAACATTATGTTAGTTGAGCTCAAACAAATCTTTAATGTTAAAATTGAATGATAATTCAGAAAAGTACTTGGAAAGAAAGTTAAGTGTTTTAAATCTACAAAACAAACTTTATTGTGGTTGTTAAAAAAATAAAATAAATGACTAAACTTTCTAACACAAAAATCATTCTTTATTCACCTAAGCTCTCTCACCATTTTCTGAGCAATATTCTACGTAATAGTAAAACAAACAAAAAGGCACTATGGTGGCAAAACACTTGCACCACCAAAGACGATGGTGTACGTCAACAGCAAACGATTTGAAGGAGCACTATGAACAGCTTAACACACGTAGTATCGAGTGTCAAGATAAGACACCATCCTGGCACTTAAATCGAATCATCAATTATGCACTTTGTATGCATTGCATCAACGATCGATGCTCTCAGCGCGGGAATGAAATGGAGAATGACGAACAGAGCAAAGATTTGGTGTGTGCATTCCAAGCTGGAGGCTTGTGTGTGTGTGTCTGTATAAAGTGTATTCACACGTCGCACTAATTAACGTCTCGTCTGTGAAGCTCATGTTACAAAGTACGTGCACAGAATTCATAATGCTAGTAGCTATGCATGTGCTCTTGTCAACAGTTTTACACCGTATTTACAAGCTTATTAATATTTTCATTTTGGAATTTATAAATTTCTAAAATAAAGTACTATAGTTCAAATAAGAAACTGCTGAAAAATGCATGAATTTTCTAACATTTTAAATATTTTAAATCTAAATTGTTTTTCTTAATTTCAAAGTATTCAGTAAATTGCACCGTGACTTTGATTCTTCGAGCTCCTCGAAAAAACATCCTCAAAGAGTTTATAAAGTTAAAACACACTCTTACTGCATCGAATGTCTTTAACAGCCACACTGTTTGCATGTTTCAATGCTGCTCGACAGAACGTTTTTGTTCGTAACGCATACTAACCAAAGTGCTGGAAAGGCTGCCAGCACTGTCAGTGAGCAACGTGTGAAAACAGCAAACCGTTAAAAATTCATTCCCCTGCGCTCGCGTATCTGGCACGATGCGTCTGTTGGCGGTGGGAATTGAATACGTTTCGTTGTCCTCGCATGGTGCCACTTCTTGTGCGAGTGCTTATCACTCGTTCACGAGTGCCTCTGGGGCGCGATGCCGGCTTCTTTTACGATCAATTCCCGTTTTACATCTTCGCATGCCTCATCCGGCCAGCTACTACTGCTGCTGGGGTTTTTTTTGTTTGCAAACGCAACCATAAGGAGATATCTGTTATAACTCCAGTGTTTGGATGTGTCTGCTGTCTGTATATGTATCTGCGAGAACGCGCTTGTGTCTGTATGCGGTGCAATTAAGTTGTGATTGTGTTGGATGTTGTTTTATTTTCCGTTCGCAAATCACATCCTTTGCCATCCTTTACTAAAAACAAAGCTCAAAAAATAAAGAAAGAGTAAAAGAGAGAGATAGAGCGAAAGAGAGAGATCGTCCCGACGTCCTGCCTGCCTGAAGCCACCACCACTTGGGGAATAAACATGTGCTCATAAATTTGTTATGAACAAATAAATTTGACAGGCAAATGATTCCGACTTGCGGGGAAATAGCGCAAACGTGCTCGTGACGGCAATGTATCTCCGGTACCGGTGTGGCACCGATTGTAACTTTTTAACAGAATGTAAATACTGCGTTTGTTATCGATTTTGCACGCGCTTACGAGATGCTTGATATGATGTAGCTCCGTCGCATGTTTAAGAGAGAGAGAGAGAAAGAGAGAGAGAGAGAGAGAGAGAGAGAGAGAGCAAACACAATACAAAAAAACGGCAAAGTGTTTTATAAAGAACGATGGAAGAAACGAACGAAACGGATCACCGAATGGTTGCGATAGGAAAATAGTGTGAAAATGATTAACGGCCAAAGGTTAAACACTAAAGTATGATTAAAAAAAAAAGATGAAATACAAACAAGAAAATAATACTGCTTAAACGAATGGCATGGCAGATTTATGTGCGCCAGTAACAAGCGTTATATATGTATTGGGCTACCCATACATCTTCCCGGCTGGCTGCCCGGTTGACAGCCTCGGCTTAAGCGTATTATGTGCGATTTTTCGGGTTTTCCATTTGTCGTTTGTCCTTTGGGTAGCGGTTTCGTTTGCCTTCTGTTAAAATATGATTTTTATTCCTGGATTACCAAAAATTTTAGGAGCAGCCCGTTGAACGGGGTTAAATTGTGCACAATGCGGACTTTTGATTACTGTTTGAAGTGAAACGCGTCAATAAAGGGGCAACCAAAGGGTGCGTTGAACATGCGGCACTGCTTTGTAAACACATTGCAGCGCATTTTGATGGACGAGCATTTGTGTAAAATGTCGCCATGGTTTGTAGGATGGTGTAATCACTGTAATTTAATTAGGGTAGTGGACCAAGATAACAGGTGCCATAGTGATGTATTTCATCATTAAAATGGTTCTTTATACATGACTTTTTATAAAAAGATTTATGATTTTGTGCCAAATTATCCCCCAACATAATGCTTCCAACATTAGTCGAGTGTAGTTGATTTTTTTACATTCTTTTCATATCAAGTTTTCAGTCTTTTTGTTTTATAGAATATATCTAGATGCCAAATTATCCCCCAACATAATGCTTCCAACATTAGTCGAGTGTAGTTGATTTTTTTACATTCTTTTCATATCAAGTTTTCAGTCTTTTTGTTTTATAGAATATATCTAGATGTATGTATTATTGTTTTAAAATATTTAATAATTTATAATACAATATATTAATGCAATTAATCATATGATACTTGATTATTCTTATTTACAATCAGTAAAAAATGTCAAGGAATCAATTTTTCGTACAACTATTTAGAAGTACGGAACAATGATTGTTACAAAAGTTTAAAAAAATACGAGCATATTGAACATGCCTGTACGCTGTAAACCACAAAGTTTCGGTTAATGAATCTCGCCCTGAAAGTTTCACCTTTACCTCGGGCCGAAGATTATCAAACGACGATAATGGAAGCAGTACAGTAGCACGGTGTACGATTAAGTATCCGAGCCGGTGGTAGTTTGTGTCCGACCCTATGTTTGGATTGTGCAGACATACAGCTAACAGGTGGTAATTGATTTAACTTTTCGGTTTTTTTTTGTTTCTCGCTAGTTTGGTTTGTGCCGTCACACATTTTCGCCAACATGCCTGGCCACATCACAACCACTTGCAGATTGTCTTTATTCTCTCTTTTCTGTTTTCTTGTGTGTGTGTTTTTTTTATTTTTTTCTTGTTTTGCTTTTGTTTTTCTCACAAATGATCTTGCATTGCGCCAGACGGTTAATGGAAGTTACACCTGGCTTCGGCACGATTACCGGATGATGATTATTTCGTGTTTTTCTTTTCTCACCACCACCATGAAAGAAGCAACCTCTCTCAACAACCCAACGTTCCAGGGCATTTGTGTGTGTGAATGTAGTGCGGCATACATACCGCGTGACCTATATAAATTTATCCCGGCGCAATCGTTTGATGGTATTGGAAAATTTGGCACTTGGCCATAGGCATTGAGCAATTGTTTACATTAGCAGACGGGGGCAAAGTTATGCCGGATCTTTGAGAAAAACAGAAGAAAAAAAATACAAACAGTAGCGATCTTGGCGTTTGCACCATGTGCAAAAGGTCAGCGGCACGGATATACTCGGCACTTTTCAAGATTCTACCGACAGACTGAACCGAACCGAAGCATTTCGCGCGATGCAGGTTAGAGTAAACGAACGCATTTGAGTGACAAGTATGAAAAGGTGCAGATATCCAATGACATTGATTGAATGTTTTATATTTATGTTGGAGAAATGTTTGGGAAGAAATGATTACGTTTAACATTCGCAAACAAATTACTCACATAATTTTTTTCCGCAGTACACAATTGTTCTATCCCGTCACGTTCGTCCGGAAAAACATTACTTTAAAATAGTGGAAAAAAGCACCGTACAGAAGACATTATCAAGTTCGTAAGCTTTATGTACAGTTGCTTCCGATCATATTACATGACATGTGTTTCAATCAAAATTGTATTTTATCTCAGCTCTCAATCTACTCACTATCAGTGGACGTCTTAACCATCGGCTCCAACCACGGTACGTGAGCGAATATGGAACGTGTTTAACATAATCCAACCCAGATGTGGCAGGACCATGAAGTAAATTTCGTATGCTCCTGCTCGGTTTTGCACCACACAACAAGTACCCTTGAAGTAGAGCTCCTTAGACGACCGTCCGTAATGGTTTTTACTCGGCTGGGACGTCAGTAAGAACACGGAGCGAAGCTTATTGGCATTTTTATGCATTCGATAATCCTTTCCCCCTCACTTGGGGTGTCGGTGTCGGTTACCACTTTCGTAATAACATTATATCGTTGGCTTCACAGTACGAGGCCCTTACCAGTGCCCTTGCCATAATGTGGAGCAATGGCGAATACATAAAGAAAAAGGAAAGGCCATACAGGATATGATGATGATTGGCAGTGATGATAATGGCAACGATCGCTTAACGGTTTCAGCCAATGTTTAGGTCGATCCAGCCCATGGAAACGATTGCCTGATTGTCTCTGACTCCGACACGAACCCGAGGTACAGATGGGGTTGTTGTTGTTTTTTTATGCTTGTTCGCTCCCATATTGTTTGTTTCCCATACTGGGAGTGTGTGCTCGGCACACAGCGCGATAGAATAAAATTTGATTTATGCAGGATTTCTGTCCCGGCGGTACATTTACGATATGCCGAACGAATCGGGCACGAGAAGGTAGAGTAGAATATGCGGAGGTAACATGTGTGTATGCGGGTGGCAGCAGCTGGAAATGATTAAATTGGCCCAATAATATTACGGCACTACTCCGGAGGTTTCTGTCAAGCCGTCTCCCGGGAAAATCAATCAGCCCGGCAAAAGGGGATTCGGCAACACGTGTGAACCAGATTTGGTGAACCGGTGAAGAGGAACGGTTCGATCCGCCGACGGGCCGGCTGGCTGGACCTGGCATCGGGCTTGGGAATGATTGACGCGAATTTGGTGCGTCTGAAAATGAAGTAGTTGTGGGTCTAATGGTATTGATCACGCACAGTTTGATCGTAATTTTCTAGGAATTTACATTAATCCCACCGTTTGTTTACGGTACCTTTAACGCATGACTTGCGAGCGTGATGACGCCAGCGTGATCATGTTTAAATTAATCTTTATGCCACATAGTTCACTGCACAATGTACGCTGGTGTGGTTCGTGGTGTGCGAAGGACTGCGAACGTGTGTGGAGGTTGGGATATTTTTTGACCTTGCTTTTTTGTGTTCTCTTTTTTGTTTAGTTACGAACGAAAAGTTTACCAAAACGTATTCATTAGACATAAGGATTGAAAACAACAGGTGGGTAGTTTGTCTAAATATGAATAATAAACAAACAATATGGTGAAACTTGTATATCTTTGAACTGTGATAAAACTGACTATTAATAATAGTTTAAATCCTTACATTGCAGGATTTTTAGTCGAATAATGTATTTGGTTACTTTTTACCATGTGTTTTTATACGCGAATGGTTTTTTTAAATTTATTTTCCAGCAAGTGGTAATTATGACACGAATTACTAAATAGTGATATAACGTATTTAAGGGTCAATTTTAATACTTTTAAAAAGACGACATGCCAGACTATACCTTTATCATTCTAACTAGTTGAAAAATTTCGTATTTTCTTTCTGTCCATAATTTTGCAGGCATATTATGTAAAAACAAACTGTTAATACACCAACAAATAACTGATCTACATCCCACAAGATACTCATTTCCATGCGAAAACAAAAAAGTACTTCTTATTCAAACACTGGAAAATCCTATCCACAACACAGAGATAGACATCATTGATCAGTGACATCAGTGACATCAGTGACGAATCGCTTGACCGTGAGCGATTTAAAGGTTTTTCTGCAACAAACCACGACCGATAACTTTTATTTCGAATATAGTGAAGTCTTCTACTATTTATCTTCTTTTGTTATTTATTCCTTTAAAATATTTAATAATATATCTAATTAAAACTTGAAGGTTTCGAGGTTTAGCCAGTGTATAAATATGTTGAGCTGACATTAATTTGTTTTACTGATTAGAGCTATTCCTAAAATTTTAAATGCTGTATGTTTTGCGATGAGTTACTTAAATTTTCTGATTTAGTTAGATGTTTTAGAAAAAAGCTTTGAAAAAACTCAAATATTCATTTTATGCAAAAGAAATGTTCAACATCATCAAAATCGCTTCTCTGTAAATAACCGGGCCGTCCCTTAAAATACTATTATAAACTAATAAAAAGAAACAAGAATGCATGAGATTTTTTCAAAATTACGAATCTCTAGTAGGAATCTCGATTACAAAAATATCTCATAATGCATCAACCTTTCAAGCAAAAATAGCTTGTATTATATGCTTTATCGTGAAAAAATGTCTGTACGAAAACTTTCCTAAGCGGAAAGTAATGATGTGCGAGACGTTCTATCCGGCAACATATTAAACATAAGCTGCTCTAGCAGCGAGGAAGATAAAGCAAAACAAACTTCATCATCTCGTTAGAACAAAAGCTACCGAGTGTCACACTCGTGCACTCCGCTAACTGTCTCCGTGCACTGTCGAATCCGTCACTAAGCGCCGAGGAAGCTTATAAAGAACATAATAGGGATTTATGGGACGGATGGTTTTATGATGAGAATAAACAATACGATACGGCGCGTCTCTTATTGGGCGACATGGTGTCGGTAACGTGCCCGTACTGACTCACAGCAACCCGAACGTCTAGCTGTCAACATGGCGATGATTCGCGCTCTAGCACGGAAGTCTTTTAATGTTTCGGGCGCTAGATGCTTATTGACGGATGTTTTCTACCAGCAAATGGCAACGCCCTTCGGTACTGTACTGTTGGCTGCTGGTTCTGGCACCGAGGGCACTCTGGTAGGAGGAGTTTCGTGCATGGCGATATCTAAATCATGATTATCTGGGTTGTTTTGTGCTGTTGACATGGTGATAGTTGATATGGTGAATGGAACTATGAGTGGTGATAAAGCTGCACAAGACACTGCAATCACAAAGGAGTTTTTTGTTGCATGAAAGTTGAAAGGATTGATTGTGACTCACACTCCAACACTTGAACAGTGCACAATACAATAAGTTGTGAAGAAGACCATTTGAGGGAACGTTTTGTTATTTTATATTACTTTACTGACTCAGTCCAACATTGAGGTATGCTTTTATAGCTTTTAAGATAAATATGTAGTGAATATACGAGAGGTCTGCAAACTAGCAAACATAATACCAATAAAAATGGATTGATATCTTCAACTGAGGCCGGAGCCGGAGCGTAAATCAAACATAAGGATGCCGTAGGGCTACATTCGGGTGACACGATTGTTTGCTTTGTGCTCAACAATCCGTGACCAGAAAGNTATTTTATATTACTTTACTGACTCAGTCCAACATTGAGGTATGCTTTTATAGCTTTTAAGATAAATATGTAGTGAATATACGAGAGGTCTGCAAACTAGCAAACATAATACCAATAAAAATGGATTGATATCTTCAACTGAGGCCGGAGCCGGAGCGTAAATCAAACATAAGGATGCCGTAGGGCTACATTCGGGTGACACGATTGTTTGCTTTGTGCTCAACAATCCGTGACCAGAAACGAGCAGCATGTTAGCAAACACATCAAGGGGTAAAACATTGATGTTGGGTCTCTGACACAGCTTTTCACGGGCAAAAGGTCAATTTGTCGAAAGCTGTCTAAAGCTTCCGCCAACCCAAACCATCCCATCGTCCAACAATGTGATCACACACAAAAAGCGCTGAAAGGGAGAAAATGGTTCCCAATTTTATGTTGTTGTCGTACGACAACAACAAGCACCCTATTTGCAGTTGGCACACTGTAAACTAATATGCCTGTGTTGCTGCAAGGTCTAGCAGGGTTTGTTTTATTTCAACTATCCCGAAAGAGCAACTGCTTCCGCCCACCTTTGCAACGTTAGCGCAACCGTCCAAAATGGTTCGAGCAACGGTAGAAGCGCATCCGGCGAGGATGTGAGTGCGTCGTAAAAAATTGATCTCCAGTACGGGCAGCCAAAAACACATCGTTAATCTAATTTTAGGCACGTCCATGGCGTGTACGACGGGTATGAGCTGCACGGGCAGGTTCTGCCGTGCACATCTGCTTGGTTTTGGCCGCACAGGGGCACACGGATCGGTAGTAGAAGATGAAGAGATCGATTATATTTACCGGTGAGTGAAAAATTTATTTTCTTCCCGGTACACATACATACATGCACGTGTGAGTTTTGGACCGGGAGGAAGCAAACAGAGTGTTTTCTCCTTACGATACCGATCCTGTGGTTGCTAAATGGCACGAAAAACGCTCTCTCACATACATACACCTATATTGGCTTGTGGCTGGCCGGTGTGGCAGAATGCTGGATGCGGTGCGGGTCTCAGATGTTTTCAGTGTAAATATTGTGCCACAACGAAGTTTTCCTACGGTTCATTCTCTGGTTCATGGTTGGCAAGGAAGATCATGCACGTTTCGTTTGCTGCAGCATCGCTGTTGGACGGTTAAAGGGAAGCAGCAAACGCGAGAGAAAGATCGTTGCAAGAACAGGAAAGATTTATACTCATCCGCATGCAACAACAACGGAACTGCTTGCTTATGCAAAAAAAATGATAGCGATACTGCGAAAAGTGTTAGTGAAGGCCAGCGTTTTCCAGTGGATCGAATTTTTGTTTATCCTTATTTGAAAAAAAAGTGCATTGTTATGCATTTTTGCTCTTAAGTATTTTAATTAAAAATCATTTACCAGTTCTTTAAAGCAGTATTTTAATTAAGCTCATTATGTTTTATAAATAATATCCTGTTCGTTAATAATTTCCCAATCTTCTTAAAATTATGTTAGGTATTATAAAGACATTTTTTTGTGCACAAAATAATTAAAATTTATTTTCGTAATTTAAATTGACACACCTCACGGATGGAGCTTAAAGAGTTGAATAATTCATGCAATAGATCTTATAAGGTTGACATTTAATCAATTATAGGTAGCCTATAATTATAATTACATCCAGTCACACTGATAAGATTACAAAAAACTCTTTTTAGTAAATCGTTGGCAAGAAGTTTAAATTTTTCTTCAATTTTGCATTGTTTGCGAAAAATATTTCTCTTTCCTAAAAAATATCTGTCTATTTTTGCACTAGTATTTAAATATTTGTAATAATAATCACATAAGGTCACAATATCACAATAATTTATTTATTTATTCATATTGAAGAATAACAGATTTTGCCGTATTATCGCAATAATTTAATAGCACTAAACTATGAAAACCCCGTTCAAATTGAAACCCCTTTATTCCATTGCCGATTGCAAAAGGTTTAGTACAAAATTGTCCGAAACTCTACCGAAAACAATTGGTGTGCTAAAACACCAAACTTCAAACATCAAAATCGAGCAATTCAAACCTCACTCGTGATAAGCCCGAAATGATCGTCACCGGGTTATCATCAGTCTTCTTTCATTCGCACACCCAAGCACAAGCTTGTCACAAATGCTCTGTAACAGAAGTTGTGTAATTTGATTGTGTTATTTTCCCTTTCTTTTCTATTGTGATTAGTTCGTGGTTTTTAGTTTCAAAATGGTCTTTCGAAGAAAATGTACGGTGCTAGTGTGTTTAATACTTAGTGCAGTGAGTCCCACAGCATCTGCCCAACAATCCGACGGAACAATTCAACGCGAAGGTTTCGATTTGCAAAAGTGTGGCGTTCCGAAGGTGTCCGTGCGTAGTCGCATCACTGACGGTGAGGTCGCAACCGAGGGTCACTGGCCGTGGCATGGTGGACTGTTTCATCTGAACGACTACCAGTGCGGCTGTACGTTGATCAACGAATTGTTTGTGCTTACGGCCAGCCATTGTGTGTACGATAGTGACACAGGTTACAAAATTAGTGAAAAACTCGTGTACATACGGCTGGGCATGCATCGACTGTCGGCAAACGGTACCAGCCCGACGCAATCGTATGCGGTGCGTAAGATCGTACCACACACGAAATTCGTACCAAACAGCCACAAACATGACGTGGCACTGTTGCGGCTCAACGGCACCGTACAGTTCACGAATTACATTCAACCGGTCTGCCTGGATCTGACCGAATCGATATGGGTCGAGTATTTGGCGGATGTGTTCGGTACGGTCGTGGGCTGGGGCCTGACCGAGAAAAACCACATCTCGGACAAGCTGCTAGTGGCGGAACTCCCGATAGTGCGCTACACGGACTGCGTCGAAAGTAACCCTGACCTCTACGGACGGCTCATCTACAGTGGCATGTACTGTGCGGGAATATTAAACGGTAGGCAGGAACAAGACGGTGGAAAGGTGATTGTACTGGGTGTGCTGGGTGGGGTGTTAAAATGGGTCATGATCAAGCGATCAACAACTGGGAAATCCCAGTGGCTTTGTGTACAGTCGCAAATGTTGATTGAAAATTTGTTTATGCTTATTAAATGAGTAAAATTTTTACTTTTTATAACATGTACAGTAATTATTTATACACAACTTGACATTTACTTCCGATCATTGTTATTTTTACACGAAAATTAAAACAAAAGATTTAAAAAAATAATTGCTTTCGACATTCGATGAAGTGTTAAATTATTTAGTACAAATAGTAGTGGTGGGTTTAAGTTAATATTCATTGTCTTCATTTCTTCTTCTTCTTCTTCATATTCCTATAAGAATAGTTTTATTTTTAATGTTATGGCGTTTTTTTTTCTTATATCAAAAATATTTCCCTCTCGTATATGCATCAATATGTATAATTCATAGCAACATTCGCTAGCTTTATTGAACACATCAACAATTGTTCCATTACCACTGATAACTCTGCTCATGTCCACTTTCGCTTATTCCATTCCATTGCTTGTTGGGATTGTTGCTTAATCCTCTGCTTGACATAATCCACCACGACCTTGACATAAAAAGCAAGTTCTTTGCCATTTTCACTTCATCTAATCTAGCGAAGCTTTCTCGGTTGTCCAGGTCTTTTTAACGAAGGCGACACTAAACGGATTTTTTGTTGTTGATGTTGTTTGTTCGGTCCTTTGCTTTACTTTCCCAGGCACAAGCCCTTGCAATGGTGACAGTGGCGGCGGGATGTACATTTACCGTGAGAAGCGATGGTTTCTGCGTGGTGTCGTTTCATTTTCGGGCATCCGTGAGGGTACCAACTACTGTGACTCGTTCAGCTACGTCGTCTTTATGAACGTACCGTACTACGCCAAATGGATTGCGTCCGAGGTGGACGCAGCAAGGGACGAACTGTTGAAAGNTGTGCTGGGTGGGGTGTTAAAATGGGTCATGATCAAGCGATCAACAACTGGGAAATCCCAGTGGCTTTGTGTACAGTCGCAAATGTTGATTGAAAATTTGTTTATGCTTATTAAATGAGTAAAATTTTTACTTTTTATAACATGTACAGTAATTATTTATACACAATTTGACATTTACTTCCGATCATTGTTATTTTTACACGAAAATTAAAACAAAAGATTTAAAAAAATAATTGCTTTCGACATTCGATGTAGTGTTAAATTATTAAGTACAAATAGTAGTGGTGGGTTTAAGTTAATATTCATTGTCTTCATTTCTTCTTCTTCTTCTTTCTCTCTCTTTGGCGTAACGACCTATTCGGTCATGCCGGCCATATAATGGCTTACTAGACTATTAGATACCACGTAGTTGCATAGTCAGTGCTCACTACGGGGGGACGGTCCGAATGGGATTTGAACCCGGTCCGGTCGTGTTAGGGACTAGCGCCGTTGTCAAATACACCACCGGGCCACCTTTCTTCTTCTTTATATTCCTATAAGAATAGTTTTATTTTTAATGTTATGGAGTTTTTTTTTCTTATATCAAAAATATTTCCCTGTCGTATATGCATCAATATGTATAATTCATAGCAACATTCGCTAGCTTTATTAAACACATCAACAATTGTTCCATTATCACTGATAACTCTGCTCATGTCCACTTTCGCTTATTCCATTCCATTGCTTGTTGGGATTGTTGCTTAATCCTCTGCTTGACATAATCCACCACGACCTTGACATAAAAAGCAAGTTCTTTGCCATTTTCACTTCATCTAATCTAGCGAAGCTTTCTCGGTTGTCCAGGTCTTTTTAACGAAGGCGACACTAAACGGATTTTTTGTTGTTGATGTTGTTTGTTCGGTCCTTTGCTTTACTTTCCCAGGCACAAGCCCTTGCAATGGTGACAGTGGCGGCGGGATGTACATTTACCGTGAGAAGCGATGGTTTCTGCGTGGTGTCGTTTCATTTTCGGGCATCCGTGAGGGTACCAACTACTGTGACTCGTTCAGCTACGTCGTCTTTATGAACGTACCGTACTACGCCAAATGGATTGCGTCCGAGGTGGACGCAGCAAGGGACGAACTGTTGAAAGCTTCCACAACCACAGTGAAACCGACCCTTTCGAACCGATGGGGTGAGTAGCGTGCGTTCACCTGTGTTACGACCGGTTGTGTCCAACGGTTACCGTACGGTGTATTTGTTTTAGATTCCGATCTGTACGAAGACTCCAAGGAGGATAATATCTATTCGCTGCGAATGGAAATGGATGGTGACAGCACATCGGTCGGTTCTCGCATCTCGGACCAACAACGAACAAGAGTGTGGAGGCGCTCGGTGCGCTGTGGAGAGAGCGTGACACTTTCGTGCAAACGATCCGCTAGTCTTGCCCACGAGACGATACATTGGTTTAAGGTGGAAAACGGAGCACGGACATTTTTGATTGAAAATGTAGGAAAAATGGGTTGGCTGGGTCTGAGGATGGGTTGAGTGTTTATCGTGCGGCTCATTTACTCCATTCCAGGAAACGCTCAGCTACCGTGACGTGCGCTATCATCATGCTGGAGAATATTGGTGTCAGATGACCGACGATGCCGGCACACTGCACGAAACTGGTGTGCAGTTGTCCGTGACGCGGGTTCCGATACTTTTCCAGCAGGGTGAAAACTTGTCGTACGTCGTGCATGACGCGTTCGTGGACAGCCAATTGTCCACCCAGTTCAGCTTCGAGATGACCTTTAGAACGAACGGATCGGATGCGCTGCTGGTCCACAAACCACCGATAGCCGGTGTCGAGAGCTGGACCTTCACGTTGCTCCTCGAACGAAATCGCCTTACGTTGCGAATGGTCCCACCGGGTCAGTTGGAGAAGGTTTTTCGAAGTGTCAAGCTGCAGCTACATCCGAACCGTTGGCATACGGTACTGGTGACCAGCTATGACGGTCAGGGATTGATGGCACTGGACGGCCAATATCTGTTGGGATTTGAGGGTCATCTAGTGCAGCATCGGGCCGATCGATACTACATTGCAAATGCACCCGGTCTGCGTACGATCGGCTTCAGCGGGTGTGTGAGCCGATTGATGATAAACGATAAGGTGCTGCACTTGGAGCGGGACTTTGCCGAACGTAGCAATGTGGGACAGTGCGAGCATTGCAATGCCGAGGAATGCAATATGGGTTTGTGTCCCGTGGGACAACAGCACTCCTGCATAAATTACGTCTGCAGCGAGGGACGCTGTGACGGACCGGATGTTTTGTCGCCCAAGGATGACTGTGATTTCAGTGCGGAACCGTACACACGGGGACTTCGGTTTCAGCACAACAGTTACGCCTCCTATAGGTAAGTGCACCAGCCGACCGAATGCGCCATGGGATTGCTCATGAACAAAAGCGTCTTTTTTTGTCCATTCCGTCCATTCCATTTCATTTTTTTTTTCGTTCATCATCTCTCTACTCCGACCACTTGCAGAAGCTTCCTACAGGCGGTGCTGACAGTTGATTTGCAGCTTCTGCTCCATGGGCTGACCGATGGAATCGTACTTCACACTGCCGAGCACAGGCGAGGTTTTGGCAAGTTTATTACGATACTGGTGAAGGCGGAACGCATCGAGCTGCGATTTACGACCGATGCACATCTGCATACGATTTTTCTCGAGTCCACCGTCAAGCTGATGACAGGCAGATGGTATCGATTGCAGGCCGGCTACCGGGATGGTGAAGTATATTTGCAAGTGAACGATGAGCCGGAGGTCGCCCGAAGCGTGCTTGGGACGGTATTTCCCACCAATCGGCAGCTGATCGTGTTTGTCGGTGGCGTACGCTGGCAGGGCTTCATAAACCGGCACAAGGATGTGAAACAAGGAATGGATGGATGCATTCAACGGGTGAGCATGATATAATGGACAACTCAAAATGCTTCGTGTGTGCATGTTGGCGTTGTGATGATGGAAATCTTTTAATAACTTGTTTTATTTCTCCGAGA
>CM032178.1:39374559-39391757 GCA_018908115.1 Anopheles rivulorum | reverse complement strand
CATTCATATATAAACAGTCTCCCAAAACAACGCGAAGAAAAATGAAACCATAAACAACAACATTTCCCGCATACCAGACGCACAATAAACTTCAATGTAATGTTATCCCCGTGAGCCGAGGAATTAATCAAACAATTATCGCATGCCGAAGGCGATAAAAAAAAGGCACACACAAACACAATCATTCGATCTACCGCTGGTAAGAACGGCGATCCGATACCGAAATCAATACTGTTTGCATTGTGTTTCACCCGACCGAACCAGCGGGCAGTAAAAATCCCTTCCACTGAAGAATGATTTACTTTCGCTCTGTCGCAGCTAATGGAACCTCGTAAATCGCCGATTATTTATGGCCAGTTGCAGATTGCGATTACCATTACCATGCCCAGGGTTGCTGCAGGTCGTTCCATCGTCGTGCGATAGTAAAATGGGACAAGAAGGAATAAAAATGTGGGACTATAAAATTACTTTCAGCATTGTTTATCTGCCCTCAAGGTCTAGGAAGTTTATTTGGTGGAGCTTTGCTTTTTTTTTCCTCCAAAATAAAATTTGCCTTTCCATTAACGGTTTGATGAAGAACTAAATATACAAAAAGTAAATGGAAAAAGAGTGCAAAAAATTCCCCCGATATAAACCGATTAAAGAAAGGACAAAAACTGACGTATAAAACGATGATCACAAAGCTTACCTTCAACATAATCGTCTCCTGATAAATCCGGTTACATTTATAGTTGCTGTGTCCAAATTCCAAACAGTTATTCAATTCACAAAGCTTTCCGTTGTTCCGTAGCACTTTACTACCAAGCATCCAATAATACTTTTGCGAAACATGCAAACACGATACGTGCCGATCAGATTAAATCTCCCAATTGAGATTCACTTGTTCTAGTGGAAAGCGGGCGCACATATACCTTCAATTATCAACACACCCGGGACACTTGGGACAGATATACTTCTAAAGTGGCCTTACATCAGTAGCCATCACACAACACACGCACTTCCTTGCTCATCATCTCTTCATCACACCTTGTACTTTGCATCACTCGCAGGAGCTTTTTTCGAAACACTGCGAAAGACCATTAACATTAGAAGACAACATCACGCGAATAAATAAACCTCAATATGTGAACGAAGTGCGGAAGTGATTGTTATTCAAATAAATATAAATCACCAGAACAACCACTAGCACTCACTGCTACATTGTCACACATACACAAACACACACACACACTCACAAGAAAACACGAGTGAGCAAATTTCACTGCAGACAAATTCAATTTCTGCCAGTGTGTTTCCGGTTTTTCACGGAAGTTTGCACCATCCTGTGCGGAAGGACGCACTGTACCGAGCGATTTGCAGTCGGATGTTTTTGCTGTTCTTTTTGTGTGTGTCGTACGCTATGCTACTGCACAGAAACCGGTATGTCTATCTCGTTTGAAGCTGTGGACTAGATGGTTCCGTGTGTATTATTTTTTTATGGTCGTTGCTTTTGTTTCGCCCTACCCTGTCCAACGATGTGGAGCGAAATATAACACGAATGATCGAAAATGGTGCCTTTGAGCGCTGTTTGGCTGTTTGTCGTATGTAAAAGAAGCTAACGATGTTCACAATATCTGCCGGGAGGCGATGGAAAGAAAGGGGAAGAGAGGGTGGGTGGTATTGTGTGAACAAAAAATGTCCATTGCAGCCTATCGAACAGGACAGTGCAATCGTACAACAATGGTCATGATGGATGGTTTTGTAGTGGCAGTTGGTTAGAGAGAAAATATCTTCAGGCACGACGACTCGCTGAGGTGTGTTATTGCAACGCAAAGCGAATGGTGGTTGGCTTCCGGATACGAAGAATCTTTGATTTGACGCAATCTAGCAAGTACGAAATCATGTGATGGTAGCTGATTTTTCTTCTTATACGATTTTTGATAATATGAATAGATTTTGTTATTTGAAAAATGTTCGTTTAATAATATAAAATTAATAATATTACATAAAAATATTAAATTAAGAAAATCCATTAAAATGCATAAAAAATACTCAAAACTATCAGAAACAACACAAAACAACATTAAACAAAACTTCAACTTACAAACAGGCTAAATTAACAAAACAAAATTGGCAATTAACAGCATTTTTTGTAAAGAACCAGAAAGAGAGTTATGTCCAGGAAACAAACAAACAAAGAATATAAATTAAAGTTTAAAGAAGTCCTTCAAGCTATCAATATACTACTTTCAAATATGGACCAAAAACCAGGAACTAAATGGGAAAAATGGCTTCCTATTTGTAAAGCTTCGATAGGTGGACGACGTAATGTCTTTCGAACCGTATACTGTGAATGGAAATAATACACCGATCGTCCTCATTGTTAGTGAAATATACACGTACAAACACACACACACACACGAGTGCTCACTCTCCCCCTTTCTCTCTCTTTCTCTCAGCCTTTCTTTCCTTTTCTCTTCTTGGCATTTATCCTGCACTACTAACGAACCATGGTACGCTGGCACAGGCCGTCAGCAGGATATCAGCGGTGATAAATGGACCCAGTATCATCTTCACATCCTCTCACACACTCGCACACACCTCCCGCTTTCTCCCAAGGACCGGGCTGTACTGGTCGGTACGTTCACTTTTCCCATAAAGTTCATTGTGCAGAAACAGAAAGATCGATGCTTCGAACACTCACGCACTATTATGAACACACGCTTCTTCCCTTCTTACATTCCATCTTCTCGTTCCTGTTCTACCTCGCCCTCCACCACGTCACATCCTTCTGTTGGCGTGTGCCATTTTCGCTTATCAATGCATGATTGTCACTTGCACACTGTTCGCTCCACTTGTTTTCTTTCGTTTTCTGCTCCACAGGCACTGTTGGCACTCTGTGATTTGCTTTTCGCTGTGCACTTTTCGCTTGCAGGGACGCTTGGGATGGGTGCATTCGATCGATTTGCAATTGTTTACAGTGCTTGCGATGGAGCGTACCAACGGCAGGGACATTCAATTGTCGCAATTGAGTTTTAAGTTTCGGTTTCCCATTAGGTCGTTATTGTTATTGGATCGTTTTGAAAATACGATATTGAATACGTTTATGGTAGCGAATGACTATAACAATATCGTAGTGAACAAAAGGCATACAAAAGAAAAGGAAAATTTCTTTAAATTAAAGTTTCATAAAAAATAAGGAAAATTTCCACTAAATTGATAGTCACTATTTATCAAAATTAGACAATAATTTTACAATAGCTTTGTACACTATTACTATCAAAAATGATCATAAATAATCGGACGGGTAGCAATTACTTACCACCACTCCTACGTTTATTTTTATCATTTCATCCCAATTGCTACTCCCCTCCAGGCAAAGACTTTGAACTCTCCGGTGGGCGTATCATTGCTTTACCTGTGTTTATGCGGTACATAAATATTCAAAGCACATGGCAGCCCATAAGGTAAGAAACTGATGGATTATTCACCCCATCCCTGGATGCCATGCATGGTGGTGTGGTGTGCGAACGATATTGTCCCCAAACTCGACACAATTTTCATAAATCGATAGGAAATAAATTATTCTGCTTACAGAAGTCGACAAAGCTTACGAGAATTGTCGATGGTGGGTAAGCGTATGCTAGAAGATTCACGCAGGTCTTTAATAGATGCAGATGTACATAATGCTTACGCACAAGAGACCGAACCTTTTTTTCCCGAGATCGATTTAATTGACTGTAATGCAACGACAATCAATCCATTTATAAATCGTTCGTTAAATTCCTTCTCTAATTGAGAAAATAAGTCTTTAGTGCATAATTCGATGGGGACTTGTTCATTTTAAGTTAGTTCATCCGCCCTGAAGCAAATATATCTGATCATATTCAATATAAGCTTTAAAGATTGTAACTCCTTTTTTCCAGATTAGTGAAACTATTTTTCTATAATTTGGAGCACTGTAACGAAATGTTTTAACACGAAGTTTGCACTCCAACTTTTTTTCGCAGAAGTGATAAGAAATGAGGGCATTTCAGATCCGTTCTGATATCGATTCGATATGATTCCTCTTTTTTTGGGTTTTCGTGCAATGCTCAATCCTTACCCGTACAAAGCATGTTATCAGTTGTTTCAGAGGAAGAAAAAAAACGGTTTGTGCTTGTTCCTGTACATGTTATCAGCGTGGCAGAAAACTTTTCCACCGACATACTCACACACACACACACAGTAGACATCACACATACAACAGTAATCCTCGTGTATCCGTGCACAGCACATCCGTTCGTCCGCTGTCTTTTATCCCTGAGCTTGATTTGTCTGTTCACGTTACGCTCTCAATCTGCCCTCGGTCGAACACGTTCGCTCTCTCTCTCACACACACACACACTCTATCTCTCTCTCCTTCTCACTCGCAGCACGTACCGGGAACTTGGCCTGTAAAAGCTTCACCATGATGATGCTAGCTCGTTTGGCAAAGCATACCCCTACTTCCCTTGGGTCTCCTTTCCCCTGTTATCCCACGCACCGTTTGATTCCTCGTGTACTGCTTTTCACGGTAAAGTTTTCTCACGTTTTGCCGAGTATTATCGCAACACAAAGTAGAATCCTGTTGCGTCAGTCAGCGGTTCCAAAAAACAACGGAAAAAAGCTCCATATCTGGGAAAGCAACATCGTCGCCGGCCGCCCGTTGATGAAGGGCTACAGGATACAAGGGGTCAGGTGTACCAACCAAAAACGACGACGGATGGTTGAGCTCATCATCAACTCTCTTTTGCCGAGGGTATTATTGTTTTTTCTTTCTTTCTTCCTCTTCTTTTATTTGTCAGCTGTGGTGGCCGATGGGTCCGTCTCCCCAGTTGACTTCTATCGGATTGCTCTATCCACTGTTGTAGTGGAGCATGATAGTGAGTGTGCCGAGAGTGCCGTTTTTTTGTTTTCTTGTATATTTGTGAATCTTCGCTAAAACAAGAGCTACACATGCTACCGTCACATACGGCTGTCACATACGCACGCATACACGTGCGCGTTGAGCGATTTTTCCTCACGCAGAAAAGCCTTCATTTCTCCGGCCGTATTTTTCATCCGTTTCGCATAAGCTTTTCCGGCACGGTTGAGCGTAAATTTCGAATTTTTCCTTCCATTCCGGCCTGCGACACACTGACGAGCAACGATTATATGTTTCATCCTGCACGTTCTTTGTGGATGTAGCAAGAATACTGCAAGCACAAGTGTGTTTTCTGTTTTAATATTATTTTGTACACTGTATTGTCTGATCAGTGAATCTTTTAGCTCTCGATTGTTTGTGCATTGTGTTTTAGGCTTTATCTGTAACACAATCCTCGAAAACTAATGTAAAAATCCCATTCCAAATAAGCATTTCTCAGAACAGTATCTTTCAACCAGAAACAAACTCCTTTTGATGTAGCTACGTTCTGTACTATATAACAACCTTTACTTTTGTCTTTTGATATTCGACATGCTATCCATTTCAACTCTCGCTTCATGTTACGGATCATCCTATCACCCATCGAATGCCTTTTCGCTTTACAAAAGTCGGCTGAACACTCGTCGGAAGCCACCGGCTTCTAACAAACTACGTTCGAGTTAAGCATGAGCATGAAGTGGCTCAACCCAATTAGAGAAAGTTTTGACAGAAATTGATTTTAATTACCATTTCATCAAGCACTGGATCCCGACAAAAGCACACATTTAGCATACCGTTTCACTCGAGCACCTGAGTGTGATCTTCTGCTTGTACAGCGAGCACTCATTAACTATTTCACTGCCATTTTGTAGCACTGTGGCGAGTGTGTTGTGTACCTCAACTACACGAAGATGTTTGCAACTACCTGACAAATCTTTATCACAAATCATTCGCACCGATTGGTATCGTTAGGCGTTAGGCAGGCACTGGGAAGAAAAGTGTCCCGTTTTATCACACCCTTTCCCACAAGGTAGTTTCTCAATCTCGTATGCTAATTAATATCAATAATCATTCGACGACCTCGATTTTGCCATGCCGCCCACGCGCTTCTGGCTGGTGGTTTCCTATGACCTTTTTCATCCTCCCCGGAGCACATCCGGTTATTCTCCGAGATCGACACGCAGATATGCTTCCGCTCCCTCTCACGCGCTCCTTTTCTCTTAAGCTCTCACTGACCCATCCTCTCCAGCATCCGCACATCCCTTGATTCCCTTCCCTGGTTGCACGGATGCTGGGATGTTCCGTTGGTTTTCGTACGTGTTCCATCCACCACCAATGTGTTCCATCTTGTTCACGCACGCACACAAGCTGAAGAAACCTTTCCGTTTTTGGAGGCAAACCAATCTATCTATGCCGGAGTTCCCGTGGCGGAGTTTCGTGAAGTTTTCGTATATCCAATGCTTATCATCAAGCCGTGGGAAGGGTTTTTTTTTATTTTTGCGGTTCTACACAACACTGCCACTGGCACAAATTCACTTATATTCTAGAACCCGTCGAACCCTAGCGTTGGTAGAATTTTGTTCCCGCAAGCGAAAACGATTAGTTTCAGGCTTCTAGATATCCGTACCAGCTGCAGAGAGGTGCTATCCAGATCAAGTCTTTGAAGCGGTCTCGCTAGCGGTTCGAGGGAAAAGTTACAATCCCTGTAGAATATCCCAAACTGTTAATGAAAATGGACCACGCAAGGTTAGCGAAACTCCAGTGAATGTTCCGTAAAGGTAGGGAATTCCATTAAGGTTTGCCGAGATTCGTGCGGAATAATTTGGAATCAAAAAAAAGCCTTCTGACTTTCACTGACTAACAGACACAAACACACACACACACACGCACGTGTGTGCGCATACACACCACGCACGCATACCGAACAGCCGAATTCATCCAACCGCACCGCACATACAGGTAAAGGTGCTGCTCATCATTACACGACCAGGACAACGGAGGTCACACACAGCGTGGTTAGAAATTCCATCTCTTCAACAGTTTGCAGCAAGTGCACCAAAAAGGGTATGCTTTTTCAACCGCAAAACAAAAACGCACTCATCCTTCCGCTGTGAAGACACGCTGCAAGCTACACATTGTAGACAACTAACCATGTACACCATCTCCACCAACACCTTCCCACCTCCCTTCCAGCACCTTCCAGGTGGGATTCTTTTCTACCTCGTCACCCCCCACGTCCAGAGGGCGTTCTGGGCGTCCCGGTTGCCGTCCACGGTCCGTCCCTTGCCCCACTTGCCGACCACCTCGCACGCACGCACGTACGTACGCACGCACGCACAGGAGTGTGACACTGGAGGCGACCCGTCTGGATGATGCGCAAAGCAAAGCTGCAGTCCTGCAGTTTTGCAGTGTGTTCCGAGCACGCGATAACCGATTCGGACGCGCGGTCCGTACGCGCCACAGTTTCCGACGGCACTGAGCCAAAGCCGATCGGGCGCGCTTTTGGCCCTGCGTTGGTTCGGGCCTCCCACGGAACCCCCGTGGAAACGGCTGCTGACGGGTGCCTGTGCGCACGTGTGGATCTGTGTATGTGCGCGCACGTGTGCATCGCCCTGGTCGCCTGCCTGGTACCGTGCTCGGAGAGCTCGCGTTGCGGGAGAGCCATACGGTGCCAGCGAAATGCTCCCGTACGGAGAGCCATTGCTGAGATGAACGATTTTACCGATGAACGGAAGCACTATGGGCCTGGTGCGATGGTACGGTCATATTTTTAGTGATCGAATTATCAAAAAACAATCAATACTTTTGTTCAATTGCTACATTTCTTTTATATATTTTCGATACATGTGTTTTCCTTTACTAATTGTGAGGATTTTCTTTTTAGCAAATAAAGTAAAATTAATAAAAAAAAACTATTTTAAAATGAAATTTTATTTTATTTATTCATTATTTACAGATTAAATAATTTCACATCGGATTGTGTTTTTATGTACTCAAAATATGAAACAAACAATAAAAATAATATGCCTATCTAGAATCAAAATCTTTTCCTTATTTAGTAATTCTTTCGCAAATTGGCATGTAACGTCTTAGCATGCACACTCCACGAGGAAAACCAGCAAGAAAGTTGTGGTGACCCGGAATAGAGCAAACACTTTCGCTGGAGAGCAGCTATTCGCTTTGTGGAAAGTAGGTGAGAAAAAAGAACATCACACCAACGAGAGCATCCACAGCCGATGGTGAGAGATTGGGCGAACACGTTTTCATCCCTTCTCAATGTGTGCAATGGAACCGTGCTTTCACTAGCTGGTGAGATATCCTGTTGCTTGCGAAACGACAACCTCGTACCTGAAGCCGCACGATGGAGACGCCTGGTGCGAGTTGTTGATATGCAAGGAATGCAGCGGGATGGGCTTTAAAGTGAAGTGGTCCATGAACCGTCGGATTCAGCAAATGAAGTGTTAACGTTTCTCAATAGTTTTGCTATCGATGCCAACATGCGTGGCTAGTGCGGCACGATTAAAAGGCCATTTGTACCTCGTTAGGCCTACCTAACAATGGCGTAGCTGTTGACGACTATGCAATTCAGATAATCAGAACAGATCGATTCAGATGTACGCTATTTCTACAGACCAAAAACAAATTGACATTGTTAAATGTGTTGCATGCACGACCGTACAATTTCAAACCATTTTATAGGAATTATTAAAAATTGTGTTTCCTGAGTTAATGTCAATTATCACATTACTGCGGGAGTATAACTTTTTGATGAAATGATCACCCCAGCAATGTGAAAAATAAATTATTCATTCACAAGGAACCAATTTACGTTGTAAACATCAGAAAATTAATAAAGATGTGAATGAGCTTCTATTGCTGTTTGTATTTCGCTACCTAATCAAACACAATACCAACCAACGCTCACATGGCGCCGCATAAAGAATTCCTAGCGGAAAAACACAACCATAAAACATATACTGTGGTGGTCTAATTTCGAGCGCTTTGCTAATTCCGTTTCGCTTCTCCACTGCCGTTGCCCGACGTCTTGTTTTGCTACTTCAGCATCCGTTGGTGGGAACAAAAAACACGCTCATAACGTACAAACCGCGTAGAAACGTTGGTAAACTTTGGGGAAGCGCCCAGGTCCGAGGCAAGCGAACGGAACCACACGACCGGAAAAGACAATTTGCAGCGGAAATGTGTTGTGCGTCGTTTGGCAGAGCGAATTTCTTTCACCTACATCTTCACCAAAGCAAAGCGCCTGACGGTATGCAATCGGTCTAACGTTCGACACAGTGCACAGCATCACACGGCATGGGGTACGCGCGCAAACAACCGTTAAGCTTTACGTGTGTTTGTGTGAGTTTTTTTTTCTCCTCAAAGTGCTTGCAATGTTCCATTGCAATGCAAAACCGACGGCCAGCTTGTTGCGCTGGACAGAGCTCCATTTTGCTTTGCAGCCTTTACTTTTCCGACACAGTCGAAGCTTAGCCAGTTGGGTCTGGTACATTAATGTGCTCCATTTCGTTGCTTTCTTTCATTCGTTTCGATTTTTATTTTCTACACCTTCTATTTTACTTTTATTTTCATGTTCCACAGGGCGCTTGGAGATGTTGCTAGCATCCTGCCAAATATTCTACCACAACCGCTACCATTTCCCAGCCGTGAATGGTTTTCGCGGCAAAATAGTCGAAATTTGCTGCTGGCAAGAAGCGGTGGCGAGGTCGAAAATTCGTTATGAATTTAAATTAGATTTTCTGCACCTTGGCTGTTGTAGCTTTTGTAGCGTGTGTTCGTGTGTGCTGGAGGAGCATATTTGGCATCGTTGAGATACGTACGAAGCACTGCTGGTTAGCGGTTGCCGAATGCATATTAAAGTGAGGGCAGCCTCGGTTGTTTGCCAGGACACGCCAGCTGTGGGTTCAAACGTTGGTCGGCGTAAAGACAACAGAAAGACGAAGGCGAACATTTATGTCGGTGTGCGAGAGTGCAATGAAAATGGGGTCATTTTTTGGTGTGTTGCAATTTGCACTTTCATTTATTGGAACGGTGCCCACGAAGCGTACAAGCTGTCGGATTAGTCAAGGATTATACGTGCAACCCGTAAGCAACGGGAGAACGATGCAACAATTGAAAATAATGGATGTGAATTCATTTGCATCGTCGCACGAAACAGAGCGTCGGTTAAAACTGCTTTGCTGCTCAAATAAGCATTTGATTGTTTGTATTTGCATAAGTTGTGACCGCCATTTTGTTATGTTTTGATTGGTATTATTAATCGATTGAATACAGAATGTGAGTGTTATATGAAAAATAAAGGTTGAAAACCCTCTTTACTTTTGAATTGAAATGAAATGAAATTAAATGTTAAAAAAGAACAAGTGTTTCATGAAGAGACTCTGAATCGTTGAAATGAAATGAAATGTTTGGAGAAGTCCTGGCGCAGACTTTGTAATGGATTCTTTCATCGGTCGAACGTTGAAGATGCTCTGCATGAACAATCTTTTGATTCTTCTCCAAAAGACCCATATGTGTTCTAAACTAGGCTCAATACAGTTTTTGAATGTACGGATATTGCCAGAAATGAATAGTTTTGGACATTCCGGGCATTGGAATGTTGTACAGAAGACACATCAAAAGAATAGGAGTTATGTGAAATCTAATGTTGATTAACGTTAGGGCACTTTTGTTTCATCAGGTAACGTTTGGTTAAATTTTTAACGGCTCGGTTTTGTAAAATAGTTCATCTATTGTATTTTTGAGGCCACTATAGGACTGAAATTAACTTTATTTTGTCATTCGTTTGCTTTCACTAAGCATTATTTTTTAACATATTTGCTAGGTTCTGTAGGCGCTTCTGAAGAATATTACAGTGGTGATCTAATATTTCGTATTCCTCAGCAACTTTCGTATTCGTAACGGAATCAATGAGAAATTGCTTAACCTAATTTCATGCTTCTCAAAGTTGGGTTTCAAACCAAACATTTTCAAATTAAATTAAGTCAACTGTTAGTGAAGTATTATTATTTGAAACGAATTACTTAATGTTTTTTAGAAGATCTTTATTCTAAATGTTTAGCCTTGATAAACATTCTAAACATTATACTTTGCTCCGTTGAAAACGTCTGAGTGTACTTGCACATAATAAGCCTAAGTAGATTAATAATCCAATGGTTCTGAAAGAACTGAGAATTGAATGTCCAAAGCTTCGCGATTAACGTACGAAGACTGATTCTTTAATTGACACAACCAACCACTCTTTATTGAATCGAGTATTTATTTCTCATCTTAGAGGATAAAATAAACTTAAAACCGTCGACTTTTCGCGCGAAGAGACACCAGTTGCTTTGCTCTGGGCACATGAAATGTGTCTAGCGAAGGAGGAAAGCAAAAAATGTGCCAAGCGCAACAGGGCCCGAGCTCGTAAGCAAAGCTGGGTCTCCTCCAGAGATGTAGCAAGTTGACGGGTCTCGATGCCGGTGGGACACCACTGGTAAGCTGAAAACATCCACTGAATAGCAAATAACCGTCGCTGCGGAACTTGTTGGACGGAAGAAAAATGAGCTTCCAACGTTACGATGAAGCAGTGTGAGGGTGGACGTCGTTCGCACGTCACGTCCGCCCAGAACAGCATATTTACCGAATAAATCCGGCGACTTTCGTGCCCTGGAATCCAACCAACCAGCCAACGGCACGGCAGCAGTGAAAGTGCATTCCACGTTGTGTGCACTAGCACTGTTTACTATTTCCGGGCTAATGTCAGTGTGCTGACGTTGTCCTCGCCGCGTTTTTTTTGCTCGCCCGCAGAATATGCTTGGAATGCCTTCGGTAGCAGTAAGTTCGCCCTTTCGCCCAGTTCATCTTCCAACCGGTGTGCCCTCACGGGTCTTCGTAACTGGTGGCAGAAGAGATGGTCGTTCAACGACAGCCCACTGCATCGTCGCCGTATGCCCACCAGTTGCATCATTCGATAGCCACACTACGGAAGAGACTCACGCTAATGCTGATGATAATGGGAAGTAAGGAGCGTCACTAGCTCTCTCTCTCTCATCGTCCCCCCGTACACCAGTGCTCCAACCGAGAGTTGTACCAATTCTTGCTTGTTGCTGGTCCGTTTCATCTGTTTGATCATGCACGTTCCTGCGGGTTCGTGCAAAGGAAGTGAAACTCATCCGGAAACTGTGCATTTGTTACTCCGCCTGTCCACAGTGTTCGGTGCAGAATGAAACACCGCTGGCAGAATGGGGGAAAATAAATGTACAAAAGTAGGATTTTGTCGCATTAGGGAAAACCAAAGTTATGCAGAAACTTGAAAAGTTTTGCGTTTGTTTGAGTTTTGTACGTAAGATTCATTTATATACTTCAGGCTTCAGATAGTGATGTCTATGAAATTTCAGAAGAAGAAAATTTGCAAGCTTTCTATCATTTAAAAACCATGTCCAGAAGCAAAAACTAAAGGATTTTTGAACGTTTTAAAACTATTGTTAACAAATTAAATTTAAATTAAATGTTGAAGAAACTTTTAAACAAAGATTAATTAAAATAAGTCAAGTAATAAATCATAAAAATCATATCAATTCTGAATTTCATATAAAGTTATATAAGCGTAGCTTGTAACTTCATAAAACTTATCAAACAAAATTTAAACGTATGTAGAAAAGGAACAAAGAAAAGTTTTATCACAACTGCGAGCGCTCAACTTGGGCTGAATGTTTAAAACTTAATTGCAACTCATTTGGGTGAGATGATAAGTGATGATGATTCAATTATACACATTCACGACGTAGCCGAGCAAATGAGTGTGACTGGGAATAGGTAGGGTGTTAAGGGTGGTTAGGATGATGGGACGGTAGGTTGCTGTTGTATACCATCGAGAAAGCAATTTTGAATCAATTGAAAATGTCACCTGGGTCAATTGATGACACGTCATGTTTTATTTGTGACCCATATTAATTCAATTAAAATCTCCACACCATCAAGACTAGATGGCGCAATATTTGCTGTCCGGCATTGCTGAGTCGTATATCGTCGTCGTGTTGCTTTACTACTACGTATAGATGCAGGTAAATGTGTCTGTATACACATGGTGAGACCATGAGATAGACAGAGATTTGATAAACAGATTTATCTTTCGTATCACCTTTCTTGTGGTTAGGTGTTTGGTTGTTTCTTGTCAGACAGTGAGATGATCATAGTTGTATGATAGCTAGCGCAATGAAAATGTAACATGATAACGTTGTATTTGTCGTTCGTTTGACGTTGAGTTTTAAACGAGTAATTGCGTTGTGTTGCTTGTATATAAACGAAGCTATTAAACTTATAAGTGACATTTAAAATGTGGAGCAGCCTCTTTGTCAGCACGCACACGAATCATCGTTTCGATACTGATAATAGATAAATTGACAAGTAATTTGATGCATCCCTGAGCACGTAACTAAGGTTTTACTGGTAGCTGATTTTATCTACCACGCTGTGCTGCACTGAAACACGACGATCCATAGTGAGGTTATATAATTCGTCTAGTAATAACAGCTCATATAAACGCACCGCGCTTGATCGTTATTGTCTCGTTGTGTTCATTTCCATACGCACATGCACATGCGCTTCTGAGATGCCCTTCAAACCATGGTGGTTAATAACCTACGACTCGAGTGCACCGATCGACAAACGTTCTTGCCCATTAGTATGCATGCTCTCGGTATGTGACCTTCTCACACGAGTTATGTTGCACCGACCATACCAGCACCACTTGAAATGCATTTGAAATGCATTTTTTCCTCTTACATTCAAAGAGAATTGCAAGAAAAAAATCCCCTTCGAAAGATTTGCTGCATGGCGAAGGTACTTGCTCACCTTAGCTATTTGATTTTGGCGTGCATTGTTAAAATACTGCAGCTGTGTATTGCCTGTTTTGCATACGTGTGTATAGAGAAAGAGGAATAATAAATGCTAAATTGGTTACCTCGATGCTAATTGTGTGAAGAATGGGTTTAGTCTTTTTTGTTGCTAAATGTGCCAAGTTTCAATTAGAACGTTTACCACTGGTAGAAATTAGATTCCATTCCAACGCTCAAACTAGTCTGCAAATTGGTTGATGGACCGCCGAAGCCTATAATGAAACACTTCTCACTTCACAGCCACTCAAGTTTGCAATTAGCGCTGCATTTATTACGATTCCTTCCAGCGCCGATCGTTCATGGTCAAATCTAACCTTTGGCGATTTGATTGAGTGGAATGCAATGCTATTTGGAGGTTAGTTTGTTGCTGTTTTTTTGTGCGATGGTTCATTATTTGTATCATTGAGGTAGTGGTGAGTTTTTAAATTACCGTTTGCATTTTTTTTTTCATATTCGTAAATTTATCATTACTAGCAACCGTTCTTTCTAGGGCGGCTCGGTGGTGTATTTGGAAACGGCGCTAGTCCCTACCACGACCGGACCGGGTTCAAATCCCATCCGGACCGTTCCCCCGTAGTGAGCACTGACTATGCAACTACGTAGTATCGAATAGTCTAGTAAGCCATTTGATGGCCGGCATGACCTGGTAGGTCGTTAAGCCAAAGAGAGAGAGAGCAACCGTTCTTTATGAATAAAAAAAATTATCTATACTTCATGAGTTTATATTTTCATTTGTAAATTATGCACTCCTTTCCAATGCTTTTAAAACAATATTTAAAAAACCATATCAAACCATTTTTACGAACAAGAAGTTGAACCATTCCAGCCGGTAAATATGTGCAGCAGGATGGAAAACAATAAACCTAGCAAACGGATAACAATGTATGGCTTGTTGCAAGATGAAAAAGTGGATTTTTTCCTTAAAATACACTGGCATTTGTAAACATTTGCCAACGACAGTACGCCGGTATGATTGTTCCATGGCAAAACAGCCGCAACGAACCGATAATTGATGGATACCGCGCTGCCATGCGTTTGGCCGAATGAACACCACGGACAGCTGTTGCATGAACCGAGTGAATGGATGAATCCCCCACCAGCGCGGCTTCGATCGTTCGTTCGCGTTCATCGATCGTGCTGATGGTGCGTTGAGCGCGATCAACAGCACTGCGAAAGACGCGAAAGGCTTCCGTTTTCTGCACTATAGGTTTGTGACCTTTCACGGTTCAAGTGACGCTACTTTGAGCGCAATAGTTGAGTGTATTTTTTTTCTATCAAAATGTGTCGCCGAGGTGAGAGCGATTGGCAGCAGAATCAACTTTACGTCCAAGTAGAGAGTCTGTTTTTTTTTATTTGCTAATGCTCATTGCCGTTGAATAACAGATTCGAATGCAGTTCTAATTCCTCTTGTGAAGGTCATCTATCTGTGCCTTACCGTTTTAAAATGATTTTCATGCAAAAATTAAAATTTAATTAAATTTTGTATCGCTTTCTGTTGGTTCAAGTGCTACAAGTGCTATTTTTTATGATACTCTCTTGTTTTATTAAGTTTGCACAGCTGATAAAACCAATATTGATCTTATTTTGATTAATGCAATTAAGTTACGGATACAAATATAACAAATATTAAGTTCACTTGATCGCTTGATCGCTTGATCAGTGTGCGGAAATCTGGATTACCTGTAGCATAAAGCACCGACCGACCGCGAACGAAAGTAATCGTTGCAAAATGAACCGAGATCGTTCGGACCCAGGTAACTGCTTGCTTGCGTGTAGGTGTGTAATCCGCGATCAGTCCCGTCTGCCGAGTGCGTTTCTTGAAGTTTGTTTGTATGCCGCATCGTGTAAACTGGAATCGCGTCGCACCTCGACCGACGATCTCTTCTCAGGCAACGGCGAATTCATTCGTGAAACGACCGTCGTCAGCGGCACTTGTGCGAGTGCGAGTGTGAAACGCGACGCGTGCATTGCTGCGTGGTAGTGTTTTCGTTTTTGTTTGTTTGTGCGCCCGGAAAAGATAGTGCAGCCAGCGTGTTATTTGTACTGACTGAGACCGCTTGTCAACAGAAACACATATTTAAGATTTATCTTGGCGAATGTTTAACAGAAATTTTTACAAAGAGGCAGCAAGATTTTTAGCCCGTGTGTAAGGGCGTAAGCAAAACACACAGTGACGGTCTACAGCCGAAGTGCCGGTTAGGCAGTCTGGCGTGCACAAGTGAGCGTTGTAAATACCGTTGGATATGCCTTATTGATAATCCACCAACAGCAGACGCAGCCAAAGCGCACTCACGAGCATATTGTGAATATAAATAAGCGAAAGCATTAAAATTTGCGACGAATGCACGAAAGGTGTAGTACGTAGTGTTAGTGCAAAGATATTCTGAAGTTTACGACAATACATACAAATGTGAATCCTTTTACCTACGAGCTTGCTACAGTGTATGTCCGAAGACGCATGGTTGTACAGCAAGTACGTGTACGTAGTAAGTGTGCGGCAAATGTCAAATGTTTACAAGTGTTTTGTGTTGTGAATAGAAGCGGAACATCTGTCACGGGCGACGAGAATATTTATTTACGCACATAACCGAATCAGCCAACAAGTATGTTAGATCCTAGCAGAAAGAAACGTCCTGGGTAAGCATAGAGTCAATTTTAACGTTCAATCGAATTATATGCTAAGCGTGTAGCGTTTGAGGAATACTCCTGTAGACTAAATTATGGAGATTTTCTCAACTTGCTTTTAAAACTTTACGTTGATACTGCGTTGTTACGCCGCTAAAATAGAACTTATGGAACATTGTTTACAAGCTAACATCAGCCGAATTCCAACGTTATCACCGCTTACCTTCGCCATACTAGTTACTTTTGTCTCCTTGAGTTATGAATTATTTTACGTGTTCTAAAGAAAAAAACATTGAATGAATTAACCATTGTATTATAATTATACTTGTTCTCGTTGTCTTAGTTTCTATCTGCTTTGGAGAGTTTAAAAAATCTTGTAATTTTTGTAAATCATGAATAATTCAACGTTCGTCCAATTCTTTCTTTAACCAACCGTGAGTAATGATTGCTTTGTGCTGTATGTCATTAGAACTGTTGACGTTCATCGTTGGCATTTGCCTGATGAATGTTTATTAATAAATGAAAATCCTAGACCTGAAAGCGAATGACTTTCGGTGTGATTTGAATATTTTGTTTATCAAAAACAACCTACTGTTTTATGTTTCGGTATTTGGTGTAATGAGCCACCGTACCACAAACCGAGTTGCCCTTCATAACAAGGGCTGATCGCCCAGTAATGAGGTGAGCCATTGTATGGATGATTTTCTGTAATTTTTATAAACATTCATGGAGTTTAATTATACTAGTGATTTACTAGGAATAGAATTCTTTTA
>CM032178.1:39342772-39370694 GCA_018908115.1 Anopheles rivulorum | reverse complement strand
GCTGACCACATGCTAATAAGTACTTTCGTCTATCGGTGTTGTTAATTTTTAATCGTTATCCAGCAAGCTAAAATGAATGGAATTGAGTGTTTGTATCGTGCTACCTCGTAAAGGTGGTGGACGGATTAGTACCCACGCCACAACAAAAACAAAACGAAAAAAATCCACCTTTAAACGTTGACCACCTAGTCGCCTTACTGCGACTATTTGTGTGTCCGTGTGTGTCTGCATGCCTTTCAAAGTGTTTGGCATCGAAAAAACACGCGTCGCTTGTAACGCGTTAGCAGTCTGCGCAGTCACAAATCATGACGGAGTTCCTCGGTCCAACGTTGGACGCTTGAACCTTGGACCCTACAGGGGACATGTAATGAGGGGACACACACACACATACAACCATAAATGGGGGAAACCCACAAACTACCACATGCTTCAAATAGTTTTTCCCTTCCTCAACGTCCAAGTACAGCGTACAGCGTTGGCCGCCCTGTGGTCATTTTGCGTGCATGAAACCTTCGACCGGCAATAATAAATTTGTAGCATTAGCCGGTTTCTTCAAGCGATCTGTTTGCTTTACCTTTACCTTCTTCTTTTTTTGTTGCTTCGATGAGTTCTGTTTCTTGTTTTCTGTACCGAGCCCATGTTCCTTTCTTCTGCGCCACATGGGTCGGTGATGCGTTTGTAGCGGTGAGCAGCCAACGGCACGGCACGGCACAAAGTACGGAAAGTACGCCCACGGAACCGGTTTCTCCGTACAATGACTGGTACGCTCTTTATATTGGGCCCGAAATAGAACTTCCTTGAATTTGGGGAGTATCGGGTGGCCCTTTCGTGGCTGCACCATCGACGATTAGCACCTGGAGGGAGTTGGGCGATTAATTACACTGAAGTCGATATTCATAACTTTCACTGAACGGCAACGAGACGGGTTTCTGGGTTCGATTATTTAATTGTTGCCAAAAAAAACACACACACACACAGACAAATGAAGCTCTTTGTGAGGAAAACCATTATGATTAAATCCACATTTATTTCTTCATAATTACATCTGTCGCTCATCAAATTAGTGTTTGCCTTCAACGTCTATTAAAACTACTATTATGGAAAAAAGGATGAAATGAATGTTTAAAATATTCTGTCTACTGCAGAGTAGACAACACCATCGTGGCTTAATAAAAGAAAGACATCGCTTGTGACACGCTGACAGCTAGAACAAACCGTTTCCGGTAGAGTAAAATACTCCACTATCCATTTGCTCCATCTGTTCAAGGCAGGACGATGCTTCACGGCAGACTCATCACGATTGACGCGCAATGCCATCGTCCAAAAACACCCGCAATGCGCCAAGGTCAGTTACAGCGATGGGCATGAACGGTGCCTAACCGTCCGATTCCGCCACGGTGACAATTGAATCAGCATCTGGTTTAGTGTCATTCACCGTGCCACCTTTGGGCCGTGGGTCGGGTATGCATAGCATACCCGCCGGCCTGTACTGTACCAGCACAAGCGCAAACAAAAGGCCGCATGCGAAGCGCGTGAAATTTAATAAAGTTTATGAGCCTCCAAGGAACTGCAGCAGCGTCAGCGAGTCCGATGCCATTTAAGGAGACCGGATCGGGTAAGCGAAACGGTTTGTAATCGGCACACCATGCCGGAAGGAAACAACCATCGCTTTCAGCTGACAATGGGTCGATGCTGTATCGCGATGGTCGATGGCACAACCAGGCCCTGACAAACCGGCGAACGAAAAAGAATGATTGGCAAATGTTGACGGTAATGTTGCCGTATTTTGTATCTGTATGTGTATTTGTATGTGTGAGTATGACTGTGTTTGTGTGCGTTTCTCTCTCTTTCTCTCTCTCTCTCTCTCTCTCTCTCTCTCTCTCTCTCTCTCTCCCCGCTCGAATCTGTCCAGGGTTTTTGTCCATGTCCAAAAACTTCCGCTTTCGGAAGGCAAGCTTCGGGATGCTTGGAGCCTCAGGTGATATAGTGAAAGTTTTCCGTTATGTTTGCTGCAAATTGAGATGGTTTAAGTTCAGCACGGTTTCGTTTTCGTTTTTCTGTTGCTTGACTGGGTGGAAAAGGTGAATTTGTTTCGGACTTAATTTAATATTTATTTTATTACCTTAAGCGTATTACATTTTTCAGGTTCGTGGCGTGTACAAACAATCGCTAGTGATATAATTTTTGAAGCGGGACGCGAATTATGCGACCCATTTCCTGGAATGGTTTCCTTTTTTATTGCAGATGAGCAACTCATCTGTCCTTGCCTGTCCTTGTGGGTGTATATTTCGCTCAAACGAGTTGAATCTGGCAACTATGGAAGCTTACATTACAACTTTAGATTGCTCATCAGTACCAAAACGGCTGTAAGTCGGCTATTACTTGATTCTTAAAAAGCTCAGCAAATGTTTTGTCTTGGTTTTGTCTTTGAGTTTGTGAGGATTAGTGTTTATGGATTCAAAAGTGGTTGCACACAATTTGTTAAAATTATTCTGTTTTTAAAGTATGTACATTAAACTTACATGATATTTATTTCTTTATGATGTAATTTTAATTGGTTGTGTTTTGAAGTCTCAACGCCTAAAAGTATGCAATCTTTTGCCAATTTTGTTTGTTGGGTCACTTTGTTGTATTGATACTTTGGTGTTCGGTCTTAAATACTAATGCAAGAGCTTGGATCGATACATATTTGTACATACAACTTCACTACCTCCTATTACCCTCTCACCCCCTCATTTTCACATATCCTGTGTGTCATTCAGAAGATTTTCTAATACTTTTGGTGTGCTTGTTTCATAAAATTACATAAGATTCAATTTTGTTCTAGAGTTTAATTTTCAGCTTTGAACATTTGTTATTTTGTCCTTAATTGAAGGCTTCAAAGTTGAACATTACTTGCAACTTGAGTACTTGTGCATGAGTTAATTCCCTGTGAACATTGTATTTGCTGCAGACCTAATACGACTTAATACCTCATACGGCAGAAACCTATTTATTGGATTCCAAATGTTTGTGATCGATAGTATCACATTTTTTGTGTTTTTACTTAAATATTTGCATATTTTGTTTAATGTGTAATTAACTCTCAAATGGAAAACTTCCCTTGAAAAATATGAGATCTTTTTTCTTTCGATAAAATTCATGTCAAAAGCCAATTGATTGTATGTATTCCCTAAAAAATAGAGTAAATTTTAAAAGTTTTATTTATTATTTGGGACAACTATCTAACTGTTAACATAATAAACGCACTAAATAGTGAACACAAATCTACAGATATGAATTTTAAAGCTTCTTTAGCATTTAATTTAACCTTTTAAATTTATCTAAATGAAAGACAGATAAAATATTAAAACTCCTCCAGAAGATAGAGGACAGCTCCCGAAGGAGTTTTGACGAAATCAACATTCAATCTCCAGCTATTTGCGTCAATTAGCGCTAAATCATTCAATTGAGAAGAATTATTGATCGATTGCTCTCCCAACCCTTATTTGCGCTTCTGTTCTGTCCCTGCATGGCGCTGCACGGCGCACTTCAAGGTTAGCTAGGTAGGTCGCCCCCGCAGCTCACACTATGGACGCTCCAACTATGGCTCCAGTTCTTCTGGTGCTCGGACGACGGAGAATCGATGGAATCGTTATGCAGATTCGATTCGAAGTGTAACTGTGCGGTCTGTGTCCACCGGTAAAGAGATTGACGTGCGCCTTGTGGTTGGTAACTTGTAGTTGCAACGAGATTGGGACAACAACTTTTTCGTTTGCAAACTGCGTAGTGGGTGATTTGAATTTCGAACGCACAACGTCAGACGTCAGCAGTGCTACCGGATTGTGGGCGCGTGGGCGTGCACTACCAGCGTACACTACTGGTTCCTGTGAGAACAAGTGCTTTGCATCAACAGATTTTGGTCCGAGTGTGTTTGGAATCTGGAAGGAATTGTAGCCCTTGGCGTGCGGTGATGAGTGTGTCACGTGTCGACTTAGTGCCCCGGTACGCTCGTGCTCATTTGTCATAAGTAGTAGCACCGAGAAAAAGGGCACACTGTGTGTATTATAAAGGTGAAAAAGCAAGCAAACGATAATAACGTTCAATTGGCTCGCTCTCTCTCTCTCTCTCTCTCTTACTCACTCAGTCACGAGCCTCACGAGCAAAGCAAGGGAAGCTGCTTTTTTTATCCGAATTGTACTCCATCCCAGGGAAAACCCACGCTCCCAGCACATGGCGCTAATGCGGCACTTCCTGATCGTGATCCTACTCCGGGTGATTGCGACCCTCTTTAGCAGGTTCCGCTAAATGAGGTGCCTGCTTCCGGAGCTGGGTGACAGATGGCACGTTAGCCTGATACCCTGGTATTCCTCGAATTTGCCATCCCGTAAATAACGAATATCGCGGAATAACTAATGCCACAACACGGGGCTAATCAATTGGATTTAATTGCCGCTTCCCTTGACGGCTGGTTTGGCGGTTGTTTGGACACCGATGGCAAAGGGACTTTTTTGTTTGTTTGCTGCTGTTGTTCCACAAGCACCTGCGGTAGATGAATCAACGATGCTGATGACAACGTGTGCACGTTCTAGCACGATTCATCGAATGTCCCCACACAGCACGGTGTGTCGCTTCTGCTGATTGGAATTTGCAAAGAAATGTTCCTAACGTTCGCGCGCGCCTATTCTTTGATGAGGAGTCATTCTGCTCAGATTTCTTCACAACACGTGACACAACACACACCGAGTGTGGAACATTGCGCAGCGATTTAAATGCATTTAAAGCGTTGATTAGTGAGTGCGGTTGTTGGGCTGTACGAATCCGGTGATGAGGTTGCGGTTTTTGAGACAATTTCCAGCTTTTAATATCAAAGCAAGTCGCCATTCAACGGCAACGGGACGCATAATGGACGAGCTTAAAAGTCCATTTTTCAAACTGAAACCCCCATGCGCAATTGAATAACTATGTAATCCGCACGGAATTGGTTTGATAACAAACTTTACATCTCATTTTGTTTATGATTTGTCACGTGGAAGCTTTGATGCATTTTTTTTTCTTCAAAGTTTCTCCCCAGTGTGCTACTGTTGACTAACGAACCTGAAGGTAATATGCTTATCAGTAGTGCGAGTGCAACACTATCAACCTTGGCTCATCAGGCCATCCGTTGTGCAGGCTTTCATGTTTCTGATGTATTTGTTTTTTATTAGTTTGTGTTTCCATTGTTGCCTTACCGGTGAACCTGTTAGCGCTGGACAATGTTTGTGAACGATGGATTCTACGACTAGGGCGATAAGAGACCATCATCATCATCCATTCACTATTTAAATTAACCGGCTTATGTTCTTGAATCACGCACCACAAATGGATTTATTTGTTGTGCTTGTGCCTGTTTGTTGTTGTTGTTGTTGTGGTAGTGGCTGCTTTTTTGTTTGCTGCTTCACAACACGTGTAAGTCTTCGCGGCTGGCTGAATGGCAACCCTTCGACACCGTTTTCGTGAGATAGTCATCTTAACAAACGATTAGGCCCATTAAACACCTTGGACTTGGCTTGTGTTTTTTTTTTTCCTTTTGTTGGTGTGCAATATGTGTGGTGTGTGTGTCTAGTTGACCAATTGGATGGCACGTTATTTTAATCGACTTAGGAAGTTGTTCGATACAGTGACTATGTTTGGAAGGAATTTGTTCCTCTCTGCGCAACATTGTATGTGAAGATCTAAATAAATTTAATATCATTGTTTTTCCTGTGGTGAATATTGTATTTTTTAAATCTAATTACATCAAACCTAGCCGCAAACATTAGCCGAGTTCCGCTTGTAATAAGCACATCCCGGTGTCATGACCCGATTACTTCATCAGCGTATTAGAACGTATCTGCAATCTTGACTCTCGCGCACTCAAATCCTGAACGCTAGGCTCGTACTTTGACACGCAATGATGGATACCTAGACAAATTAGAGTGATGAATTCCGGTACGAATTTACATAATCTCGCAGCTTGCTCACCGCACGATAGGACAGCCTATTACAGCACACCTGTTGCCATTTGAACTTATTTCCACGGGGGTTCTTTTCCGTTCCTCGCACGGTAAGAACATGTTTTATTCATTTCTCTATTGCTACTGCCGTATGACCGTGTGTTGTGCGATTCCCGAAGTCGTTGATTATTATCACCAGTCTCACCAGCTCGCTCACTCACCGAGGTGAGTCCATTCGCTTCTTCGAATGGATATCCCGCCAACACCGTCGCCGACGTCGTTCGCCGGCGGGTTGGTGCTAATGAGGATGGGTGAAAAGTCCCCAAAGCTCGGTGGGCCAGCATTGAGGTGGGCTTTTTGCTTTTCTCTTTTTTTCGTGCCCTGCACGATTCACTTCCCATCTGGTCTTAACGACCCGGGTCGTAAAAACCTGTTCGTAGGTTAAAGCGCTTTCGTTTTCTACTGTCCGCCCTGTGCGAAGAGATAATGAAATACGTGGCTTAATGACTGGGTGCCGGCGGAACCGTACCTCAGTTTTCAATGCGCCTGGTGGCGTAGAATGATCGTTTTGAATGTGTTTGACAGGGTTGGAAAAATTTGCATGTACGTTGTGCGGTTTCCTTTTAGAAAGTTCTAAATGGCACGGAAAGTAAAACTAGATAATGTGGCAATTACAAATACGTTTGTGTTTCGGTACGATTAAACTACATAATTAACAAGTTGCATGTAACATTTCCTATCTGAAAATGTATGATTGTCGAAATTAATTTTCTATCGCCGATTTTAAATTAAACGGGGGAGTTTTTAAATCATACGTGAGATATATGCAATAGTGAGAACACGGAAAAATTGCACTTTTGTGCTTGTTTTAATTTATTTTCAAATATCGCACGAAATTAGAGGAAACATTTGATAAACTATTATTTAAAATGAAGCACAATTTCCCGTTTGATTTGGCACGTTGAGCGAGTGTTTGAGTGCAGCGTCCTCTATCGGGATTTATCCCACACACCGTGCACATCTGTGTACTAAAGTGTTTAGAACATATTGTTTATTCGCTTCATTCACTTTATTTCAGAAAAAAAGTTGTATTACAGCACAAAACAAAAAAATAGTTCAAAAATAAGTCAGTGGTTTAATGAAAATAAATTTTGTTGCGATTGTTTTATTGTAACGTATTAAAATGTTGTCCAAAGTTTTACTGCTATGCGGTCATAGTGCAGTAGAGATGGTATTTTGTTTATACGCGTCGGAACGGATCGGAGCGAAACATTCGAGCAGCTCGAGCAGTTTGGAAAATATTTTATTTTGTACTGAATGAAATTTTTATGTGCTTTTCCTTCTGTTAAGGAGTTGGATCTTACATTCCAAAAATATTAAAATACATTTAAAACTTTTTAAAAATTAAAATACCTCAATTTACCCAGAAATGCTTGCAGCCTTGCGATGTCAAGATGGCGCGCCGAAACATGAATGCATCAATGAACCAACCGCACAATGAAGATATTTGTTTATGACGTGCATTCCACACGTCAGAAAAATATAAACATACCTTTGTAGCTTAATTTCATTGTTTTGTGTGTTTTCGGTTCGCAGTTTTGATGTCGTAAACTAGAGTGCTTAAGGATTAGTTGTTAGCAAACTTCCATACATTCCTGTCCCGTTTTTCCGTACACGCTTAGTAGCTATTGTTCGAAAATTGTGTTTTGTCCATACTGCTACCGTAAAGCGCATCCACTCATCGCAATGGAGCCTGTTGTTAACTTTCCTCAGCAATGGTACGGTGTCGGTGTGGAGCACTAGTACGGCCGGGATCGATACCGTACTCGCAACAACCCTCGGCACGACGGTAGCGCCAAAAACGTACAGCACGGGCCAGCTGCATCAAACGGGTCTAAGCCACCAGCCAAACGGAAACGGAAACAGTCACAACGGGGTCGTACATCACCACCCGAACGTGGGCAACGGCACGGGACTGAATCACGCGCACCTTCACCTCGGCAGCAACGGAAACAGCCACAGCGGAAGCATCGGTAACAACAGCACCCACAGTCTTACACCGCACGGCGGCCACGGCGCTTCCAGTTGGAACAACCGAACCAGTATTTGCAGTACGCACAACAAGGTAAGCGACAGCCGGAGTGCTAAAAAGTTCTCCTGTTTTTTATTGCTATTATTTTTCCTTCTCGAACCTGTTCCATACCTTCCGTGCGTTCGTTTCCCTTGCGGGATGACGCATTTGCTAAACCCCACCAACGTTACGCTTACCGTGTATAGGTCACTTTTACGAGCGCTTTGGGATCGTGATCGTTCATCAAAATGTAAATATTTACCGGTACGCGGCACTGTGTGATACACGGAACATTGATTGCAATGTTCCATGGGCTTGAAAAGTGGCCTATTTTTGTGGCCCATTGCGGCGTTGGCTGATAAATTAGAATTGCCGTTTTATTAACGAAGGAAAGATTTATTTATTTAACGTTCAGCACCCCCAACATCACTTTAAAGCTGTTTGGGCGTTTAGATTTATTTTGGCTCAAACTCAAGCTCAAACAAGATCAATATTGCGACACAAGAAGATCACGCACTTGTGTGTGTGTCATATTGAACTGTATAATTATGGCACTTTTGTGCCAACAGTTTGATCACTTATCACCTTAAATCACCAACTTTATATAAGTTTCTATTTATTTCTTGCCTGCCTCTACCCTACGAATTGTACGACCACACTCAAGCTAAACTTTGATAGCAAAACGTTCTTGACCGGTGTGCGTCCATGACCGTGGCGTGTTCAACAACGACGTAAAAGAACCCACCCACAGATGTGTTGGCCGGGAATGATTTGTTGTTTTCCTCGGCGTGCGGTTAAATAGCTAAACAGCACGGCTCAGTAATTAACCATTCACATCTTGATGGAAGCTTTCTTTTTGCCCCCGTAAATCGACCGAGAACTGCGTGTCGGGTAGCAAACATTCAACACTTTTACCCGACACAGCAAACGTTTGTGCATGCCCTACAGCATAAACTGTGTGCAAGCATCATCGCCACCTGTTGCACTGATTGCAGTTGCATTCTCTCGTACGCCAGAACGTACATGCAGCATGCGCTTACGTGAGTATGTGTGCGTATCGCTTATCGATGCTACCGAACACATCCTACCGAGAAGTGGGGCGAATCATTCTGAAAAAGGGGCTATCATCGACGAACACGTGAGCTCGGCTGAATGCTGTATGCTCGCCCCACACACACACATACACACACACACAGTATGTGGGCATGTATGTGGCAGACAGCGATCAACAATTTCCTTCCGTTTTTTGTGAGACGGTAGATCGGTGGAAACGGCGCAAATGCTCAGCAGCTAGCATAAGGTGGCAAACGGACACATGATAGTCCGTACAATGGGTTAGGTTACACTGGGGACCTGGGTTTGCAGTTTTAGTATGTTAGTAGTGTGGCGGCTGGTTTCGGTTTGCTCTCGTGGCGCGCGCTCTTTCGGCCGTGCGTATGCGCTCTGCTGCCAAATAAGCGCACTCCTCGGTGTTGACTACGGGACAGTACGGTTTAATAGACGGTAAAACCTTGAACCGTCCACAGGGACGATGGAATATTAATATCAAACAAATACGCGCGATCCAGTCTGTCTGTCTGCCAGCACTGACAGAATTGTGTCCGGTCGGTTCGTCGGTACAACATTGATTTGTTTTCGGTGCATTATCTTAACGAACGGTATCGCGTGCGAACGAATTTACCAGCCCGTACAGTATGTGGTGTTGTAACATGTGATTTTGTTGTACGCTGCAACGTACGTGGGTTGATGATGCATTGATGAGCAAACATCGTGAACAGTGTCCATTGTGTTGTATAAGCTGATTCAAAAGAGCAAAGCGTTAAGGAAATGGTTTAATGTTTTAAATTTTAAATATTTCTATTTAATATCGGTCGTTCTCGTTAATTCCGATGACAACAAGCAATAAGACGCTTGCCAACTCTCTTATCTCCACATAAGTTATTGATCTTTGTGCGTGATCTGTTTACTCTTTATCGTAAACCGTCCGCAGTTCGTACACAGTGACACTAGCAAACCGAAATCTCTGTTAAACATACATTTGTCTTGCCAACCGTTCTGTTGCTTCCAAGTGTGTGACCCCGAACAGCTGTTCGTTCAATCATCCCCAGTGTACGCCATCGCGGAATGGAATGCTGCAAATCGACGCGCATGAATTAAGAACCGAACCGAACTGGAGTTGCTTCTGAACGTTTATTAGTTTTCCTTCGACTGTTAGGTCCTCCGTCTACGGAAAGGTGTGCATGGTGAAAATCGCAATAAAATACCTCCCCCATATGCACACACGGCCACATTCGTGCGACGTGTCTTTTTTTTCTGCGATCCTCTGTGGTGGTAATGAATGGTGCGCCATGCAAACAGGAATGTTTGGTGATATTTTTGTCAACGAACGATGTGTCGCCGCTAGTGTGCTATGGTGTGCTTAGGTGTGGAAACATTTGCTAGGCGTCCGGTTTGAATGTGACCACACGCGCGCACACACACACACACACACGTTGCGGCTCCCATTAAGTTCGAACAACGAACAGCAGCATCATGTTGAACCGTGATCATCGTTTTTCACACATGGGAACCGTTTTTGCTTTTTGCAGGTGGACGCTGTGTTGTGGACATTTTCCTTTATGTGTTACCTATGCGGGAAATACTGCGAGAGAGTGAGAGAACATTTCGTTGAGTGAATGATCACCAGCCAGCCTGCACATCTGGTGTAATTGATGTACAGTCTCCACGGTAGCGTGACATGAATTAAACGATCCTGACGATGGAATAGCAAAACAGCGTCTGCTTCTGGCACTGTACTGTTTTAATGTAAATTAATTATATTTTAAAAAACATTTTGCAGATTAAAGCTGATTGTAATTCAAGCGAAAAGGAAAATAGTAAAAACTCAAGAACGGTGATTAGAATGCACTTTGGCAAACGGTTGCATACCTTCAGGGGCTGAGCAGGTTTCCCATTGATGTTCACGTGTTGATCGCACACCTTCATACCAGTACTTAGAAAAAAAGATCACTCAAGCACTCCCCTCCACCACTCGCCCCACCCAGCATCCGTGGCTGCGAGTGTGTGAGGCTGTGAGTAATCTGGTGAGAAAATCGTGTGCCCGCTCTCACGATCGAGTCGAACGATCCCGACGGTACGCTGGTGTCGGTGCGATCTCATCGCGCACCTTGGCCGCGAAACAATGCATTTACATCCGAGCTGCTCACAATCGAACCTGTGCCTGAACTCGCCACTGTACCGCAATTTCAACCATCCGGTAACGGCGGCAACGACGGCACTCAGGGTTAGTCCACAGCCGGTACCGAAGGTACGTACGTGCCGTTCACACTCGTCGTCGTCCGCGTTCGGTGGTGGTGGTGGTGGTGGTAGTGGTGCTGGTGGTGCATCCGGCGTTGGAGACTTCTGGACCGGTAGTACACATCCGAACAGCTGCACCGTTAACACGGGCCTACTCAGTGGACTCGGTCCGGCCGCCAGCTGTCACGGGGGCGCTGCGTCATTCTTAGCCCAGGAAGCGATCGTAAGCAATTCGAGCAGTTGCTCTGCCGTTTGTTGTACCTTTTTTCCCACTTTTCCCTCACGTGTCCCTTTTTGCGTTTGTTTTAATACTTACAATCCATTCCAACCATACTTATTGTGTTTTGTTTCTTTTGTTTCTTTTATTTTTGTAGCGACGATCCAACCTGAGCACAATGTCACAGACGGGAGATGATCTGCACACACCAAACTATCTGTCCTGGCGCAAGCTACAGCTGAGCCGTGCGAAACTAAAAGCTTCCAGTAAAACGTCCGCCCTGCTGTCCGGATTTGCCATGGTAAGTCGAACGAAACGTGGGGTTGATGCCACCCGAACGCTTTCAATGTCGTGCATCATCTTTCACTGCACGCATCGTTCCCCCAATTCTTGTTAGGGGTCAGTGTCAGTGTCGTACAACGACACTTCAGGCAGGAAGCAAGCTGTGCGGTGCGCTCGCATGTGTCGCAGATTCTTACGATGCCTTAGAAGCGGGTTTTGTCCGATGGGACCGGCCCAGTTTGTCCACCGCCACCGGCCACTGGCATGATGCTAGGCGGAACGAACGAATTCACGCCAGGTTGTGGTTCCGTTTATTTTAAAAATAGTTTAATCCTAACGATCCGAGATTTGATTCAACCTCGCAGAACACACACTGCCCAGGTTGTGTTTTGATCTTTCTGAGTCTCCGACTGTTTAGGGGAGCAGGGAGGGAGAGATGGAAGTAAGAAGGGGGTAAGCGCCGTGCAAAGGTGAGGTACCAATTTGCATTGCCAACAAAACATACGACACGACTCGACGCATTTCGCTTCCCTGCTCGCTACACAGTGTAGCTGTTACGCACTGTTTGCAGGGTGCGGGCCTAACCAACGAGCAACCAACACACAAATCACAACACGATCATAAACTTCGTGACCACTGGTGGATGTGGTCTTTTCCCTTACGTATTCTGTATTCTGTTCAGCGTTGCTCTAAGCAATGAAATACACACATGAAAACCAGCGAACGTTGATACCGAACGCGACAAACACGAACAACCATTTGCCAAACAATCGTACATTCCATTGGTTCGTGAACTATAAGAAATTCGTTAAGAATTCCCATGCACGGCTCGGATGATTATGATTAACGAGCTTCTTTTAGTGGATCCGTGACATCGCTTGGAAGGTTTGTGGCGTACCGGACACCGTTGGCGGTGTAATAAGGGAAACATAAACTCTATTTTCGTATGTTAATATGAAAATATGTATGAAGATGCTTTACGGTTTGTGTTTTATTCCAAACCATACAACAGTGGCGCATGTCACCTAATGAAATGTGAACATCTCTTTTGTCGACTTCATTTGAACTGGTTGATTAGCAGCTTGATCGAAACGCGGTTTAGTGCTTTGTAATTTTACCACCAAGCTCTATTGAAATATTGATGAAAATATATCCAGAAAATGAAAATAAAGAGATTAAATTAGAATCGCAATCTTACGCCGGTTGGTCAGATCGTTGGTAGAGGATTATGAAAACATCATTGTATGCATTTGGTTCTGATTTTGGACCAAATGATTTTGATATTCGCTTGTTCTTTTTAGTACCAAAATCTTGTTCTTTGCTCATTTCTGAACACTTTTGGTTCCGATTTCCAGGCGGTGTTTACCGTTTGTATAAATCTGTGTGTAGTAGCTGTTACAAATTAACTGATAACGTTATCAGATTTTGTGTGTGTTCAATTGGATACCCACAACAGACGATGCAAAAGCTGAATGTCCCATTGGGTGGCAGTGAACTTTTATGAAGAATCCAAATTTATAGTTTAAGTTTTATACGTTCTCTTTGATTTATTTGACTGTTTCAAAATAATAATAAGGTATTTTTTGTTTTAATTTTAGGTCGCCATGGTAGAGGTACAGCTGGACGAAAACACCAAAGTGCCATCGGCCATGCTAATAGCGTTTGCCGTATGTACCACACTTCTGGTAGCGGTTCACATGCTAGCACTTATGATCAGCACCTGCATCTTGCCAAACATCGAAACAGTGTGCAACCTGCACAGCATATCGCTGGTACACGAATCTCCCCACGAGCGCTTGCACTGGTACATCGAGACGGCGTGGGCCTTCTCTACGCTGCTGGGACTGATACTGTTCCTGCTAGAGATTGCCATCCTGTGTTGGGTGAAGTTTTACGATCTCAACACGACGGCCGCCTGGTCGGCATGCATCGTGCTCATTCCAGTGTTGGTGATCTTCGTTGCGTTTGCGCTTCACTTTTATCGCTCGCTGATGATGCATAAGTACGAGGTCACCGTGTCCGGCATACGGGAGTTGGAGATACTGAAGGAGCAGATGGAGCAGGACCATTTCGACCAACAGCAGCAGCATCATCACGGGATACTACATCCGTCCGGGCTGCAGATCGTATGATGAACCGATCATTCGATTTCCATTACTACTTCTTACAAATTACACCAACTGTGATTTCATGCTTCAACATAAATCTTTATTTGTTTCTCGGTTTCTCGAACCTCGATTTAGATAGGGCCATGTTTATTTTTCTTGTGTAATCGTAGACCATTTGTGTGTAGACCCATTCTTCTGTCACACCATCCACTGTACGATACCTCCTAGCGAATGAGACGAGAACCTTAGAGTACTGTTGTAATCGATTATGTTATTTCTCTATTCCCATCCCCAATGCGCGTAACCGTAATGTATCGCATATGAAAAAAGACATCGGGTAGGAGAAGAAGCTATTGTTACTTACCCCCTAACGACACATGTAGAAAACTAATTTAATTGCTACGAAATATATGACGAGTGTACGTGAAACGTTGCAATACACAGTGCAAATAAATCACAATTATAAACAACGAAACATGCAGCATTATGTACGGTGGTTACTGATGTTACTGAAAAAACAAATGTTAGGTATGTTTTTAGCGTTTGGGACTTACATGCTCAACATTCCCCATGGAGGGGGTGAATAAAACGATTCGGCAATGAATTTATGTACTCGCATCAGCATGAAGGAACATTTAATGTGAAAGAAATTATGTTGGGCAAGCAAAATGTTTTATTTGTATTTTAATTTGTATTTCACATTCTTATTACGTTTTGGGGTTACGTTTTTTTCTATAATGCTGAATTAATGTGTTATATTGAAAAAAACTTCGTCGAATTATTATTCGATGGCAGATATTTGGGATTGAATGCATTCGTGTGGATCAAAACGAAAATAAAATTATTCTCGCGCCGAACACCGTAACCGTAACATTTAAAATAGAAAACATTCGAAAAACACGTTCGAAACCTGAGGACATCACTATTGAACGAAGTGGATAGGAACTACTGTTCCGCCTAGCACCGAACGTCAAAGTACTGTCAATGGTCGTAAAATGGTAAACAAAAGCAGTCCAATTTTGACGACAAACAGGTTGGTGGCGGCTTTGTGAAAAGGAATATTAAAGATATATTTTACCATGAACGAGAACTCCGATAGAGATGTTTTAAATCCAAAAGAGCCAGAACATGAATATATCGACGACAGTGATATACAGTTTGTAGAAACAAACGAGTCGGTGGTTTGTATTGATGACGACAATGTTGAAGCGACGAAATCTCAAACAGATGCTGCCGTACCGCTTGTAAAGATTCACTTCAAAACACGCGAGGTGTATCAAACGCTACATAAAGCGATAACAAATGCTTTACAAGCTGTCTTTCAAGAGCATCTGCCGAACCAAGCGGTCAAGATAGAATCGGACAAAGATGGCTACTCGATGGAAGTTATTGAAACAGACGCACCGGCAGATACGGATAGTGTCGATTCACTTTTCGTCATTGACTCCACCCCGATGAAGAACAAGAAGAACAAAGACCCAATACCGAGTTACAAAAAATCATTAAACAAGGTGTTCGATGGGCAGACACCGCCATCACCTTCCAAGTCCCTATCGAAGCGGCCGAAAGCGAAGCAAACCTGCTGGAACTGTGCAGGTGAGCATGCACTGAAAGATTGTAAGGAACCACGGAACTACACGCGCATACGGCAGAAGAAGGAAGAATTTCAGAAAAAGTCCGATCGATACCATGTGGACCAGGAACAGAGGTTCGGCCATTATGTGCCTGGTAGCTTAAGCTTGGATCTGCGCAACGCACTTGGTCTTGGGCCGCGTGATCTTCCGCTGCACGTGTACAAGATGCGCGTATTTGGTTATCCACCGGGATGGCTGGAGGATGCGAAGATTACGCGTTCCGGGTTGCAGCTGTTCGGTTCGAACGGTGACGCCATACAGCACTCGGATGAAAGCGATGGCGAGGTGGACAATGCACGTATGAAGTACGATGTGCGGAAACTAATTGCGTATCCCGGATTTAATCAGTCACCGCCACCGGAATTGTTTGACGATTCGAAATATTTCAATGTGCCGCCCTATACAGAGGAACTGGGACTTGATAACATGATTCGTCGTCTAGAGGGTACGTTGGTGGGAGGTTACCGTAGGAAGAAAATGAAGATATCGATCGAACAGGAGACAGAAAATCTCGTTGATTCTACTGCAAACACGGAACTAATTGACATGGATGCGATGGAGGGTAGTCCAGAACCACCGGAAATCAGCAACGCAAACGAGCCACCGGTAAAGGAAGAGCTGGAGGATGGGGAGCTTTCGTCCGATAATGAAACAAATCAGCAATCAGTTGATGAAAGTGTCATTTTGATAGAGAATCCTGTCGAGGTGATCACATTGGATGTAAGTGTTGTAACGATTACTGGAAGAGGTCAGCTTGTTAACGATTTTCTTCTTACTTGTAGGATACAATACAGACCATGCCGGAACCTGCTCCTAAATCGCCTTCATTGCGTGATTTGCAGGAAAAACAAAATCAACTTGAGAACCAGTTGAATAATTCCACCTCGACCGAAGAATGTTCGTTTATGAACGACATACTGCTTGCGGAAAAGCTAGCGGCTGAAGCAAATGCCTCGGTGGTTAGTTTACCCGATCCCATGGTGGATCGACCATGTCCACCCGCTACACTGCCACCGCCGAAGGATCCATCGATACCACCGTCTCCTCCCAGATCACCTTCACAACCAAACGGCAGCTGTGTGCCCACTGATGGTCCATCGGAACGACCGCCCGAACCGGAGACGTTCGATCTCGACGAAATAGCGATGAACAAAGTACCGTACATTGATGAGCCAGCCAACGCGGGTTTGAAGCGAATGTCTCTTGGAACACCGATTTTGAGTGCGTTCACACCGTACAACACGCTACCGAGCGGAGAAGCCTTTTCGAAGGGGGTTAGCGATGTAATAAATTTCGAAAATTTGCCCAACTCTACGGGCAAATACCAACAGATGAAATCCCTCCTGTCGGATGTACGGATGAAGATGCACGATCATTTGCGTGAGACGGAGGATGGAAGTTAGGACGGAAGGGCATGGACAAACACAGCATGTAAGTTCAGGCGATTTGTGTTTATTAAAGAAGCATTGATTTTGTACAGATCAGATGAGGATAGCATTTATGGACTGCTGAATGAACAATCAGAAACATTTAGTACGTTCATTTACACGATACGAGACATTTTTCGATTGTTCTTATCGTAAACGAATCATCTTTACAATTTATTGAAAGCATTCTAGTGGTTTCAATGAATCTTAGTTGGTGGCGACGAATCACATGCAAACCAATGAAAAGAACTTTTAAAAAAGTTCGCGAACCTTTTTGCGTTTGTGCATAACAATTTTTTTAAATAAGTAATCGGATAATATTGAGCCGATTTAAAAGTTAATCTTGTAATCGTAAGGGGTAATAATGACCATGTAAAAGAGAAATGATAAATTTCCTGGTCGGGGACTGTATGTGCTATCCTGTGGAAAAATTACAAGCAAAATATTCGAGAAATAGTTGAATTGGGAAGATTTGCGTACAATAAAGATCTAAATTGGATTTGTAAATGAATAAGTCTTACTGGAATATATTACTTTTTTTTCTCCGCTCTTATTTACCGAAACGTTGAAAACAGATTCACAGACAAAAGCATTTTCAGCCGGGTTCGTACCGAAGAGATTCACATATTGATGGCCGATACTGCGAATCAAATTGTGTAACCAATAGCTTCGTTAAAGCAAATCATGTACAAAAACGAGTAACTAATATGGAATATTCTCGTGTTAGGGTTAATAATATCTTTATTGGTCATTTGACGCAATAAATTGACCTTATCTTGACCTTATCTTGATTATTCTTATTGGCCATTCTTTGACTTATCATCGAGAAGAATAATCTTTAAATAACAATTACGAAGTAAATCTTTCGAACAGACAGCATTCGTGGAGAATATAAACTTACTTCACTTGCTATTCTGGATCGTTTACTACTGCTGGGTGTACATTTTAACCAGCATTACATCTAAACGATCAACATGTAGTCGAGTAGTTTCTAAAATTCTATTATGAATTTTGCTCTAAATTATAAATAATATCTCTAGTTTTGCGAAAGTCCGGATCGGCAAACAGAATTCTAATTCTGGCCTCGCTGTAGCAAAAATGTACGTAAAATGTAACAGAAAATAAGGATCGCAAGACCAAGGGTAGAGTGATCTCTGCAACCTATCAGGAGACGGGATATCCTGATAGGTTTCAGGATATCCTTATCTACTATTATATTTTATTTATCAACCGCGTATCTTAAAATATACACGGTTGAATGCGCAAATGTAGCTATCTTTATTGCGCTTTGTATTCACACATAACGCAATAAATCCCCATTACAGGAACAGAAAAATCCTCCTATAAAATTGAGTTTGTAATAAACTCTTTAGTCCGTCAGGAATGGAGAATCTTCACAGTAATCTTACATTTTTTTATTACAAGAGCATTAAGTATTACCCAACGCAAGTATCGGTCTTAATGACTCCTATGCTTCCATTGGGAAGATTTCTTTCAATTTTCTAGAAAACCTCTTCCAGGATATAACAGACCTAGAATTATTAAAGTTGGATTGTATATTTAGAAAGTTACATACATCTCAAACGATTTCCGGTGGGAGTTCAATTATTTCCAAGAAGTGCTATTCAATTCTAAAAGAGGTTTAGGTTAGGATGTAATGCAACGTTCATAGAAGACGACAATCAAAGGTACTTTAGATCTAGATAACTTACTCCAACGTAATTGAGACGAAAAGAGTAAAAGTTTCATTAAATGCGCTAAACGATAATGGATTAGGAAGCGAATGCAATTAAAAGTTACACCTTACGATGGTTCTACGAACCAGTTTTCTATGTAAGAGAAAGCTAAAATTATGCAAATTTGTTAATAAACTGCCCAGTGCTCACATTAAAAGCTGGTTTGGAGCGTTATATATCTTCTTTACTAGTTCGTGCACCCAGTATCGTGCGAATAGGATCACCCACTCTAGGGGAAAGTTCTCGCCGCTTTACATCAGCTACCAGACGTAGTTAATAAAACGAAATCATCATAAGACGTTGTTATCTTCCATCCATGAATTCCACAATTCCACGCTAAGAGTTGCACACTCTTACAGAGTTGCCGTACGGTGTTTGACCAAACCGGTGTCTTCTAACTGGGGAGCTGATGTGTCCAGAGTCAAAAAAGGGGATGTCGTCTTCCAGCGCGCCTCATCCAGCCATCGCAAGGATCGCCTCAGCTGGCGTTGTCTAATGTGTACTTTGAATATTATATTTATTATCTCGCATTGCAATGAAATTGTCGTCCTCGATGGGGTAGTAATAATTTTAATAACAGATAAAATATAATTTCACAAACACCGTTGTTTCCCACCGTTGGTTTCGGTTGGTGTGTTGACGGGATAGATCGGGCTGGATCGTCCCAAACCTCGGCAGGAAGCTAGCTGACGGACACGCGTCGTGAAGGCTAGGTTTTTGGAGCTTACGGGCTCCGAACTAACCAGCCAGGATGGCAGGTGCGGCAATCCTAGGGTATATCAACAAACAAGGTAGCCGTAAAACTTTGGTCGAACCTTTCGCACACCGGTTCACCACCCTCCACCCGTCAGGTGCGCTTTCTCGCGTGGAACCAGGTCCGGTGCGCACGTGAATGTTTGACTTGGTGGTGGAGAATTTATGTTGCGAAGGGATTAAATTTTACGCTCCGTGAATACTAAAGAATAATTAATGACCGCGCACCGGTTGACGATAGGGACGAGAGAGATTGGGTTAGGCTGGTTGGTTGGTTGGTTAGTTGGTTTGGGTCCGATGCCATCCGGGGCTTCCGGTGCTATTTCTGGCTGTCGTCAACAATAATGCACAACGCGTAAACTGGATGGGTGGAAAATTAGCAGTAACTGCGATCCATCCGTCCCTCGGTTCCACTGTCCCCACTCGCCCTCAGCCTCACAGCCTCATAAAACCAACTGGGGAGGGAAAAAATCGAGCCATTGTTGCACATTTTGTCGTGCTCGTTGTTACTGGTTTCGGTCCCCATATAGCTTGAACAAACTTGCATCGGATATAAACGCTGACCATCTCTATGTCGGTGATCACCCCAACGGGAACTCAATTCATTTGCAACCATCCTCCATTCATCGCTCCATCGCTGGGCTGGCGTGACTGGGCAACGCAGCGCAACCCGAAGAGAATAATGTCGAGGCAATGTTTTACTTCCCGAAAGCTAATCCTTCTAGCACCGTGACTAGCGCCAGCCTTACTGACAGCCATTAGCGTGTTAATGCTGCACGTGGACACGCACACACACTCAGCACGGCCAGGACAGGACAGCAAACAAATGCTCTTTTAATTCCGTGGCGGGTATAATCTGGCCCGGATAAATCGCGCTAGGCAGCAGCATCGGGACCTACGACAGGGGTTCCTCTTTTGTCTCCGGGTGCCAACAATCCGGGGTGGCGAATTGATTCTTTGGCGTGCGAAAAGCGATGTTTCGGGTGGGTGGGGTCCGACTTCGTACCGAGTGGTCTGAGTGGCACGAATTTACTAGGTTGTATTGGCATAAATTCCGATTTAAATTATTTATTGCCTCCCGGTGCGTGCGCCGCCCAATTGTGTCTTGCCGCGGTAAGGTCTGGGTGCCTGGGAACATTGTTAGGCAGCGTGGGCATCGAATAGAAACCCATTAGTTTTGGCCGGCTTGCCGTATTTAATGCTTGGTGAAGAGATTCGCGGATGTTCCGTTCATCCGTTCGGTCGGTCGGTCGGTCGGTCGGTCTTTGATTGCTGAGAGTTGGTCACGTCGGTTGGCCTGGAAGGAGAGGGAGGGGGGGAGAGAATGGGGAGGGAGACGATTTTTGGTGGAGCTTGAGTAATGATCCGACCTCACCACACCACACACCTCATCGATACGGCCGATTCCCGTCCCTCGACCCTAGATGGGAGTGTTCAAAGAAATGTGATACTCCGTCGTCGTTGTTGTCGTCCTCGTCGTCGTCGTTGTTGTTGTTTTTTTTGTTGACGATCCTATTTACAAATGCCGACCGGGGCGTGCAAATGGCGAAGGAGGGTCCGCTATTTATTAGAGCAGCGTTCACAAGAAAGGCACGGTTTCAGGACCGGCAACGGTGCACACGGTGGCGCCCCGAGTCGATAATATTTGTCTCGAGCAATTTGGCCAATTGAGCTAACCGCACGCCTCGTGCACAAATAGAATGCCGTTGACGCGTGGTCCACCGCTTGGCACAGGGCATGGCATGGCATGGCAGGGTCTGGTGCCGGCTGGAGACATTGCAAACAAAGCCGCGTTAAAGATTTATGCAGTACTTTATCATCGTGGCATGCTTATTTCGTTCCGCTGGCTGATTACGAGTGGTGAAATCATTTTTGTGGCGCACCATTTTCGAATCCATGCCCCAAAAAAAGCGACGAGATGGGAGAAAGGGAATATGGGTGATGGCTGACTTTTCAAAAGTGTGCAAGTGATAGAGTTGTAAAAGCGAACCGGTTTCGTGCGTTCGCGCATCCGCCACAAAAGCACCGATAAATGGGTGCCTTCTCGTTATTAGAAACTGTAAAGCACCCATTTCCGGTCGGTCACGGCCGGCTTTGCGCCACTGTGCATGGGTGTGTGCGAGTCGGGGAAGGATAAATCATGGCGCCTTTGGTAACCGATCTGGGCGGGGTGGGACATTGGGTTGTGGGCTGAGGTAGCTGTTGGGAGAGTAATTGAATTTCAAATTTATTGTAGACTGCCGGCGGCATTCCATCAACCTGATGATGCCGGATGGACTGTGCGAATGCCATAAAGTGCATGTTTAGTACTTAATGGCGTGATTTTGGTTGCCCTGCCACGGAGCGTTTGCCCGGTAATGGATGATGCGCCGTATTCAAATTTAATTTGGCATGTAATACACGCACTTTTGCGGTACCGAACTATAGCGCCCCTAACCGTTTATTTTGTGTGTGTGTGTTTTTTATTGTTGCAATCCCACGTGGGTGGGTGGGGATGTTTTGTAGTTGTCGTGGGTGGTGCTGATTGTTTAATTTTATCCGTTGCTTTGTGCGCTAAGTGGTTACTGCTGGCGTACGCAATGCGTACGATGCAATATTATTAATGCGCACAGTTCAATCAAGCGGAATGGTGAAAATTGATTTTTAGTAGCTGGGTCTATAATGAGACCTTTGCGTGGAATGTACATTAATTCGATTAATTTCACACTAATTACACGGCAGAATTAAAATTATAGCACCATTAGCGGTAAAGTAGATTTATACGTTGCTTATATGCTATCAACGACTGTTTTAGAAAACACAGTGTAATATCGATTATCCGTGCTTTTCGGATACGATTGACGGATAATCGGATAACAGGGGAATAAGGTACATCTCTTCTGTAATGACATTACAGAATTACAGTGTATTATTCGTGATCTTCAAAATGAAATCTTATTCGTGATCTTCAAAATGAAATCTGGAAAACCGATGGAAACTTTTGCAAAGAATGTCTGGTCGATAGAAATTAATTTGTAATTGGGTGTAAAATAAAGTATTATCCAACTAGTTCAACGAGGTTTCACCCCAATTCTGATACTACCGATCAATCGAATACAGTACTTCAAGTCAGGCATTACCAGGAACTTTAAGTACACTGGTAGAAAATTCAATGAGATAGACTCTTTTGTATTTATTGACAATATACTATAATAATATCAAAGCCTTCGATCGAGTACACCCGGTGTAAGGTGCCCTTTCACGGGTTAAGAGAAGGCAATGTCTTTTATGCGATATATGTATAAACAATACGGCTGGACCGTTCTTTATGAATAAAATATTTCAAAGTCTTCCAAAACCAGCCCTTTACAAGTCTGGTATATTAAATAGATTCAGGTTTCATATGAAAACGAAGATATAATATAAAAATAAAGATAACATTCCCATGTGGTCAATTCTACAAAAATCCAATTGTATCCTTGGAAGTCGATTAACCGTCATGCTGCTGGTCCTCAGATATTCGGATAATCGACTTTCAACTGTATCTTATCATATTTGATTTTGCATTTGTATATTTTTCTTGTGTATATTTATCGCTGTGTAAGAAATTTGCATTATTTTGTTACAAAATAAGCATATTTTATATAATTGTTTAATTTACGCTATATCACTTTTGCTGTTAATATGTCAAATCGCCTTTTCAGTCACATACACTTAAGATAAGGAAAAAAAATGTAGCAAAGGAAGCTCAAAGCTTCTATAAAACAACCAAATACAATAACCTAAGATACGATGATCTTTTACGGTTACGAAATTTTCTTCCAAATAATGTAAATTATCACACAAAGCTATAAGCAACACATCCCTGGCGCGCCATTCTTGGTATTACGTATCATTTCCGAGCAAAACGGATAATCCGACACTCTGTCAATAGACACCCGGATAATCGGCATTCCAATGTGTTGGTTACATTGCAATTGTACACTGCTTTCATATTTTATTAATACGTGAAAATTCAATTTGAAAACTAATATTGTGTGAATGTTTGAATGAAACGATTTAATTCTTCACGTTTTCCAAGAAACAAACCGTTTGTGAACGTTTCATCTTCCTACGTCAAGTGAAGAAATCCGCACGGTAATCCGAGAAAATGAAGGAATTCATCCCGAAGAGTTGAGCTGCCGCTGCGAGGCATTACACTTTTGCCTGTCGCGTCCAGTTAACTACTAACTACTCGTGTTCGGGTAAACTAATCCTGCTGCATATAAGGTATGTTAGGGGAAACTTTTAATGGAGCTGGTCGTGTGATGAAGAAAACCCGCGTCGCTCACATGTGCGTTTCCGGGAGATAAATTTGTGCCCGAAAAAAAGGAACACAAGGAAGCACCGTAAGCACGGATCCAGGCTAAATCCAGAAACGATGCACGTGAGATATGTGAGACAGGTTGAAGAAGATGGATTAATTGAAAAGTTTGGCGTGATTTCAGGTACGTTCATACCTGTTCGTTTCTGCGTTGTTTTGTCGCTCGTGGCAGACGAAGTAGTTGTCCCATTCAGGCTGCTCAGGCTCATCTTCATCCAACTTGCTCATCCTGTCGCGAGGAAGCTTAACTCGTGTCTAAAAATGATCGGTGCATCCATGTGTTATCAGATTTGTGCTGGAAGCTGACGTAAATCTCTTTCGTCATACGTGTATGTGTGTTAAATCCGTTCGCTGCCGCCGAATAGTTGACGAAAGATTTATTTTGTTGCTTTCGGCTGGAAACATTTCCCTTGAAATGCTGTCACTTTCCGACTGGGTGGGTATTTTGGAGGAATGTTTGTATCTTTGGATTGGGATTTTATTGTAACTATTTTGGAATTTGCAATGAATGCATAATTACATTAGGGGAAGTAGATAATTGCTTAAATGAACCACTTTTTAAATAAACTTTGTAATTATTTTTGTTTTTATAGTAGTATCACATCAGAAAACTCTCATGAAACAGATGCAAATCATCATTGAATTTATATTAACGAAAAAGGATAAATTCAACTAAAAGTTTCAATGATACTCTATCTCAAGGAGTAACAATATTTATCGTTTTTGACGTTTTTTGTCGTTAGAAACATCAATATTAGGTGCGATAATTACTGATAAAGTTATCCGGAAAAGTTCTTAAACTTTTTTCAACATGAGTTTAACAATTGCTCTTTTCATTCATTCAATCAATGAATTGTGCTTGATTGTGTGTTAATGATGGCACCAGGTGGCTGTTTGCAAAGAATTTTATATAAAACGATTTACGATAAATCTTTGAAATCGTGAAAGCCATTTAAAAGGGACAATAAGCGATTAAATCTATCCCTAACGATTGTTTTTATCTTTTGTATCGTGATGATTCCAACCAATCTAAGTGATTAAAGATTTGTTACTAAATACGGAATAGCCTCAGGAGGTCATCAAAAATGCGTCTACTCTTTTCAGGAAGTGAAATTATACAGATTTTAGGGATGTATCAACTCGTTGGCCTTTCTTTAGCATTATCCCTATAGCTTTTGTTATAATTATTTCTGAAAGTATTGAACGGCTTCATTGATTTCGAAATTAAAAACTACAATCTGCTGTGTTGGAACATTATATATTATTGGTACATTCATGTATTTTATATTTCATAGTATAAATTTTATATCGAGCTGCTTTTTTATGAGCTAAAATGTTCTTCATTCTAGTAAATAATTTCCAAATTCTCCGGAAACACTGTTGAATATTTGTCTCGTACTTGATGGAGCCGCCCGGTGGATCATTAAAAACTCCAACCATTTAAGTCATTTATTGCAAAAAAACAAAACATGTAAATAATGATTATAAAACGACTGTATTTCATGTTGATGCGCATAAAAAATGATATGCAAATAACAAACAAACATAATCAGTTTTCATAAAAAATTAACACCCGAACAAGAATGAAGCAATTGGGTTTTGTGTAACAAAAAAACAATGAAGCCAACTTACACTGTCAACTGAGCCACGAAATGGTGCGTAAGGTGTTAATGCGAATTCCAATCGAAATAAATAAATCATTGTACTTACCTTTGTCCTCCTGCGTGTGTCCATGTGTGTGGTAAAAGTGTGGCAACCGTTTACCTTAGGCTGTCGGATTATCGTTAGGCGTTGAAATGTTTCATCATTTTTCTACCCAAAGTGAGACACCATATGGTTGCAAACCGATAAATACACGGTGTTCGTGTTTTCCCGCTGTCATCGGTTCCGGAAGTTTGAAAATTTCCAACAGGAAAAAAGTAAAATAAAACAAAAAAGAGAGAGAGAAAACAATCCCTTTCGGCGAAAGCCAATAACCGCTGGGAGTAAAGCCCACCGATAACCGTTCTGTCATGTGCCGTAAAATTGTGGGACGTTCCATCGACAAACGCGTTCAGCGCCAGCCCGGGGAAACGCTCTCGATCGGTGCCTTTGTTTGTTTGTTTGTTTATTTTCGGTCAAAACTGGTCGAACGTTCCGATGTGGCCGCCGACGGGCTGATCAATATGCGGTTTTTCGGCTATGAAAGGAACGCTCGGAGGGTTACTAACCCTCTACCCTTACTCCATTATATCTCTCCACATCCCCCCCATGGAGAGGATGTTCATGGGATGAATGTTTTACGCCCCGAAAGCAGCCCACTCATTGGCCATGGCCCACCACGACACGGCTGTGGCTCATTCGAAAAATTTGTTTATCGGGTGATCAAAACGAATAGGTGACCACAGTTTGCGCCTATTTCGGCCTAACCGCGACACTGCAACACCGTGTGTGATCGTGAGAATTTCGCTGCTATCGAAAGCGATGCAACCATACGCGTGTTTCAAACATGTACCGACCGATCGGTAGGGAAGTGTTTTTTCGTCCAAAACGGCACGCAAAACTGTTTGCCGAAGCAGTACATATTTGGGTTGGATGTGTTGTTCCGGTGTGTACCAAATTTGCACCTTTTATAATTGACACGCAGGCATGCACCGTCTGCAGTGCTTCACGCTATTGCTCACACAAATATTATTAATTATCAAGGTTTTAATGAAAATGCGTTGAGTTAAATTAAATTGTCGAAGCGCTTGGATTTGAGATCACTTTAATGACCATGACCATATCAACTTTTCTGATTATAGCTTTGATGCTCTGGCTCTATAACCCATAATTGTCTTGATGCGCTTAGACCGACCGTGTTAGAGGTGGGATAGTTAACAACTGGCAACATAATTTACGGGTCGATCATCGAGCTGCGGGCAGGTTCGTAAACAATCTCTGATTGACAGGACATTGGGCGAAGAGGTGTTAAACAACCGCCGACAAATGGTGTGGCAATTAGTTAACAATTACCGACAACTATCATTTGCTAATTATTGGTAAATGAGCATGAATTGCAATGCGATAAAGCTTAAGTTTAATCAGGTCTGCACTAATGCGCCCTAGCCAGTGCTTGTGAGGGCGTGTGTTATTATTTTTTTTTTACTGTATGGCTCAGTTTGTCTGCTGATGGAGTATCGATGAGCAGATACAGGCGAAATCAGAACATACAAATCAATCAGCGTGCAGCAATGAGCAATGTCACTTTGGTGCGCATTAAGACGATGCTGGTGGTCGTGGTGCATGAAGTGGTGCAACTTTATGATATGCATCAAACATGGTACGATGGCATCGCGTCGTATGCATTCTGTTCACAAGCTTTCAACATTCATCGTAAGCTTGGTTTAGAGAATTATCCTTCCAGATGTGAGCGGCAGATGCGAACGTTTGGCATTCAACTCTGTGGGTGGGTGTACGATGTTGTTTCTAGAGTCGATGCTTTTTCCATCCCATGAACTGGTGGAATGTCATCCGAAAAACCCCGGTCGAAATGAAAATTCTTCGCATTTATTAAGCCGCTTCACGTTGACATCATGTTTTATCGTACACATTTGCCAAAACCCGGTGGGACAGATGGGCTGGATGGGAGGAAAGGGGTCGCGATTGTTTGTTTGAGATTGCACCGTAATTGCTAGACATCTGGAAGACCTTTTGTGTGGCTGAAAAATGGTTACTGTACAGAGAAACATCACCTCACGATGGCGGCATGGTGCGCGCCATGATGTTTAGTACGTTGAAGGAACGGTGTTGAGCGTTCACGTTAAGCATAAAATACCAGTGTTACACATTTATGCAATTATACTCACCCGCGGACCTGATGAGCGTGAACTTCTGGTTGAAATTGTGAGGTACCGGGCATTAGCATATAAATTTGATAACGAATTTATGTGCTTCTCGTACCTTAGCGTCCGTCGGTGACACTGGTGCTGGTTCGCATGCCACCGCGGAGTCTTACCGACGAGCACCTAGCGTCGGTCACATTTGCACACGCCTCTTAACTGCGAATGTTTACGCGAATGGCCGTTGAGGTTGTTGTGTCGCTTGGTTGAAGCGATACAGGTCCCAACCACAGTCACATAC
>CM032178.1:39271550-39341592 GCA_018908115.1 Anopheles rivulorum | reverse complement strand
ACCGAACCGAAACGAACGAACGAAAGCCTTCCCTTCACTCTGGGGAGTCGTAGTTGGAAAAGTTAACCGAAAGGCAAAGATCGTTACGGTTGTGCTGATTGAGTCCCGGCGTGGCCACATTGGCAATCTTTCGCATATGGCTGCACGGGGACACATTATGAATGGTGTTTCGCACAACGTTTGTCGATGAGTTTTTGATTTGTATAATTTGTGGTGTGAATGAAATATGGCACTTTAATTGTTATTGGAGCGTTTCCGGTGTGCAAGGCGCAAGAAGCGTCTTCCGTTTTTGCTGAAAATAATTCAAAAAGTTTCCAAGTGTATGATGGTACAACTGGAGTTTTCTAAAGTTTGACGGGCTTTTATTTATGAGTGCATATTTTAAAACAACTTTGTTAGTTTCACCGGTGTTTTTATATAAACATGTATTATTGTAATTTGTTATTGATTTGTGACTCTGAAAGTCACTGTGATTACGTAATACGTAATAACATATCTGCTCAACGTTCTTTTTAATTTTCCCAAAGAATAAGCTTAATCATTAATATAATAGAGATAGCGAAATTAATACGAGGATCAAAAATTGGTAGACAAATATACCTACACACGCAAACAGTCGGTTGAAATTGATTAAAGCAACAAAACAAGGTACGGAATGAAGTAAGGACATCAAGGGAGAGTGGCATGAGGATACTGAGAGTTGGAAATTAAATTAATAGGAAGTTAAAAGACTGCAGTGCAATTTGCAATGGATCGTTAAGACTAATGGAAATGCAACACCTGGGGTATATTAAAGGAGGTAATCGAACAAGGTGCGTGCTACTAATACGGCATGGAAATTTCAATATATCTTCAAATTAGTTTTGGATCGAAGTCGTCCAAGTTTTGTTTTTTTTAAATATTTTAAAAACTTCATAAAGTTTTAAAAGAATTTAAATTTAAATTTAATAAAAGTAAACATAAGATAAGTAAAGATATTTCTCAAAATGTTCATGCGACTGATGGACAACAAATATTCGCGTTGTATCGAATAAAACTGCATATTATAGCAAATAATAGTTATGTGTTGCTAATAACTGATAATAGTCTAGCGTTACTTTTAGGATCTTCGATGTTTACTTGCTGAGGATAAATTAAACTCTCCATCATTCCGATGGAATCAATGATTTATATTTTGGCTTTCTCACGGCTTGTTGCTTTCTAAGCCTAACCATAAACATTACGTGTAATACGATATCGCAGAGCTGATTCGCCATCTGAGGAATCTCATACTATTTCTGAACATATTTAAGGAGACAACGTTCGCGTACAGCAGAAAAAATGGGTCTTGATATTTTGGAAGTTCTGGGATATTCATTTGAATAAACTTATCAATTTTACAAAGAACTTATGTGATGTGAGGTAGAAACAGATCTTTATTTTGTTCAGATTTTAATAGAGATTGTCAGGCAACATTTGTAACCAATGTTGCACATTATTCTTATCCAACAATTAATAAAAACTGAAAAAATGTTGATCGATAATCTCAAATTGCACTCCTTTCTAAAATTAGCCATTGTATTCTTATCTCCTTCGTTACCTACAGGATGGGTGGTTTAGTTCCCTTGGTTTATATTTCATGATTGGATTTGAAAGAGATTGTGATTTTCCTAATTACCCACATGACACATTAAACGTAGGAATCATTTTGGTAAGGAAACGTTTGTGTTTCCTTATATCATTTATTTCCTAACTACTCGTGTCTTACAAGTATGACTTTGAAAACATGCTTTATCAAAACCTAACAAAGACCTCCAAATTTTGTTTTGTCTACTCGGTTTATCTCCTATCTACTTTCATGTTCACGAACGTATGTCAACTGGTCTGTTGGTATCTTCTTTCACATGTTCCCATTGTAAACAAAACAACAAGCAAAAGTGATCAAGTGATGATATTCGAAGCTATTGTTACAACGCAATGCTGCATATTTTGGATTTTGAATAAGCTAGAACATCATACCGGCCGGTGTGGTTTAAGTGCTTGTGTCGGAAATTGAATGTTTCGATGCTTATTTCGTTGTCATACCGCATCATACCGATCTTGCTTCTTCTGCTGCTGCAAGTGAAAGCAAATTTATGAGCGGAACCACGTTTAGCAGCTTCTCGTTTTCGTCAGCTTCAAAACGCAAAGGATGCCTTAGGAGCAGGGGGCAGAGTTCTGGCCAACGCAAAACAAAAGTGCCCCAAATAGCAAAGACCAAACCCGTGTGCTTGGTTGCGTGAGATTCAATCGTTGAAGAAAAATTCGCTCGGGAAGAGAAAAATAAGCTTCCCCTGTTTGCGTTTCCCGACAGATTACTTCTACAACCGTGCTCGCTTTGAACCGATTACTGCAGTGGAAAACCCCATTTAGATGCAGAACATCGACCGAAGGGCACGAGCAGAAGAAAGAATAAAAAGGAAAAAGCGCACCGGCTGCAGTGATTTGCATTTCTATGTGAAACTTCTCAGCTTCTAACATCTATTTCTCCTGCGATTTCAATTTCAGACGGTAGCAAATTGTCTGTCTGTGCTTTTACGCTGCCGGATGGATTACATTGGTTGATTTTCAATCATTTGCCATAATGAAATTCTTGCCCGCTTTCTGGGCTGCAGAAAACGTTGTTAAATGTATGCTTTATTTTATTTCAATTTAATTTAAAAATTAAACCACTCTGCAACTGAGTGAATCATTCTTATCTGGCAGCAGTTTATGCACCATTGGTGCGTAATCCTGCTTGATGAAGACTGCAGTGTACTTTTATTCGATTTTGATTGTTTCCTGCCTAGTGTGAGTGTTTTTATAAATTCCTTTTCGATCTTTTATCATATAGAAGTGAAATCAATAGCTTTTGAAATGAACTCTTACTCTCTTGAACACTTGCGATTTTATTAAGAAAGCCATTTTTGTCGAACTGTAGCTAACATCAGCATTTAATCCAATTAATTGGAGATTGTGGATCTCTATCAACTCCATATAATTGATATCATTGTACAAGGAATGACACTTTGACAAGCATATCAAACCAAATATGCATATAGATACCCAAACCAAACAAATTTATTTAATTCTTCAGACAGTATGAACTGCTTTTCAGCCAAATTGCAGTTATTCCTGCATATTACATCCAATTTTAAGTTTTTTTTCCGATGTCAGTCCTATGTCGATCGACAGGAAAGATCAATTTTCCCGACAACAAACTGTTTTTACTTAACGAACCTACTCTCAGTAAACATTTCGTGTTGGATTCACCAAATGCTCATCGTAACCTTCTTGCAATGGAGCATTCTGTTGGCCCGTAGTATATGTTGACTGACATAGTGGAACCGGAAAAATGTTCAAACATGATCCCACTTTCCATAGCCAGTTACAATGGATTGGTGCAGAGTCTTCGTGATAAAACCGTATGGTGGCATTTTCATCGCTAACAGAAGACATTTACTTAGCATAGCAAACCTGGATGACATAAACATCATTGGTGGATGGTTCTTCTAGGTAACAAATTACTACCAAAGCATCGAACAGCCATCAGATAGCCTCGGGAAATAAAATCCACAAGCATGGTGGAATCATGACTTTGCTAAGAAATACCGATTTAAGCAGGGATGAGCTGCTGGATGGTTGATTGAACACCTTTGAAAGGCGCCTGGGTAGTTCAGCACTAAACATTCCTGCAGCTTAGTCACAACTGATGTCATACATCGCAGTTCCGTATACGCCCTTGTGATGCTTTTGTTGAAAATAGTGTTCTTCGTAAAGTTCACATCGACAGAGCAGATTCCATGCAATTCTGGACCTTTCTTTTGTTCATATATCGTTAGAACGTTGTAAGACAATTACAATCGAGCTCTGGCTTTTGCAATATTAAATGAATATAAGCATTATTATGCGGTTACGCTGTCGTAAATCGATACAGTTAGGTGAAAGAATCTTGAAATCAATAAAGTTGTGGTATTTTTTTTCCTTTTAGCATTGATTTTTAATTTGAAGAGATCTATATTTAACCAACGGCCGAGCGAACGAAATGATAAAATTTGTACAATAGCGATAAGTAAAATTAAATTTTAAGAAAAACCACGTGGTGTAGAATACCATTCAACGATCGATTCAAACGCGTCGGCAGACTTCGAACATTTTGCTATAGAGGGCGCTAAATGCATCGATAAAGTGGCAAATTGGACACATTTGAAGATTGTCGATCAAGTTGGGCTCATCTCGGTCCACCGGTCTCGGTAGTAAGTCCACGATTTTTTTAGTTTCACGCTATTGTCAAATGGAACAAATCGATTGGGTTAGTATGAGAGGAATGTTAAGATATATACCTAGTGTGTTTTGAAGTGAAAAAATGCAGCTGTTTATTAAGAAATGTTTTTTAATATTATTATTATTATATCAAGGAAATGACTACTGGAAATGTAGAAAAGTTTAATGTCAACTCAAACACTTTCTTATTCACTCTAGTTTTCTTTTATCGCTCTAACTCTATAAAATATCCTGGACTCCATAAATTATTTAGACATGTTAGTCTAAAAATCATTACAAAATAATGATTCGTTACAAATCTCCATTAATTACAAATTCCAAAATCTTTTTTTTTGTTAAATCAAATGAATCGTAAGGCAATCATTCATTCATCAAAACCTAAAATGGTCCGGCTTGGCCAATAAATAATGCGAGCTACAAATCATACTTTTTTTTCGTTTACACTGACGGCAAAGTGAGACAAACCTGTCCGTCATCGCAAGTAAATAGGATCAATGTCCACTACGGGGAGGGAGGGGGGGGGGGGGGGGGGGGGGGGGGGGGGGGGGGGGGGGGGGGGGGGGGGGAGCGGAGAGTGAGGAGGGCGCAGCCGTGTCCCACCTTTAGGGTTGGGCGTAATTGATGCGTGTAACCGGACAACATATCAACATATTCTCGCAACAGCAAAGCGCAAACAGGCCCTGGTGCACCAGTACGGGGAAATAAATCATGCAGGTAAACAATCGTTATGGTTTAAACTGTTTATCAATTAGCAAGGGTTCAGCTGTTTATCAATTAACAAATGGGTGCAAGTTTACCCGTCACCCGTACCATCCCATCGTCCATCGCATTTGTATCCTGCATGCAGGATCGGTTTCAGGGCTAAAGAAAAGCACATCGTATGCTTACTGCTGGTGCTCCGGGTGTACTCGCACCAGAGTCGCATAATCTCACCCAAACCGGGACCTGTGGTTAGCTTTTTCTCTGCATCGGGAGGAATAAGCCAGATAGGGAGGGAAAGAACAAAGTGAGCGAAGGGGGTCGGGAGGGAGAGAGAGAGAGAGCGAGAGCCACAAAACAAAGCGATAGGAAGGAGGGCGAAGGCTAGCGTTTAGAGTGGTAGACCCCCGGTTCGTATACAAACAGCAATAATAATAGAGCAACCGGAACAGAACCCTCTTCCAGTGGTAAAACTTTTCCCTCTCCTCTCTCTCTTCTCTTGCTACCAACCCGTCCCATTCCACCCGGTACTGGTTCTCCATCCATTTAGGGGATCGTTCCCATCGGGTTCCCGGGGATAGCACCGACAATNGTGAGGAGGGCGCAGCCGTGTCCCACCTTTAGGGTTGGGCGTAATTGATGCGTGTAACCGGACAACATATCAACATATTCTCGCAACAGCAAAGCGCAAACAGGCCCTGGTGCACCAGTACGGGGAAATAAATCATGCAGGTAAACAATCGTTATGGTTTAAACTGTTTATCAATTAGCAAGGGTTCAGCTGTTTATCAATTAACAAATGGGTGCAAGTTTACCCGTCACCCGTACCATCCCATCGTCCATCGCATTTGTATCCTGCATGCAGGATCGGTTTCAGGGCTAAAGAAAAGCACATCGTATGCTTACTGCTGGTGCTCCGGGTGTACTCGCACCAGACTCGCATAATCTCACCCAAACCGGGACCTGTGGTTAGTTTTTTCTCTGCATCGGGAGGAATAAGGCGGATAGGGAGGGAAAGGACAAAGTGAGCGAAGGGGGTCGGGAGGGAGAGAGAGAGAGAGCGAGAGCCACAAAACAAAGCGATAGGAAGGAGGGCGAAGGCTAGCGTTTAGAGTGGTAGACCCCCGGTTCGTATACAAACAGCAATAATAATAGAGCAACCGGAACAGAACCCTCTTCCAGTGGTAAAACTTTTCCCTCTCCTCTCTCTCTTCTCTTGCTACCAACCCGTCCCATTCCACCCGGTACTGGTTCTCCATCCATTTAGGGGATCGTTCCCATCGGGTTCCCGGGGATAGCACCGACAATAACGAGGAAAACCCAAACTCCCAAACTTTGCCTTTGCCCGCTGGAAACTTACACTGAAGTTAATAAATTTTACTTTATCCCCTAGGATTTCCGCCCACCGGTGGCACACTCCTATCCTCACCCGTGGGTGGCCGGCGGAAGGGGGGAGAGAGAGAGGGATGTGGAATGATATGGGACGAAATGAGTCGTTAGCCTCAAACCTCATACATTGTTAAAGGGAAACCACGCACCGATCGGGTTAGGAATGGACTCGTTCGCAAACACAACAGCATCGGCACAGGCAAAGCATCGGATGCCGAACGCTATCCTTATGACTGGTAGGAAGGAGCCAACCTAACGTGCACTTCATCGCTTCGACACCGACATGGCTGTACCGCACCCTGCTGGCGGGACGGACGATATTGTTTGATCGGTTTTCGTAACGTGGCGTGGGAAGCTTGACACCGAATTGTCACTCGCCGTGTGCGTATTTGTTTGGGACCCCACGTTAGCCATTGACATCGGATGAGGGTTTATTTTGATGGTTCAACAGTGGCGTTGGGAAAGAGAGAGCGAGAGAGAGAGGGAGAGAAAAAAAAAGAACCAGTAAAATATGTTTATGTTGAACGAACGAACGAACGAACAAACTGAACGAAGGAAAAGAACTAACCGCACAAGGGCACACATACACGCACACATACAAATGAGGGTCTAGTCAGTTGGGATGGGCTCTATTTTGCAGTGATCAGTTGAGCCGGGGCAATGTGACGCTGGCGGATAGGATATCCTTTCGATCAACTTTTCCCAGCCCCGTCCAGGGTTTGGTGGTTTGTTTAAATAATGAGGATGCTTTGATTTCTGAAACAGTTTGGAACCGGGCCCCGGTTTGTGCCGTGCCCGGAAGGTGCAAGTAGTTTCTCCCTCCCCCTCCTCTCCCGCACACAGACACACCGGTAAGGCAAACGAGGTAATCAAGGTGGATCTCGAACCCGAACAAGGTGAGAACAACGTTTCCCAATCAATAATAACGCACTCACTCGTACATCCTTAAGCTACGGCTTTTTGTGAACGGCTGCTTAAAATGAGCTGGAACAAGTCGACAAAAAGGTGGAAAAAAAGCACAAACGAAACCCACCCGAACCGTCCCGTAGTGATTGGATTGGAATAGTCTTGCCATATCTCGGTGAATAGACAAGGCACTGCCATCACACCAAATAGCGCAAAGCCACTCCAAAATTATGCACCCACCCTTCAGTTCTTCAGCAGAGAGAAGAAAGAGAGAGAGAGAGAGAGGGATAGAAAAAAGAATCGGGCACAGCAAGTCCGTTGGACAAAACGGTTCAGGATAAAACTGGACCACACCGTCACCGGTGCCATTGTGTTCACGGGAGTGATATAATGAATTCTCATGACTCCATTTCACACCCATGGGGCAGGAGCGCATATTTTGACGCATTTTTCTTGCTTAGCGCCTGACATTCTTGGTCGAAAATGAACCCACAAACGCAAAAGGGGCTAGGGTGGTGGACGAACGGGTGCCAAAGTATTGGAAGCTTTGTGTATGAATAGACCGCCACGGGGACGTGGACCGAGTGGTTGTAGTGAAGAATTTTGGTACAGAGACAATGAAGTTCACATTCTTCGTTGCTGGCGAGCGTCCACCGGATCGCTCTACGGTTAGAGGTGGACGGTTCGTTATGTGTTTGGGTGTGTGTGTGTGTTTTTGTTTGTGTTGTGTATTTTTTTTTGTTCTAACCATGTTGCTATTCTTCACCAGTGCCTCTCGGGGTGGTCGCGAATAAAAAGCATACCAATTTGTTGCTGTCCAGTGTTTTCGAACCGGCTTCGGTGCTCTCGGTGCAAAACCAGGGACAGCAGTATCTCTTCACAGCGGATTTCTGTCCACCATCTTCCCTTCCCTTTCTTCCCTCGCCCGCAATACTCGCGGTTGGTTCATGAATATTGAACGTCAACGGAATATAAGCGAAATAATGGGTACTGGGGACATCCCCCAAGTTAAGGGGTGAAGATGATGCCTCGAGGATTCGTTCGTGAGCATTCCCGTGAGCATCGCTGATCGAACGGGACATGGTGGCAGGAAATGGCGACGTATAAACGTCACGGTGAACGTCCGGAATTTTGCTCACCCATACATGCATACCGGGCTATCAGTGCCTGGCAAAGCTGATACTGGAGACGCATATCGTATAAGTTAGCTATTTGTTGCCGGTCACAATTTTCTGACGTTCTGATGGGTGGACAAAACCAAACCGAACAGACAAGGGTGCAAAAACAAAACCCGCTGGCTCGCCCTGCTAAAAGGCGCACATTGTCTGAGCTTATCTGACTGGCGCATATCAACAGCAGCAGTAGCAGCAGCAAGGAGCAAAATATTCTTGAAAGCGCTTCCAACGCATTGTTTACATTTATTGCGATAGTAATTTTTTGTTTAGTTGGTGTGGAAACGGAGAGAACTAGTCCAACCGTTTGGCAGACAAGTTTCCACCCATTTTTGAGGGTTGCTGTGGAGTTAAAATCAACCAACACTGTGCACTGTGGGGATGGTTTGGGACAAATTGTGGTCATGATGTTTTTCTTTTTGCAACAATTATACTTTATCTTAATCGTTGAATCTTGCTAGATGGAGCCATCATATTTAAATTAGATGGACTTATCTTTTGCAAACCCAGCTGATACCACTGTCCATCCTGGTTTAAATTTTATGGTATAGTCTAATGGGGTAAAATGAAAATTCTAGTTATATGGTTTATTCTACATTGATGTGTTAAAGAGCATTTCAACCGAATTCAACACTTTTCAAATTAACTTTTAATGTGTTATAAATTTCCTTGCTAAAGTTTGATTCATGTTATGTATTAATAATGTTTTTTGAAAATCATAAATATAACGTTGATAATAAATGAGTTAAATTAAAAAATTGAAAATTGTGTATTACAATTTATAATTTGTTGATATGAGCTTCCATTTTTACCCCAGGGAAAAAATAAACCTTGTATTGCCTTCGATGATTGTACATATATAATTTTATGTTTTTGTTACTGCTGCATTTAAGTTGTTTTAATTTATTTTAAATTAATTTAGTTTATTCACTTAACATATTTTATTTTTGTCTTGTTAGGGAACTTTGATACTTATTGCAGGTAAATGTTAATTCACAATTCTTTTGTTACATAAATAAATTTGAGATCAAACTGTTTTGTACCGGATGGAGGCGCCTAGTTGTTCATATGCTTGACATAACGGAACATTTATCAAAATGCTATATAAGCTATTTCTTTCGCAACAATGCCTTGACTATCTAATTGATAAATAAAATCAAATTATCAGTCTTTCATTTACCCATTCTACAAATTGCACATTTTAGCATGGGTGACTCAAGTGATACTAAATGTTCCCTAACTTACTGTTTCATTTATGTATAAATTAATCGTCGAATGTCGGGAAATTCTTTAAATTGACATGCACCTGGACATCAATAAATATTTTAAAACTAATATTAAAGCCATTCTCAAGTAGTTAAATCATTAATAACACTATTTTCATATCTAGCATGATATACGCCAAGTTTAAAGAAGAAAACTGCTCAAATCGGTAAATAAGCATTCGACCGCTGTTCCCAACTGGAATGTGTCCCATGGTTATGAAAAGTTACTAAACGTCAATTTAACTAAATTTAAATTGTTGTCTCTAAAAGTAATTTATTTGAAATGGATAAAAATATGGTTGAATTTTGTTAGATATTTCGATGATAATATTTCAATAAGTTGCATTTAAGCTGCATTTGAAATACTTTTGATCCTATGTTTATGAATTCCAAAAGACATTACGTCATCTTTTGCATACTTGAAAACCGTGTATGATATCAGCCTACCTACATATATCATTAATTTAAGTATAAAAAGCAACTTTTCTTCAACTCAAAATACGATATTTATTAACTATATAGAATATTACGTCCAACACGAAACATATGACCAGTTCTACCTGACAGTGCAGCAGTCTCCTTGTAGGTCATTTTGGCACTCCCAACTAGTGGGTAGCGTTTGTGGTTACATTTGAAAAATAGATGGGCCTTTTCTGGTGTACAAATAACGACAATAAAATGGACTTCAATGCTGAAAGGCTGCAACTGAAAATCTAGCCTCTTGTATCGTCAGAGTTTTCCAAAATGTTTCGTCGGAGAGCTTCGTGTACTTGCTCTCATCAACCCGGGGATAGACGGATAAGCATTTCAGCTGGGCTGTTGTCTGGGTAAAAAAACAAATGCGTTTTACCGTGTTGTTCGGCCATGAAACGGAGCTACATGCAGTAAAAAGTAATTGAGATTGATCGAAAGCAACACTGATTTTCACTTCAATTACATTCACGCAATGGCATCCGCTCTGTATCGAACATTGAGCTGTTGGCTAGAATTCGTGTGTAGGATGCAAAAAGAGAAGATACAAGGAAGGCTTCTGTATTTCAGCCAGTGACTTTGCTTTGAAGCGTGCTAAACTTTTGCGAAAATCGGAATGTAAATTGAAACACAATCTTTTTGAGAAAAGCTCTCTGCCGGACCCCTTTGCTGCTGTGGCGTGGGGTGAAAGTTTCCCAAATTCTTGGTGGAAATTTTATTTCCATTTCGCTCGGCGAAAAGTTATTCCAACAATTGTAGGCGCAGCGAGTGAGCAATTTGAGCAATTGCCGCAACCATAAAATGGGCATACTGCGAACGGAGGGATGAGGGAGGGGGGGGGGGGGGGGGGGGGGGGGGGGGGGGGGGGGGGGGGGGGGGGGGGGGGGGGGGGGGGGGTAAGTCGACAGTCGAGTTGGGCCCAGTCTGTCAGTCGGGTCGGGCTGTATCGATACTTCCAGTCAAATGGGCAGCCGGCAACGGGATGAACAGATTGCTCAAACGATGGCAACCGAATGATGTCAATTTTGTGTGAACGTTCTGCACCTTGTCCTAGGAACCGTTCCGGTTGAACAATTCCACTAGAAGCGGCAACCGTGACCGAAAGTTTATCTGTCTGGACAAATGAACGCAAACCGGCCGCCCTGGCCCTAGCCCGGACGGAAAACTGGAAAGTGGCCCAATCATAAGGTCAGTGGATCATCTCGAAGAAAAAGCACTCTCGGCCCGACCGTACTCGGATACCGATGGGTGCGGGTAAACATTGTTCAGTGGGAGGGAGAGAGAGAGAGAGGGAAAGGGGGAAGGTTGCTGGGGACGGAATGAACTCCGGCACAGTTTGCCGGATGTACACGCCAACACTTTCGGAACGGATTTTGCTCCATGCTCTAAAAACAGCAGGGTCTTTTTATTGACCCACTCAGCGTTCAGTGCCAGCGAATGCTTTGCGCTTCTACGAAGAAAGGCCAACAAAATGCTGCTGCTAGGGCGAGTGAAATAAGTTAGCCTAGCATGGTATGCCTTTTTCGTATTATTGGTGGGATGATAAGATTCTTATGGAATCGTAAATCGAAATCGTTTGGTCTTGTTTTTTGTTGTTGTTTTTTGGGCGGAAACTTGAAGAAAAATCGGAAAACAATCTCGAGTGGTTTTAAAATAAGCACCTCAACTCGTTGATCACCCAGTCCACGGCACGGCCACACAGCATTTCATGTTGGGTTCAACCGCATCAAGCCGCAGCATCGCAAAGCAACATCATACGCTCCACGTGCATTGCTTTGCACGGCCTAGTTGAGGTCATCGATTTGTCTTCAGCTTGGCCACACTAACCGGATACTTATCCTGCCTTCGAGTCGGCCGAATCTGGTGGACTTGATTCGTTGCGAGATAATGCTCACTTCCGGCCGCAACCTCAATTCCTAGAGCATGAGCAACGTCGTACGGTGCTACAGTACAGTACGAAACCTCCATCGAACTATTTATTCAACGAGCTGCTCCAGCGTGGTGGACTGTGCCCTTTGTGTAGTGAAGCCTTTTTGTGCCCTTCAGGCGCATTCAAATTCGGCCAAATGATGTCGTTCGATTTGTCCCGCCCGCCACCGGAAACATAAACAAATAAAATGCAACTTTCTTTTGAATGATTTTTGTCTCCTGTCCGTGGAGCTCCTGCCAGCATCCGGCACCTATTCGCGTCCTTTTCCGAATGATTGGCCCCCTAAGGTAATGCCAGCTTCCTGCACGAAACCGGTACCGGACAGGATGGACATGTGATGGTCGGGACTCGGGATGAATCCCACTAGTATGCTGCCACCGGCGACGGAAGCATGACCATTCTTTTCTTTCCTATTTACGGCGATAAAAAGTAACTGCAAATATTTCACTTTCCCCTTTTGTTGGGTGCCCTTGTTTCCTGCTTCCAAGGTCCTTCGGTTCCGGAATTGGCCTCTATCTGTGTGAGTGTGTGTGATTGTATATATTTCGGGTACGGGGTACTTTCGCCAGTGTGTTGTGTTTCCAGCGCGTTGAGCTGACTTTATTGCTGTTGAGCCGAACTGTTTCATGGTTGGGTTAGTATTTGGGATATTTACATCATCAGCGTACGTATTTCCCATCGCTGTTTTGTTTTTTCGCCCCCGATCGTGTCCGAGAACAGCGCAAATGAGCTGAAAACGGAATGTCCACGGTTACTTCTTTTAGCTTCACTCCTCGCTCGTGTCACTGTGTGTTATGTTTTCGGTTTCGGGACCGGTTATGATATTTGTTCGACTGTTTGTGTTTGCTGGTTCGATGTTTGGTGCGATGCCTTATGCGAAACACGAAACCCAACAGGCGTGCATAGGCGAAACCGAGCTGGGACTGAAGGCCGGAGACGGTGAAAATGTTTACCATAATCAATTCCAAGCTTTTCTTGTCCGGTCGTTTTTCTTTCATTGGGTTCGTTATTTTTAGGGTGCTTGGAACATGGTCAAAAAGGTTGCGGGAAAGAGTGAGGCGATACCAAAGTGGCAAGCAAAACGGGCTAGAGATCGAACCTCGCTATCCAAAATGAGAAGCGCTCGGTTGTTAATAAGTTATGAGTGCAGTCAACCATGCTTCGGGGGAAAAAGTTTCCACCGCTCGCTGGAATGTTGGAGGAAACGTTGGGTAATGATTTAAGGTGGGCTGTGTGTGTTTGGGAAAAGTTTACCCCTGGTTAAAGCAAACCTGACCATTGGTTATGGATCATTTGTTTTATAAATGTGGACAGTCGATGTAAGTTGAATATAAAGTTGTGCAGTGTGGTTTTATCGTTAATGTACATATTTTGTTTACTTAGTCATTAAAGGGTTTCATTGATCAATGAATTCAAAGGGGATATTGGTAGGCTTCATTCACCGGACATTGCTAGAGCTTGAGTTGTAAACTGTTTATTGCGCTTTCCAGTTTTTACTATTTACTACGATTTAAATTCACGTGGCAGTCACTAATGAATGGCATCATGATGTTTTAAAGGTTGCGACACTGGTCTTTAAACGGCAAGAGTAGAATTATATCCAATTAATTAAAATTTATTTTATAAATCCACTTGATCGCGTGTCACTGCGCTGTGGATATAGACCCGCATAAAATTTGGTATTAGTTTATAAATATTTATGCTATTTTTAATTAAGCAAGTCGAAAAATCTGGTCTGAAAATCCCTAAGTTTCCGAACAAAATGATTGATATTGTAAATTAACTTAACAATGTGGATATTTTTTCTAATGTATTTTTCTCAATAACAATAATAGCTGGTATTTAAGTATTGTAATTTTTAAACATTTTCAAGTAGATAGTTAGTTACCTCATTGCCAATTTTGACATGACATGGTTTTGGTACTTTATTTGTAATTTTGTAAGTTACAACACTTTTTGGAAAATATATATACTTGCATGATAAGTATGTTGTATATTAGCCCCATTTTAAGGATTTAATTATGCAGTATTAGATGGACAACTCTCATAGCTGTAAGAATTCTATTCAAAAGATCAAAAAACTTAAAGTGAAATTCAATAAATAATTAAAAATTAAATGACAGTCCATTGAATATCATTAATAACTATAAGTGTCAGACATTTTTGTTTTGAATTTGCATTTTTTAAATTTTTGCAGCACTATTCTGTCAATCATGACAACCATCGGCAGAGGAAGTTAATGTAAGATGAAATATTATGCGAATGTTTTATGTACCCAGCAACATTATTTTCATTTAAGTTTGAAAGTGTTTGTTCTTCTTCTAATATATTTTTTCACTAATTTATGTTACTGGTTGTGTTTCTAATAATCGCAAGAGGAGATCGTAGCTTATATCACAATTAATTCGCCCATTACATTAATTGACTTCAAGACGGCATACAACATCATTGATCGAAAAGAGCTATGGGACATCACATCAGATATCATTGTAAAAACAACGGCGAAGGTGTCTGAAGCATTCACCAGACTAAATCGCGAAGCTGCCAGAATTGGATTGATGATCAATGCGACCAAGACAAAATACCTGCTTGCTGGAGGCTCACCACGTGATAGGGCCCAATTGGGAGTTGACGGCGACAACTTCGAGGTGGTCGAGATGAGTTCTGCTGCCTCAGTACAGTCGTAACTTCTGACAAAGACATCAGCAGCGAAATCCGGAGACGCATTATTCAAGGAAATTGTGCCTACTACGGCCTTCACCGCCTGCTGAGATCCAAAAGACTTCATGTCCGCACGGAATGTGAAATATATCACTCTCTCATTCGCCCAGTGGTCGACTTTATGGGCTCATCCGAGCGGAGGATGCAAACGCTCTGGGCGTGTTTGAGCGACGCATCTTCCGGGCTATCTTTGGCGGTGTGTTCAAGCATGGAGTGTGAAAACTAAGAATGAACAAGGAGCTTCCTGAGCTGTACAACGAACCAGAGATCATGATGGTGGCGCACTCCGGCAGGATACAATGGCTGGGGCATGCGTTAAGGCATGTGACTGACTCTTGCCCCACCAAGAAGGTGTTCGACAGTGACCCTCAGTTCGGCACGAGACAAAGAGGAGCGCACTAAGTTCATTGGCTGGATCAGGTGAAGCAAAACCTGTCGAATATCGGGAGGCTGCAGTCAGGGACCGAGAATTCTGGAAAATTATTGTGAACCGGGACATGTCACGACGACGTGCTCCCTCTTGAGCAAGCCAACGAGAGAGAGAGAAAGAGAGAGAGAGAGAGAGAGAGAGAGAGAGAGAGAGAGAAAATGAGGGACATTGTATCTGAATTACAGTAACTAACTACCTTACTTGAACTACGAAAAATCAATTTTAAGATTATTTACGCACAGAAGAGCAAAACGCTTTCTTTATTTTGTTCACTCGCGTCAATTGTGCATTAAATGATGTTGGATTCATATAACTCATCTTTAAATGATTTGTTTTAGTAATTCGTGATTATTTACACAAAAAGCATGTAAGTTGGTAAATGCCAGTAAATTTATAGTAAGTTTCGGCACCTATTTTGTGCGTGAAAGATAAATTTCATAACCTGTATGGCTTTTCAGGCAACAAAATTGTAAACTAATCGAATGAATTTTTCGCTCTCGCATGTACACAGAAGCAATCGCGCCCGTTTTAGGTTATCGCATTGACGAGCACTAACATATTTTATGCTTCCCAAATTAAAAATTCTCTTTTTTGTGTTTTTTGGTTTTGCTTTTTAAATCGTCGATGACACTTTGGCTGGCGCCAATTGTCTGGCAATTTTTATTGCTCCCGGTACAGCACGCGGCGGTAAGTTCGAAGGGTTATAGCCGAATGCCGTGCTTGCGCTACACGGCATAGGGGTACCATTTTTGTGTGTGTTTTCGGGTGCGCAATCGGGTTGGCCGTGGGGTAGTCGGTTTCGGGTTTCACGGTGAGTGCTACTATCTGCTTCAGTTCAGTAAATTGCAACATAACGAAGGGTGAAAAAGCATCACGATCACATCGCAGGTGTACACACAGGGTGTGTACAGCATCTGTTCGACGAACCCCACCTGGGTGGAGTTGGTAGGTGGGATGGTACGACGAACCTACCGGGGTGAAGAGATCGGATGGGAGAAAAGGGATAAACCTGGCCCACCAAATCGATTATTTGCGAGCGCATAGCAGTTCGTATGCATGAAGCATGCGGATAGCAATTTCGTGCGAACGAGTGTCACTGGGGATAAAGCGACATTACTCAATTATGTAAACGACATCCGTGGGACCTCCGCCCGGTATCGGTGGTTGTTTGCCTGCGTTTTGTACGGACTTTACACGCGCGCGTAGAAGCACACAAAGGTGTTTGTGTGTGTGGGTATCCCCAAAATCTGGATGATGCCTAGATTGGATGAATCTGTACCACTACTTCGACGCCATGAAGAACTTTCCGGGCTCCGACAGACGACAGACCGTGCCGAGCGGAGTTTTGATTTTGAGTATTGCAAATGAAGTAGAACAAACATTTACCGAGTCGATGTTCGGTGCCGTGCCACACCTGAGGTGGGCATCTTTGCCGTGGGACATCACCGTGGGTATGGAACGCCCGTGAATGAACGGTGAATGAAGCGTGAACTCTGCAACTTTATTATAATTTAGATGGAAATGGAAAAAGTTTCAATGTGATAACTTTGCCAACAGCTTGAATTAATTGTTGCGTGCGCCTGTATGGGAGCGCGTGTGCATCCACAACACCGGAACCGGGCTGTATATATTGTGTAGGTTGTATGTGATGCGGAATGCGGAATACACTTAAATTAATGAATGAAGCTTGAGATCACTGGCGTGGCACACACAGCTAAACTTCTTCCGCCCATTTCGTAGGAGGGCACTGGGAACAGCATTCCGGCCTGTGCTTCCGGCTGTTCCGATGGTGGATCATTGACGGTTGTGTCGTACTAGGTCAAACGGAAGTGTCATTAAGTTAAAAAAAGGGCAAATTAACGATACATTTCAATTATGCATCAAGTTCACAATAATAATCGCTTCCAGCGGTGGCTCACCCCAGAAGTATGAAAGGAATGTACTTTTATTTTTAGCTCCTGTGCGGTGACGCTGATGTGAACTGATTTTATGAAACTCATTAAAAAAAATCGTGTTAAATAATTTGCATTCAATTAATGTTATTTTACGTTTCTGTTGGTTTTCTTGCTTCTTTTTTTCCAATGTCGGATCTTCATTATCGCTTTTTGGGTCGGTTCGAACAACTTTATGCGCATGATTGCAGCATGCCCCCCCCCCCCCCCCTTTATAATGAGTCGAGTTTCCACGTAAGTGTCTTGTCGGCCGTTACTTAACCTCCGAAATGAACGTTCGACGCGATGTTGGCTTAAGCGGAACGCTATTTGCATAAATTCTAGTGCCGTAACCGGTTCGAGTTGCTCGGCCGGTAAAACACGGTAACGCGGATCTTTTTCGCAAGGATGGAACGAACTGTACAAACCCGAAAGCATTCCGAAACGGCATGGAACATGACAATTTTCCTCACGGTCTCTCGGTGACGATGGTGCCATGAAATGTGCAGCGCACGGTGCACATTCCAGCGATGCAGGATCGATGCAGGTGAAACAAATTTGCTTTTACACATTGAAGGTTTTGCGCCAGACAAACAGGCAAATTCTATTTGCCGTGCGAGTTTTGGCTCAACTTCAGGAAAAGGCTGTTCAAGTACGTCGTTTGGCGTTACGATTGTTGGGAATGTTGAATTTCATTTAATTCGGAGTATGTTGCACGTAGATTGCAGTTTCTGGATTGTTCGACGTTGTTTATGCAGCGAGGCAATAATGTAAATCGAAGGCGAAGGTCACAAGATGGTGTTCGTGAATAAAAAAAGGCAATTGAATGTGCAAATACGAACTGAGGGCAAAACGGTGTGAGCTTTTGTACAAGAAAATCGGGAGAACGGGAAGAAAATGCATGAAAGCTTCATATTTTTATTGAAGCGGTAAAATGAGTGAAAAACTTGCTATTTTAGCTATAAATTCGAAATATTGTTCCCAAATAGCCGATTACATTCGTATCTCGAATATTGTATATTGATCGTTTAGCGGTACCAATAAATAACTACTTAATTCATTTTACTGTATTAAAAAAACAATAATTTTCCTAGGAGTCTAGACACTATACATCTTTTGTGCTGCTAATCTTCAGAACATTCATTTCGAACACCCATGATCCAGTATTTAAGACTTTCGAATACACAAGTTACCGTCGAAAGATTGTTATACCTGTCAAATGTCGTTTAGGTTCCGAGACATACGTGGACTTCAACTAGAGATGATGGATAGAGCGTCATCGACCTATCATCTTCATTGTCTTTTCATTATCTCTTTATGTTTCTCATTCGTTTGTTCCGTGATCCTTTTCATGAGGATTGAATATTTAGGACTTAAGATTTTAAGAGAAGCTACCATATGATTACCCAGAAACAAATAGAAACCGTTTTAAAAATTGCACATTCATTTCTCAAATGCCTCTACCTGCTAATCCATAAATCGTCATGTGGCCCATATGAAACTCCTGGGTGCAATGTATGTGCTCAGATCTCATCACCATAGACATCAGATTATGATGAACACGCTTCATGCGAAATACAGATTCCTGTGTAATTCTGATCCTTTCCCAGTTATGAATTAGCTTTAGTTTAGTTAGAATTTAGTATGCTAGTTAGCTGCTTACAAAGCTAAAAATGAGAAAATGCACCATTCTCGCCTCGCAGAAACTCTGTCAGTGCAAGCGCACCCAGCTCTATAGCTACAGCAACGTTGGTTTCAACTCTGATGGAGTCATATACTAGCTTCGTTGATGTCACATGGCTACATTATTACAACTACTTCTGTATTTAGAATACATCCATTCTCTGGTAACACATTGCGTATTTTAGACTCCCAGAGATTTCAATGAATTGCCGCGTTGCTCTTTCTAGGATTGTGGATTGTGACTCTCAGATTTTTTCAAGTGCATGATCTTGATACAGCAGGAACTGAGTAATGATATTCATTTTAGTACCAAGTGCCTAATTCATTCGCGCTAAACGCTCGGTACAGAGTAGAAAAGAGAAATAATTGACGTATACTGAAAGCCGGGCGGACTAGAATCGGTGAAAAGCAAAATGTATATGAAAAGCGCACACTTTCTGCGAATAAACTAAACTCTTACTCAATCTATCACAGATTTATCTATATGTTGTGGCATCGTTGGTTCATTCGCCAACTCGTTCCTTTTTTGTGGCTTCCAAATAGGATGGAGGTTTTGGAGGAAGATAAATAAAAAAATGGGCCAGCATAGTCATTACAACTGCAATAAACGAACCCATTAGCTGTCAAACTGTCGGGGGTCGGGATCGTGATTCACAGCAACAACAACTACAACAACAACATCAACCAAAAAGGGATCACTACCGGTAGGAGGATGGAACCGGTAGCAGCTAACAAGAAAAAAACCCAGTGAAGCCACAATGTGCGTTGCACGCTTTTGGCTATGTAATCCAATTAATCCGCTCTCAATGAACGCCCGACACGCATTCCGAGTTTCGTTCCAAAGGTTCTATCATATTGTACCTTTTTTTTCTCTTTTTTGTTGCTGCTACTGTTTTGTTTTAATGCACAGCGGTTTTGTGTTCGTGTTTCATCTCTCACTTGTTTCGTATTTTGCTGCAAAATCAAAGGCGGATGCTTGTATGTTACATTTTTGCTTTTGCAAAATAATTGATATCTAGAATTTTGTTTATTGTTCAGAGTTTTTGTCAGGTTATTTGATATTCTTTGTGGAATATACTTGTTACGGAAATTTGAAAGCGTACAAGCAAAAGTTGAATAAACAAAAAAAAAAAACAAGAAGGTATTGAGAATTTTTGGCAGAAATTGATGAAAGTTATTATTGGAAAACAAATTCGTTATGCGTCAGGCAATTTAATTAAAGAATGGCATGGCATGACGAAGTATTAACAAGGGTTATATATATATTTTGGAAGATATTTAACATGGTTTAAATCGATGCTAGTCAAACATTTGACTCAATTCCAAAAAGGCTCAGAAAATGAGATCTGTGTGGAATCGATTCTGTACCAAAACGGTCCCTATCTTATTAGCCCCGAATGTTTTTTTGTTAGATTGTTTAAGCAACCCTGATAGGAACAAGGCGATCGGAACTGAACGAAACACGATTGAATGCTTCGGTATGGAGGGCTCTCGCGAGTGAACGCACGGGAAATAAAATCAAAATTCATCCATCAAAGAAGCATTAGGGTAATTAGTGAATCTTTTCGACATCTGATAGAAGAATACTTCATTATTAAAAAAGTGCCAAAAAGGTTATTTTTTATTTAAAAAAAATACTTGATAGATATGAAAATTTAATTCTGTTGTATGGTTTTGTTACTGAGGTAAATAACAATGAAGGTTAAGTTAAAATAATATATTTTTTCCCGACTTCATACGTTGAAATTAAAAAAAGAATATTGTACACACGCGCACCGATAGATCACCCTGAAGCTGCAGTGGGTGGCCGTAAGAGTGAAGGTGGGTCTCTTACCACTAAGCGCGTACTATTCTTATGCAAACCGATCCTGATGAGACAATGCACCCGACATTTTCCTTCTTTTTGTTTTTTTTGGTCGTGTAACGCTTGTATCATAAATTTTGTGTAATAGCGTTTTTATGATTCCTTCGACTACTAGCACCGTAGTTTGTGTAAGAGTTGTTTACCATATTTATCATTGACCGTCCTCCACCAATGTTTTACGCTGTGTTCTGCACGATAATGGTATTGTTTGACATTTTTCGGCCACCGCTCAGTGATGGTGATTGTGGTGGGCAACGATTGGTATGTGTGTGTGTGTGTGTGTGAGAGAGAGAGAAAGAGAGAGACAGTGGTTAGGTTTTTTTCCCTTCTGTTCGTTTGCTTCCTTTCACTGTTTGGTGCGCACCAACTCCGCACTGCGTCACCATCGGATACCGGTGAAAGTTGTGGTTGCTTCAGATCACGATGTAAGTGTACGGCTGTTGAGGTTGCCTTGCCGTTTGCTAAAGCGTCGCAGCATCCAAAAACCATAACACCCCGAAGCGAGTTGAAACCGTATAATTTTATTGCACGCGGAATGATGCTATCAATTCGCCTGTTTGCCACCATTTTCGCCTAACTGCGACTACTAACATTACCGCACATGGTTATATGATCCTGGCGTCTGCCACTTTGCCTCTCTCGAAGAAGTGTTATTGAACTCGAAACCAGCGCGAAAACCCTTCACTCTATCGTCCCACTCGTCACACCCCCAAAATAGCACCATTTTGCAGTAACCAAACTGTGCCGGGCGGTGGATATAAATCAACCCGATCAACGATCATTCGGTTCGGTTATTGAGCGGTTGAAGTATGTTTTTTTTTTGTATCCCTTCATGTTGGTGTATCCGTGTATATGGTACACGCTTCTCCATCGGCTACTGGCGCTCACCAAAGCGGGCCGGCCCATTGCCGGGTAGTTATCCGGCGGTTTTTGAGGTTGATGCTGTTGCCATCACGTTCAATGGTCATTAATCATGAATTTTATACGTTTCATTTGAAGGGTTTGGATCTAATTAGAAACCTCCAGCAGAGCGGTTCAAAATTCGAACCAGCCCTCCAACACCGGTCACAACGGGAACTTTATGATACCAAAACAAAAAAAAAAAAGGATATCAACCTCAACAAACGAAAGAGCACGAAAAAAAAAGCCCAGTGTAGACCCAGTTACCGGAACCGGTCCTAACATACACGCGTTCTGCGGTTAGCAGATGCAATGCTCGTAAAAGATAGCGGCGGACGAAGCAGTGTGGGATATCGTTTTATAAAAGATTTAGTACCATAAATAACGTTTTGTTGGGGGAAACAAGATTGAACTTTTGTGCGGCGATCTTTGTCATGGTGTGTTAAGTTTATTAGGTACTGGCCTTTGACCTTATTCTGTTGGCTCAATTTATAGCTTGTTAGGTTCGCGAAACTGGTGCACATTATTCGCTTTTAAGTGACACATGGTCTGGTACTGTAACGATTGTGTAAATTAACGCTTGGTTTGTAGTCGTCCTTTTGCTCCATACGCATCGGCACAGAAGCTCAAGTATTGCCGACATTATAAGAGTTAAAGGATATGAACACCCAACAGAAACATGATAGGCTTAATCGCCCATTAGTAGTAGCCTCTTTTTCATCTTTTGCGCATGTAAATTTTCTTTCAATTATCCGCTATCAAATAAGTGTTTGTCATAGCTGAGCAGATACTTACACTGTCGCTTCGTGTCAGCAAGATAATCAATCACGCGGGTGCAATCAATTCTCGATTAAATGTACCCAGGCAATTTGCCGCTTATTCCCATGAAACGTTTCAATGGCACAGTCAGTAGCATAAGCGATCATCAACCGATATGGGACGTGCAGTTTTGGGTTGAAAACTTGTGTTGTGAACATTTTTCAACCGTCTTAGCAACAACATTGGATTATTACTTATGCTGGGAAAAAATAATGTTACAAAAAAAAAATGTTTCTGACAAACATTCTTCTCCTCCGCACCAGCTGGCAGCTAGACTGGGCTGGGAGTGGGCTGGGGCTGTCATTTTACATCAACGGCTTGTCACTCAAAGTGTTGTTTGTTGTGTTCTTCCTCTTTGATCGGTGGCTTACAGTTTCAGGGATTTTAATATTACACCAACCTTATCGTTTATCATCAAAGCAAAAGCGGTCTAGTATGCACGTACTCGGTACGTTCTGGGAGTTTTCATTAAGTTTCATCTTCACACTGCTCGCTGTGCGCAGTGCAATGCTTGACATTTGTCTTCAATTTGTCTGCTAAATGCACTCTAGCCGCTTCGCCAAGCTGTCCTGAAGTAGACAGCGTCGGAATCAAATGACGGTTGATGGTTGTGAGAAACGAACAAAGTGACCTATTTGTGTGTGTGTGTTTTTTTTGTTTTGGTTTGCTTTCAGTTCTAGAACATACAGTAATAAAAACAAGTTACGCTGAAGCAACACTTGATTTCTAGATTTGCAAAAGCCATTTTTCTTCATCAACGGAAAACACTGTTTAATCCGATTTTTTTGCTGCATTGCTGTTGCGTACAAAGTACTGGGCGTCTCCATCAAATTATATTAGCGCTTAAGTATAGCGCATTATTAAGTGTATTGCTTCACAACAAACGTGCACAAACGAATGAAAACCAACGTGCAGGATCGATCGGTGAGGGAATTGAAACTCTGTCATTCATTTCACGGCTCCATGGTGCAGCAAACATTAACGAAACTCCCCAAAGACTTTGACGTTACTTTGACCAAATGTATACGCTAACGAACCGCGTTAATCGGCCCTTGATGAATATGGATAAACCTGCGTCCAGGCATCCCGCCAACCACCCTGCCTGCGTATAAGTGGACAGATATCCCTGACAGAGCAATTAGAAAAGTATACACAGCTGTTGCTGTGGATAGGGATATCCGTTTCATTTGGGCTATTTTGCTTACTTCGATCCCGTGCGGTTTCCGAAGGCCACTTCCGTCACGGGACTGACCGGAACACCCCAGGGATAATCTCGGACGGACGGGGTAAGTAATTTACATTTCGCTTCAACTTGGTGATTAGCTTTCGCTCGTCAGGTTTGTCGCTCTGGGGGCTTTGATTAGTATGCTAGCGGATCGTAAATTAACTCCGCATTCCGGCGAAAGAAAAAGGGTTCGATGACTGGCGAAGGATTGTGGGCGATGGGCAAACCGTTGGCCGGGTTCGAGATCGCGACTTTCAATTTACATCGCGTCGGTTCACTGGACAGCACTGAGTGGGGTTTTTTTTTTATTTTGTGGACAACGAATTAATCACCACCAAAAAGAAAAAAAACAGCCCCAAACAACCATGGCACGCACTGAGCGGCTAAACACATCAAACAACAAACAAGCGAAAACATGAAACGGGTGCTTTGAGCGGGAATTTTATTTCATTTTATTTGATATCGTTTGTATACATCTGCCACATTTGTACACCCACACAAGGGCACGCTCGTTACTTTAGGCTGTCTGATGTATGTTTTGAAATCTCACTGATTGATGTGTTTGTGCGAATGTGGTTTTGTAACGATTTTGCACGAGTATGTGGGTGTGAAATTATTTAATGAAGTAAAACAATAGACACGGGGCGGCTCGGTGGTGTATTTGGCAAAGGCGCCAGTTCCTAACACGACCGGACCGGGTTCAAATCCCATTCGGATCGTCCCCCCGTAGCATGGTCTGACTAGCCTGCTACGTGGTAAAATTAGTCTAATACGGCCTGGTCCGTTCTAACATAGTAAAAAAAAAAAAAAAAACAATAGACAATTTTTTAAATTTGGTTAAAAGTTTTACGAAAATTAGGCTGCGCTTAAATTTATTCAATATGGGATGGTCAGAGAAGTTTAAATTGTGGTATTGATATTGAGCTTTTAATTAACATTTTAAAGAAAGTGACTGTAAGACCAGCATGTGGTTATATGCACTGATTTATAAAGAGTATATAATTTCGTCGCTCGTGGCTATTTCGTCGTTAATACAGCCCTAAAAGTTGTATCGAAGCATAGCTAACGATAATCCAAAAAAAAAAACACGTCATCCTTTATGGTACAATGATTGACTAAAACCGTCCGCAAAGATAATAAAACCCTTCGACGAGTGACAATGTTACAAAAAGTGTGTTTCGCTTTCCTGGAAGAATGGCGCTGATTCCATATCACTTGCAAAGCAAATCACTTTTTGCTAGCAGAAGGCAAGAAACAAAACAACGACAAAAATCTGATACCTAATAGACAAGATAATCCATCCCGCACAGAGAAAGAGAGAGAGACACACACACACATAAAAAAGATTGGGAAAAACGTAAAAGATCCTTGCCAAGGTGTAAACAACTGTACCATTAGTGCTGATTAAAAATGCAGCAGACACTCACGAAACACTACTCTCGAACATCCATCGGCGCAACGAACACGAAACGAGCAGGCTTCTATCACAGACCCGTGCCCGGTATGGTGCTGACACTACAGATTGAAGCTGATTGACGTGCAGGACGCTTTTGCAAGAGTGTCGTTTCGCATGTCGTTAGTTAATTTTATAGTCAGTGGCCTCACCTGACTGGTGACGAAGGCAGGTGACAACGTGATTCGGCAAGGGATTAGAGCATTTTCAGCACTATCAATGGGATGGAGTCCGGGATGTCTTTTATCTTCAACCTGTGGCACGAATGAATAAATCACGTTAGCATCTGGATCAAATTATCAATCCCTCGTCAGCTCTCTGCACTAATATGCTAATAAGTTTGGAGCAAAATAAAAACCGCTTTAAAGAGACATCCATTCAAACGAATACGTTGAAACATAAAGGAAAACTATACTGCACTTAATGCATGAGCCATCCAATTCGAGCCCTTGATAAACTATTATTATTCGCTACGGTTTTGGCATGATTCATTTAAAACGATGATTTTTTGTACGATACTTTCGGTGGGCAAGCGTCCATAAATGAAACACTCGTTTGTATCACTGACAGTTATTATGGTGCATGAAAACAACAACCCAGGCCACCCATAAACCCGGAAGTCAACAGCAGTATAGGCGCATTCCTGCGCTTCGGAGCGCAAAGAATTCTTTCATCAGCACAGAAATGGTATCAAAAAAAAAAACGCACACAAACACCCGGACATAGAAAGAAAAGCATTCTGCCCACTCTGATGTTGATTTATTATTCCAAAGTAACACTGTTTAAACAAGCTTACGGCAAAGCGTACGGGAGGTTTTTGCATGGGGTTGATGGGCAGCCATCGCAAAACATTCACACCAGATCCCTCGTCCTCTCTTTCTTTCTCTCTCTCTCTCTCTCTCTCTCTCTCTCTCTGTGTTGAGTACTGTGTGGAGTGAAGTAATGGTGCAATGTGGAGATAAACCGAACTGAAGGAAATGAATCGAGCAGCAAGATAAGAAGAGAACCAAATGCCAAAAAAGAACGCTCCCGTAGAAGCTATAGACAATGTGTTTGCCTGTGCGAACGGTTAGCCTTTGGGTTATTGTTGTTTCCCTTTTTTTTGTTGGATTCCACCGATTTTAATGCAGTCCTGCTCGCTTGCTTTCCCCAAACAAATGGGTGGCCCAGATAGCGATGATGAATGTTTATGGTTAGGAGGTTAGTTCAAACTGGGAATCAAAAATTAATTTTCAGGAAATCATTATGCACATCGCAAAGGACGGGGACACTACCAACGCGGAACTTGTTGATTTAGGGTTGGGGCAACAAGAAAACACGACTTAAGAAACGGTACGAAGAAGGAATGGGAACCGTTGAGCAGTGCGTGACGGGGAATAAGTTGTAAACCGCCCCAAAATCTGTACCCTAATTGAAGCTTTACATCGGGCTGGGCTGGTGCTGGGATTGAAGCTTAAAGCAATGAAGAATTTTATCCGTTTTATGCTCCTATAAATCAAGGTACGTGCATTTTTTTGTTTGTTTGTCTGGTGGCAAAAGCATAATTTTACAGCCAACGATAACGAACGGAAAATAAATAAAAATCAATAAATATCCTAAAACCTCACGTGGCACCACTAAGTACGGTATGGCGTGGAACTTGAAGAGTCGATTTAAAATAAAATTCCCCCCCAGCCTTCACACACACATACACGTAAGACTTTCTCTTAGACAACAATCTATGGCAAACTCCCACGTGGCCACCGCGTAATGATCGAACGTTGATGAAGCGTGAAAAGAAGAAAATTTTCGAACGATATGTAAATATGTGTCGCTCGTTACTGTTGACTCGCGCGTCACCGTGAAGAAGTTCCGCCGTTTCGCGAATGATGGAATGTTTCGCCAAAAAAAGAAAACCCCCACAACCAAGCCTTTTGCCGGTACGATGGCCAACATACCTGTTTCGCATCTAAATGAATGCTTCCACCGGATGCGCAAACCCTGTGCATGCGCTATGCGCCTACTTGCGCTCCCAATTCATCCCAACCTCAAACTCAATCAACCCAATGTCCCGATACGGAACGTACCCGGTGTTTGGTTGGGTTGTTCCTGTAAACAGCACCCAGTGCCAACACCAAATTTGGCCCACAAACCATGGTCGCTCGCTCTCTCTCTCTCTCCCTCTCTCTAGTCGTTTTGGCAGTTATTACGGGTCGTGGTGGTCCTAATTTTCGCACTCACTCGTTTACACTCACCAGTTGTTACTGGTGAATGCCCGGGCGCACTGGGTGGAATGTTTAATAATAAATAGGCCGCTTTTCCCGCCCTTTTGCGTAATGTAATGCAAATGGGGTGGTGTTTTCTTTTTCCTTTATTTTCCACCTTCACCGCATCCTTCGCGAATCATTTTTTTTTTCACTTTAATGCCGTGGCATTAGAGGGCGCGTAGAGTAGGGCCAACGTCGGTCGGGCGTCGGTCTGATAATATCAAAAGCAGGTATGAAAGTTGAGCCTATTAGAATGCAAAACGGTGATTATGGTACCTAGGGTACCGTCCGCGTACACCGGTATGCACGCTTTGTACGCTGGGCGTCAACGTTGAACAAATATCTTAATTCAAGACAACAACACAACGCACCCGTTGATGGATGGGAAATTTGCGCATTTGCTAATGAGCAAGAATATTCAAACGACAGGTTACGCCTCATAACAGCCCGGGTGAAGAACTTTCTGCTTAAAACAGACCAAATAAAGCAAGCAACAAAGAGTAGCAACAAACTCACTGGCAGAAACTCCACGTCCACGAAAACGGTGCCATTACGTACTTACGCCGTGGAAACTCTGACTGACTCGACATTGATGAAAATGCAAAAAAAAAGGCGCAAGAGACAAACAGACACTGCCGTTGATGATGCCAACTGATCATCATCATCGGTGGTGGTTTTGTTTTTGGCGGGGAAGATAAAGTCGAAATGCGATTGGTAGGAACTTGTTGAATCGAATCCGACCGTTTGCTCGGTTGTGGATGGAATCGTGGTACAGATATGCACTGGTGTGTAATGTCAATAATGTGTTAATTGACGGTGTGTTACAACACTTGCTTACCACTTGTTACCGCGTACGCACGAAATGTTCACGTTGCGTACAATAATCTACATAAAATAAATGGAAGCAGATTAAACAGCAGCGTGAGTTACGCACAAAGTTGGTGCGTGCAAAAGCTCCAACTATTTGCTAGAATGTAAAATAATCATCCTTTTTCGCCATCCTTGCCACTTCTCCTTGTTGTTCTCTCCCTCCTACCCCACTCCATTTGTGGGGGAGGGGGGAGGGGATGGAAACAGATCCATCGCGCAAGTTTACAGCTTTCAATTAGGCGCTCAGGTAGGGTATGGCGCATGGCGATGCCTAGGGAGATAGGTTTTTTTACCCAATGTACCTCATTTTATTTGGTGCTCGTGAAATAACGCTGTTTATAAGCTGATACTGGTTCTTCAATAAATTCCATATTTCATTACATATTAAAAATTCAAACACGGTATCGTCGCGCTGCCGCGGTTAGTGAGATGGGCAAACGCAGACAACCGAACCGGGAAATCAATTTTCCGTCCCTCGATCAAGCATAACTATTTACGACCGGTGATCGGTGTTAAGTTGGATGTGTGTGTGTGGATGGGTGGGCTTTTTTGTTGCTGCTTCATTGGAAAGTGATATTGCAACTACCGTGCTGTAATTCATGTAGATTTTTGGAAGCAAAAATAATGTAATCGCTTTTAGTGAGCATTTGAGGAAAAGGGAATAGAAAGTGAGAATGGAAAGTGTTTAAAACGGTTTTATCGTTGCTGTTATTGCAAATAGCTAAAAAATGGCTTTTCGCTTGAAAGGGGATGGTAAAGAGTAAATGACTTTAATGGAATGTCGTTATAATACTTATTGATTGAATGTAACCTTAAATATTTTGTTATATTATACACTATAGACGCTCGTTTCCCTTGAATTTAAATATTCAATTCCACACAATGCCCTAGGAAGCGGTTCTGTAGCAATTACTGATGAATTAATTAACACTTTTTAAGGTTTTAAACATTTTTTTAGTCCTTGAACTTGTTACATTCAGCTTCACGAAAGGACATCAGAATCAAAAAGTTAACTTCGTCCTATTTGAAGTCAGTTATATTATATGTCCTTTCTATGTTTTAATCCTAAGTGCTGATCTTCAAAAACTTAGAGGTTTCTGTAAAACAACACAGAAGACGAAATTGAGTTTGTTTCCACCATAATGATTTAAAGGCGTTTAAGAAGCTGTTAACGAGTAGCGTTTCTTGCGACTGATGCCGAGTCGAGATTGCAGAACGAAATCTTTGTTGCAAAAATCTGCGATGGATGATATGTTTTCAATTTCTGATGCAGAATATACTAATTGGAGCTTATAACGATCAATCTTCAAGTGATCAATCAAGAACAATCAAGATTAATACTGCTGCTACTCTTAAATAATTCAATTTTTAAGAGTGTCAATATTTTCTCTCAGCCTCTCAGAGAGTCTCGCCGAAGATGATAAGCCGAAGTGAAACAACAAAAATGATGTGGAAGTAATTTGAGAGATCTTGAGCTGGAATTATTCTTCCTCAAGTTATGAAACCAGAGAGATAGTGCTGTATACTATTTACGCGTTTATTACTTCATTTCCAAAGTTTGATAGGTAACTTCTGCAGAAAAACCGTGGAATACTTGTCCTCCTTCTTTCGTTGATCGCCAATCTAGTCTCTATCCATACATCATTCCAATGTTGCAGATGCATTGAGCTCACATAAGTGCATTCCGTCCACATTTTGTCAATGAATAGTAACCCAATTGGCTGAGCATAGTGACCCGATGGTCTGGTAGAAAGTTCTTAATACTTTGAACAGAGTTAGTATCCCCATACATTTTATAGACAAACCTAATCTCCATTGGCCAACGATGATGAGCTCATTCGGTTGGGGGAAATTTCAAAAACTATTTTGAACAATACGCGTTCCTTCTTTTTTCAGTTACTTTAGGATATAGAACACTTTTGCTCTTTAACATAATGTCATTCTAGCTCGTTCCTCTCAAAGCTGGGAAAAAATCTTATTATTTTTATCAAGAAAGCTAATAGTCCTTCCAATGTGGGAAATACTGGTTCTGTCATGAGAAAAGCCATCAATGCTATGACAATCTTAATGTTGACTGTAGTCTTGACTTCTAATGTGACCAGTAGTATTAAACGAATATTGAAAAAAGTGTCTTGAACAATTATTGTTATTATTTCCTCGAATGTTGTAAAAAGTTCTGACGAAGGAATCGAATACACAAGATGTCAGTAGTGAAAAGCTTGCAATTTCATTGAACATCAGACAATGATTTTTTATTTGCTTTATTGCTTTAATTTATTTTTTTAGTTGCAATTTACCTCTAGTAAGCGGAAGTGTCAAGTTTAGTAAAAATTTACAAATATTGTTCAAAGAAAACTAACGACAATGACGAGCAAGCTTTCTCAGAAATTACTTTCGACAGAAAATGGTCACAATTCTTTTATTTTGAGGGTACAGTAGACGGAACCACAATCGAGGTTGATATTTGTTTAGTCATGATGCCATTCCTGTTTAGTGAAGCAGATGAAGTAATCATGGTTTAGACGCTTCTATTCAACTTTAGCACCATTGTATCGAGCGAGTGAACCGTGTAACTTGCGCATCTTATTCATGGTTGGCATTACCGACAAATACTTTTGCTGTAAATCCTCTATCAAAACATCTCATCGGTTCTTTTTCTCCTGTTGTCGTTGTGGTGTGCTTCGGTGATTGGCCCGATGGTGGTCTTGGGCAGATTAGTAATTATGAAACATGTTCCGTGATTCGTTCCGCTGACAAATTAACTCCCGACCAGTCCCAGCGATGGGAACTGTGGTGGTAAAGGAAAACATATTAAAGAAGCGACGACCACGAGCACCATCGTTTTTGGCCGGTATTTGTTCCCACACTGGTCACTTAAGTAATCACTTAAGTACACAATTGTGTTTTGTATAAGCGCACACACCCACCCACACACACACATACACGCAACCGGTCAAAATGGGACCGGATTTGGTGTCGTTCGTTTGTCAAAGCCGTGATGAACGGTGATGGATCTGAGCATCCATCGGCGGGTTCGCTGGCATGCTCGACCTTGGGCCGGCGGATTGCTTTCTAGGCAAATACAATTATTTCAATCTTATCTAGCAGCGCGTGGAAGCCGGTTGCATGGCTTTGCGAGTTGCTTTCATGTCCGTATCGTACCGGGCACCTCTTAACATAACGCCCGCCCGAAAACCCGTGTTGAAGTCGAAGATGAGAAGCACACCATTCAATGTGCTGTTATGTTATGTAGCGATTTGAAAGCGTTTTCGCATTTCTTTTTATTTTGTAGTGTGTATTTTTCTCTCCTTCTCTGTCTCTCTCCCTCTCTTTCTCTCTCTTTTTATCTCGCTGGTCGCTTCCTTCATCCCAAGTCCAAAGCAAATCGGTTCGCTCCGTAACAGTGAGCATTTTGGAGCACGGTGAGGTGGCTGTACGACGTGAATCAATCACTTACGGAAACTTATGGAAAAGCTATTTCATGCTACTCAATCAACTGATTGGCATGGTTTTTATTTATATTTGAGCATTGATGCTGGCAGGATAGATGTTTTCTTTTCTGGTTGTTGCTATTGTTGCTTTGCGTTCTGTTTTTTTTTGTGTTGCTAACCCAAACTTCAACTTTTAACGATGAACGGCATCGGGGTGCACGTTTTGCTTCATGGTCAAAATCTGTTTACAATCGGTAAACATAATCTTAATTAAACAGTGTTCGATTTTCTGCAGAAAAGCTTAACATTTCCGAGATGTGGGGTGGTTTTTGTTAAAGCTTTTTCAACTAATTGCAATCCTTGCATCGTTATAATGTATAGCAAACATTTTTCATTTCTGCAGTGATGTTTGGGAGAAAAAAACATTTAAAATGTAACAAAAAGCTTCATCAGCAACAAAAGCATATCAGAAATACATTTGCAACGAACATTCTCAAATAAACAAAAATAAGTTAAATCAATCACGCAAACGAACAATTTCGTACCTCAACTTAAGCATGCCAATTGATTTCTTCAAGTCCCGGACTCAAATCTCAATGGTCATTTCATGCCAGTTCGTGTGAAAGTTAGCCGTCTGCTCAATCTCGCCTACTTTCGTACGATCATTCCCAGCACGGCCTGTGCCCGGTTAAACTAGGTCACGAAATTCTCGATCTCCCAAGCGTTTCCCCGTTAAATAATTTCCGATACACCGGTCTTTATTTTTCTCATCAATTATGTGTACAGCAATGGGTGGTGCAGGCCGTTGGTTCACTCCCCCCCCTCCCCTCCCCCGGCTAAGCAAACCCGCTTTCTCGTTTGCTAATTTATAGTTCAAACTTTTCTGATTGAAATCCCCACCGTATCCCGGATGCGGGAACCATGCGCTGAGTTACGCCAGACTCCATTTTGCTCTCCGTGCTTGACTTTGGGCAAATGCTGCTCACTGCAGAAAAACGGAATTCACTGCATTTTCAAAATGCAGTTTTTGTGAACTTTTCTGTGTGTTTGTGTGGGAGGATTTTTTTCTGATCCTTTTCCTGCTTTGATTACTAAATGAGCAGATCCTTGCCGATCGAAAGTTTGCCAACTGGCCTCGCAAAGGACAGAATAAATTGCTCCGAAAGGACACAAACACACTAACAGATACACACACACACACACACACACACACACACACACTGGGAATCCCTTCACCGGACACGGAAAGAAGCGAATGGTTGCAGTGAGACGTTAATACGGTTTCGATGAAGTTTTGCACGAAAACGTTGTTGCGTCAAAGCGATTGGCAGGAGGAAGAAGGATTTTACTGTGGAAATTGTGCAAAATTGAAAAGACGTGAGAAACAAACAACTGTTGCCGGAGGGCTAATTTATTAGTTCCGGTACGAGCTAACCGGGCGCTTTGGTCAGCTTTCCGTTTCCCGATTGCCAACACGCATTGCAACCACTGCTTATTGGGACGGACGGACGGGCGTTTGTTCGGGTGCTTTTGGCCTTGGCTGGCCGAAGCACTCACAAACAATGCTATAAATCTATGGCGTAAGACGACGTAATGAGCGTACCGGTTTGATTAGTAACGGATTGTTGTTTTCCAGCTCAATGCACGTTTTCTACAGTGGTGAACTAGTGTACGACCAGTGTGTCGTATGTTGATTTGGGATGGAAATCGCTTACATCGCATGCTTATTTTAACATTACGCTGCTTGTTAATAAATATGATTTGCGTTGTTATTCAAGAGAATTTTGTTTACATGGGCCATAATTAATTTACTTCATAAAAACTAAAAACATAGATTCGTTGGGTTTTGCATTTCCATTAACATTTTTGATAACCCATGTACACAGCCTTTTGAATAATGTACATAAATAGTTATGTTTTTTAGATTTTGCATTACGGAAAAATCCTAATTTAAGAATAAAATACTACAGTACAAAAAATAGTTTAAATAAAAAAATGCAAAAAATCATTTCCTAACAATTGGTTTAAAAATTCTGTACAAAAACATAACACTTTACTATTTTAAAGTACAAATAAATATTTTTAACATACAAAATTAAAAGATTAATGGGGGTTATTGACACAATCAGAATGCATTTAATTTGTTTCATCTTTGTTCTGTTTTTAATTTTATTAACATTTGAAATCATTTGGGTTTAGTTTATTATTGTGTGAATCTATTTTTACTAAACATTGCATATTGTTATTTCAACATTCTTATTTTTAGTTTAATATTTTTGCATTGATTACTGCGTTTTTGTTGAAAAGATTAGAGTTGTAATAATATTGTTCTAAATAAAAAAGATAGCATTCTAGGCCATGACAGACATGAACTTTACATGAAATAAGAGCAAACGAAAAACACTGTTGAAACTATTTTATATGCAACAAGTAATTTTAGAAAAAAAGCTATTCTGGATTAAAAGAACGGACTGTTCATAAAACAATTTGTTGCTGGCTGCTTCGAAAGCAAAGATCTTTGATCAATTTTACATGCATTGCTAAGCACACCACACGTCGTAGCATCAGGCGGAAGAGACAGCTTTGAAATCACCAGAGCAACCCCTATCGAGTGCTAGGAGTTCTCTTTCCGTACGGTTTATCGCCACAGGGGATGGCAGCACGGTACATCCAATCAACCTGCCCGATGTCAACTATCAGTGAAACCGATGACTTGGAAGTAACAAGGTTACCGTTTTTCTTTTTACAGAGTTGCAAGGCTCTTTTGAAATGGAAGCACACGGCCAACTACGCCAACGCTTGGCGATTGACGAGAATCTCAAGCCGAAGGTAACACATCTCATTCTCGAAGCCCTTCCCCTGAAAGGGCAAAAGATTTGAATGGATAGTCGAATGGCGAATGCCGGCATACCGGCGAGCGGTCTGTGTCATGGTTAGCTTCCAGAGCAGAGAGCAGCAGCGAGAAGACGGTTCACCGAAAACTTCACTTGCCTCGTTGGCCCTTTTGCTTCCCAGAAAACTGCCACTATTCCTCTTGTCACGTTTGCTCTATAAAAAGCTCATTATAGCAATAACGCAACCGCAACGGCAGCCGACCGCATCCATTGCACTGGGCTGCTAGGGCAACGACGACGACGACGACGTCTCTTTTTTTCCACGTGGCGTAACCGTACCGTATCGTGGTACCCACGGAACACCATAGCAGCCGCCAACGCGTGCGGAAGTGTGGAAAGAAAATGGCCGGCTTAGCAGTCCTTACCTTGACAAGAAAAGTGTTGATCTTGGCCGGAGGCGCTCGTTCGAACATATTTCGCCCTCGACGGGTCTGGTCGCGTTTCGGGTTACACGTCTAAAAGCCACCAGGTTTAGTCTGGCCCGCTTAAGCCTCCGTTGAGCCGGACGAACGGCCGGAACGGAATGCTGGGCGCTGGATGGTGAAAACGACCAAATCACGGCACAACAAAGTATCCCTGGATCAGGCTGAATAGCGGACAGGCGTCATGCCTCGTGTGAAGGTGCAACCGACCGAACGGATCCGGGGCCGCATCGAGGGTGAAATAAAACACAAAGCAAAGCAGAGAGAGAAAAAAAACACAAACGAAATGCTCTGAATGGCGCGAATGAACTTTACAGGGACCTGGATAATGATGATCAAACATAGCCTCTCGGTACGTTTGACACCATTGTCAGCTGACAATGAACGGTGGCGGAAGAACAACATCGTACTTCGAATGGCTGACGAGTGCGAGTGCGAGTGTTAATGCGAAACCTGCGAGACAACAAACAATAGTGAGTAATGCAATTGTTTGCGAATGTCTGTTGACGACAGACTAACCATCAACCGTCGAATGGCGTCGTGCCCTTTTTCTCTTTTCTTTGTTGCACTCGTCTTCCTCTTTTGGTTGATTGGTTGAGTGGCATCGGGAGTTAGGAACTTCAGGGCACGAAGAAAAAATCACAAAAAGCAGCGTGAAAGGCCACTTTGTGCTGAACCGGAATGTACTCATGTGTGCGGTACGAATTCCGGGAGTGATGCGAGTTTTGCCGTGGAGTCACATTTCCACATCGCCGGTCGCTTTATGTGCCGTGCAGCAACGACGCCGTCATTGTTAACGCAGGAAAAATGGCGAACATTATGGAGATTTTACGGTGGTATTTTGAACTGTGGCACGGATTTGTTGGTTTGATGCTTGGTTTTGATAGTGCCGGTCCTGGCGCTCGACAGTTCAAATCGTAGTCAATCAATGGGACAAATATGCGCCAAGTTCGTGCAAAGTATTCGGTGTCCCTTTTTTTTATGTACAATGAATTTACACATTGAAACTGTGAGCACGTTTGCTGTTAACTTTTGTTACCAAGTGCCCGGTTGCCAATTCCTTTGAAAACCTATAATCGTTTTAAACATTTAAACCCTTGATAGAAGAAATGTAGTATATATGCGTTATGTTGCCGGGGATAAAGTTAATAATGAGTAGAATATTATTACGTCCGTGTTAAGATACTCGAAGCCAGAACGCGAACTGCGTCACCAATAATCATTGAAATTTACAATTAGTCTTATTTAGAAATCTTTAAACCACTCATACGTTTAAATCTGTTATGATAATCCATTCATCAAACAGCTGAACTGTATGGATCATATATTATATTATCAAATAATCATAATATACAGTTTTAAGAACTGTGTGTAACTATTGTTTAATTTTATAGAATCTGTGTGTAATTATTGTTTAATTTATTATGTTATTAATACTTTTACATTTATTCTCAAATAGTAATTTATTAGTTTTTTAGTAAATAAATCACCTTTTTTTATTAAGTTTTTAAGAAAAATAATAACTTGTGCTGTTTTTTTTTGTTTTGTTTGGCTATTTTCAGGTTGCCATGTGGAATTTATTGAACTTATTCTAAATCTTGATTTTGATTTTATCATTAGATCTTTCAATAACACACTATTAGTTTATTCATATAATTTAACTCGTTCGTCCTTCACATTCATTTGAGCATCATTCTTAGCATCCTATTGTAAGTGACTTGAACACTACAATTGTTTTGTCATTTGATAGTTTTAACGAAAAAATAGTTAAGGATAATGAGTTTGTATTGTTAGGCACATCTTCTATATAATTCATGAATATAGTCAGAGGAATATTAGTATAGGATTGATTTTATCTCATAAGGTTTAAGCTAATAAAAATCTTAATATGTAAGACATAATTTTGTGTTGGTGATGATCTTTCACGAATGTGGACGCGAAGAAATAAAACGGAGAATGTACACATTATGAAAGGACTGAGATGTATGCCCATTAATTGTAAGTATATGAATGCGACGATCGATCACAATTGGTTGGTTAAAAACAATTTCAGTTGTATTCTTAATCCTGGTTGGGTTTGATACGCATCTTCAGGAATGTATGTGCATCTTCATCTTTTACGACTATCCTAAATAGTCCTGATCTTCTCTTTCTTCAATCACTTAGAACACATATCTATTTGGTGGTGGAAGTTTTACCATTTTCTTGATGGGGGTTGAATTGTTGACAATTTTATGCATCTAAAAACCATACCAACCTGATACTTCTCAGAATTATTATAATGATGGGACACTATTTGCGTGATATCAAAATCAGATCAAAAAGAAACATTTTTAGTGTAGTGTACATTACCTTTTTGATATTGATTAAACTAAACTTAAACTGCCAAAAATCGCTCGCACCACTTATCATGCCGCATGTAAATGTTACGCAGCTACCCCAACTGCAACATACTTTGTTCGAAGTTTGTTTATTAAAATCCAACCTTTGCCACGATTGTCAGTCAGCAAAACGTTAAATAAACGAAACCACACCCAGCCACAGGCGCATCCCTGTTTTCCCCATCACCATATTCTCGAGTGGTTTATGTGACAGCGAATAAATGAACCGTATTTATCATTCATTCATACCCTGAGCTCTACCCGGTCTACCCAGAATGTGGGAATGTTTGGTGGGAAAAAATACTTTTCCAGCTTTCACATGCATATTAAAATAGCCTTCAAAAATGTGTGGTGCGGAATGATTTTGGTCGGTCGAACAGATGAAAAAGAAATATAGAAAAAAACACATCCAGCACCAACCATACGGGTAGAATCTGTCACAATAAAGTTTAGCAATTCGTAACTATTGTTTTGTATTCCCACTTGAGACAGTTGTTTCGGTTTGGCACTGGGGCAAATGTTTCGTTTTGTGCATTCTTTTGAATTGAATCCATTTCTATCAAATGGCGCTGTGTTTCTTTCATTTTGTTTGTTTATTTACCCTTTACCTATTCTCGTTACCTCCTGCTGCTAAATAATATTCGCCCTAATATGAGTGTTGTTCGAAACTAATGATACGATTTGAAAACAATCATCGATGAAATGTGGCCCAACCCTGTCAAAAGGTGTGAAACGGCAACGCAGAGAAGCAGAGATCGAACTCTCATTTATCAATACTTGTGAAGCGAACTGTGGAAGGTGGAATTGAACCTGGGGAGGCCAAAGGCAGACGAATGTCGGCAGACTGTTGACACATTTCTCTGGGGCACAATTTTGATTTCGAGACCCGGAGCAGGGACATTCCTTTTCAGAATGAATCCACTTGCTGCTGGGAAATGTGTGAACAGGGTATGGTAAATCGGACCAAGAGGCGATCGAACTTTGCTGAGTGTCAGCTCTCCTTTCTGTCTATGGGAGTGTGTCTATGTGCGTGTAAGAATTTGAAAAATGATTCTTTCAATACGAACCGATTGGGGAATCGAGGGAAAAAAACACCACTGGAAGCTGGAAGATCCTTCCGCTTCTTGTGGGGGTCCAAGCGAAAAGAAAGGAAAAAAAGTTGCCGGAATGTAAGAACTATACCGTGGGAGCAGGAAGTATGGGACAAACTTGTGAAAAGTAGCAGCACGATACTGCAAAAGATGTACGTATCAGGTGAGAAGGTTCATGAAGTTTCCGTCGAAACTGTAGTACGCCATGTGCACGCCATGTCCTAGGCGGAAGATGACGGTTTTACCGAAGTTTCACCGCATAACTCGATCTTACTGTCGACATGTGTCGGTGTAATAGAGTGGTTACGTTTTGTGTGTTCAATGCATGTAATAGTTTTATGATTAAGGAGAAAGAAAAATTGAAAGCAAACAATTGTGGTTTGTATTTTTTGAGGATATTTAAGGTTGGGTTTTTTTCTTGTCGGAGAGTTTACATTGAAATTTGTTCAAACAGATTTGGTTTTTTGAAAACGGTAGAAAAACGTCATCAGATTTGGAGTAACAATGAGACATCTATTTAAGAACCGATTTTAAAAATATTAGAAAACGGCAAATAAAAGGCAATTTTGGAGTAAAGGATGGTAGACAGTGCAACAGAATGAAACTAATAAAAAGAAGAGTTAAGTAAGAATCAATGTTCAAATTACGAAGCTCCTATTCTATTTTTAGGGTAATATTTTGTTCAATGGTAATGAATTTGTTTCATAATTATTTTACTAAAATGTAAATTATGTTTATGTTTGTTTTATATTATTTTTATTTATTATTGTAACATATGAGGTTTCAAGGGGTTTTTTCGAGTACCAGAAATATTTTATCTGTAAAAATTGAACGAAAATAAAGATTACAAAAATTACAAAACCAATTTTAGACTGATAAGGACAATAAACTTACAGAAATCTGAAACGGCAGTACACCAATGCATATGATATGAAGATGCTGAGCATGAATATAAAAATGCTCCACAAAATGGCTTCATACGGAAACTCCTCAACTTCAGCGTAATCACCATCAACATCATACTCATCGTCATCGCCATAAAGTAAGGGAACCGCTGATGCGGACGCTCTGGCTGGGCTGGACTGTGCGTTTAAATCATTGGTTCGGGTTGTACACTTGGCAGCAGTTGATTCCTCACTTTTGCTCGCCTTCGGGTGGCTGCGCTGTTCCGACTTGTCGATATATTCGCGTAGCACCTCGAGCATCCGTCCCCGAGTTTGTTCCGTCACGGGAAGATTCGGGCCACCGTAAATCATAATCCGTTTGCGAATTTCTTCATTGGACAGTGCGTCCAGCACGTCCGACACTGCATGGCGCCTGTCGGTCATCTTCAGTATGCCGGTGCTCCTGATGTGCACGATGTTTTTGTTTGGCCAGGTATTTGGTGGACGGAAGTTCCAACTGATGAATAGAGTTTTTCCTTTCGGTAATGCAATTGCGATTGTTAGCTATGCTGTGCCTGACTGCGATGACTTTGTATTCCACAGCCTGCTTATTTATTCAATTCTGCTTGCTATGTGATTGCTAACAAACTTTCAACAGCACAGTAGGGAAGATTAAGTATGAAAAAAATAGATCATTGTAAATGAAAGTAGTATGAAAATAGAAAAGATTTTTGAAAAATAGATGATAGATAGAGTGAGAGAGAGAGAGAGAGAGAGAGAGAGAGAGAGAAAGATAGCCGATAAAATAGAAATGTGAAATGTAAAATCTTTCCCGCATTGAATACAATTGAATGCAGATCTGCAGAGCAAAGGTAATCTAGGAAACGCGACGGGACATTCGGCTTTGATCCAAATGCCACACACGAGGTCACACTGTTGCGCGCCGTTTCGTTAGCCCGTACCCTATCCTTGAGGTTGATATTGCATTACACAAAACAGTAGGCCATGTGCCGCGTAGATATTGCATTACCAACCATGCTGGGCAGAAGTGACCGATGAGATGGTGATTAATTTTCTGCCATCCATATCGCGTAGGCCGATCTCTGTCAAACAGTGCTCTGCATAAGCTCCGATTCCACCGAGACGGCTTGTGTCATGCTAGAAGATGTACCATTGGGCAACCTTGCGGCCAGTTTGCCCCCGGGAGCGGTGTACGTGTTCTTCATTTGCACATACAAGGTAATACTCATTATCTCGCCGTCTTAGCCGTTTATCATGAAAATGAATGTGACAAATATTCCATTTATTGGGTCCGATCCGCTTCCGCAGAANCATATCGCGTAGGCCGATCTCTGTCAAACAGTGCTCTGCATAAGCTCCGATTCCACCGAGACGGCTTGTGTCATGCTAGAAGATGTACCATTGGGCAACCTTGCGGCCAGTTTGCCCCCGGGAGCGGTGTACGTGTTCTTCATTTGCACATACAAGGTAATACTCATTATCTCGCCGTCTTAGCCGTTTATCATGAAAATGAATGTGACAAATATTCCATTTATTGGGTCCGATCCGCTTCCGCAGAATTTGTGGAGTTGTCAGCCATGTTTGACCTCAAAGGCACAGCGTGTATACGGAACGTTGTACATATGCGCATATTTAGCGGCGATTGGAGCTCTAGCTGGTCCGTGCGCCCGGTGAGAAATCGACCGTTATGACAGGATAGAAGTAATTTTACTCTTGCGTTATTAACTACATTCGCAAAGCTTACTGGAAGTGGAATTAATTAGTATGTTGTGGGGAAATTGGAACCTGATATTGAAAATGGTCACTATTTAATGATTTGTGGCGTTTAGATAAGGAGAGTTGTTGGTATTTTCTAAACAATTATTTGGAAAAATATTGATTTACGAAAAAAAAACATTAATTCCCAGCTACTCCTTCAAGCCAGTAAAGAACATAATGTTAATAAATGTTTAAATGCTGGCGACTTTCCTGTTATTCATATCCAACAGAGTGTAAAACTTGCATTCTTTCAGCTACTTTTGCACAAGTGCTTCCGATGTCCCGTTCTCCAGCCTTCCAGTGCCATCCAGTTTCCGACGGGATCGTTTTGGGTTCCGGACTACTCTTTTGAAACCACAGCTCAAGTGAAATGGCTGAATGGCACGTCCCTAAAGACGGCTTCAGCAAACATATTTTGCGTTTGACAGGTTAAGAGTGTAAAAGCTTTGCTTTGAAAATGGTCGTTCCACTTTTCACCTTTAATGAATGTGATGAATAGTGGATGTGCTCACTTGCAAGCTGCTCATTCAGGAATTGCACCTATGGGAATGGGATTTGTGAATAGGACGCTGGCTGAATAGCAGCTGAATGATGCTGCAGGGCCCGTTTAACCGTGAAACAGACGTTTATTTATGACGGTGTCACATTAATGCTGGTACAATACTTTCCAGGGAACACGGCTGAGGGGATGGAGACGGTGATGCTAAACAGATCCGGACGTCAGACAAATGGGATGAAAAACATGCACACAATTTCTGCAGATCGATGTGCAAAAACTGTCATTCCATGTTGAATGTATGTGTACGACACGAAAGTTTATTTTTAAAATATTAGTTTAATATTTTTTCGCCATATATTCTGTAATTAAATATAATTTAATAAGTACTAATGGCAATTATAATTTCTATGCAAATATATTATATTGTAGGTTATGTTAGAATATTTGATTGGAAACCGTAGTCGGGTCAGATTTTAAAGGTAAATTTAAAAGTTACAGATTTTTTTTTAATTTTAGTTATAGATTAGTTATTACTCGTTTTGCTGCCAGAACAAATCATACCAAACAAATAATAGCTTGAACTAATGGATTAATAACCCAGCTGATACACGTATTCAATTTTGTTGTGTTCATCATGGCTGAATTACTGATCATTAAATATTTACATCTAATAACTTAAAGCAAACCTAAAATAGATGTGCGGCTTGGTCGTTCTACTGAAAATAAAACAATATAAATAAAAATATACTTAAAATATAACTGTTAAGAAAAACACAAATTTTTAATGTTTATTAACGGTAAGCGTGATTCAATATTTATTCTTTCTTCCTTGTTGCATCCTCACGACTTAAAACTTCGATTGCAACTGACGTTATCCTGTGATCTTTCTCTTATCCTACACACACACTCTCTCTCGCTTAACATTAACAAATCAGCTTGGGAACTTGGTTTTAATTTGAATATTTAAAATCACTTGTAGCACTTTTAAAATCTTATTCTAATAAATATGTTAAACGTGTTTTTAAATGCCATTCAAATTTCTATTGTATTGCATGAGTTGCATAATATTACTTTATAAATGTTCCAATTCCTTCTTTTTAGTTATGAAGAATACTCGAATCTTATACTCAATCTTCTTATCTTATTTCTGTTTGCTGCTTCTTTTGTTATTCAAGAATAATGCCCTTTGTTTTATTTATATTTTACTTACACATAGATAATTTATTATAAATGTGTACTATACATTTGTAGTTTCGTGTCACTAAACACACTTAAATGAATTTTTTATTATCATTATTCTTTCATATTTTCATTTTTTAAACACACTCGAAAGTCACATTGTGGCATTATCTTTACTCGTGAGTGAAGAATTAATAAAGGTGCTCCTGATAACCTTTCAGATTTAAATTTCGATTTTTGTCTCATATTTTGATCTATCGGTTAGACAAGTCTGGTATGTCTGGTTGGTCTGGTTTGGTTGCAGTTTTATATGTTGCTTTTAGTTTCAGTCTGTGGAAATGCATGTAATTAGTTCCATCGTAGGAAAGGTAAGTTGCTTGTTTACTGATTGAATGCTACAACAATAAGCTTTTGTTGCATTGTTCAGATTGCTAGTACCATCCAATGTGTTATAGAGACTTTATTTTTATTGTCTCTCCTCTTTTGAGAGTCAATTCTAATGTCTCATCTCTAACTGACAGTGACCCCCATTTTTTATAAAAGTTCTCTTGGTTGATATGTGCTTTAGTTTGACTTACGAATTTGAATAAAATAAATACCATTTCTAAACGGATATACGCAAGCAAAATCAGAAAAACATATCTTACTCTTGGAAAACAAAAAAAAAAAAACAGACTCATGCGACGAACGCTTTTAAATGACTGATGGAAGAGAAATTCGACGCAGTGCAGGATGTAATTGAGGCAGGGTAGATTTAATTCGTCACCGAAAGCATGAGCAAACACGTGGTCTAACCTACACGCGAAAGCTTCCATAGTCTTCCGAGTCTCCAGGGATGGCAGGCTTCAGGACGGTGCCGTTTCGCAATAGCGCAATATAGGATGGCTCGGTGGCAGAAGTCACGCTAACATTTGCTTAGCTGTAATTAAAAAATATGTTAATGGATACTTCAGCGAGTCGCGAGTCGAGTGCAATTCGGCGAGATCAAAGATACGGCAAAAAGCACAGCAGCTGTGCCACATAACTTGGTTTGGCTATATTAGGCTGATGGATTACCCGTCCTGGATGGCAGACAGAACGCCAGCTGCCAGAATGCACGGGAAGGACACGTCTACGGAAAGGCCCGAGACCCGGAGTGGTGTGAGTGTGTGTGTGTGTGTGCTGCGTTGTTGGCTGATTCTCGTGTAAGATGACTTAAGTGAGCACGTACGGTGGCATCAGTTCACAATCTGCAGTACTCTTAACCAGTCTCTACTTCGCGTGTCGCAAGTGTGCCCAGTGTGCGCCTCTATGTGTGTGTGTGTGTTCTGCATGTTCTAGCGCTAAAACTCGACGGAAAAGCTTCCCATCCCCGAAGTCACATTCCGGTGCGTTGCCGTATTTTTTGCGTCACATTCACTTTCTTTTAAACATTTCCACCCGTCGACTGATACGGATCCGAAGCCCTTTGGCTGAAGCGCACCTTACGCTGCGTTTAGCGTGTGATGTCAACTTTACGGGGTGAAAAATGAACGTGACTGAGAATGAAAAATGGTAGCCCGTTTGGGTCGGGGCGATGTAAAGAGGCGTTAATGAATGATAGTCGCACACTGTTCTACCCTCAGGTCGCTCATTTATTTTTCTTTTCTGGGTGTTTTTTTTCTGCTCGTTTGCTGCTGCTTCTCGAGCGTCGAGAAGAATAATTGACTGTAGACGGTGTGCGATTGTCGAACACCTTCGCTGTGTTTTGCAAAGTTTCGGGTAGGGCAATGCCGTTCCGCCGCAATGACAATTGATTCGAGGTGGAATTGAAATTGAAATATTATGTTTTTACAGAACAAAATAAAAAATTAAATATTGTTATTTGTTTAAAGTTCACAGCAAAGCGAATGAACAAATAATTACCTTAAGCTAACAAATAATTAGCCTTAATATCAATGCCAATAACGGGCATATAAGGTTCTTATGTGTTGGCTATAATTATTTGCATACCAAACCGCTAGAAGCTTAGGGTGGAATTAATTAATTTGTGTAACAATTATATTATTTACAAGCAAAGCAAAGCAACATTCAAAGGAAATGAGTCGACAAGAATCATTTAAGCAATTTTATGCAGATTTTTTTTTAGTTTAAGATAAGTAAAACATCTAAATTAAATATGTTTTACATTAAATATATATTATACAGGTATTACTATTGATCATTTGGCATAATAAAATAAAGCGTTTAACTAAAGTTTATCAATAACAATTTATTGAACAATTTATATCAATTTGACTAATCACAAGATGATTTAATTTTTGTACAACCATTTATTTAATATATTATGATAATTGTATTTGTTAATATGGACATTATCCACAGTTTGATTTATTATTCTAATTTTTATAACTTTTTTATTTTTGTATTTATATCGTATAACCATGAAACATGCTAGAGTTCAAATAATTTGCTGCGAGTGCCAACGAAATTAAATAAAGAATAAAATAAAGAATCACTTACCTCATAAGTTAAACAATATTTCGCTGCGACGTGTGCTAGTCCCCAAACTCGCCCATCGACTGGTCAACAACTACTTCGAGCTGTTTCATTATGATCGCCATCTGCAGTGAAACATCATAAGATTTATTGACTGATTATATCGTAATCATTTGGACTGTTTACATTTGTTTTAAATTATTATTAAACATTAATAATAGTTTAACAAATATTTGAAATGAATAACTTAACCAAAACTGTATTCATATTTTTTACCTTTATTGTTGAGTTATATTTAGTAATATTTTTAGCAAATTTTTTAAAAAGTATAAACGAATAAAGACAATAATTTCACTCAAGGCTATTCAAAAAAAAAACGTGAAAAAATATTTTTAATATTTGATACAGTTGATGACGCATGGTATTAGCAACGGCAAATGCTATCTGAACCAAGGGAAAGCGTGCGACGTTTTCTTGATATTTCATATTATACCATAATTTAGCAAAATCCCACATGTCACATTGATGCAAGAATATTTTTAAGTAAAATTTTCATTCAATCGAAATATTAAGAGATGCAAGAGTTTTGCCAGAGTAAATCGGCTCTTATAAAATTCATTTTTATATGCTGCTCAAACCTTCCCAAAGCATAATCGCGTTGTTCTAAGTGATGAATAAAAACGGCAAACCGGTTCTAACGAACAACGCGTCGCCTTCATTCGGCCAATTGCAGAAAATGAGTAAAAACATGCCGACAATCATCCGAACCCATCGTAATCAAAGTAATTGAATTGGTGCAGTCGCGACGTGTCGTGAAAAGTGATTTAAATGAAACCATTCACTACTAAATCCTGGAGAAAATGGCACGATCATACCGTGAGCATGAAGCAGCACAAAGCGACCGACGAGCAAAATGAGAACATAAGGCAAACCGTGCGGTTGCGTTCTGAAAAGGCTCAGCTGGCACAGCACGGCACATTGTTTGTACAAGCGGATTCTTTTGGATTCTTTTTTTTCGTGCTGCACCAACTAGCGCATCTGAAGGCTCGATGCATCCGATGCAGTTCCGCTGGAAGAATGCATCAGCGGTAAGCACCGATCCGGCATCGTCCGGGGCGTGGAGTGGGGTGATGGAGGGGGGGGGAAGGTGAGGTGAAGGAACACGTTTGCACACAGACACAGACACACACGCTCACACATACACGAAGGAGAAAAGCAATTAGTCTGGAGCCGTTGAGTGTGAGCAAGAATGCACCGTATCCCTCATCAGAGATTGAGCATGCAGGCACGCTGGTCAACATAACCGTGAGTGTAGTTGAAGCATTGCAACAAGAAAAAAAAAACACATGCCACAAAAGAAGTGTGCTGCATGCGAACGCCACTTTCATTAAGTGCATTTTTAAAAAAGAACGTGGCACAATCGGGAGAGAATCATATTCCCTCCATTGAACAGAGCGAAATGTTTGGGAGTGGGGAGGTGGAAGAATTTATTTTGTTGCTTTTCCACATTAACCACAGCGCTATAGGTAAGCGTTGGAAAGAAGGGGAAAAAACGCTTTTTTCGCCGAACAAAATCAATTATTACACTTGCAGCAAAGCTATATTCCTTTTTTATTTGGTTTTTTAGACATTTCTTTTCCTTCACTTCACCGTTAATTTGAAAGTTTGTTAAACGATTATAATGTAATGACTTTAATATAAATAATGCAGCTGCAGGGATAAAATCAGGTCAATTAACTTTAAGAACTATCGCTGGTGAAAACATCAATAAAAGCATAATTATAGCAACAAAGCGTCGTTATGTACAGATTTTTTGTTGTCTTTAGCGAAAAAACGCTTTAGCGAACACAGCCCAGCCAAGCTGGATAATGACGGCCCATTATCCGGCCAACGAACGCTGTGTTAATGTTATTTACGAATTATCTAGCTCCCTCGAGCATGACACAAAAAATGGCCAGCTTTCTTCATTAATTGGCCATAAAAATCAATGATGCCATCAAGGTGAATGGTAAATATATATATGGGGAGCAGCGTTCCGACGAAGCGCTTCAATAGTTCATCATTAATTAACGGCTGCAATGGTTTGCTTCTCTTGGCAATTTCTTGTTGCAAAGTTGTGCAGGTCAGGTTGAAGCTTTTGCCATTGAATGCAACGAAATCTTGTCCGGAAGAAAATTTGTGCTGATTTTAGAAAGCAAATTTTCTGTTAATCGTAGCAATAACCAACCAATATATTAATAAGCTTGGCTAGCAAACGAAGGAAGAAAAAATATGTATCAATAATGGTTTCTTCGTTGAATTCGACAGTGAGAAAGAAAAAAAAACGAGCAATTGAAAGTTGCAAATTGAGCCAAAATATGTCAGTGGAATATTTTCAATTTCCCTTGACAACGGAACATCTTTGCCGATCTTACGATTGAAAAAGCAAAAGAAAAGGGGTTTTTTCAACCTTACCGTGGCTGAAATGGCTTCCGCAAACAGAAGTTGGAATAGTATGCAAAACAACACTCAAATTGCCCGTTCATGGAAGGGCTTCCCCGTCGGTGCACGGAGGATACATATTTCCTTCGTTTGGCTGGCGCGCCATTTTTCCCAGTACCTGGTGCTGGGAAAAGTTTTTCAAAGGCAAACTCCTGCCGAATAAGGTCCGAATGTGAGCCAAGTTTCCTATGATACCGTTGCGATGAAAAGTTGAAAGTGCAAAAGATAGCTCGTCGTTTGACAACTGTACGCGTTTGGAACAGGGCGCAGCTGTTGAGGGTGGAGTCGGCGGGGGGGGGGGGGGGGTCAGGGGCTGGAAGGAGTTTTGGAGGGACGAGGATGGTCTAAGGGAAGTAATTTCAACGCCAAAATGGCTGATTCGGAGGTTTTGTCAGGTTGAACTCATAAAGCTTGAACTTGCCCAACTTTGCTTGAAATGTAATGTGGAGTTTTTGGACGACAAGTACAAAAAAAAATTGGAAAAAAACTCCACTAACCAGCACTCAAGTTTGTTTGTGTGCCGTTTCGGATGTCTGTTTCAATGATCCTTCGGTAAGTTTCTGTAAAATCTGGAAACTATTAATAGAACTGCTGTTAACTGAGTTGTTTCAGAATGAAATTGGTTGCACTTTATTAAATACCACGAGTGGCGTACAATTCTATTGCAATTGTTTAAAAGAAATGAAAAGTATTTTTTAAAAGAGACTAATTATTACTATGCAATAATGTAAGACATACAAAAAAAATCCAGTACAATATTCCATTTCGGTCGAAAATGTCACTAACATACTAATGAAGGTGCAGTGTTACCGTACAGCAAAGGAAGAACAGCTCTAGGTGAGACTATGGCTGTCGACATACCGCCACTACATGCAATAAGAGGCACCTTATCACATAATTTTATTGTGTGGTTTGTGTTGTGCAACTAGCAGAATCATACGGAAACAGCACTTGGAGCGTGGTTTCCTTCTTTTGCTTCTAATTTTTTTGTTTTTGTTTCATTTGGTCGTCGGTTGGCGTTGTCGTTTTCTAGTAAATTCAAAGCGTCGTCACCCGTTCGGAATGAGCAATTTGGTACGTGAAAGTTGTTGCCTACACGTTGCTGCTGTTTGCTGCATGTAGTAGTAGTAGTAGTAGTCGTAGTGGTAGTAGTCTGCAACACAATAGCAACAGCAACATGAGTCTTGCTCTTGCTAGGTGTTGTTCGGTGTGTAGTGCTGCGGTCGGTCCGTGTTAATGTTATGCTTGATATTTTATGAGCTTTCTGCTGATTAAAGCGATATTTTCTTATTAAGACGCTGGTGCACGTGTATGGTTTGTGGAATCAGGTTTGGGCTGAAGCGTGAACAAAAAAGTGGGGCTTACGGACATGTGCTGCTGCTGCTGCTGCTGCTGCTGCGGGATAAAACCGAAATGCAACCTTTTTCATCCATTAATTTGCATTCAGCCATATACGACCGTCTTGGAAGATGTTATTGTGCACAATATCACCAGGTGTTTAATGTTGCCAGTGGTGTTTAATGTAATGAATTATTAATGTAGTTGTGATATTCGCTGTTGAACTTTGTGATTGTAATGACGATTGGAACGCAGGTCAGATCGATAGTCACACAATATTTATACAAGTTGTACGACAAGCTGACATTATCAAATGGAACAATGAGTATGCGAATAATAAAACCATTTTTATTCCTGTTTGTACTTCCTGTTAACTGTAGAAAGTAACCACTATTGTGTTTCCATTCCTTGACATGTGCTTCGGTTTACAAATGTTTTTCGCCGCAAATGTTTACACGCACAAGCTTTAAACGCAGCAAAATATTAATGAGCAGTGGTGAAACGCGTTACACTTTAGCATTGGTTCACTTAAACAAGTAAGGCAAACATATAGAAATAAAAAATGCATACACCTTCCAGAAGAACCGTTTTGTTAAAAGGAGCAGTGAAATGGGCCATAAAAATTGTTTGCTTTTACTTTTTCTACCATTATTGATTTTATTGGCTTTGCGTTTTACACCATGGTCGATTTGATATTGTTTTATTGGGCCCCGTGCGTTATTGCGATTGAGGGGTTTTATGGGTCGTTATGCTTGAACAAAACAACTTGGTGTTTGCATGCGTTAGGTGAAAGAGGTGGAAGATTTCTCTTTCTTTTTTACTTCGCTTCTTCTCGCTATCCCAAATTGTGTATGCCATTTTACATGAAATCCATGATCCAATTTGAATAAAAGCCTGCTTAAAACGGATGTGAGTGACATCCGTCAAAAATATATATTCAAATAAAAACTTTTGAATATAAGTGTCATGTTTTATTTATAAAAAGGACTGTAAAACAGGATTGAATAAAAATTTATTTAAAAAAATGAATAACAATAAAATAATTTTAATATTAAATTGAAAAAATCATTAATAATCAAAATTGTTCTTCCATTTATAACAATTGCGTTACGTTAACACGCAATACCATTAATTGGTACATTAATGTTTTACATGGATTTGTCTATTTAGGACTATTTCTGTTGTGAATGAGAGTTTTGATTGGAATTTTTGAATTTATGCCCTTGACCAATCATTAATCATACGACTCAGTAATCAGGTATGGAAACAAAACGAATGAAAATATCACTCATTGAGTACAGAACAAGACCTTGTGTACTTATCAGCTCATTATTAAATTTGTGTCATCGTTTGATGACGATAATTATGCTGTCGCATATGATTTCTCTTGAGGGGACCGAAAAGCACGAAGACTGTACATGATGCAAATAACAGAAAATACAAGAGTTTTTCGTTTATTTTCCAGTCAAAATGCTCAATCATACTGTTGCTTTTGTACTACTGTTATCGTACTTTACAAACTACCTTGAATAAGCAACTTTATACGAATACAATACATTTCAAGACCTTAACACCTTTTTATGTGGAATAGAAATGTTTTATCGTGACAACAATTTGAGTTCTCCATTCCATGAGAATCTTTGATCCAACAAACGGTAGAAGTTCTATAGATTTGTTGTTCAGATTGTTAAAGTCCCGTTTTGTGGTCAAGCAAATGTACAAATTGAAAGCACCAATGTATATTACCTCGGAACTCCGTAGTTTGCTGCACAGCTTCCATTGTAACGGAACTTGTTTGCATGGTCATGATGGGAATATGATGTACTCATCAGCTTCAACATCCTCTGGAGACAGACGTTCGCACCACTGGCAAGAGCACATGATGAAGAGGATCTGATTCAAGAAACAAGAGCGTATTGTATCGTTGCTATGGTTGACGAAAGAGACGTCATTAATTAGGCCAGTTTGATGCGTATCAGCAAGTAGCTGTTTGCGAAAGGTGTATGTAATACTTGAAAGTGTGTATGATACGCTACGTTTAGCCGTACGGACAGGTGTAAGGTGAATGTATCTTATAGGTGCAATCTTAGCTCATACGAGGCTGCCGGTATGTGTTTTCCGCACGGTCATTGATTGGTAGGATCGCATCATCGAATCAATAAAGCCAATGACCCAGCAGGAATGAGCATGAAAGGTGCATGCAAAGGTCAAGATAGTTCGGTATGCCAAAAGCCAAGAGAGAATTATTGATTGATAATTAGGAAGAAAAGAAGAATGGCTTTTTGTAACTCTTTCTGAGAGTAGTTATGCATGTAATCTCTTATACTCTGAACCTTACCTCATATTCATAGAAACACTTACAATAGATTGCTAACGTTTAACTTTTCCTTCAAAAGCAAGGATATGTTGTTCCAAATGGTAACATGCCAACGACCTAGACAAATCAATCGGTAATTAGGAAAGTTTGGACTAGTACCTGCCTAGCTAGCAGGAAAATAGCACATCACATGTGCACTGTGACTGTAGCATACTGAGATTTTCTCTCTACAGATATTGATTACAGGCCGTACAGACGTAACATGTGATATGGGCATAAACGGATTAATATTTACCTTAAACAAGTAATCTTTAAAGTTGTTACAGTTACTCAAAGGGATGCTAGGGTATTGCAGGTGGATTGTTGACGTTCGCAATGTTTATGTGTTACCAGAAGGACATAGTTGTTTAAGATTTGTGGACATTACAATAAAGCAATACAATGAATTTTTCTCAAAAAATAGGCATTTTATTATGAACTGTAAGTACTGTGAGTAACTCGCAATTGTTGAAGTATTGACAACGATTTCTGATAAAGTTCTACGTATACCAGGAATTTAGTAGTAGCGACATGAGGTTGGGACATGAAAACATTGGTATATAAATTCCATCTGTACCTAATCCTCGTACACAGAACGGACTTTTACCATTTGCAGAAAAGAACATTCAATGGATACAGCAGGGTTAGCTTCAGCGTAGCAAGTTTTAGCGAATTAATCAATTAGGAACAAAAATAGGAAATACATGGGAAAATACTGCAAGCAGAAATTTATGTTTGACTGAAATTTCTCTGAATCATAACTATAAAACTGACTTTACATTAAATGCGAAATAATCAACTAATGTATTTCGGGCATTAGTTAATACGATGTTTTTTCATTCAGCTACGAAGAATTCATTAGAAATAAAATAAACTGCAAATAATAATTCTGACGAACGAACGAAGGTAATTGAATAGACATAGAAAGGACTAAGGAAGTATATACAATCATAATCAATTTTAATTATTCAAATTTCTACATCCTCGCAGTATCGATTTGTTTCATTCGTTACTGAGAAAATAACCAAAATGTGATAACGTACTGCAGTGTTTTAAAATGGAAAATTTAAAATTTACGATCGTCTTTTTATCACGAACATAGAAATGCTTCTGGAGGGTTGCGTTAGCCGTAAGTTAGCCAGCTGACAACCTTCATGATATTACCCTTTAATGGTCCACAAGCACGAGCCAGACTGGTTTTGATGAATGGTTGATTACACAGAGTTATGAGCTTTTGAGTGTAATATCGTAAACATAATACGTAACACTGCTTGGAACCCGCTGCATGGTGTCCTAATCGTTTGAGAGATACTTAAGCTTCTGATTAGCAGATTGCAGACCCATATTGGTGAAAGTAAGGATATTGCAGAAAAGGTTGAGCAATTTTAAACTCCACTGTGAAGTTGAGCACTGAATCTTTAGTGTTAGTAGATAGGACGAGTATGTTTTAGAGCATGTTTGAATGATAGAAATGAATGATATTCGCTTTCATTTTAATTTGTAAGGAAATTTCTTTGAAAAATTTACCAAGGATTGTTTAATAGAAAAATCGTGAGAACAATTCACTTTACATAAAACTTAAAAATTGTACCAACTATTATTGTATTGCAATGACTATTGTATTGTAATTGTATTAACTATTAAAAGACTAATTTATTTTATGAATAAGTTACCTTCTCGGTATGTGTAATCCTAATATAAGTTAGAATGCTAAACGAGTAACTGATGTAAATTATTTGCAATCGATGAAAAGCTAGAAGAAGAAAAAACACATCTTTCACCAGTCATTAGCTTTTACATCAGTGGGCCAAGTGAAAAAAAAACACGTTTATTCCAATATCAGCGACGCGCTTCAAAAAAACAAAAAGGAAAAACCACTTGGCAAAAATGTAATTAAATGTAAATCATCATGAAAAGCAGCAGCGACGCAAATAAGTAATCATGGGAAAATGGAAGAATCTCATTCACCGCACAGTAGGTGTTCCAAATGAAACGTGACGCAAAAACTGTTAATGATATCAATCTGACGGTACGGTGTTTAAGGTTTGATCCATCCTGGTAGGTCGACATGCCACGTACCTTCCTAAGCATTAATTACGATTTCGTTTCGTACTAGCGAAAGTTTTCCACGGCACGGAACATCGGTCCACCGAACGACATGTGCATGTAAACTGTGTGCTGCTGTAGTGATGTTTACCTACACATGCTAAAATCGAGGCGCTTTTTGATTAAAATTATAGCAAACATTTGGCTTTCACATTAGCCCGTGACTTTGTTCCGGGTTGGGTGCAACTACAACAATGATTCGCTGGTGATTATGCTTGATGCAGCTCAGATCGAACGTTACAAAGGCTATACAAGTGAGCAAATAGACTGCGGGCCATGTTTGTACGTAACCGCCACGTAAGCCTACCCGATGCAGCATGACACCCAGTTGGTGTGTCAAGTCTTGATAAAAGCGCTTAAAATCAGCCCCCGGGCAAACGATAAAATGATTGTAGCTTCGCTATCAAAAGGGCACGTACTACTCGCCGACGACTTACGATTTACATCACTGCAAAGAGTTTGCTCCAGCGCCCTACATCCGCCACATCCGCCTTAAGCACTGGCGTACTGGCGGATATTTACGGTGGCACCATGAAGCGAAGTGGGCCCGCACCGACAGGCCGTCGTGCTGCTGTTTTTGCGATACGGATCAGCACTTGTGCACACAGCCCAGCCCCGGCCCCAGCAACGCCGAAAAATGGCGATGGCGTGTGATGTCAACATTGCGCGAGAAAAATGAACGTGACCGGGGGATGAAAAATGGCAACACATTTGAGTTATGACGATGTAGGAGCGAACGTTAATGAATGGAGTCAGGATGGAGCAGTGCTCTTAACGCATCCATTAGCCCACAGGGCTTACCGAGCACCAGGTTGCCGACTGTCAACCCAGCTTTTTCCCGAGGCCCTGGTCTCGACCGAGCTGCCATCTTTGGAATGACGAGTACGAGATTTCAACAGATATTAGCGTTACACCGTTCGTGCCAAGATGTGTACATAGTGCCCTTTAATAATTCCATAACCTATCAGCATTACTTAGCTTCAGGATGGTGGTAAAGGAACCCGTAAGTGGCATCCTGCTAACATTTGCAATGTTTTGCAAATGGAAACTATTTTACTTTTATCACCGTGACGATGCTCAGAACAATGAAATGGAAGTGAAAGTGATGAAGAAAGCGCGAACAGTTTACTTTCAACTATTGCCAACCACAAAACCCCGATGAATGCCAGGAATGTTTTGTTTTTTTTTTGTCACAACTCAGTTCTTGCATACCGGAAGGTGTAAACTATCCCATTCTATGAGGTCTATGAGGTGTTAGGAAAACATGTGTCAGAAATGTGCAATGTGATCAATATAATGATCTGGATGTAAATGTAGCTGTGAAGCAGTAATTTTCATGTAACACGATTTTAATGAAGCATCGCATCGTTAATCCAGTTAGTCGAAAGTCCCTCCATCAGTTTATTTATTTCATCATCAAGAAAACTGTTTGTTTCAGTATGGTTATGTAGGCTACCGGGAACTGCTGCCTGCTGCTCTCTTGTATGGCTTGTAATGATACAAAAGCTCGCTGAACGTTGGACGAATCCAGCTCGTTGCTTCATACAAATCTGAAAAGGATTGTTCGCATTCAAGTTACACCCTAAGCCACTCCATGGATTCTGGCAACCTTCTGGCAGCACGAACCTATTTATCAGCAATCAGTACAACCGCATTCCGCAGCAGTGCTATCGAGAACGGCTTTGTCTCACCTGCCGGAAATTGATTAATTATCTGCTGAAGGCATCTTCGGGACAACCGTTCCATCTCGATGAGCGCTGGATGAGCGATAAATTATCCTCAATCTTTACGTTCGCTGATGTTCGCTGATGTTTGCTGTGCTTCGGCTTTCAATATTTCCCTCCCGGGCACGAACAGGGATGGGAAAGATACCCGATCATCTGTATAACGGATACTTTAGCCGGTGTCATGGTTCATGGTAAGCTGGTTAAGCAGGGGAATATCAGGTTATTTTCTTAAGTCCGGAAGCAGCTTTTCTCTTAGTAAAGAGCAAAAATCAAGCGTAAGCTCCTCTTTTGTGAAATAACTGGAATACATTTAAATAGTTGATGTTATTTACTTACAATTGGATTTAACAATTGTTCAATAGTTTCGGATGTAAGAAAGTCAAAAGAATAATTGGAGATGGCAGAACAGTTTAACAAAGTTTCAAACGATATAAAAGAAAAAAGAAATTATACAAACACACAATAAAATAGTTCGAAACAACTCTATTTTGGTTTTATTTTTCTTTTAAAGATTGAGTGGTCTTGTTTTACAAGTTGTTTTGTTTTTGCTGACAATAAATATGTATATAAACAATAGGTCATTTATCGAAAACAAGTTTCACCTTCAAATACCAAATCAGTTTCTGTGTGTTTTTAAACTTTGTTAAAGCCTGAACATAAATTTTCGATTGTAAAACCCTTTTACCCGGAAAAGCCTTTTCCTAAATAAATACAAAAACTTCATCCATTGAACATTTTTCCTTGGGAAAGCTTCTCGTTTTCACTTTCCACTAAACATTATTTAAGATTTTAAAGCAAGACGAAGTCATCTTTTATTCTTAACTCAGCTTGATGAGATAAAATTTTGTATCGTCGTTTACATAAAACGTGCAATGAAAATAAATTCGATCTCTAGAGAGCTTCATTACCAGCTTCACACTCATGCAAGGGAAATTTTGGCATGATTTCGATGAAAATCAGCGTATCTGTTAAAACAAAACCAAATGCGTGCGATCGTACGTGCTGCATAAATTCATTAACTTGTGCAGTTGTAACTTTTCTGTAATGCATTTCGAAAATAAAGAAGGATTAGCTGAGAAAAAAAATGGAACCACAACTAAACTCGGCTATTGTCCTAATGATTGCTCCTGGCAAATTGTTCTATCGATCATCACACTACGTCCTACAGAGTGTTGCGCACTGTACAATGTGTGTATGTGTAGTGGTTTCATCCACAAAGTGACATGATGTGCTACGCTACAGATAACTGTTCGTGTCCTTTAGTGTCGTGTCTGTATGATACAATTTAATAGCTCTGCAGTATGTTGAAATTCAAATAGTGTATTATGTACAAATACAATTGTCCTATCATCGTTTGCGTAATGTGCATAAATATAAAGCTGCATAAATATAACATGTTACACCAATTAAGAATATTGTTAGAATAAAAATAACAAAAAAAATTTTCTTAAAAAATTTTTCTAAACCGAAAATTCATTAAAACTCCAAGAAAGATAATGAAATTAGTAGAATGATTGAAATTATATTTTTATTACCAACTTCGTAAAACAGTTAATCAAGATAATGAATAAATTTATCGGTGGAATTTTCTAGCTCATGAATGAAAACATGTCGGACGTTTCAAGCAAACATAACACCTAATGAAAATGAGAACCAAATCTTTTGCCATACGGCCATAATCTCTCCCTCCCTCTCTCTCTTGCCTTCTCTCTCTCTCTCGTTCGCTCTGCTTTCCTTTCCTCACGATGAGAAAAAAAACCGTTTCGTAGTCCATCTTGCATAATTTCCGGTACCCCTAAGGGTGTTTCCTCGTTAAGATGGATCGGTAGGCTTGGGATGATTAGAATAACCGCAAAACACAACGTGCGATACGCCAGCAGTGGTGGCAAAACTTCGCCCATAGTCCGGAAAGCACCTGTCCGAAAAGCAGCCATTATGTGGCTGATAGCACACCCGGCTCGCATCAGTTGTTCGGTGGGTGTATAGTTAAAGAAAATCACATTTGCTTTCCACCGATCGATGCTGCCCGTGGCCCAGGTGTGTGGTGGGATTTGGTCTGATCCCTTGAATCCAAAACCATCTATTTTCAGCCATCGCCCCTCCAGCCGGGTGGCTTGGCTGGCGGCTTATTTTGCTCATGCAACAATAATCAACCATTCCCGGTCGTGAGAATGCAAAGTTTTGCGCTCGCTCGGTGTGGCCACGGATGGCCCCCAGGCAATCTGTTACCAGGCAAGACACTAGCTTCCGCCAGAAGGGTTGTTTTAAATACCGGATCTAACTTTTGAACAAACTTAAGATTATCGTTTTACCCACTGACGGGCAGTATCCGAGGTGGTTCGGAAGATGTGATGACAAATTAATTAACAGTCTTAACAAAGCGTCACATTCGGAAGCAGCCGCATCAAACTGATGCCTGGCCAGCGAAAGATCAAAGTTCCCTTTTCACACCGCAGGAGAGACTCATCGATGTGATAATGGGGCCTCATAAAAGCCTTCCACATCCAGCCAGCCGAAAGCTTAGCCTCAACCTACTGCGTGTACGTGCTGCGATTCACTTCATCAAGTTTTAGTTTATGTGCTTCGGTAGCAAATCCTCCCTTTATCGCTTCGGTTTTGTTTATTAAAACACAATTCATAATTAATTGGTCTATCGATAAAGCAGTGCAAAACGCATCAGGTTGAATGTTGGATAAGGGATAGGGAAATTAATTAACACATGTTCAGACTTTGATACCCACATGATAAAGATGACATTTGGTAAAAGAATACAAGATAAATCTCACTAAAAGGATGTAAATATTATCAAACAGTAAATAATTGTATTATTTTAGCAATTAGCACTACATTTCTTTTACACAAAACGATGAGATTAATGCAAAATTAATTACCAAAAAATTGTTACATTTCATGATACAAGAGAGACAGGACGTTGATGTGTGGAGTTTCAAATAAAACAATGAAAATTACTTACAGTAATTGTAATGGTTTTGAATTTACGAGCACCGGTTTTCTTTTACAAGGTACAGTTTCCTGTTCAGTTGAACCTACTGGGTAAAATACAAACGCAATCAAATTCCTTCCCACAAGTGCGATTAAACCTTTCTGAGACTGTCTCGAGGTCCTGAAAAGGGGTTGGCTTGAACGTGTTCCTGAACGTGTATTTGTTAGCTGAACATAGTTGGATGTGGCGCGAATTTGTCCTTACCTTTTTACACTACTCAACTATGGCTTTTAAACGCTACACTTTCGTCTAACTTCAGAATGATAAAAATGCAGTGTCTTCTTCGTAAGCAATAAAAGTGAAATTAAGATTACAGTGGCAGCATTAGATTGAAACTTAAATAAAATCCCTGCATCCCGGAAAGTATCCCCTTAGTAGCTATAGTTTCTAGAAATTAGATGCCTTCAAACGTACATTACTGCCAAATGCAGGGCAATGCTACGCTTCATCTTACTCGCTCAACGCCGACCAAACACCGTCCAATCAGTCTGACTTTGCCTAGCAAATATCTTATTAATGCTACTTCTGCTAAACATATGATACAGGCCGTTGTTTGCAGCCAAAGTTGCTGTGACACTCTGGATGCCGCATTGTGCTGCATCGCGGCCGGGTGTTCACCTGCAACGAAATGAATCGATACGCTATATTGAGTGGTGGATAATGCGGTCCAGTTTAGTGCATCAGAGTTATAAATGTTTAACATTGCTTATAATTTACTAGATGTAAAATATTAATAAAATTCCCTTTTTATGATGACTTTTTCCGACGCCGACTATCAGGGCATCTGCAGTCCAACAGCATGCCGATTAAACGATTTCTCCAGACAACCGCCCCTTTATAGCTTTAGCTAGCTCTGTTTGAAGATAAAGTTGGTGCTAACAAAGTAATAATACTTATATTTATAAGTAAAAAATAACTATTTATATGTTAAAATGAAATCTATTTCATAAACAACACTCTCCATGAACTAGGTTTCGCCAGTCTGATAAACATAATTTCAGAAAATTATGTGTCCGATGCCACACGATATTCTAATGACGATGTACGATATGACCAGGCAGTTATAACAGATATTTTCTGAATTCGTTGAAAATTCTAGATGAAAATTTGTTTTACATGAAGTTACAAGAACAACAATCAATTTTATCGTTCCAGTTACAGATGCCATTTTGTACACTCATATAATCGGCCCGCCATTTATTTGAGTAATGAATGATTGACGTACTACTGTAGTTTACCTTTTATTTTTTATATAGTTTTACGTCAGTAAATATTATTAATCTATCAATTATGTTAGGATTATTGAGAATTTTTTCCAGGAAAGTTGTTCCTGATTATTGTTAAATAATAAGTGCCTTTATTAAATACTCTTTCTTGTATTCTTAATTATTTAAAAAGTTTTTAAAAGTTAAAATCTCTAATTCCGACATAATGATGAAACAAACATGTTGATTTTGTTCGACTGCAAGTGATCTAATTGATTGGAATAATGAATCTGCCTTGATGGAACTGCTTTTAAAACAGATTGATAAACTTTTCCTCTACGTATTCATGTTCCGCTTACTTTTTTTAATTTTACTAGGGAAGATGTGTTTTTTCTTTCGTCTGCTTTTTCGCCATTATTGATTTAATGTTTACTTTTAATAAGCTTTGATGAATGCTCGCTTCATCGGTGCCATGCTAGCAGTTTTATTAATGTTGACATATTCTTGTTAGCTTAATGCTTCATAACATACCTCAATTTTTTTTGTTGCTACTGTATGTGCAATGTAAAGCACGCACACATATATACAAATACGTGCACATTGTTCAAATGATGAAGGTATGAATGAACATTGAATGTAGTAAGAATTTCATGGTATCGCTAGCATGCTTTTGTATGCAACTTATGCATAAGCGCGTTCGTTGGTTGAAGCAGACGAGGAGCGCTAATGTATCCTTACAGAGAGACAGACACAACTCGGTCCGTTCTCTGTGTTGCTTTACCCCTTTACTTTTTCTGTATCATGCATGCAATGTGTATCTTATATTTCTGTAGCAGTGTATTGTATTCACTGAAATATGCGACCATTGTCATACCGTTCGGTATACTTACCGATAATCACATGGGCGTAGACGCTTGCCGACATTGCCATCGTTGGAACGCACGTATAATTTCCTGTATCGCTTTGTACAACCCTTTTGATTTTTAACCTGCCAATGTATGCAAAAAATCATAGAAAATATAAATATTTTAAATAGAATGAACAACAACCCTTTGACAAGAAGAAATTTATTATTATTATTTTTATAGAAATGAAAATAAATTTCAAAAAATCGAATAAATCTCCTTAACATTGCTTGTTTATCTTACCTAGATGTCAAAACTTCTGTCCAATCTGTTTCGACGGTAATTCTACGATTTTCACTAGAAAGCAGTTCATTTTCTTGCGCCATAGGTTCGATGAGCGTAGATCCTGCAAAAAGACAAATAGCAACAACAAATGTTTCCCTTTCTTAGTGCAACGTCACGAAATAAATGCTTTTAGTGAGAAAACCATACGCTCTTCTTACGTCGATTACGCGTAAATGTAACGTACCTTTGTACCAAAAAATAGTCCCTAGCTCGTGTGGTCCCTGCTGAATAACGCATGTCATCGTGATTTCGCTATCTGATTTGACAAATATGTCCGTTGGACCAAGGATTCTCGCACGCAGTTCTGCGTAATGAAGATTAAAATGAAAAGTTAGTTATTGGTTATTTTCTTGGTAATAATGATCTTTACTTAATGTGGTAAATATCTTATCGAAAAATTCATTAAATTGCATTAACATTATTTAACACTTTTCGCCGTAAAGGCAGACACCCGAGTTGTCATACTAACCAATAACATTAAGTAGGTAGGAGAGTGACATTTTAGGTTCCGTGTTAATTTGACACTCGTACACGCCCGTGTCGCGCACTTGAGGATATTTTATCTGCAGCGTCCAATTGACTGAACCTTCTGGGTGGATAACCTGCAATGAAATTAAAAAGGAAATAAGTTTTTCAAGCACGTACGCACGGGGAAATGATTTTTATATCCGCGTGCCGTTAATATTCAATGAACATGTTTCGCGCACGTGTTTACCTGGAACCGTTGATCCGACGTGTACGTCGAAGCGCCCGTTGTAAGTATGTGTATATCTCGCTTCCGGATCCACGCCACCTGCAGCCATAAAGGACGATATGCTATGGTAAAGTTTTTCACTCAACTTCGAATAAAGTTTTAACTGATCCAATCACGTTTTTTCTTACAAATGAAATGCAAAATGTGTTTTAGACACTTTCGTAAAAAAGGCTTTCGATTCTACATGTAAAATATTTCCTAAATTCTTGAACCAAATATCAGCTGGACTGGTTGTGGCTAGATCGTTAACAGACATGTATCATTCTCTAAGCATTCTTTTGATCTTTCCTGCGACGGAGGCACTGTGTTTGTGGTTTTAGTAATGGAATGTGAAAGACTTGGCACACCAATAACAAAAAGAGAAAAAAGAGCATAAACATTACAACCTTCATTCACAGATAGTCTGATCCTCTATCACTATCATGTAACAATGTTTGCGAACGAAAACCAATTTTACCCTCATCACTGCTGCTCAACAGGAAACGATAATCGATTGCGAACGTGAAAGATCTCCGAAATGAAATGAATCATCTACGATAGCTAGCAGCACGTACATACATCAATGCAGCGTTTCGTACGCTAGTGTGCACGAGCATCGCCGTCAGACACAAATACTTACATCCTTATCCCCAAGACGTTCTACGCGGCAATGTAAGAATCCGGTCTGACCGACGGTTACGGTTAGATTGCGGGGCACGTCAAAATCAAAGTACGGTTGTAAAGCGGCAGACTCCTCGGTCGTGGTGGTCATCATGCTTGAGCTGACGGAAACTGTAGATGCGGGAAAAAGTGGAAACGTATCGAATCAAACGTAAGCAAAATGAGAAGGTTTGTTCTTTTTTTGTTCTTTTTCACTCAAGAATCCCCCAAGGATATGCCCTACCATCGACAGTTTGCACTTTGTTTTTAGGTCGGATGCACAGAAAAAAATTGTTTTAAAACATAGTATCCGAATTGTTTAATAACTTGTGGGTGGGAGGAAGCATATTAGGGCATACAAACGATCAGGCACGCGATTGGCTGCTCAGGACGTTAATAATAACATCATTAAGTTCTTAAACTCTGTTTGAGCGGAAAAATCAAACGAATGGTATCGTTGTTAAAGTTGGCATTCGACTAACGTTATAGCTAAACCATGAAGGCTCAATATGTGTTTTAGATAGCCAACCAAGCCTCTAAGAGTGCTATTAGAAATTTCTATCGGTTATCTTTATCAATAATTTAAGAACAGCTAGCTTCTAGATGTATTTTTCGAATATAGTTTTTACACCCTCTCGGAATGATATTTAAAAAGTGCATTCTTTTAGAAAATTAAATTGCACGCTCATTAATTGAATTTGTTTGATTATACTATCGTTAAATCAAATTTGTTTGAAATGGTGCAAAGGTTAACAGCTAAATAAGTAATCGTAAAGAAGTAGTCAGTATGACTCAGTATAATTAATCACATTAAAGTTGACATGCGTGTAACGTGAACAACGCATTTTTTCTTTGTGGCACCGGTTTCACGTGACAAGCACTGAGTAGAATTCCATTAATCAGTTAAGATATGGCAAGTTGCATGAGGATCAACAACTTTTTCGAAGGATCGTAAGTGAGGATGAAGAAATCACAAGACCACACCACCATGAATGTGTTAACGTTAAGAGTATGTACATTAAAATCTGTATACTGATTTTATTGATATACTTTTTTAATTTAATGGTCCATTTAATGGGATCGGTAGAATGCATAACTTATCATGTTTTTATAATATCTGTTACTTAATTATTACTTGTTATCCAGCGTCCAGGTCTGGAGGATCTTTTTGAATAAAAATGTCACTTATTATTCAATTGCATACCTTTCAATTCTTCATTGCTACTCGTTATGTTTTGCTTTACAAATGTTAATGCTTTATAAGGCCATGATTTTAATGTTGTTAACATGAACATCTTTTTCAACAAATCCGTGTTATTAGCTAATAAATTGCATGACTATCCTTATCGCCTTATGGCAATTTTAAACGGGAAAGGGTTTTAAAAATGTACAAAAAAGCAACATGTTAACTGCTATTTTCAAAAAATGACTTAATAACGAGTGTAAACTGCCAATTTTTATTTATTCAATCCCTGTAAACTGATTTCTTTTATTTCATTTAGAAAATTCCATTCCATTTTTACAAACCGCAGACTTTGCAATAATTTATTGTGATTGTTTATTGATTTCATTAAAATGTTTTCTGTCGCTTCCATTTTGTACTTTTCCAAAACACAAACAAACCCATGAGCTGTAAAGCACACTGGACGGCAACATTTTGTGCTTTATATATTTTTGTTATTTGCTTTGCCAATCCGAATGATCGTTGAGTAAGCACGCTGTAAAACGCACACACCTGAGTCCTTCCCAGGTCAAAAAAAGCTGGCTGAACACTGCTGCATTGAGGGCTATCTGGGCGTAATGGATGCGTATAAAAACTTCAACTCAAACGCCCGACCAGCAATGGTCGTAAAGTTGAGAGTGAATAAAAGTGAATCTTCTTCTTCCTCCTTCTCTTCTTCTTATTCCTCCTCCTCCTACTCCTCCTCTTCTTCTTGATTGGACTCTTGATTCGAGCTTACCTTCGATTCTGCTGTGCAACAGTAGTATGTAGACTCCAACATAGAAGAGTAATTGATTGAACATCTTCACTAATTACTTCGAACTGCACATAAATGGTTTTGATAAATGCGCCACGCTGCTTGTTTGCAATCCACAGTGTTAAAACTATCCACCGACTCATTCACGTGCTACGGGTTTGGCTGCTGGGAATGGCAAGTTTTCGGGGCGGTCCACTCGACGCCTTCGTTGTTTAACAGGGTGGGTGGTTTCGGTAATATCCTTCCGTCTAATTCGTGTCGAGTCACTGTCGACTGCCGCAGCACATCACCAACACTGGCCTCCACCTTCTCCCTACGAAGTTGAGCCTGACTTACCACGTGTCAGGCCCACCACCACCAGTAGACGGTGTGATGTTTTACCGATGTGCACCAACACTGGCAAACGTTGGCGGGCTTTTCCGTACGTTCCGCACACAAACAAACCACGCGGGTGTCACCAGCAGCGCTAAATTATGCTCACTCTTTTTCACCGCAGACAACGCCTGCTGCCTGTACCGCCGTGGTTGGCTCACCGCACCACCGAAACGACCAGTTTCTCCTGGTTGAGGGCCACAAGGGTCACGCATATTTATCACTGCCGAGTACACCGAGCGGGTTTGGGGAATTTGCCTGCTCGTTCCTAGCTCACGGGACACACGCGCACACACGCACTCGACCACTCAAGCACACACTTACACGCACACGCGACGGGGCGAGGCGAAAGCGACCGACAACATCGAACGCGCGACGAACCATTCATCCGACCACGACCAGCTGCACGACCGACTGCACACACCAGCACCGGCACGGACGATCCAGCATACAAGTGGTTTTCCGGAACGGATGCAGCTACAGCAACGGCAGCAATCTCATTACATGAAATGCATTGTGCTTTTTAGCAAACCGACCTCCTTTGCCGTCAGCTGTGGCTCGTGACAAGGGTGGAACGGGCGCCAGGCAGCGGGAGACAGCGGGCGGACAAACGTGCGGCAACGATAGGTTTAATTTAACTTTTAATTAATTTTTACGACGTCAACCGGATGGCACATTTTTACACTGCAAAAATGATGGTCACGAAAACCGTCGACTAAGGCCCGTGCGCTCGGGCAGCATCGTTGTGCAACTTTTCATTTATTCCTCCGGCAGCAGCATGCTGTTTGCTGGGAACTTGGTACGCTTTATTTGTGTGTGTGTGTGTGTTTGGGGGTATTTTTTTGTGTGTGTTATCTCGTTCTAGGATAAATTGTTGCTTCACAGATAATGGCTAGGATTACAAACGATAATATAATCAGACGCACTCCACTCCACTCGCGAGCGAAACGGAACGGAACAGCAAAACGACGAACGGTGGTAATCTGTTACATGTGCCGATAGCCGTAGCTCGTAGGAAAAGTGCTGTAATTGTTTCACACTCGCAGTTTTCACACCATATGAAACAGCTTTTGCTGGATTAGGCCAAGTGCTATTAGGATTGATGGCCGAGGGCTAATCACACGTTAGATGCACTCACTAAACTTCTTCATATTTCTCATTGCGTGCAATTACACCCAGCTTGGTTTACTGATAAATTGTCGATTGTATTTGTTCTACTGTAAACAAGAGAAATTTGAATAATTTTTGTTAAATAAAAATAAGGTATTTTTTTAAAAACACTCTTTTCACACAGAATCACACGAAAACACTTTATTTTACACTAAATCACATTTAATTTGCACAGTAATCCGTTAGTGTGTGAGACACTCTGCAAAGCATAAAACTTGGCCGTTTGGCTAGATTCCAACACCTTTCATCAAATTGGACACAGACACATAATCCATTTCCGGTGCTAGAATCCCATCTGCGAGCCGCGATTGGCGAAGGTGAAGAGTTATTCTTTCCCTCATCGGTTGGTTCATTAATGTATTTACAATCCATTATCGTTGGATTTTTCATACGCTTAAACAAACAGCCCAGCCGATCGGGTGCGATACGAAAACAATTCCTCTAACCTGCCACCGTATGGCGAAACAACGGTAAACGCTGGGAACATTGAGATTTTTTTTAACCGTACTGGCGAACGATACAGTAAACACGATAGCATCAAACGGTGGTTCGGAAGAAACTGAATCCCGAATGTCATTATCCGAGATGTGTTGCATCCTTGCTAATTCTGCAGCACTGGAGAGCATGCTGTTGGTTACTCTCCAATACTCTCCAGACAGCTTCACTCTCGGGCTCTCCGACTTCTGGTAAATTTATCTTTATTATTTTAGTGAAATAGGACACCAACGCGTTCTCTCTGGTAACGTAGCAGCGGTTTATGTTCTCCGACGTGTTTGGCTATCGGAGTCTGGAGAGCACATGGAGACGCCCGGTGTTTTGTCCCGCTAACATTTGGGCAGCAGTGCTCATGAGTGCCTTATGAGTTCCTTAACGGAGAGATCCTCCGAAATGTGTTTGTTTCAATAATAAGCGTGTCAGAGGATCTTTTAAATCTTTTTTAATAAACTTATGGAAATAAAATATTCCATGCAATCATTTTTTGTTTTTGTAGTTGTAATAGTAGTGAGAACAAACGAATTCGAACAAATTTAAAATATGATTTTGTTTGCATTGGTAGATTGATGGCCACAACGATAAAGTATGTGAGATATGCTCGTGAAAAAAGTCAACGATATGTTATGTTGAAACTGCGCAAAATATGTACCCAATTCATATCTGATATAAATTTAATCAATTATTTATTTTATTATTGTAGTGAATGTTGAAAGAGAAAAAAGTCAGTCAGAACAATTATTTTCACATAGTTTCTTTATAAATCATTACGTATAATATTCTATGCTTCAACATTGAACGATGTGAACCAATGTAAAATAAAACTGCTGCCATCGCTTTCATTTTCAGGAACCGAATCTGCAGCAAATAAATATTGGAATTTGGTTTGAAATGTAGAAAATTATTTAAAACGCAATTCATGCCGCTCAATTGATTCGTTTTCACGTTTGAAGCATACAAACAGATCGATTGCCCGATAAGCTGCCATCATGATGCATTGACTGTCATTTATAATTAGTCTGATTACCTTTCACGGTGCTTATAATGAGCCCACTTTGCCGTAGAGATGATGCGACCAATCCAGCATCGCTCGAGGGCCCTTATTTTTCATCATTAATTTATCGCATACATCACATTAGAACCACAAACCTGCCGATACACGGTACATATTCATTAGCTTGACATCAGGACAGCAGGCTGGCACTGAAAGAGGCTAGAACCGATGATGATGCTATCGCTTGTGGGATCATTTTTCCTACCGATCAAATTCAACAATGTGCGATGAGCTGCACATTTAGTAACATATATTGAAGTTTTTAATATATTCTAAAGGTTGTTAGAATGCTCATACAGTTACACGTTATATGTTAAGGTGAACTTTTCACAGTTTTTGCTTGTGTGGTTGTCGCAATCATGGAAGGAGTTAAAAATTACTTTTGAATCGTCGCCAGAAAAAACGGCTCCAATTTTTGTCCGTTTTCTCCCGGAATGACAACCACTACAAGCGTAGCTACATTTTTGGAAAAAGAAAGAAACCAAAAACCATTCTAATGGTGATGGTCTCATGAGATATTCAGCTGAATGGTATAAGGAACGCTTAACTGGAACAATGTTGCAGTTTGCTGTAGTGCAGTTTTTTTGAAACTTTAGCTCACATGTTTCACTGACAGCTTGTTTTACAGAGACAGTTTCTTATCTGTGTCTATCGCAACGTGCAGCAATGGCGTACTGCTTGCAAGAAAGCACACTTTTGCTTGAAACGGAAGGATATTTAAAGAACAAATTGGACTGCTCTAATCCTTCTTCCAAGTGGTGCGATTGTTACAAAACCGTTCAACACTGTTTCCATTGCACGTTGTACTACCACCATACAATAGCACAATTAATTTACAAGTATAGCAAACACACAAAAAAAGAACGAAAAAGTGAAGGTAACAGAAGGATATCATATGGAGTAGTAACATTGTACGGAAACATTATTTGGGATGGGTCAACAATGACTTACTGCATTTAATTGTATCACTCAGACGAATGATAAATCCCTGTAACGTGTATTTCTGCCAAGAAATCACAATTGGCAACGAAAAAGAAATGTACCATTGAATCATAATTACGAACTATTTCTTACGTTCTATCGTTACTTCATCAAATATATCATATTTTAGGTTTACATGATGAAAGAAAGATTTTGTACGTGTTCTTTAACTTTCTTATACACTTCATTTTACCAGCCAACGTGCCATAATGCCGTTGGTGCTTACGGTGCATATTACGGATTCAACCGGTTTTAGATTACCGGCATTGACGTACGATTTTGAAGCGAAGGAATTACGGCCCTACTTCAAGCATGTAATTGGATATTTATTTCGTGCTTTCGGCAACACTGCTCAACTATGCGCATCTAGCTAACGAAGCGTAACGTTACCTATTCCACACCAGTCGTATCAGACGCTACAATCACATCCCTCACGCATCGCAAAATGTAAGCCGACGGTTATGTTTAGCAAATCGCCAATAGCATCACACAGTACACCTTTTTTATTCCTCCGACCGTCGTATACGATCAACTCCTTTTTGAGACGAATGTGAGTTAATACATATCTGAACAATTTTTTTCCTGATTATGTATGGAAATTTTTACAAAGATGATTTGTGTTTAATGCAACACGCATAAAAATTATCCACTTTATACGGTGTATTGTTAGTTGAGATAATGGATCATACTGTTAAAAACAAACCACTAATACAACTTTCACATAGAAAACTTGCATTCATATAACTTAAGAAATTCGATTTCAAAAAGCACTCAGCGTTGACTACAAACTTCCAAGCAACGCAAGTTTAAAAGCTGCTTGCATGATTTAAGGCATTGGATATTTGACCTCGATCGCGCAAGGGGATCGAATCGAATCGAGTGCTGATATACAAGCGACCCAAGAGAAGGTATGTGCACGATGTTGCTCGAAATAATGCAATAATAATGTCCTCTTGTCTAGACATGACCATCTCGTAATTGTTGGTATTGGTTGGTACTGAAACATTGAAGTGCAATTTGCACTCCGATGCCGAGGTTGCCTGAAAGCAAAAAGTTTAAACTTGTCTTTTGTTAAAGCTTTTCGATGTATTGAACTGATGTCGAGCAGGTCGAGAGGATGGACTTGGGAAGATAGATTTCATTCATAAATGCTTGATTTTATATTGTTTCGATTTATATAGTTATTTAAATATTGATAAATCTGTAGCATGAGTTAAAAATAAACAAACAAATTTGGTCGTTTATAAACATTTACAAAAAATCAAATATTTTTTTTTTTTTTTTATTCATAAAGAACGGCCTGGCCGTATTGCTTATACATAAAAGCTTAAAACTAAATTTGTCTTAAACTAGGGTACAATTCACATTGGTTAGGAGGCATTTCCTTCTCCTAACCGTGAAAGGGCACCTTATCCCGGGTGTACTCGGTTGTATTTTTCCGTCATTCAGGTCCATAGTCCAGTTTCTAGCGGGTGTCTGTATCGTGAGGAGATGGTCTTCCTTCGTCAGGCTAGCCTCGAGGTTTCCCGATACCAATGCCCACAACTACTACACAGCATACACGTTCATTTAACCTTTCATACATTTGCATTCATACAATCATTCATACAAGCGAGTTACTACATACATGACATAGGAGGGGACTAGGAGAAAAGGGGTCACACAGACAAACCATTCGCTCGACAAAATTCAAAAATTACCCTGAGGTAGGACATATCCGATTCCCCCAGTAAATCGCGAATCGGAGTATCAGGCAATCTTCCTATACCTCGAACTGCGTCCAATAAGGAGGGTCTTGCGGCCTCAAATTCCACGCAGGACCATAGAAGATGATCCAAATCGTGGAATCCGACACCGCAGCCACATACCTTTGAGTCGACCTGACCTATACGCTGGAGATGTGTGCCCAATGCAAAATGGTT
>CM032178.1:39234232-39268590 GCA_018908115.1 Anopheles rivulorum | reverse complement strand
CATGAAGGCCTCACAACGAAATCGTATCCGTTTGTTAAAGAAAGAAAAGAAAAGGTCCAAAAAGAAAGAAACACCAAATTGCCCAAGGCCACAATTTTAAGCTCAGCTGCATTTTCGTGGCACCGAAACAAAACAGAAAACGGCATTAAAAATGAAAATAAAGTAATTTGATTTCAAACTTCATCGTTTCCGAAAGAGGGACCTTTTTTCCACTTACCGTGGGAATGTAAAATCGCTCATCTCAAGGTGTATAGCAACAGTGTGTTTGTGTTTGTGCGTATATTTGTATGTGTATGTGTGTGCGGTTTTGAGTGTAGTGAGCTTGTGTGAGTTTGGTTGAACGGTTCATGTCTGCCTGACCACCAGAAAAGGTCAAATGGAAGCGATCATTTTTCAAGCAATTTACCTGTTAATTTCATGACAGATTAATGGCAAACGTAATTAACACATTTTTAAAGCGAATTTAGTTAATTCGTGGTGAAATTTTTCAAATTCAACATTAAATACAAAGAAAGTTAAAATGGAAAAAGCGTCGATGCTTGAAATACATTGTTGTCAATTTTAATAAAAGAGATTCAAACTTAAACAACAACATACTATTTGGTATACACGGATTACAAATTAATTAGAAAATTTTATCACCATTCTCCTTTAATTCAAAACAAAACAGTTTAAATAATGCTAGTGTCCGACCATCTTTATTTTCTTGCATGATTTACGGCCGTAGCAAAGCAACGGTCGAGACAGGTGCTTTAGCGCAACAATTTGTTTTCGTTATCCATCCGGGGGTTTTGAGGCTCTCAGATTAGAATTCTAGAGAATTCTAGAACAGAATAGAAAGAATTGTTTAAAACCTCGTTCGCTTTATTCTCTCGGGTAATATGGTCCGTCTCTAACAATGGAAGGAAAGAATTGGTTAATTATGAAGACGAATTAGAAGAATTGGTGTAGAATTGTTAAAATATGATGCCCTTGACACGCCGATCGTGCCTCAAACGAGCTGAAAATCTTTATCAACTAATCAAGCATATCGGGAAATATTTTAACGGATATTTTAGATGGAAAACAAATCACATTTTCTGTACATGTTTTTGTATGGGAAATCATCCATCCACGATTTAATACTATCTTTTTCTTAAGTCATACACAAATAAATTTTATCTCACCTCACAGCAATTATTGATATTGAATTTGACATTCAATGCAAAAAAAAAGTAAAATTTGCCGAGGAAGATTAGAACTTTTTGCAAAAAATATGTGCTGAACAAGGAAAATTAGATATGTATATTCTTTTTTCTTTTTGTCATAACCACCTACATGATCTGAAAATCCATTTATCTGATTTAATAGATTTGGTTGTACCACGTAGCCAGTAAGCTAGCCATTTCTACGGGGGAACGGTCCAAATAATGAATTTAATTAACGAATAATTTGTAACAACATTTACACGGGTTTGAGATACATCCACGGATAGCTCTCGTGAGGTGCACGAATGGGTGTAATAATATTTGTACACTTTTTTTACGATACCAAATGCTGGAGTACGCTGTACTTTTGTTTGTGCTTGCGGTCTGTTAATGCATTCAAGAGAGAGAGAGAAACAGAGAGAGAAAATATAGTGAGCAATCGTGTGCAAGGGCAAAGGTAATTCAAAACCTCTCGAAACCTCCCACAACAATGAATTGCGCAAGAAGGAAGGAACCATTGAAATGCTTTTGAATAGCTGTAATTAGTGGCATATCTTTGCAAACTGTTACAGTGGCGTAGTGTAGTGCAGTGGTCTGATTTTTGCTTGGTGTTAAAGCAGCGCAAAGCAGAAACGGCATGGCGTGATTATGGTTTGCTGGAAATTACTATTGCTAAAATAATGGGAGATTAAAGGGAAAATTAGCATGTCTATGCTGTTGCGGTGCAAGGTGAACACTCTGTTGTTTATATTTCGTTGGTCAACTGCTGATTGCATGATCCGAATTATCGCGAAGAGAAAAGTGCATTTGCCGTATTGTTAACCGAAATATTCCGATGAAATTTGTCGTAATTTTTCCAGAAACTTTTACAAAAACTTATTTGCATTTTGCAATGAGCATTTTTTGTTGAATTGTTCGCTTAATTTGTGTAGGAGTGAGTGTCATTTACACAACGTTTTCATTATTATTCTTACTAAAGTCTTAAAGAAGGAGTTGACTTTCTTTAATTAATATATTCCGGTTTGAAGATTAGTTCAAGCTTTTTAATATTTGAGCATATCTTTACATGCACAGAGAAAGCTGCAAAACACAGTCTTGAAGGCCACCACATGGAACCACATTGCGTCGTAATCCTAGGATGCAGAAGGATAATTTGTTCGCGTCTTTATTTTCTTTTCTTTGCGATGGAAACGAAGTCTGGTTAGTATCATTAATTTTTATCGTCTTAGTAAAAACAACATCTGTTTCCAAAGCATCCCTTTTCTCATTAACCATGCGGCTTTCAAGCACGGTAGCTATTCATAATACGTACAACGATTAATTTATTTAGAACTTAACGAATTGGATAGGTAGGGGAGTAAAAATATACTTCAAGTTTAATGAAAAATATGTTAGATTTAATAAAAATTAATTAATACATCTTTCAGCTTGAAATTGGACAAAAAGAGCCCACAGTATCATGTGTTCTAGTTGCAGTATTTACTATCTATTTCCTTAAAAGGCTAAAAATATTTCACTGTATGCATCGCTTTGTGTTGTGTAACAGCGGCAGCACGTAAATACAGCGCGTTCAAGTAGAAGGAATGTAAAAATACCAGCTCTAATCGATCTTCGTTCTGCTTCTATTCTGGCACCACGCATTCGACCACGCCATCTCTAGAAGGATGCAATCACGTACACCGTATTAGCTCACAGCCTACATTAGTCGGCGTTGCTTTTTCGGAAAGAAATCGTACCGAGAAGTGAGGTGGTGGAACCATACTGGGACGGACGGTTTATCGTGCTTTAAGCGACTGGGGAAGTGAAGCATTTCCGCGCATTAAAACGCCCTTTATGTTCGATTATGTACTGTGATTCTGTTCACTGACTCACTCAAGCACATTTGCTGTCTCTCTGTCGGGGGTGGTACTCGATATTGCCCGATTTCACACCTCATCATATTGGGTGGCTCGCCGGCTCCATAACCACACAAAAGGCAGCCAACTTACAAGTGTAAAGAGAAAGTGCTCTAACCATCGGTTTTATTCGTCCATGCATTAAGGCAATCAAGATTTTACAACCATCCTATTCCTTCCGGTTGAGAAAAATTCTTCCCACACAGCTCACCGTCCCCATGCGTGCCCTCACCCATCGTCATCATCAGCAAAAGGTTGCTCATATCTATCGGTAATGATTCCCGCCCAACCTATTCACTGCTGTATCGATCTTTCTTTTTGCTTCCGCACATGAATGGGAGGCACTCCCTTTTCTTTCTTTCCTTTTTTGTTCTCGGTCCATAATGGATGAGATGTCCAGGAAAAAGCGTGTGAAGAATTGGAAAAAAGTATCGTGATAACAGTAGCAGGTTGATGATAGCAGTTTTTTCGGATTCCGTATGAAACGTTCCGCATCAAGAAAACATGAACAGTAGAAATATGACCAAAGAATTTCCAACCATAAACATGCAATAAAGTGAAGCGGAAAGTATGCTCTAGCATTCCAGAATGAAAAAAATGACCGTAAAATATTTCGGAAAATGATTAAAATGATTGATTCGTACGAGAAATATGTTGCACAATACACCACGTTATCATTTATAAATATTTTTTAAACAACTTTCCATTGGCAAACTCTATGTTTTAAGCTTTCAAAGTGATATAAAACTTGTCATGGAAAAAAACACTAAGTATTCATAAATAAAACAGAATATATTGAATGTTGCCAACTGCGCTCCAGTTAATTAAGAGTCAAATTAATAATATCCATTTCAATTGAAGAAAACAAAAACGAAACAAATTGTTTTAATTGCAACACAGATGAAAATTCCAAGTGATTTCGTTTCACTTTTGCCTGTTGCTAATTCCGTGCTCTTAATTACTTCTACAAAAGCAAACCAATCGAATTAAAGAATTTCAATCTGTAGCTTTTGAAACTGTTTCTCTCGTTGGAAGAAAAAAATGTTCATCGCATCAATAAATGTTCTCCAAATCGTAAGATTCTAATGAATTCATAAACGGTTATAAGCTTGAATGTCGAAATATTTTGGACAGTTGGTACTGAAAGCAGAAATTCAAGTAAATTCTCGATTAACTTTAACAAATTTCAATATGTGAACAAAAACTGTCAAGTATTTGTAACTGTTATACAATTTTCTAACGGTCATCACTCAAATTCAGTACATAATTGTTAACTAATTGTCAAATTACTTGTTTAGGAACTAATTCCTTTAAAATCAGGATTTGATTAAATCTAAAAACCGATTTCCTTGGTTTTGTTTTTTGCAAATATGAGCAAAATCATTTTACTGTGGGAAAAAAAAGCATATTAGCTCACCCTTTAAACATCGTGCTTAGTTGATTTGATTGGGCTATAAATCAACCAAGGGATCGTTAAAATCTCCCGCTCCTAGGTGTATCGACCGGGAAAACGGATTTCATTCTTTATGCCGATTTTGTGAATGCATGTAACTTCTATCGTCATCCATCAACGGTTTATCGCGGGTGCTTACTGGATACATCAAAAACGGAACGCTCGCTGTAGCTGTAACGACGTGCCTAGGACGTGTATGTGGGATACATACACAACATCCCCCCCATCTTAGGCGATTAAAGGCAAACTCTTGTACCGTGAAGACTGCAAAATTATATCGCTTGTTCGCGATTGGAAAGTATCTTTTGCTCACACTATATTTAAGATAAATAGCTTGTTGTTAAGCTAAATCGATCAAGTAAAGTAAAGTAGGAACAAATTTTTATCAACTGTGTAAATTATTTTAAAATATGAGAATACTGTTTTGGTCAAAATTTGAATAATATATCATGCTTAATACGAAATGAATTCAAATAAGTACATTTTATATGATTTGAAGATGTCAAATACCAAAAAAAGCACTTAAGACTTTTCAGCTTCCTGCTGAGCAGCCATTCTTCTTCTTCTTATGCGAGATTTTTGAGGACTCCTATGGACAGTGACACCTCTGTTTCATTGTCCATATTCAGAGACTTACTTATCTCTAATTATGACTTTCAATTTCCGGGAGTCATATTGGCATTACATTGTTGGTTGGCTTAATTGGCTTCTTGGGTTTAACTTCCTATTGTTTTGTAGAACTCTAGTCTATTCTGTCTTACGAATTTCATGATTCTTCTAATCGTGTTCCCGTCTGCATCCCTCCAATGTGTTTTGAGGTCCTCTAAGGACAACCTTACTGGTCAATATTGTTTGCATGAGAAGATCACGTGTCTGGCTGTCTCAGGCTTTCGACATAAGTCACAGTTTGGCTCTTCTACGATTCCCATTTTATTTAGCCAATATTTGGCTAAGTCGGGTCCTGAGTAGTCATTATAAGATTTTTTTTTCTTCATATAAATGAATGTTTGCCAAGTTACGTTTGTGGTGTATTTTTTTAAAGTATATTCAAACAGCGCATAAATTTATTTTTCGTGTAAAGTAAAAATCGATATTTCAACCGCTGTAAGAAAATAAGCGAAATCGTTAAATTATGATTCTACAAACTACTTTAAACCAATCCACCATTAGCAAACAGCGGTTCAATTGTATGTTTCATAAAAACGATTTGTCATTTATAAGTTGAGTAAGATATAAAAAACAAACCTTTTAACAAATACAATAATCGTTTTGTTTATATTACCATCTCCATAATGATATCAAAATAAATATCACTACCATAAAGCTACCGAAAGGACAGAATAAAGTGAGCTGAACTAAGTCAGCAAGCTCCAACAAAAGCCAGCGCTTTGGCAAAACAAAAACTAGCGATAGGTCATCAGTCGCACGTGCAAATACTTTGACCCAAACACACACACACACAAACACACTCTTTGCAAGTGGATTGTTTTCCACGAGTTTCCATTTATATTTGATCTCATTCGGTCTGGCACATGCTTTGCCCGGTCGCGAAATCGCTCAAATGCACCAATGCAGCAAAATTCATGTTTACACGCGAATGCGTCCAGCTAATTGCTTTTATCAGTATTGTCTTTTGGCACTGAAACAATGGACGTTTGCTGAAAGGTATTTTATGTAGCAATCGATGTAATATGAATCTACCAGCGACAACTGGTCAACGAATGAACGTGGAACATGAAGCAGATGATTATATTTGCGTTTTTTGTTGATGTTGTTGTTGTGTGCAAAATGTTTACCGATCATATTTTTGTTTGAAGTTTTTCTGAAATAATCGAAACATAACTCAATAAACAACATGTTCGTAAATGGGTTTGAGTCTTGAAGTAGAAAAAAAAACATACTAAATGCGATAAGAAGGATGGCCACAAAAGTTAACCGCACACAACGAACGCTGTTCAATGGCCGTTTTACACAGAACTTGAGCGATATCTTCCTGTTTCAGTACAAAAAAAACGAAACCCTTGTACACTGCGAACCACCTGGATTCTAATCCAATTTTCTCATGTCACAAATAGCATTATTCCACTCGGAAAGCAGGCCACTATCGAGGCTGTGTTATTCTTCCGTAGCCAACGGCCAACGGATGCTTTCATGCGGCACAGCAAACACTGCGCACGCCAAACTCTACGCCTAGGGTCACATAACAATCGGTTGAGCGGACTTGAAAGATGCTCCACTACAGCGACGTTAATCTTTCGACGATTGGTGCAGGGCAACCGAAGAGAACCGGAGACCCGCCCGGAACACGTTTCCCTTTGTGGTGATGCCATCCGTTTACGATAATGCATCAGGCCGGACGTTTTGGATTCTGGTCACGTTGCGGAACAAAGTGGGGATGAAACGCTATTTTTCGCTCCCATTTCGTCAACTTCTTTTGTTGCTAAAATTATCTAGTGAGGCACGCTTTACTCCCGTTTGATCTGGAAAACTAGTTTGAAGTTTAAAAATATAAACGATGGTTCGCATGCAAAAGGATAAGAAAGCTTAATTTGTGGATTTAAACTTTTACTGTCGATTATTCATCTTATTCACGACGATGGCTTGCAAGAAGAAGGCTTGTGAAGTACTGACCATGACACTAACGATTTGGACAAAAATAAAAGCTTGTTTGCCAACGACGACGATACGGATCACATTACTCTAAATAAACAAGAACAATAATTTAAAATCAATATTCAATCTTCAATATTGAACATCAATATTCCTTCAAATGTGTTTGAAAATTATTGATCGAAAAACGAAGAATAGATACTAAATCATTTATAATTATGACTCATAATTAAACTGGCACCAACCATTCATCATGATCGAGGCAAGGTAAAATATTCATTGATAATCCATGATGTTATCCATTCTTTTACGCACCGGTACATTTCATTTTCGCAGGCAGAAACAAAGGAAGTATTAACCCAAAATGCGGTGGCTTCCATTCATCCGAAATTGACGAGCAACCAGCATTCCAACGAGAACGCACATTGAGGGCCAGACATTCTGCTGGCAAAACTATGGCCAAGCTATGGCTCGTTCGATTTTGATCATCGAGCGGAGAATGTCTGGAATTTTGATTATTATTCGTCTCACATCTTCGCATATTATGGTCATCAAATCGTATTACATGAACGCTCCGGGAACACCTTCATTCCCGGTAGACCTTTCCAGTTCGACGGTATTGGCCCATGTGCCAATCACAATTCATCCTGCGCTCTGCTTCAGCGGTGTATAATTTTGACAAATATTGCTTCATATTTTTCGCCATAAATTCACCGTCGAATGTTGGCGTTAATCGGTAAGTGTAAATGACAAAACCAATCAAGCTCTGCTGAATTTGGCTTTTGTTTTATAATTTCGAGTTTGTAAAAAAATAAAAACAAATTTAATAAACTTTAACTAAGCACAGTTTGCTTCATCATGCCCGCTTGCTCACGCTTAGTTGAGAGAATGAATAATACATTTTTCCCTCAAGAGTACCACCACATCAAAGCGAATTTTCTGCAAGTAAATACGGTTGGCGTGAAAATTTGGCTCCTTTCCCTTTTCGCCCCAGCGGGTTTCACCCACACAACTTCGTATTCCAGTTCAGTTTCCTAAAATCACGCCCTGAGGTAAGGCAGTAGCGAGTGAACGGTGCCGAAGAGGCTGTTTAAATAATTTTATGCCGAGGCAAATTAATTTCACTAATGCAATCATCAGGCATTTTCCAAAAGTAATTTAATGATAACAATTCAGCAACCCGTTACCCTGGTATCTAAGTGCTGCCACTACACGGCCACACTAACGGCCATCACCAGCAGCATCAGCAGCAACAGCATCAACCGTACAGAAATGCGAAATGGCAATTACTTCGCTATCGCTTCGTTCCGGCACGCTCAGCTGTGGGCCCGGTGGACCCGGCCACCGTACCACTTTCCATCACGAAATGGTCGTGTCCTTTTTGCTAGTTGGGAAAGAATTCGCAATTGATGTCGTAATTATGCTCTGTTCACTGGTTGCCCTCTGATTTGTACCTTTCCCCATTTTGCATTGTCGCTCCGTTTTTGCTCGCCTGCTATCGAACTTTACCGGCAGCGAACCGGCGCGAACCATTTTATAAACATCCGTGAACATACCAACACACCCACAGCAGCTTTAAAATTCCTTCACTTGAACGCGCAGCACTAGTTAAAGTATTTAATTTGCTGCTTCATACTTCAACTGATACAATGGTTTCTCTTTCAGTGAAAGATTGAATGTAGTTTGTCATTTAATCACATAGACTTAGTGAAGGGTTAAAATTTCTTCGGAATAATTACAAGTAGCTTAGTTTATTAAAACAAAGTGAAAAAGAAAAAATGAATAAAATATGAATAGAAATAAGATTTAATTGAACAGAAAACACTGTAGTAACTAAATTAATGCAAAATAAAAATCATGTTGGTAATTTATGAATCCATTTACATCTAGTTCATCTAATTATTCACATTTTCCTTCAACTATTTTATGTTACATCTTTGGTTAGGGCAAAAGAAAATAAATCAGAAATTCATTTAGTCAGAAATGCATAGTCTCACATACTGATCGTGATTATTATTCGAGAAATTATGAAAAAGTTGGTTTTTGATGCTTGATGCTTGAAGCTCAAACCATATAGTACGTGCATAACAATTTTCCAACTAAGTTCGCTGTGTTTTTAGTGGTCTAGTTTTAGTTTTCTGGTGAAAAAAAACATCATTTCATCAAGTATGCCGTTTCAGGTCATACGTATACTTAAAATGATCCTGTTGATGCCAAAAGTAATATGAATTTATTGTTTCGTCGTACGACAGTAGCTAGTATCTGATTTTTTTCGAGTCCCACCAAATACTCTGTAGAACCTTCATGACTGATAGTCCGGATTTGACTTCCGTTTATCACACAGTATTGTAGATAATTCGGCCCTTTTCTAATCCTCAGCCCTCATTCGTTTAAGAATGTGTATATGTCTTTCTTTGACCAAAGCTTTGTACATATGTACTAATATGCATATTTGTAGGCTAATCTTAGGGTTAGTTTTTATTAACCTTAAAATCAAGTCAAAATATTTCATACCTATTTATCATTAAGTCAACTAAATCATTCAATTACATCCCGCCTATTTAATGCTCAGGTCTAAATCAAATCGAAAATCAAGAATGTAAAATCGACGAAATGAAACTTCCCATTGCAATGGAAAACATCAGACTTTACCCATTTATCAACAAACAAAACAAACAAAAAAAATACTTCATTTTCGATTCAGTCAGCTTTCAGAATCGCGTGCATACTCCAATAATCAATCCATTTCCGCAAAAAGGATTCGACAGCCTGCGATCGCTTAAATTTTGCCAAGCGCTGGCACATTAATCAATCTCCGGCCCGCGCAGACAGCTGCAGGCGGATTGCATGCACCGCCGCGTAATGAAGTATTATCTCGAAAATTGTGCCTTCATTAATCAATCGACAGCTGTGTGTGTGTGTGTAGAGGAGGGCGGTTGGAAAATGGTCCATTTCACACGTTTATTTTTCGGTCGGTTTGTAAGGAGATTTCCACCAGTTAGAAGTACTCAACACGTGAATTGGGGAAAAAATGGTGCTGCTAATTAAATTTTTGTAACCTCTTTCATTTCACGTGCGACTTGCGGTTGATTTTATGTGTGTGAGTGCTGCCTTGCTGAACCACACCATTTTCAGAGAATGCATAATCATGTTCGGAAAATGGTATGTTAAAGCTTCCATGCAGGTATGTTTTCGGGCGTGTACAATAAACATCCTACCACCAAAGCTCTAAGCCGATGGTGTAACAGGAAGCTGTACCTACAGGTTTTTTGTTTCTTATTCGTTAGTATCGTCTCATCCTTCTTAGTGCACTGTCTCTAAGCAAGCAAGCAAGCAAGCAGGCGGGCAAAAGAGCAAACTAAAAGTCAGCTGCACTGACGATGGTGTTGCAAAATTTATGCACTCATACATCTGCAACCACCGGTAGCAGGCAACAGTTTCCATATGGATCACTTCTCCGCAGTGCGCCGGAATAATGTACCATTGCTGGATGTTTTGACTTGAAACTCGTAAACCGCACCGCCTTCTACAGTCAGTTGTTTGGGAAAAGTTCGTTTTTATTCACCGCCTCGGGGCGACGCGTATGGGTTAGTTTTTTCTCGGAAATGTAATATGCAAAATTTCAGAATAACTCACAAACATGTAGCTATATTCGCATAAAAAAATATATAGGTTCATGTTCAGCCGCTGGATATATGGTTCATCATCATCGAAATGGTAGCAAAAAACTTTTACCTAAGTAATGGACCGTTTCGAGTGCTTAAACGTATGGAAAAACATAAACTTACTAAGCGTTTCTATAAATTTCAAACTATTTTGCTCCAAACTCAACTTTGAACTGCTCGCTAGCTGGCCGATAAGCTTCCAACTAACAACGATGGCCCCAAACGCTACTGATCATTGTGGCACCCGAAAACCATCATTGCATTATTCAGGTAAAAGTCAGATCTAAGAACCATTCCGTCGACCCAGGCGGAAACACCGATCGTTCCCTAACACCGGAACTAATGCAGCGGAAGCAGCACTGAAATGGATCATGTTGCATTCGGTTGGCAGTATGCTTTGTACCGATGCTCTGGCTACCGTTTAAGTTGTTGCACACACAATCGGACAATTCTGCACCGGAAGGTTTCACCGTTGTGGCATTGTGGTTGGTTGCAGCTCCTGTTTTTTTGTTCTTTTTCGCTTCCACCATCCATCTGATCTCCACGAGCGAAAGCTAACGTTGCACTTGCAGAAGGCGGTTTCGGCGTGCTTCAATCGCAATTCGACCAATCAAACAATGGCCCAACGTTGGTCATGACATGATGGAGGAATTTAACGAAAACGATTGCTTTTCGTTCGGGATTTTCCACCCAGCTGGGCGCGCTGCATTTCGCTGGAATGGGGAAACAAAGCGAGCCATTTGGCTTTCGCGATTGTTGCCGGAAATGTTACTTTTACCGGTACGTTCCAGTGGCTGGTTGCATGCTGCTCTGGCAGAGATGACCAAACGACATCGAAACATCATTGCTTCGTGCAACAGATACTATCGCGGTTTAGTTTCCTGTAATAACTTTCCGCGTTTAAAACATTCAATTTGGGGATATTCTCAGTTATTACTAACGAGATGTTTAATTTGATCGTTTGTCTATTGTAAATGCTTTCTGATTATTATAATTATTAACGTGATAACTAATTTAACGAACATAATTCTAATTCAATTTCTAACATCATTACTAATGAATGTCCACATAGTACATGAAACCTATCGATATCGAGGACTATACGTTGGTTATTGATTTTATCACTGCTCGTGTATTGTAGAACCGTACAGAAAGTACTCCACCTTGCAACAAGAAGAGAAACAAAAAAATGCACCCACACAAAAAGGCACAGCTGCTCAGCTGCCGACAAGAATACCCTTGCGGTTGCATCACTTTTACAACATTGCAATTCCACAAACCGAACGAACGACACATTCTGGCCACTCGCAACAACAACAAAAAAAAGCATGGCCACCGTGCATCGATACCCGTACACACAGTGAATATAAGGGGGATGCGTGACCTGTCAGACGCTGAATTTATCCTTCTCACCCTAACGGGACCATAAATCACGAGTCTGAAAAATAATTGCCATATTCTTCCGTCGCAGTACGCTAACAACACTTCACACACTGTGCGAGCTGTGCGAACGATGTGGCTGTCTTTGGCCGGATGCGCGTACCTATCCTTCGAGCCGGCCAGTGAATCCTTCCGGTGGCTACCGACGCTACTCCATCGTGTTGGCATCAACCGGAATTTAAAGGCAAACCAACCAACCATCCAACCAAGCAATGTCAAAAAAAGAAACAAGAGAGCGAAAGGCATATAGATATATCGACCAAATCCTTTTTTGTGTGCCGAGGAGGGCCACTGTATGTTTTTATCTGGGCTGGACGACTCCCTCTGATTATTCGATCCTGACTCCTGCGGTACAAGGTTGTTCCCCAACACTCGGCAAACGACACACAACACCACGACACCATTCGGTGGAAAACAAAAAGGGGTTCCCGTACCGTAAGAACACACACATCGGCCAGCAATGCTTGCTCCAGAACCAGACGACATGAGCCGGTCGGGTTGGGCTTTGGGTGGCATCTGTTGATACACAATCCTCCAGAATCGATTCGTTTAGTTTATTTATGCTGACACATATTGACATTCTTGGTGTAGCCACTGCAGCGTTGCTGTTGTTGTTTGGTCTCGCTTCTTTTTCTCTCTCTCATTCTCTCTGTCCTTCTCTCTCTCTATCCCTCTCTTTCTATTGCTATTCCCAACTCGATATTGAGACATCAAGGGTACAACACAGCATGCCTAGGTACATCTATTGCAAACAAATATTTGAACCAAGTCTTTTAGTTTCCCTCGTTGGTCAGCTTCATTGTCGGTTTGGTTACGACCATTATTCGTTTCCTGCAGTGGTTTTTGTGCCGTAGAGTTCATTCGATGTAAATATTGCATGTGCATTAGGATGATGCTTTGTTTGAGCTTAAATTATACCATTTGTGTAGCTGCTTGCTGCCCGTTGCACATAATTATCTAAACGTTTGTCAATTGTGCACATTTTGTCTCGCAACATTTGTCGTTGTGTGTGATGCAGCTGGTTTTTTTTTCTTATAATCAATACCGTAGACTTATATTTGGTCATCCGAGATTTATTGGTAGTGTTTCATTTCATAACCTAATGCACTAGCCAGTCACCTTTTGACTTGAGGCATAACCGAACCAAAACCCTAGCCACAACACGGCCCAGGTACGGTGCGAGTGCATCAGAATATTGAACAACTTCCTTAATTGAATCTGCATGCCTTTATTTAGGTTCCAACCCTTCTCAATACCTCCAACATCGCCCCTTTCGACCCTATCAACCCCACCAAACAAGGTGGTGGATTTTTCGCACTCTCGCATATTTCGGTGCATATGCAGCAGTCGCAACCACTCGGCACCGCATCAATCCCATTTGGTAAAACTCAATACAAAGCTAAAAGCGTACCGGCGTACGTACCAAGCGACCAACCTTTTGCACGCGAACTCGAATCCAGCTAGGGCAGGCACTTGGGTGGAAAATTGTCGATACCTGTCTGAGTCGGAATGTGTTGGCCGCCCCGAAACAGAGCGTGCGAAAAAATATGTTCTATTTCATCAGCCTAGTAATAGCATATTACAAAATTTTGACATAATTATAATGATGCAAAGTGTCTTCTTTTATTATGCAAAAACAAATTGTCGAAATTATTGCTGATAGAATTAATAATCCAATATAACACTATGAGACCCACTGTATCAAAAATACACACACACTCCTTTCGATTCTGCGATTCTAATGCTCGCGAATAAAAACCAACATAACGCCCAAAAGCTCAGTTCAATACCCAATGACTGGCGCATCGCATTTACGGTGGGCCAATTTTCGGCCGTATGTTCACTGAGGGAAGAAGAACGGACCAACCAACAAACAAACAAAAAACTGGAGGTTCGCTGGTTCGCACAGAATAAACAGACATTGGCCATCGAACAACGCACCGCGGTGTGCAAGATGATGGAGAATCCCTCTCAGGAAGTTCCTTTATAATCCGTCAGATGTTGTGCATTCCGGGTTTGCAAAGTGCCTTTCGTTCGTGCGGCTTTTTTGTCGATGCTGGTGCTGTTGTTGTTGCTGTTCGTTTGTGCACATGCATTCTAATGTTTGTGTTAGCCATGTTTATCGAACGCACCGTCATCACACTAAAGGACCCGGGACAGTGCTGATGACATAGAAATTGGTCGTCAGTTTTCGCTGCGCAACGGTGGAAAAATGGAAAATGCAAATTGACATAAAGATTGGTTCGCTGGTGCGGATTTAGTGCATAGGCTGGCAGTTTTTTTTCTTTCGCTTTGCCGTTCGGGGACATATGTGTGATTTTCAGTTTTTTCGTGTGTTCCTTTTTTCCGTTCTGAATTTTCCTTTTTTTTCGTTTGTGGACGACAAAAATCCAAGCAAGGTGATAAAAACTGTTTCGATGGATAAATAATAAGTTTAGTTCATCAATACACAATAAACATTCATCGCCATTATAACTCTAATTAAAACTACATTCCGTGCACGTACCTCCGCTCCGGAAACGGGTTTCATACGTACCAGCTTCTTAACTCATCTTGGTGCTACAAATCGTTGCCACTAACCTCGATTAAGGAAGGCTACCTACCCACCGCGGACCGTATTAACTATCCCACCGCACGACAATAAAGTGAGCGATTTTTACGATTTTTCACCTATTGTACACGCTTTATTATCGCCAACAACCTTGTGCACAACCGTCGGCAGTTGTGCCGGCTGGCGGCTGAGCCCTTTGGTCGCATTGATATTCGGTGCTGGTTTTGAGGAATCCAATATTACACGCGTGACCAGCATGACGATCCGCATTCTGGCAACCTGCCAGCCGGTTTCGTTGCCGTGGTGTGGGATCGGTGAGAGGAAATTTCATTGATGGTAGATAGCTGGAGAAATGTATTGAGCATTTCCCTGAACAGTATGGCAAGTATTTTATTGCACCAATATCTATCACCTAATCGATTACATGCGTACACCTTTCCGGAAGCGAGTTCCATTCTGGTTCTGTTCGACTGTAGATAAAGTAATATTGGATAAAGGTTTTTATTCCGAACAGATTAACAAACAAATGTATCGCTTTCTGTAAATATAAGTAAAAGTTCTCCTTTCTTTTGTGAATTAAATTCATGAGAAATTTTAACTTTGAATTTTCCTAAAATGGAACTCAAATCAAAATGTCTCACCAAAGCTTCGAACATTTGCCCGATTGCACTAGCCATTCGATCGACCAGCCTAATGGAATTAACTAACGAAGCTATTGATTTTTCTCTGCACTTCATCTAATCCGGTTCGCATTGCACGGTAGCACAAATCAATTGAGTAAATATTGTACATCCGAAGCTGTGGTCAAACAGTGCCGAGCGATAGTTCGATCTGTCGGCATCCGAAATCCCTTTTGTCAAAACTAAACAACGATACCACAATCTCAATAAACAACCGATGCCAGACGGATGATAAGCGTTGCTTGCTATGTTTTGGACAGGAATGTGCTCAAATAAACCCTTTCGACAGTGCTTTTATAGGGAAATGTGGTCAAAGTTGCATGATATATTTCAAGTTTACAAGCAAAGTTTATCCCATGGAAATTAGTATGAAATTAACCAGCGCCTCATTAACACTTTCATGATAAATTTACTTCACTTGGCATCAAAAAGTGTACTTCAAGTGAAACTTTTGTTCGTTAGTATTGCTCATTTCTATGGTTTCTAGGTTTAACGAATCCTTTAGCATCGTGTGGCCACGGCTAGATTTATGACACCTGCTGTAAGTTGGATCCGCGATCATTTACCCGTCTAAAAGCATTTAGAATGAAAAATCCGATTTCATTAGCGATAAAATACCTGCAAACGGCAATTGTATAAAATATGCCTACCCAAAATAATGCGACACCTGCCATTGACGTGAGTTATAGGAAGATGGCGTTGTACCTCTTTAATGGAAAACGCCCAAAAAATCCAAAGTGTTGGTATTGGTGGTCAGGAGGGAAAAAACAACGAAAAAAAAGGTCAAAACCATCCTTTTTATCCCAGCAATTAAATTTTCCTTTTGTGGATGCGCTTCATTTCGGACACGGCTGAACAACGTTCTATAAAACAAAGTGAGGGCAACACCAAAAAAAAAACAAAATAAGAGAAAAGACGCGAAACGGCAACATTTTCATTAAGATCAGCCTGTCTACGAAATGATAACGGTGTAAATGAATAGGCAAAGCGGCCTATACGTTGCAGCAGCCAAAGTGTAGAAGTGAACATTTCAGTTTAAATAGGTCAATTGATGTACCTGTGACAAGGGCCCAACAAAAAAAACACGACTTTCCTTAATTACTCAGATGCTTTTACTNCTTTTGTGGATGCGCTTCATTTCGGACACGGCTGAACAACGTTCTATAAAACAAAGTGAGGGCAACACCAAAAAAAAAACAAAATAAGAGAAAAGACGCGAAACGGCAACATTTTCATTAAGATCAGCCTGTCTACGAAATGATAACGGTGTAAATGAATAGGCAAAGCGGCCTATACGTTGCAGCAGCCAAAGTGTAGAAGTGAACATTTCAGTTTAAATAGGTCAATTGATGTACCTGTGACAAGGGCCCAACAAAAAACAACACGACTTTCCTTAATTACTCAGATGCTTTTACTGTGGCGCACGCCCTTTTCTGAGTAGAGTCTTTTTTTCCAAAGAGGAAGACGAAATGATCCTGATTTTTCCATTTCAGACCTATTCATTACACTCGCTCCAACGAGGGGAAAAAGCTTTAATGAAAATGAATAAATTTATGCATCTCAAATAAAACCAATTTTTCTAATCAACCATTCTGTTAAGATTCTCTTCCTTCAAAGAACCTCAGTATTTTAATTTGTTCATTTGAATGCAACCTTACAAATTGTGTTAAGCAGACTCTATTAACGTAACTCCGGTACTAATGCGAACCCTTTAACTCGCTTCTAAAATCACCATCCTAAACAATAGTGGGGAATGTATAATTAAATTCAATTATTTCAAACTCCAGCTCGGTCGCACTTGGCGCAATGCAACTTGCCAAACCAATCTTTTCCTTATCTGTCCGCTCAAACATCTGTCCTTCCGCACTGGGAGTTGCAGTGCGCCGGCGAAACAAATGGTCACCTCAGCTCGATGCAAATTTTGTGTCCAGACGGAATACGAAACTTCACTGCAGGATTGATTTGATAAGTTTCCACTAGATGTTGCTCATAAATTAACTTGTCCTTCGTCGGAAGCGTACGGACACCTTGTAGCACAAATCATTGGTCCTGACAAAGCAGCAATGCCAGATCGTTGCTTTAAGTGGAGTCCACTAGAAGTAACAGGGATTACTTCGGTATTTACTTTAAACAAATTCAATTTATTATTGTTAACTAAGATATTTCCTTAATTTGTCGGATAAAAAGCAAATTACTCAAGTACAATCCCTTTAGTAGAGTGATAACAATTGACTAAAGAAAACCAATGTACAAGTTTTTCAATCCTAATAAACCCTCTATTTTGTGTTATTTTGTTTACCTTCTAGTTTTTTTATTATTTCGAATGCATGTTTCGAAGTACAAATATAAAAAAAATTAACATTTGGATGAAGGTTGTGTTTTTAGCAGGTCGTTTTTAAAGTCTGCAAATGCCGAAACGCTGCCCCAAAGCGATTTTATACTGTTCCAGCAATTTTCCAGCCTAATCATGAATATAAAATTTTCGGTCGCACTATCCCAGCTAATGACTCAACTATTGCCCTAAACCAACGCTCTCGACTGAAACTGATTCATTTATTGTTATTGTTATACCGAAACTATGATTAAAATTGAATGAAAACTTCACGGTTGACCAGCCACGGTTGCAGCCATATTGGCGAAATGGCGTGAACAGTGGCGAAAACCCGCGTATCAGCTCGTCGGTGTATTTCCCTTTTGGGCGAAAAGCAATTCATCATCAAAAAGCGCTTGTGTGCAGAATGGTGCATAGGCCCGTGGGTTCTGCCCGCTCTGCAATAGCACGCCAGGCACGACAGACATGGGACAGGCATCCCGTGCCACCGTCGACGTCGGCGGATGACAATAAGCTACATAAATGCACGGTGTTGATGTACAATATGTGCACCGAAAGCATCAAACTAAATTATGGATTAGCGCACTCGGGCCCGAATTGGCCACACCGGTTTGCCAGCAGTGCCCCGAAAGGAAAAAGTTTCCACTGTGTGCAACAAACGATCGTCGTCCCGCGTCCGTCGTCTGCAGACCACCTTCCCCCTTTTCTGGGTCATTATCGTTCGCGTGAACCATCCAGCCACCCGCGAAAAGGAACTTTCGGGTCAACCGCAAATGTGGGTCGATGTTAATTTTGCCTTTCGGGAGCAATTATCTCCATAATTGCGAGTTCAAACGAGCGAATGGAATTGATTGAATCATTTTCACAGCGAACTCTTAAGTATTTTAATAAGAGGTTTAGGCTGGGTGTCTGCATGTCAACGACCGTATTCGTTTGATGTGCTCAATGTTTCACAATTGCATTTTCGCACGTGAACATATTTTTTCTTTGTTTTAAGCCACTAAACTGTATTAATAAGATCTAAACATATTTCCAAAATTAATATAAACATTTAAAGGAAAAGAACCGGAAATGGTCCTCACTCCAACCATAACGACACGAAGATCTCAATCACAAATTGTTGAAAATTGGAGTCAGAATTCCAGATTTCTAAGGCTTCTAAGATAGGAGTACTACAGTTTTTGTTATCTTCAGATATAATATCCACATAAATCAAAATATACAGATTTCTGTACTCTTATTCTCAATTCCTTTTCATAATTTCATACTCAAGATTTTTTTCGTATCCTTAGGTTGTTGCTGACGTACTTAACATTAAAGTTTATAAACAAAATAAATACACATCGGTAACCTAAATAATCAAAAGACTTAACCATAATAACAACAATACAGTAACCTGTCAGCGATCAGGTCCAGTCGAGGTTCTTGTGTATAACGTACTCGGAAACACCAAAGGTATTCAATTTTATTTGTTTTTCACGAAAGAATAAAGGCAGATATTTTGTGTAGGGACTTATGAATTTGATGCAGAAGGTGCTCTTATTAAATATCTTCCTTCTGCCCAAGCTATGGTTTTTTGCATCGATCTGTGGCGCCCGATCAATTGACATTCGATTCTTTCAATGGGACGGATTCCGTATCCCATTACAGCAATTAGCGTTACCCAGACATCGAGGCGGACTCAATCTCCTCGTTGCGGCTATCAACGCTACAGTACTGCTCGCGAATCCGTATGTTGCCGAACATGATTACCTGAGGCTAGGATCACAGCTCATATCTTGTGCTGGAAACTCTCCCAACACACTCTCAATTTCGACAACATATCCATCTCTGAGGACAGTGATCCAGCACTTGACATACTTCCTAACTAGAGCAGGAATTAATACCAATAACCCTTCGTCGGAGTTTTATCCGATGCAAATTCTGGATGTAAAGATAGTCGTGGAGGCGCCTTTCATAAACTGTCGACGGATCCGGAAGAATATTCATCACCAAGTTTCCACGATCCAGAGGTCCATACTTTACCTGTTGGTTAATAACATGGGACGGCACGGTCTGCTAGTGCACATGGCATCATCGGCCTGCTCAGTATGTTCCCAACTACAAATCCTGGAGCACAAATTTGAAAAGTACTCGAGGGAATCTTTTACTTGGAGCCACAAGAAATAGCAGTCATCATCCCTGATCATTCCCGAAACTCCCTTTAAATGCTCTTAACTCTCTTCAGTAACATTAGTTCGAGTAAGAGGACTCTTATCCTACATTTGTTTGCCAGCTTTATCATAGCTTGTTAGCTAGGATATAAGTTGTTTTTTGATTAACACTTTGAACACAAAAAAGTATACTAATAAATAGTATACTCTTTATACTCTTTATACTTATTATCTCTATAAACTTCTCTCTGTTTATACTTATAAATAATAAAGAGCAATAGATAATTACCTTTCTAAAGTACAAGAAAGGAACAGCAATATGTTATTCTTCGTTAGTGTTACTCACACTACCTATGCTCAGACGAAGTGATGCTATTATTTCCGCATGTGTACAAATAGTGCTCAGTTTCTAATTAGATTAGCAAAACAAATACATTGTAGATTTATATTAATAGATTCCCTTTGAAATTTAAAATAACTAGCAAACTATGCGCGCTTTTGACTACTAAGTATATCACATCCACATTCATGGAATAGCTGAATAATTTGAGATCATCTGCCTATGCATAACACGAGTCCCTCCCAACGCTCTAGCAACGCCTAAACTAGATCGACAAGTCTAATTACGAAAATATTTGGTGCATTAATTTCTCATCAAAACTTCAAACCAAACATATCACGGAAAGACTATCCCAACCGATGGCAGAGGTCTGTTCGGCAGAAGCATAAAGTAAGCTAAAAGAATCTCCCAGAAACAACACATTTAAAAATAGTTTACTAATGGGATGTTTTCCACCCGGCACAATCAAGATCGTCCCGATAAGTTGCAGGAAACCAAACGACCCCACACGTACACATGATACACACAGATACGCTGCGTCGAATACACTCGTTCATACCATACCAAACGGTTAGGTAAGAACACCCAGCAGCCCGGTTCACTTGATTCGCTAAGCCAAAGTTCAAAACTCCCATTTCCACGTTTCCGTGCAGCATACACACGTAGTCGGTGTACACACGGTGAAAGATCGTCCCAGTGGGAAACACACACACACACGCAGGATGCTTCGGATTCGATCGGAAATATAACGGAATTGAGATACGCTTAATTTCCGCACCATATTCCTTCCTTTTTGGCGATAGCACGGCAGCAACCACAGTACAATCCCGTTTGGTGCTGGCCGCCCGTCCATGTGCCAGCACATCCGGGTAGGGGCATTTCATAACAAAACACGATCCCATTTTATGGCAAAACCCGAATCTCTTCGCCGTGCAATTTTTTTTACCGCAACTGCGTCGTCTCCTGCAAAGTGCGCTGGAAATTGAATTTTACGTCACCCGCGCACGACGATGGCGACGGATTCCATTTTATGACATGTGACGATGAATCAATCTTTGACCCGGTACGGAACCAGCACTTTTTTCTCCCGTGGGTGGTGGTGACAAACAAAAACAAAACAAAAAACACGAAGTGACGCAAAAAAGAAAAGCTGATGGTAGGAAAGGCACACGTGGAATCGCAATGGATGGAAAAAGCTTTTTGATGGCAGTAGCTGAGCGTGCTCATGCGATTTGGACCGATTGTGCCCAACCGAATGTTGCTGGAACAGACCTGAATACCTGCACATACACACATTCACACAAAAAAGACACACACACACAGTAAAAATATGTGTGGCACAGTTCCGTTGTGTGTGATGAAAACAACGTGTCCAACGTGAGCTTGAAAGAAGGAAACTTCAGAGCAAAATCGGGCGATGGGTGGCTGAGAGGATTGCAAACTTTGCACCCTTTTGCGCGATTTCCGATTCGCGAAATCCAGCGACGCGAATATTGGGGCTGTTGGGATGCCCACATCCCTGGGGATGGCGATGCTTGGAACGTACGCGCGAAAGCTTCAGCAAGCAAACGACGAATCATTCGTAGAAAAGTGTAGCAATCGAATGTTACGACCACGTGTAACATTCTGTCACAAATCGGTGCGGCCATTTTCTGCCCATTTTCTAACAAAAATGTGCACCCAGCAAAAGCAGCCAACCATTGGTACGCGGCCCATTTTTATTACACCATTAGGTACCGGAGGGGAGAAAATATTTTTCAATTATTCACACGGGAGATGTTACTGGAAATGCAAGGGATTTACACTTGGATTTTACGCTGTAACAGGGATGCATGCCTTAAAGTAAATGGAAAGTTGATTTGAGCATTTATACATACAAAAGAATATATTTATACAACAACTATTACTTAAACTGTCGGATCCATACGAGCAGGTCACGACGTTACATTTTTCTGCCTGCTGTTTTACGACTGAAAATGGTTGCAGCCATGGTTGTGGTGTACAGCTGGCGCAGACATTTTGCTGGAGAATCAAATACGCTTTCTAACATTTCCCAGAAACCCAGAAAAGTGTGCGCACAGCACAGCAAAGACATTCAGCATGACGAATCCTTTTACCTCGTTTCCTTTCAAACTTCTCACAAAGAAATTCTTTGGCTGCAAATTAAGACAGAAACGCTCGGAGCTTTGGCTTGAGCTTCCTTTCTTACTGTTTTATTTTCTTTCTTTCCTTTTTTTTTGGGAAGAACACCATCACTGCATATAGGGGGCCGATGTGAGTAATTACCCGGTGCTACCAATTTAACTTTTATTTAACGAACTATTAATGCTTCGCCTGCATCATTGCGCACTAATGAAAATTGTGATAGCGTCTTAATCCAATTCGAAACCGACTCAACGGTGCCGTTACGACGCGCGCTTTTGCCGCTGCATGGAATAATCTAATCTAATTGATTCCAGTCATTACGCTGCACGTCACATCCGACATCCATCCTTAATTATGTACCGTGCTTTCACGGGAGCCATTTCACGGCTAAGGTGCTGTGTGCGCGAAACCATTACATTTAGTAACGCCGGTCGAGGTTACGCCGTTGGGGGAAAGCACGTCTAGTGCCATGATTCAATTATCACTGCTGCGAGGGCGTTTTGGTTTAAGCGCAATCTAACTAGTTTCGCTTGACTATTGATCTGGAAGCCGGTCGTCCATTCTAACATACCAGAAAAGTATTGTTCGTAATAATGTTCTGTTTTTTTTTGTTTTGTGAACGTGAAGAGTAGTCAAATTTCATTTCAATATTTATGCTTTAGGAAGAACTGCATGCGTTTCACATTGTTTGTTTTCAGAATCAAACTCTTTTACGGTTATTGAATAAGTCCGTACGTGGAAATTGGTTGCTGTGAAAGCAGAATATTCAAATAGTTCAGTTTCAGAGCTGTGGTATGATTGGCTGTTCAAACGAAGCTTCAATATGTGTGGAATTCAAGAACTGATGCTTCATCAAGTTCAGAATGAAATTTCATTTATTTAATTAAGGCTTTATTTTATTATGTTATCAAGGCTCACATGGTCGAATTAATTTAATTAGATGATTAAATTTTGAGATGTTTTATATGTCCCACGAGAACCTATGAGAAAAGCTAAAAAAGGATCCATATAAAATGGTATCAGGTTATGAATTATCTATTAACAGATCTGAGTGTTGAAAACAATGCATTTAAATTCATAGCATACACACGTAAGCTACATACGAAATGGAAGAAAATTCAACGAGTTGCGATGAACTTGATTGGTGCTTATAATACTAGAATCGAGCGCTTGATCTTACCTACTGGAATTTATATGAATGCAAAATTATTGATTTTGTTCATGTTGCATGCAATCATCTTTCTTAGATTTCGTTCAGAAAAATGGTATTATATTTCTTATTCGTGTGTCTTGATAATAAAATCAAAATACTTATTAAATTAGATTAAATTAAATAATTAAATAAAAAATAGTATTTAAAGTAAACATAAAATTAATTACCAAAAAATGTATATGTTGCTATGTGACTAAAATAATCAGTCTAAACAAACAAAATTAATAAATGTGTTTAGTATATTTATGTGATGAAACCTATTCATGGTTTATCAAATTTCAATAAGAATGTACATTTCGAAGCTACGGCTTAACAATCCTAATTAAAACCCACAGAAATTCAAAATTAAAGCTAAAACAATTGAGATTGGGCATGGAGTTTAAAGTCTCTCCCCAACANAGTATTTAAAGTAAACATAAAATTAATTACCAAAAAATGTATATGTTGCTATGTGACTAAAATAATCAGTCTAAACAAACAAAATTAATAAATGTGTTTAGTATATTTATGTGATGAAACCTATTCATGGTTTATCAAATTTCAATAAGAATGTACATTTCGAAGCTACGGCTTAACAATCCTAATTAAAACCCACAGAAATTCAAAATTAAAGCTAAAACAATTGAGATTGGGCATGGAGTTTAAAGTCTCTCCCCAACAACATAGGTTTCAGAACGACAGACATATCATTACAATATTCTGTTTCTATCAATAATCAACGATTTGAAAAGCAAAACAATGTACAAATGATGAAATATCAATGCATCTCGTTATCGCTTCTCACCCACGTACAAATCACTAGTTCTCACTCAAAACAAAGACACTAGCAATGTGATCTACTCAATGTCGTAATTAAACAATTATCTTTACACGAGAAACTAAAGTCCTTTCATGTTGGCATACACGATACATGCAGGTGGCAGAATGATGGCCCACCCATCGGTTGATATTATATTCCTCAAAGATATCACTAACGAAAACACATTGTTTACCACAGCCCAATGAAACCGAACAAAAACACGCAACGCAACATCTGAAAAAAAAGAACAATAACGAGCCATGTCACGTGTAACGAAATAGCTGCACCCGTACCCGGGCCTTTATGATAAACGCGAAAGCAACAGGATGCCAGCACCAGTGGAGGCTGCAAATTGGGAAAAATTGCTTGTCCCGTGTCTCGTTATTACATATTTACTACCATGTTAAACCATGCCCATGGTTAATATCAAGCGCTACTACCACGCGGGTGCGTGAAAACAGTCAACAGCAAATCGTTCAGCGAAAAAAACCCTCCTGTGCCGATCTTTCCGGGAAATTCCATCGGCGACAGTGACGGCAACGGCGAAAAGGTGAAAGAAAAAGTCCATTTCTTCAGCAATATTACGAGCATTCCATCATTATTCTTTCGACCGTTTTCGCACTCACGGCGCAACTAAGAAATCATTTGCATTTCCCGCTATAAGCTCGGTTTCCTTACGCTTACAATCCTTTGCCTAGGCGGTGCATCGCAACTCAGTGCTGGAACCATTTAAACAGGAAAGCTTCATTTAACTGTGGTCATTTTAGTGGGAATTTGTGTGCCTCCCAGCTCGTCAATCTTATTATACAGTTCCACGTTGTCGGCAAATTCACTTCGTCGGGCTATATTTAATGAAGAAATAGTGCCGTCAGTGTGGAGAACTCGCAAGAATTTCCACGAACGATACCATAAAAAATTATATTTGCTGGACTCTGTGTGTTCATCTTCTTTTTTATGCTTTTATTACAATCTCTTTAGCACTTTACACACCTTCTTGGAAGATGTATCGATTTTCTCAATCTAATGCAAGTGCAATCATCGTCTAGCTTTCTTTTTTTATGTGTTTCGCATTTTAAAATGAAACGTGTACTGTGCTAAATTTATGGCTAAAGGGGTCAAGAGAAGAGCAAAAAAAAAAAGAAGAAATCGAATCGAAAAACGTGCAAAAGTTCCTTTGAACTTTAAAAGTGTACGAGAAGTGTATGAAGAATGCAGTGCTTTCCATCACAAACCCAAACCTCTGGTTCGGTGCAATTTATCCATTGCTTACGAAAGCTTTGAAGTTCTCGTTCGGATCGTAATGATGGATGTGTTGATTATTCGGAAGAGGACGATGATGGAACCGTTCGGTATTCACATAAACCACTTCATTGATTACTATTATTGATAAGGAATAAAACAAACAGTAGCAAATAGGGGAATGGTTCACAGGCAGTGAAGCCGTGATTGACAACTTAGTGCTGGCACCGTTCCTAATCGTTGTAATGATCGATTCATTAAATACTGCTTTGAAGTTCAAACACGTAGAGAAACGGGTCCAGTGCTTTTTCAGCTGAAAATGCTATCGACATGTGCAATTGATAGCTGTTATAGTTCACACAATTTGAAGAATAAATTGTGAAAATTCTAAGGAAAGTTACTTTTCTTTCTGTTTCAATTTTAAATTGCTTCCGAAGAGAAGCAATAAAATTAATTCTTTATAAATAATCACGTTATCACCAAGGCGCTGTCAATAATCGTAAATTAATTTCCCATGATTTACTTACACTTTTGCTCGGTGCACTCATGTATTTCCAACACTACGGGACGCTACCACTATTATTAGCTAATACGTGTTTAAGTATAATTTTTCACTTTCCACCCAGCGAAACCCCACGGCGCGTGACACCGTCGTGCATCATTACAGCACTCCACTGGTGGTTCTCTGCGCTACACGGTTTTCCATTTTATGGGTTCGAACTTTCGAACCACCCGCCAGCTTTATGCTTCGACTGCACGCTTCACCATAGCCTTCGCCACCATAAATTACACCACCGACAAGACAAAACCGCATATGGTTCCGCGTCAAAATGGGGAGGCTTACATTTACTTTCACCACAAAACCGATACTGTTCCGCGTTATCTTGCACCACCGAGTGATCGTAGTACGGTGGTGTGATTTTTCACACCACACTACTGTGCCTTATTCTTGTGCCATAAGGTATGCGTGCAAATGACGTGATTAACTTATTATCCGCTGATGATCGCACGGACGTTGTGCAGATGATGGAAAGTAGTAGATAAATTTAAGACGAAATTCTCCCATGGTCTCGGCACATTTACTGCCACTGGAACCTTTTATTTCGCAAAAATAAGCTATTGTCTTGTGTGGTCACCACACAAGGTATTTTATTTTCCTCTTTACGTTTTGAGTGCCAACTAAGCCTAAGAAATCCTCTTGGGACAGTGGACGAGCTACCGAGGAAGAAGCGTGAATGCAAGAAGACAGTTTTATTGTCCTGACCATCGCACCATCGACGACCAAACCAAATGCACGAGGACAATACACATACACACAGACCGAAAAACAGGGGGAAAATGGTTTCGACCAGCGTCTAAAATCCGCTTTCATGTTGGCTTTGGCTTGTGGCAATGCTAGTTGTTCATTTGCGTGGAAAATAAATTCCATTCCAAAGCGTGGCGACAGGTGAAGCGTGGTTTTGCCCGTGCATAAGTAAACACACTGCAGGTAGCAAAATGTTTATGCTATGTTTTTTTTAATGTTGTTTCCTATCATACATCCTCCCCTCCGTCGTTGATACAACCAGTACCAGTACCAGACTGCAGCAAAGCAACTCCGACATCCCATTACGGACGACACAAAAGCACTGATTATAAAATGGTACGAAGAAAAGCGCATTCGAGCGCACACAAAATGCGGAATAAATTACTTCCTTCCTTTCCGGGCGTGCGTTTCTTTTTTTTTGTTGGGTTTTGTTGTTGTTCTTGCTGTTGTTGTTGTTGTTGCTGTGGGACTTACGGGCTTACAGGTACACTGCTAAAAGGTGCGCTCGGTACCGCTGTCCATGCTGCTGCGAAAAAGGCTGATCGGTGGGGAAGTTCACCATATTTCATGCTTCGGGCAGGCAGAGAGTAGCCTTAGCGGGTGCATGATAAAGTTTCCATTTCTCAGCGTAAACTGCCGCATGATGAAGTTCCGAGTGGTTTTCCATCGAACCGAGCCGAGAATGTCATGCGAGAAAATAGCAACACTTTTCCCATGCACTTATTGGAATGCTTTTTCTATCAATGATTGTTTTTTGGTTGTTGTTTTCGTTTTTGTTACCCTAGCGATTCATTTGTGCTACAGGTGAAGGTGCGGTCATGTACATCGTTATTTTATCACTTTAAACATGTAGGTTATACAAAGTACCATTTACAATGTTTAACATTAAGTAAAAATATGGATAAAAATGGTTATTCACAGTGCTTAGCAGGCTGAATGAACTGAGAAACGCTGTAATTATTTAATATATTTTTAACAAGATCTTAAGCTAAAACATATCTTTGGTGGACTAGGGAAAACATTTACATTGATGTTTGTATTTCTTCGCAAATTAAATCACAATTGTTTAAATTTTATATAATTACAACTCGTCGAACTTATATACTAGCCGCACAATGGACTATTGTTCAAACTAATCAAACTCAAATTCCCAACATACCTAATCAAACTAATACGTTCATTCCTAAGCAATAGGAAAAACACGGTTTACATAAGACATACTCAATCTGAGTCATATAATCCCATAGCAGGAGTCCCACAGGGTAGTACACTATCACCTATTCTTTTTAACATTTATGTTTCGGACATACCCACGGCTTCTAAGTGCACTAATTTTCTCTATGCAGACGATGTTGCGATTACAGCAGAGCTAAAAATCCTAGATATAATATTGGCTCACTTAACAAAGCACTAAAAGCGTATGAGAAGTTTTGTCATACTTGGAAACTTAAAACAAACTGCACTAAATCGGAGGCAGTATACTTCACGAGAAACACCAGTTTTCGCAGATTACCTCAAAGTGAGCTAAGATTTCAAAAAGGGAATATTCCATGGAAGGAAAAAAACAAAAGATCTAGGAGTATATATTGATAAACGAATGACCTTCAGCAATCAAGCAATCAAAAACAGAGAAATTGTTAAAAATACTTTATCCATTTATAAACAGGAAATCCAAACTAAACCTAAAAAACAAACTTCTAATCTATAAAGTATATTTTCGGCCTATACTAACGTATGCATCTCCAGCATGGAGTTGCTGCGCACTGGCTCATCGGAAAAAATACAAATTAGGCAAAATAGAATATTGTTTATTCTGTTGTCAGTGTATGTAGCAATACCGCACTGATATGGGTATGGATCCGAAGCCTCTAGAAGGATAATATAGGCACTCCATACCCTACTCCGACTCAATACGTCCCCGTCGTACAGAATGGTAACATATCTCTCCAAATATCTGAGCTTGGGTATACGGGGAAACCCAACCCCTTGGGAAGATGGGGTATATGGCTAAATTGAGCGGAGGGGGACAGCCAGCGTCTGTTCTCCATGTTAGGGGCGGCTGGATGTCCCTTCTGTCCTGGCACCCTACGGGACCTTAAACAGCTAGGATGCGTAGGCCCTCCGACGAGACAGGGGGTTGGGGGAGAGGCCTTGCAAGCCACCCCCAATACAAANTATTTTGCGGAACGGTTGGTTCCCTTGTCATCACCACAACAACAATCTTGACCGTTGACATTTGTGACGCAATCCGCTCCTCCGACAAATCGCCTGTCGGAGGATTTACAAAAAAAATGTAAACAATGTTCAAACAATAGCCTATACATTTAGCCTCGGGCGGCTCGGTGGTGTATTTGGCAACGGCGCTAGTTCCTAACACGACCGGACCGGGTTCAAATCCCATTCGGACCGTCCCCCCGTAGTGAGCACTGACTATGCAACTACGTGGTATCTAATAGTCTAGTAAGCCATTTGATGGCCGGCATGACCGAGTAGGTCGTTACGCCAAAGAGAGAGAGAGAGTTTTAGCCTATAATAACAGCACTGTCGCACCGAAAATATTTCCTTTCCTGAAATGCATCCTTCGTGTGCAGATGTTCGTCGCTGTTCGGGATCAAGTATCACTGACAAATAGACCGATGATATTTATCAACACTTATTTTTGAGAATTTTTCAAACAGTATTAATAAGAATTACTAACATTATAAGTGATTCTTATTACCTAAAAATGAAACACTATTCATACTCTATGTCCATGCAATTAAGAATGCGTTTGTCTGTCTGTCTGTCTGAACAATCCTAAAAAGAGTTTGTGGTATTTTTTTCGAAGAAAAATTTCAAAGTAAAACTTAAATGATTGATCAACAGAAGAATTTGGTGCAAAATGTTGCAATTTTTCTTTTGCAAAACTAAATTTTCTCCAACTCATGCTTTAGAGCATTCATGGCATTTAAAATGTACTTTCTTGTATTTTCCTCTGCCACATTTATCCAAATATTTGGTGACTGCACAATTAAAATAATTCATATACTTTAATCAATTAAATGAAAGTTTGTTAGAAAACAAAACAAACATTTAAGAAAAACAAACAAAACGAACCGTAATGCGTAAGCATTTTTCTACAAAGTTATGTAATTAACAATTTAAAACCCCTTTATTAGTTTCTTACGTCTGCAAACGCTGGTTAAAAAGGATGTAGTTTATGCTAATCTTTGTCCGCTTTCTCGTATTGCTCGCGTTCTCTAAGCTTGTTACGGTTGTACAAGCGAAAGGTGAAGTGTAACCCCATTACGCTTGTTCTATGAACTTCAGCATCATCAACCCATACACCGGGCCAAAAACTCCCACAGGACCTACACCGACATCGTGTCTTTCGGTAACTGCCAACGAACACGACACCCATTTGCATACGGAAGTCCTGCCCGCACAGTTCCTGCCCGGCCTGCCCCTTTGGTACACAATTGTAATTCATAAATCACTGCATCTTGGGCCGGTCGTCGCAAACGCAGCCTTTGTATCTACCGGCAGTACCCGGTGTGCGTCGGTCGGCACACGAGTTACGACGGTCGCCGTTGATTACATTCCGTCAGTAGAAATTACGCGCTGTACCATGTTTGACTTTCAAACAGGTACACCTTACAATGAAGGAAGCTCTGGAAGCAAAGCACCAAAAAAGAAAAACAGAAACATAGACACGAGAAGGAAATGCAAGAACAAAAACCCCCCAACGGACAGTCGTCTCGTGTACGGTCGCGGCCAACGCATCGAGATGGAAGGCTTCGGTGAAAGACAATTTCGCCCGTATTCCATTTAATCTCCCATCCAATTATGATCATTTTGTGTGTGTGTGTGTGTGTGTGTGTGTGTGTGTGTGTGTGTGTGTGTCAAGAAAGGCTCGGCGAGGTACCCGCGCCAACTCCCATACGCCCCGTTCCACCTTCCACTTCCCTTTGTACCGATGATTTATTGGTTGTACGTGCACATTCGCTAACCATTCTGTACATCATTTTAGGTAGGTTTCTGTTTGTTCGCTTCCGGCTTTGCTTACTGTAAAGCATCGTCGCAATCGCCACATTAAAGAATCGTCCAAAAACAGACGGGAGAGAAGGAAAAAAAAAGCTCCACCAATTTATTCGCCCGACCGTCGATCGTCGTCGCAGTACGTCGGAATAAGAAAACCGACCCGAAAAATCTCGAAGCCACAACACTTCATCAGCTTAGACCGGTTTGTGCACACTTCATCAGCTTAAGTGCTTTCCATTTCGATCGAAGCTGTGAAGAGCGAATCAAGTGGCCCATACACGACGCACATCGTTAGAACTATCGCATCTATTCGGACGCAGTAAAGATCTCCTTTGCGAACCGCCGTTGTTCAATATTTGCGCTCCGTTCCTATTCAGACGGGGCGACCAAGACGACAAACGGTCGCAAGGACAAATATGATGGCGACGACACCAACGACCAAGGACAACAGTAACGCTAGCATCTCTGGCCATAGAATCGGACCATATTTGTTGGTGAACCGGAGAGAGATTTTTTTTCCTATTCTTCCCCTTTTTTTTGGTTGGGCCATGTAACACCAGAACACCGAACAGATTTAGGTGCTCTACCAGTTTGTCGCCCGTACTCCGGTGCGGAGGTCGAGGGTGTAAAGGTCGCCATTCGTCAAAGGGCATCCATGTCAAAATAAATGACACACACGCACGGCACGTGACGTATGGATTTACTGGAAAACAATCAAAAACTTCAAAACAGTCGAGCAAAAACTCAGTTTCCGAGTACATTCATAGCGCTCGACGTGTCTGATCGCACGGAGCACGGTCATGTCAGTTGGATAAAATGTATTTTAATCTAGCTTTAGCTTACAGGGATTTCAAAAGTTTTGGAGATTATTGAAATAAATCAATAAAACCCATAAAGAATAATATAACAATGTATCCTGGTAATAGCTTCTTCAAAAACAACCTACAAAAATACTTCTTTGTTGTGATACCATTAGGAAACTTGTTGAATTTTTGTGTAGTTAGAAATTCCAGAACCAATTTAAGGGCCGCCCGTAACCAGTCCTAATCACCCCAACTCACATGAAACTAGTAAATAAAAAGTCCTCAATTTTCATATCTACTTGGCAATGGCATACGCTTTATTGCTTCCCAATACAACTGGTACCATGTGTTTGATTTGTCTATAACTCATTAAAAAAGGCTTTTGGACGTTTGGAAAATAAACTCGTATTTCATTTGCCTTAGACCACAAAATACTAACGCTTTCAGTTCAACAAAAAAAAACAAACCCCCCAAAAGCCTCCCCGAGCAGGATGCAAACAGTAATCGACAACACCGTGAAGGAACATAATAAAAACGAAAATCGTTACACTGCGGCACCTTGGGCGGAAACGCGAGTGAGCTAACAAAACGTCCGCTTCCGCACCGGACCGGACTAAGGCGCTGCGAGCCGTTTCGTCTATCATTGCATATTTTATGTTTCAATTTAATTTATGAAACACACAATGTATCGCTTCACTTTTCATGCAGCAAATTTATGACCGGAGCGGGCGAGCGCTTTTTCCTGGCCTACGGCCTACAGCGCCAAACCGGCCACATTTCGCAACATGTTTCGGATGTTGTCTGTGTGTGCTTCGTTTTTTTTTTTGTTGTTGTATGTGTGTTACGTGTGGAATACGTTTATCTGTATCGGTGAGGCTTTTTTATTATTTTGCTCTACACAAATTGAAGCGATCGCTTTAGTGTGTGAGTGAGTATTTTTTGTTTTGTTTCGTTAGTTCTTCTTACTGTGCATAGTGTAGTCCACACTCCAGCATTTAACTTGTGGGTTTTTTGTTGCACTTTCCTGATTTTGTTATTTTTTTTATTTTTGACCGGAAACAGCACACACACACACATACACTGGCACGTTCCACACTGGTGGTGCCAATTTCGGATGCACTTTCGGTACAAACTCACCGTACGCTGACCGAACTCGTCCGAAATCGGTGGTAAAATATTCTAGAGGCAAAACAGATGGTCGCAACAAAAGGCCAGAGCAAAAAAAAAACATCAGAAATAAAAAAAAAAACAACATTACCGCCATCACAATCGTGAACATGTCGTGAACCGGGCGAATGAAAGAAAAAAGAATCGCAAAATATAGCACACCGGTGAAGGTCGTTCGGAAGCCGAGGCAAAAATAGTGCCATTTCGTTGCGTTTGGCGGCGATAGTACCGCACGCACCGACACCGTGCCCGTACATATTAATGCAATTTAAAATTTTTATCGCCGCAGTAATATTGATTTAATTTGTGCACATATTTTATACGACCGCTCAGTTTGATGATTGCTGCAGGTATCGTCGGCCATTGTATCAGATTTATAAAAGGAGTTTTGCATTGGCCATTTGTTACAGAATGGTGATCATTAAGGTTTCGCGACGTGATGCAGTAGACCAAAAGCAAAAGCGAAAACATGGCGAAACACCACATGCCCACCCAAATGGCGGTTCAAGCACAATGTTGGTCGTTACCATCTGTAACCAAGCGGTGAGTAATCACTGTACTGCAATTAATAACTTCGTAAAATGTTTCCCTACACTACCGGGATCAGTTCAAATGTACGAATTTGCATCTTTCATACAAGTGCACTACGTTTTCCTAACCAGAGTTTGATTTAATTGCTGTAAAACATATTTACCAACAAATAATTGAAACACAGCAAAACCCTCACTATTCTATGTGAATAATTCACCCAGAGCGTTCCATCTCCCATCGAACGGTTATTGCGCAAAACCTCATCATTACATATTTACCTTCAAACAAATGCAACCAACACGCCCCAACACTCGCCAATGCAGCTGTTTGTAATGATATCCTTCGAAGGGTTCAGCAGTACCACTGCGGTACCACGGTCCGAGCAAAGGAAACCGATCGTTTCGTTTGCTTTTTGAGACTAATTACACATTTCTGACGCCTCGTCAGCCATCGTTGCCATCGTTGCCAGCCGGACTGGATGGAGGTGCAATGTTGTGCTGGACAACGTGCACTTTATGCTTCGGCTGATCGTCAGGGATATCTATGGTGATTCAATGTGGTTTTTGTTGCTCAGACGGTTTGGTTCGCTTTTACAAGTGTGGCTCAAATTGCATTAAATGCCATTTAACGCATGTCGCTAAGAGCATCAATCACAAGAAAACAAAGCCAGTTCTACAAATTAGTTCATAGTATTTGAGTTACTTCTGATGAAAAGCCATACCAAATATGAAAACCAAGAAATAATCAATTCTCCTAAACATCCTAAACTTATGCAAAGTTGGCGAACGCTTCCACCATCAAGTTCCCAAAACTAGGTATTAAAATTAGG
>CM032178.1:39154511-39234205 GCA_018908115.1 Anopheles rivulorum | reverse complement strand
TTCTTTTTAGTAACAAAAAATTCGTCCATCCCGTACCAGGGATATTTTAAATAACGCTAGTAAAAGCTTTTCGTAAACGTTATAGCTAACTATTTACTCACGAGCTACTACAGCGCATCGGGGCTGCTGTACCATTAGAGTTTATTTGCATACCAAAGCCGTGGCAAACCTGTCGGTAATGTTGGCTTGCTGCCAAGGTAAAACTTACACAGGTTTCATACTGCCATACAAGCGAAACCGAATCCCCAAACATCACTTCAGCAACGGATGCAATGGCACTCGGCAATGCTGGCAGGATTGATTTAGCCCGGAATAAAAAGGATTCACAGCCGCGCAAGCCGAACGCACGTACCGACCGATCTCGATGGAGTGAACGTGTTCCACGCTAACGATAGGGACCACGCGTCCTGAACTGCTCTAATCGTTTCTAATATTTCCAGCCGAAAAGTTTGCCCATCTCTATCGCACCGATATGTAAGCCCTGGCCTAAACTGCCGGGCCTAAAACAGGGGGGGGGGGGCGGCTACCACGTGGCTAACCGAAAAGTTTACAATTTATGTAACACAACATCGACCGATCGTTACACAATCCGTCGGTGGCTTTGCGCTACCGTTCGTGTTCCAGGTGTACGCGCTGGCAAGGTTACGGTCTAACCTACTGCACGGGTCCTAAACAAACCGCACTGATTGCGAACCACCGGGCCAAAACCCCAAATCGGGTGCCGATATTCGCTCCCTAAATTGGGATGTGTGTAACACTGGCGGATCGGGCTAACAAAAGCGCTCATTTAATTCGGAATAAATTCACCATGATATTGTAGCAATTATACGGGCGCAAGCATGGATGGCACCGGGATGCCACCGTTACATACGTGCGGCCAAATGCGAGGCCCGATGAGAAGTATTTACACCATAAGTCTATTACCATATGCACACGTGCTCGGAAGTGGTATGTGTTTTTTGGGGGCCCGGAAGTGGATACTTTGCGCTCTGCTAAAAGCAAACCTTACGTTTGCCGGATTCACATTTAGCTCACCAATGAAGCCACGCATGAAGCATTAGTTGTTGCACATCTTTCGCAGTGGATGAAAATTAATGTTGATGACATGCGTGTGTCTCTTAACAGTTATTACATAGAATTATGGGAGAATGATTAAAAATTTAAAGCACACAAATTTTAATTAATTGTCTCCTTCTGCTGAACGGAAGCACCAGCGAACGCTTTGATCTTACCCATCTGCTTCTGCTGGTTTGAATGTATTCCATTCGATTCCTTCCTACGTGGTTTACATACGTGCCATGCAGTGAAAAACTTATTTCAAATTGACAAAACGTTTAACACCGAACGAGAATCGATTTCATTCGAATGCATTTCCGGTTATTCGTTTCAGCTTCATTTGCCAGCGGTCGGACGGTTGTCGAGGTGCTTGATGCGAGCTGACTGGAGGCATCCGGCTGCTGAATGTGCCATAAGAAGGACGGTCGTTTTAATTGAGTTCTCGCTTAACCATCCCAAGGGATCCATCCGAGATCAAATGTCCAGTCCAGCACTGTTAATGCGGTCACCCCGAACGCCCCATCGTTGATGGCTGATGGTCAAAAGAGCATCGAGATGTTTAATTAGAACTTCAGGAAGCTTTCAAACCTTGCCACGTCTTTTGGCTGTGCAGCATCCATCTCTGCGGGGTTGCCGACGGAAGCGAACGAATCTGTCGAAGTGTATGTAGGTTTTCTGTCGATGGAGGACAAAATACATCCGTGTGTAAGCTACTTTGATCCTGGCGCTCGGACCGTACGACTGATAACCCGGCACCCGATCAAGGCGTCATTTCCGTTCTTTGCAAAGCACACAAACACCCACACCCATCTACACACGTGTATGCACGTAAGAATCACATCCGCTCCTGGTACTGGTACTTGGGGATATCCCTCATGATGATGTTCGAAACGGATGTTGCTTTTCTTTGGCCATCATCACACATATCATGGCTGCTAAGCGAATCATTTGTTATAGTTACGCTGCTAGGTAGCAGTAGAGTTTTGTGGTTATTTCCAGGTAGCTCTTTCTAAATGATTGCAAGCACAGTTTAAAAAGATTGCAATGTCTTCCTCGTACAAGTAGAGCTAAAAGTGGAGTGAAATTACAAGCTATTTATTAAGTTTTTTGTATGAAAGTTTTTACTCACATTTACTGTAAATTATCAACGCACATTAATCGTGGTCAGTCACGATTATCAGATATCCGGGAAACTATAATTTATGTCCATAAACTTCAAACTTTAATGCAATTGCACAAAATATCTCCCTTTTCAATTTTAAATTTATAATTTCTTCACTAGCTTCACTTTATCTTACAGTAATTAGTTAATATCATTGAATGATGAATGAAAATACTTCAATAATTTTACAAATCTAGACCAAATTATGAATTTGGTACGGTGTTTCTAAAACTGTTTTCATCCTATTTTATGCTTCGTGCCGCATGATCATATACTGTTGACTAGCCCTAATGCGGTTGTGATTAAAGTCTTTGAAAGAGAGTCGAACGACATCCACCGATCAGGAGTACAATGGGACGAGGATTTATCGTATATTAAGTTCACATCGATTAGTAGAAGACAATTGGAGAAACGATAAGAACCACCTGTCAATTAAACCTTTTTATCCTTCTACCACCATTTAGCTATCTTGGTTCGTTTTCTGCCAAGTCTACTGAATTGCTCATGATCGAGCTCAACTTCTGAAGGTATTTCTGATGAACGTATCATAAGCTTTACACACGTACAAGGTATAAAAATAATCAATTACACGATCGACCAGACCCATGTTAATGGCAAGGCAGTAGACGGAAATGTAGGTAAAAATCAATGGAAGGCGGTGTGATCTTCGTTCGTCATCGTACCGGGTACTTTAATGTCATGCCATTATATCATCTCCATTTTTTGAGTAAAGCCTGGAATTTTCGTCAGCTTCGGCAAACGATCATATGTCAAACACTTGAACTGGCGTGTGTAAGTAAATTTGCACTAAAAGTTAGGTTTTTTGTCAGTTTTTCTTATTCAATTAACAATACATTGCAGTACACGTTCTCCATACAAAAACTCACATAACTCAACCAACATCACGGAGATTGGATTGTTAACTAATAAAAAAATGCCCATATTTTGCTATAAATGCAAAATACAAAATTATTTGCAAAATGCTTGTAAATTTCAAAAAGTTTAAGCTTTTCGTATTTTATCTGGACTTTTGAAACTCAAGTAAATCTAATTTTAGATCTGTCTACTTTGTCTTTTAGTACCTTCTGCTTCCATCCAATTTCATATCCAAGTTCGTTGAATAATGATTGACATTTGCAGTGTTTGAAAAACAGAAAAACGATATTAAGCCTTCTTTTTACGACCCCTCCCCTTAGAAATGCACGACCTATCACTCACCTTTCATCTATCATTCGCACCATCTGCACCAGTCCCGAATGGGTGCGAGTGGTTTTTGTGAAACATGTCTTAGGGTCTTGGGTCTTGAACGTGTCATGTGTATGTCAAACTACAGCCGATCCGTTTTTGACAATTTTAAATGATGTATTCCTGGAAGGTGTCAGATCTATTACACTGGTAGAATGAACGTTATGAATTGTNTCATTTTCATCATTGTTGGTCATAATTGATGTTATAGTGTTTGAAAAACAGAAAAACGATATTAAGCCTTCTTTTTACGACCCCTCCCCTTAGAAATGCACGACCTATCACTCACCTTTCATCTATCATTCGCACCATCTGCACCAGTCCCGAATGGGTGCGAGTGGTTTTTGTGAAACATGTCTTAGGGTCTTGGGTCTTGAACGTGTCATGTGTATGTCAAACTACAGCCGATCCGTTTTTGACAATTTTAAATGATGTATTCCTGGAAGGTGTCAGATCTATTACACTGGTAGAATGAACGTTATGAATTGTTCCGAGTCGATAAAGTAACACGCTGGACAAGTTGACAGCCAATCAACCATCCATTCTCTTCCACGGGCGTCCAATTATGGAATGGATAGCACCGGTTTATTTATTCTGCCACCTAGATCCATGGCCGTTGAGTTACGTGGGTCAGAGTAGACTGGTATTACAGATATTGTTTTAAATAATTTAAAGCTGCTAAACATCCGCACCATTCATTCATGCTGGTATAAATCAAAAGAACGTTAGCATCACCCGCCGTTCACACTCAACGTTGATGCAATGCATATGGCGAAACAAGGAAGCAAGTCCAAGAAATACGTTGCCCCTTTAAAACCAATCGAATCAATTGAATTGAATCCAGCGTACGAATAACGTTGACAGCAAGAACAGCAAACGAATTGCAACGAAATCCAACGAGAGCGTTTTATTGATACACAATTTCCCACCGAACCTCATGAAGCTGGCACACAGTCTGGGGAGATGAAAAATACATGCTGGATGAATGACCAACGGCAGAGACCGTACCGCCTTAAGCGGAAACTCCAAATGTCTCCCGGTCGCACTAGCTTCCGAAAGCAAGCCCCGAACCAGATCCTTTAATCCTTTTTACTCACCCACCGGCACTGCTCGGAGCTTACAACCGAACCCGTGCTGGGCGGTTGGTCGCACCAGCACCAGCACACTAACTCACTTGCGCTCTTCTCGGGGGAATCGAAATAAAAGCCTGCGATCCTTTTCCAGCTGAAAGTCTCGCACGCCCCACGCCCCACCGGGGGTCAATTGCAATGTATTTCGCATTATTGAAATCCATTTTCGTCATAAATTGTTGATTGTATGCAAATACTTTCGTTCCGGCAGTGATTCCCTTCGTGCGCGCCAGGCGGCACGGATGGCCATCGTTAATGGAAGTGGCTTGGTGTGTCGTTTTCGTCTTCTCGGCACCAAATCTCGGATCAGATAAGAATTGCAATTGTTAGTTTACGTTTTGGCATTGTGTTTCGAGACAGTCGAGCATATTTTACCATCAGTGGGTACAATTTCTTGTACGCTGCTGTTCCGTAAAGCAATTACGTTAAAGTCGATGCTAGTGCTGTGTGTGTGTGTGTGTGTGTGGTAGCAGCTTTGGGGTTTCCGCCAATGCAGTGCCGTCATGCCTATTCAATAGTAATCAAAGCTAACGAGGAGTAAAAATGATATTTGTGTTCTGCCAATATTACTTGCTGCTACACGCCCGTTTACAAATCCTCTTAACTGCATTCGTAGCATTACTAAACCGAGCTAAGCATCCTTATTGGATGTATTCAGGCGTCCTTATTTCGAACAAATTCCTTACAAGTAACGAGCACATCATTTAATTGCATCTCACGAAAGGTGTATCATATTAAAACGCGAAAAAAAAATGAAGAAGGAAACAGATCAAAAACACATCGGAACGAATCAAGAAAACTTTTCCAGTAATGTGGCTCGAAGCTGCCATAAAATGCTGATTGCCGATGCGGTCGCCCAGAGACTCCCGATCAAAACCGACACAACCGGCAAAAACGATATGGTATCGGCAGCCTCGCGGAGAACAACATCAATGCGAAAAAGCACCCACGGGTACGCGCTCCCGGTGCGCTGTGTGGGTGAAAACTGTGTGCAAAACGACGAACCAAACTGGCAGAAGAAAGCTCGGTCGGTTTGGTCGATCGGTACTGTAAACGACAAACAACATTTAAGTCGAACGTCGCGGACGATGTGGGACAGGCACGTTAATCGTTTTTACATCGATGAACGTGTGCAAAGCTTCCTGTAGTTGAGTTGGTGCTCTTGCGCTTGCTATCTTTCCCGTGGTGCATTGCCAAACAAACAAAAAAAGAGGGGGCCACATTTTTATGCTTAATGCTCGTACAAAGTACCCAGCCTAATGTTTCGCTGCGCTTTTATTCGCCAGCACTGCAATGGTTGGTTGACGAAACATATGAAACTTAATATATTATTGATTTCTTTGCTGTTTTACACTGTTAAAACGTTCCTTCACGTTACACCAACGATAACAGCAGTGTAGTGCATCATAAACAGTAAAAACCGGGAAAAAGAGAAGCAAAAACCGAGCGATCGAGTGTGTGTTTGTGTGTGTGATATCTCGATAAAACCGCATCCTGCGACTGGCTTTCCCGGCTTACCCACATGGTCCCGGCAAAGTACACATTATCACTTTCATAACACCGACTCGTGCCAAATGTTCGATACATACCACTCTAAATCAAACCAGGCATCCATCGAACCCATTTGTCCGCTTCCAGTAATCCTGCTACTCCCATCCCAGCCGCCCAAGCACGCCCGCCAACGCCCAAGCACGCCCGACCTCTGTATTGTGTGCGATAAGATAAGTCGTTATTTGGCAATCGCTCGTCTGGCTTTTAGCCTTAAGCTTCCCAACCATAACATTCGACGTCATTTTGTCCCAAATGCATGCAAATATTTGCACACATTTACCATCGACACAGTTATGCTTTCTCTCTCGCCAGGGCAGCGCCACCAGTCGAGATGTAGCATTCGGGGCCACATTTGGCCAGGCCGGCCACGGGTCGAACGCGTCCCCGTTCGGGAAAGTGCAAGAATGTTTTCGTCCCCATGCACGAAAGTGAAATGCTTCGTATCGATTGGCCGCTTGTCAGGACGCTGCTGGATAAAAGCTTATTTATGGTGATTGCAATTACCCACGTGTAATAATTTGGCATCGGAAACGTTGTTTGTGGCCCCAATTCGTTGCCATGACAGCATCGTAGAAGGNAGTCGAGATGTAGCATTCGGGGCCACATTTGGCCAGGCCGGCCACGGGTCGAACGCGTCCCCGTTCGGGAAAGTGCAAGAATGTTTTCGTCCCCATGCACGAAAGTGAAATGCTTCGTATCGATTGGCCGCTTGTCAGGACGCTGCTGGATAAAAGCTTATTTATGGTGATTGCAATTACCCACGTGTAATAATTTGGCATCGGAAACGTTGTTTGTGGCCCCAATTCGTTGCCATGACAGCATCGTGGAAGGCATCCGGTCACGGAATGCTCATTCCAACGAGCGACAAAATGGCCGAGCATATATCCATCAAGCATGCCATCACGCAGTTAAGCTGCTGCAGATAACAATTAGCAAGAAGTAAACGAATAAATATCCTTTTTAAAATTTCTATAAATAAATCGTGTAATCTAATGGAAAGTGTAAACAGTAATTATGTAAAGCATTTAAGCATTGTATGTAAGTATGAAACATTATGTCAAAAAACATTCAAATTATATCGACAATACAAAGTACTTTATGGCTATTAATATAATACTCAAAGGATATAGTAATCCTAATGATAAACATAAATACAATGATACACAAAACACAAAAACTTTACACTTAATATATGCAGAATCGTTCAGCTTTACATCTAGAGTAATTATTGATGTATACTGGGAAAAGATGATTATACATGCAATAATTAAAATTGATCAACTTAATTCCATTAGATTGCTAAGCTTATTAAATGTATTTATTCAACATTTTCACAACCAATTGTGTATTTGTGTGCATATGTGCATATGTGTGCGTTGTGTGTGTTCACACACTGAACTGTTAATTCATGTGTGATTGTAACATGGTGCAGTGGTGATGATTTAATTTTGTGATGAACGGAGGCACATTCACTAAACCACATCTGTTAACAATACAGTTTCAATACAAACAGTATTTTTCCTTTTCTGTTTTGATTTAAAGATATCAAAAAACCACATACGCAGCTCAATAGTTTTATCTATTCTTCCAGAATTCAACCACAGCAAAATTAGATAGTGTTTTAATATAACGAAACACCATGCGCCTCCATTTCGGTCGATAAATCATCTGATTGAAGAGTGTTCAACTGATTTTTAAGCAGCATATCATACAAAAACAATCAATTAAACAAAAACTCAATATTATTCTGCTTCCGGTAAAACAAACTAATGCAGGAGCTTAAATGCCACACTGTTTTTCCATCATTGGAAAAGCTTGTATTTAATCACATAATAAATAGGAAAGTTGTCTTATAAAATGTAAAAATATTTAACTCATAAAACGCACTATTTTGCTAAATTTTAAAACGAAAATTCGTTAAGTAAAGGATCCTTTGGTTCATTTTCCGCTATCATACCAACTTCGGTCAATTATAAATAAATGATAGTATTATTATATACTCCAATAAGATTTTTCCGCTTTGCTTACATAAATATTTTTTTATTTATTCATTTGAATGCTTATAACTATTGGTGGCTTAACTAAATTCCTGTAAAATGCTTTTTTTTGCTAAATCATACGTTTGTGGAACGATTGGATCAGCAATAAATACTTCGTGTTGATTACGCTTTAAAAACTGCAATTAAATTTACAAAAGAGTTCAATTATGGTGTTGATTACTACAATTACTTGACATATCTAATTGAAAAGAATAAAAAATTATGACTGTATCATAATGTAAAAAGCAAACTTAATATTCAAATAGCTTTCCACGATTTTAAAAACGTTTATGATATTTCCACATACAACAATTTGGTTTTCCCTTCCAGCGAGCATATATGTTTCCGATACTTTGATACAAATTATTCCTTAGTTAAAAAACCACGTATATACTTCACTAGCTAAGCCTGTACAATAGTAAAATATAGTCTACGAACATGTAAAAACTTCACTAAATTACTTAAGCTTAAACAGGTTAAAATTTCAGATATATCAACTCTCAACAACAAATGTAATTCGTTTACCAATGCAACCAATGGTATTCATCTACAGCATCCTTTTCAGCAAACAGTAATAACAATGAAAACAATAATAGTACCAATATTTTCAATTATTGGTACAATAATAGTACCAATATTTTCATTCATATATTTTTATTTACTGGGGCGGCCCGGTGGTGTATTTGACAATGGTGCTAGTCCCTAACACGACAAGACCGGGTTGAAATCCCATTCGGACCGTCCCCCCGTAGCACGATCTGACTAGCCTGCTATGTAGTAAAATTAGTCTAATACGGTCAGGCCGTTCGAACATAAATAAATAAAAAAAAATTTTTACTGTACGACATTAACTATATTATAACTCGAAAACCCGGTTGTGGGGCAGGTGATAATATAACCTATTCCATTATTATTTCTGATGAAATAACAAAAATAGTAAGATTAGAAAAAATAGTAACAAATGTTAACGCAATTACATGTATCATGAGTATTTGAAATACAATTACATAACAGCTATTATTTCTAAACTCAACCTTACATATTCAAAAGTATTCGTAATAGTTTACACAGTTTGCTGCATAATTCTATCTTAAGATGGATCTCTTGAACATCTTGATTGTCTTCAAACCTGCGCCAAAACCAGAATTCTTAGAACAGGTTGTGTATTAAAGCTCCGGTTCGCTCACTCCGTTTCTTAACGATTGAGGAAGGTCATCAAAATTCGCTGTTATTCCTATGGATGCTGCAATGGGTGAAAGGTACTCACTCACAGCAAATGCAACGAGCTTTTGAGTGCTTTTGTAAAACCGAAACTCAACAGAGAAAAGTTTGAAGCAGGAGTACAGCGTGTTAAGCTGTGCAAGAATCGGGCAACTACAGTGAGCAGCTTGCAGCTTCTTTGCTCCGAAAATTTTGGCCGAATCTGCTAAAACACCACTGCAAGGACACACGGTGACAGGCAGGAACCTTCTCTGTGAGAGCCTTTTCTGCTGGAAACCCGTTCCGTTTGCGAGAGGAACAATGGCAAGAGATGATAAATAAACATCAACGAGAGCGGGCGAGAGCATTTCCCGTGAGAACGTTTGTTGATCATTTCCCAGCGTTCGACAGAAAATGGGCAAACGAAGTAATAAGGCGGCTAAGAAAATGACTCAGATGACAGCTCTGCTTCAGTGTAGCGCTCGTAGTCGGCTGAAGTTGACATGTACGTTGCCCGTAATGTACATTGCGATGGTGCCGATACTGNCCCGTTCCGTTTGCGAGAGGAACAATGGCAAGAGATGATAAATAAACATCAACGAGAGCGGGCGAGAGCATTTCCCGTGAGAACGTTTGTTGATCATTTCCCAGCGTTCGACAGAAAATGGGCAAACGAAGTAATAAGGCGGCTAAGAAAATGACTCAGATGACAGCTCTGCTTCAGTGTAGCGCTCGTAGTCGGCTGAAGTTGACATGTACGTTGCCCGTAATGTACATTGCGATGGTGCCGATACTGTCTCACCTTTTGCTCGGTAAGGATAGTGTAAAGCAAACGAAGGTGATATAAAATGCACTGTGCTTGACCAGGAAAAGTGATTAGTGAAATTCGAAAGGTGGTGTGAAAATTTTACATATTTCCCAATCGTGCTCAAGTGTTGAATAGTGAAACACTCGAGGTCGTGCTAGTGTTGTTGGTGGTTAATCCAAAAGGTTCGTTGCGGTAAGAAAGCTTCGGATCGGGTGCAGTGGGCAGGCATTGGGCATGGTGTACTCTACAATACCTTATTGATTGAGTTACGTATGGATGTGATAGAATCAACAGCATCTATGCTGCAACTGAATGACAGTAATCGTGTGGAGAGTGAATGCATCGCCATATTATCAACTAATGGATTACAGTGACAGTGATTGCAGCAAGTGCAGTGAAACGAAATCGTTACAGCGAACCCATTACTCGAATGCTTACTGTGCCAGCATTCGTCACGCTGATCTTTGATGGATGTACATGTGTTTATCAAACAGAGTGAGTAAATAAAATTTAATTGTGTAGTGTGAAACATAAAAAGTCTGCTCAGTCTATGTGGTGATTTTAAAAGCATAACAGTGTTCAGAGTGTAGAGTAAACAACATTTTAAATACGTAAGTTAATTAATATTTTAACTACTTTAACTTTTAATAGTTTAACGTACCCAAATTTGTGCGATTGTTTTATTTAATATATTTACTGGTAATCTTCATTTAAACACACATTTCTTTAAAATTTGTAGCAAAAAAGAATTTGCTCTATCTTTTATATTTATGTGCGTATTGTATAATACAATTTTATCCAAGTTGAGGTCCTAAAGCGAGAAAACGTTATTAGTACTGCAAAAATCATGTTTATAACCATTACTCGAAAGCTTATTAGATTACACGATACGCTGCCTATGAAATGAAGATGCATCATAATGTATGAGGCATCCCATTCTCAGGACCTACAACATCGACAAAATGTAAGAAATCTACATCAAAAGCTTCATGAAGCACTTATGTTCTAGGTTCACTTAATTTACCCACTAATGGTGTACGAGGTGGCAGTAGCAGTAGCAGTGCATGCAAATGAGCACATTACTAAACGAATGGATATGCGAAGCGTTAAACCATAGCTGACCTGACGCGTATCACATTAACGTAATTTTTAATGTCCATCATAACGGTCGCTTTCATGCTCAAGAATTTCAACCTATAGCCAACCTATTTTCAAACAAATGACGAATGGAAGCGTAAAAACAGACGTCACGAACCGCGTAAACCGCCGAAAAACAAAATTCGCTCCCGTACCTGGAAAATGCTGAAATGTTGCGTTTCCTTTATCTAAAATTAAATCTGTTTTGCTGTAATGGCTTTCTCACTGCTTTTCGTCATATTAAGCGAGAATGTATGGTTGAAAGGTATTACAACAAACAGCCAAAACCAACGCGAACGCGATGGAAATAGACTGATGGAAAATGGGATACGGTTTGAATCGCATAAAACTGGAATGTGCGACCTTATCGAATGGAATGAGTCGCGGGGTGATCTCAGTTTGTTCCAAAAATTTCATTCACCCTGGGCACGGGTAACCTTTTTTTCCATATTATCTTTTGTTTGCGTTGAGGTCAGACTGTGGTTAAAAATAAACGACGTTATGAATCGTCCCAAATGGTTACAGTCCTGGAACTGACGTACAATTTTTACAACCAAGGATTTTTTTCTTCTCAATGTTGCTGCCAAGTACGTTACTGTTACTCCAAACTTATTGCATCAGCATCAGTGTGCTTTTCCCGCAAAACGTTTGGTAAATCACAACATTAATTATACTCGTTTGCAATGCACAATTCATTAATTCAACTTTGAAAGTCATTCTTCATGCTCCGGTAAGCTGAGAATGTGAATCAGTGCTGGATCAGAGTGCATTGCTCTGAGTTACTCAGTGCATAATTCAATGCACACAAGTTACAGCGTGCTAATGCACTTTAAACTGCACCGAGCACTAAGGAAATATAAATCAGACAAAGGAAAGTGAGCACTTTCATCTTAACCAACTACTAAAAGAGTTTATTAATGAGTGATTTGTAGATATCTTGGAGATTTTCACGTACGGACTAAAATACGTTCACGCGTTCTCTTACAGTGTGATCGATTTCTTCTATTCCATGTGATATGGAGATTAACCACAGTTGTGGTTATTTGTTAATGACAGAATGGCTCTTTCAAATAGCACTTGCTTGGTGTAGTTACTGATAAACAGAGTACTGGTTTGTGCAAAGAATGAATAATAACTATTCTGCACTACGGTGACAATTAAGATCTTATCAATTTGATACAAGTGTTGGATAAAATAAACGTTTCCATCACCACAAAGCATTAAATGTGCAACACAGCAAAAGAACGTATTTATTAAAAAAGAATTTGAAATGACGCTCTTTGAGATAGAATAAAGGACTTCATGGTCTTTTCTGTGTAAGAAGATAATCCTTACCACTTACTGGAATTTCTTGTAATTCTGCCCAGTTACTGGAATTTTAGTAAAAAAAAATCTATTATACTCACTGAACTTCTTTCAATTGTGGGAACTAAAAATCCTAAAACAGAAAACAAATTCGAATGAAGTGCAAAGTTAACCCCAGAAAGCATGCCCGACTCCATATCTGCATCGACACATTCTAAATAGCTTGGCTTGAAATGAATCCAGGAATTGCTTCACGGGTGGTTCTTCAATCTGTAAGTTCAAATCCTACTAAGTTACTAAGGGCCTAAAGTTACTAAGGGCAGCATATTTGAGAATTACGAATATTTTCAGATTGAATTTCTTGACCCGATAGAACCATGCACTGGATCGGTTTGCATCAATAGTTCTTCTTGGATGGTGTACTGTTAGTCTTAATTTTTAAGCCGGCTTACAAAACCAGCATTGGATTTTACAAACTTTCTGGAATTCTGGAGTATTCACTATATCAATTCTGAATACTATATTTGTACTTTAAGGAGAAAGAAAGAAATTTAAATTATTTAGTTTAATAATTAATAATGTAATTTAAACGTAAAGTTGTTTAAACACGTCTATAATGCGACGATGAATTTCTCCACATTTCATCAAGTTCATAAAGCTCAAGCACGTTTGCATGACTTTCACCGGCAACGGCACACGTACGCGCTTGTTCATGCCTGCCTTCTAATTATTCATTTCGACGATCACTTGACACGGGCAACGATCGACCAAAAGAAAAAACAACTTTCTCCAACGAACCGATACAATTCAATTCCGATGCAAAACACTAAATCTTTGATAGTGTCGTTACAATCATCTTCCACCCTGTTGATCACATCCAGTGCGTATCGGAAGCCGCCCGGATTGCTTTCCGTTACATTCGTTGACAACCTTGTTGTTTGACATTGTGCCCAAAAACCCGAGCAACGATGCTCTGAGCCGTAGGTTACGATCGGCTCACAAATCATAAAACGTACCGCGCGCTGCTGCTCGCCTCTTGCATTCCGTAGCCTGCGGACATTACTGACATGAACAAGGTTGTGTAGCAGTTTTCCATCGCCACACACACACACACACCCATTGAGCCGTCTACATGTTCGTTCCCGTTTTATCGCTATTCGGGTTTCGGGTGAGTTTTATAGGCCTATCTTATTGCTAGGTCTAGAGCAAAAGGCAACAGCAAAAAAATGAAAGGAACCGCGAGATGGCAAGCATCGGCACGGCCCATTTTTGACGCAAGCGAAACAGCAATACTTCTGTACTGATAAACGCATTAGGATATAAAGGATCGTCCAACTGTAGGAAAACAAAAACGGTGTAACCAAACCAAAGCAAAAAAAAAAACAGAAGGTAGAAGAAGAACAAATGTAACATATCGATTTCCGTGCGCCAATAAATTTCCGGCCACGGCCCGATCCACGGGCCAAGATAATAACGCGAAGGCATCCCGTCGTCCGGGAAAATCCGTCCGGTAAAGCAATTGAAGAGCGAGAGCACTTGTACGCGGCAAACGCTTTATTTATCGAGCTGTTGCCGAGCACATTGCTATTTATTGGTGCCGCCGACAACGGCCACAAGGCACAAACGCTTCCGAGCTACATTGTCGAAAACCGAACGGGACCCGGTACTAGTGGCGCGAGTGTACCACACAGCACAATTGTAGACGCCGGTGATGCAATAGGACAGCGGGCGTACAGGAAAACTGACAACCGAACAGCCATTGTCGGGGCGGTACCGATACGTTTGTTCGAACGCGTTCCCACATCCTTCACACAAACCTTTCTGCCCGCCAAGTTACACGGTCCGGACCTCGCAAATGGTCCGGAAGGCGACAAAGTGGCGACCAACTCAATTACTCGATGTACATCAATGAGATATCCGGCTTTGATAGGCAAAACGTGGTACGGCAAGCGGTATTGTGTCTTTATTCCACTCAGCATCGTGCAGCACTTGTAACAAGCGGCGGATAGATGAGCTTCCCGTGGTAGCTTTGAGGTTTGCATTGGTGTGCCGGTGCCGGATTGTTGTTTTGGATTTTTTCTCCTCTCGTTTTTTTTTTTGCAACTCAGCTTTTTCTTCGTCAAAATTGTTTGTTCACCCGATTCGATTCCCTTCATGTGGCCCGAATCGCTTTTCGGCGTAAACATGTTTGGCTCAAAAGCACATCCCACACTCGTTAGATGTAAAAAACGGGGGAATGGCACCATTTAAGTGTTTCCAACACTTTCGACACAAATATGTTTGATTGATTTCAAGCGATCGTGTGATTTGCGTTACACTGGTTTCGTTTACTGTGCTGTGCTGTGTTTGTATTGACACGAAAGAACCTCGAACCGTACGAGACAAATTTGTAAAATATACCAACACAAGCAACATTCTTTTCCAAACTCCAACATGCGAACAATCTTCCTAACACAAACGAACCATCTTCATTGGTTCACCTTTTGCAACAAAAGCCACAATCGTGTCGAGGAATCGTCCTCTATTCCCAATTTTCACACGATAGGTGCTAAAATAGGTGCCCAGAGCATTTCTCGTTTTGCCGCACAATAATTTGATCACTATCTGCCGGCAACGGACGACAAAAAGGTTCACCAGCTAAAGCTAAATGACGCTTGGTCAGGATGTTTTCGGTGCCAAATAGCCGGCATGTGCTAGGCAAGGAGGTAGGCTGGCTGGAAAAACTGTCGACCTGAAAGCTGAAAATAGATTATTGAATAGTGTCTCCATTTTTGGCATCTTTTTTTATTTGATGCTATTTTCAGTTGTCTACCTTTAGTTGCTGCGACATTTACCAAAGCATTTCCTTTATGTAGGTATGGTCTAATTGTTTTCATATGCAATAGATTGAAACATTTCTTTTTGAAGGTATTTTAATTTTATGTGTTAATTTACATTTAATTTTATACTTTCTGCACAACATAGTCGTAAAATTTGGAGCAAGTTTCCTTTTCACACCTGTAATTAAATTTCAATTTGCTAAATGTAGTGTGTCATGATAAGGTTTTCTAAGCTATTAACTTTCTGCTTCTATTCCCAACGCAATTGTTGTGCTGTGTTTGCCCTGTGCAGTTAATAGTGTAGCATCGTTCTCGAACTTTCACGTGATGGCTAAAAGAAATGCCGACATCTAATCAGCATATCCAACTGGCCACCATTCAGCATGGCATCGGCAACCGAAAGTAACCTTTCGCGCACAACAACTAAATGCAAAGGACGCGTAATAGCCAGTGGTGCACACCGAAAATGCACATAGAAAATGTTCTACGAGCGTCATGTATCATTTGGGGTAAGTATCGTCACTTTATTGATAACTAGATATTATATCCTTGAATGACCATGAATTTAACAAACAACCAGCGTTAAACAGACAGCGTCCTCTATTGCCCTTCCACACATAATGGATCAAATGGAACCTTCTGTGCTTTTTAACCTTCCGAGCTTTCGCTAGTCAGACATTTGTTTATACACTGCATTTGCCAATGTCACTCACATAAAGGCAAGTGCATGTGTATCTGGAACAATGCTGGTCATACAAAATTCTAATTCATTTGCCAAATTCTTTTACTATGAGGCTCCGTTCAGGCGAATGAAACATTTATATAAATATTCTTCGATTACTAACAAACAATTTATGTATAAAGATTTCGTTTAAATGCGATATATAATAAGATGGTCTCATGTTTAATAGAAGGTAAATTTTTAATCTTTATCGTTTTGACCTTGAGACCTATGTTTTAACCTTTGCATTTCTATAAATGACTTCGTGAAATACCTATCTTTTGCTATGGCGAGCCAATGCAGAAGAGCTACGCAACCTGTATTAAAAGGAGACAACTGCAAGCTAAAGCAGTTGCATAAAATGAAATATGTTTTAAATTTTAAAACTCCATAGATATACAAGTTTATTAACACAATCACTCCAATAAGTAGAAAAATTGATTTGAAGAGGCACTCTTATTAATACCATGTTTTAGAATTATGCGATAAGCAGATCGGCATGTAGCGTCATACGCCTTAATGAGGGACAGAAATTGATGAGTATAAAACTACGTGGAAAAAAACATCATTCTTTGGAAAACCTGTTTAAAATTGGAAAGGAAAGAGAAAACATTCACAACCAAAGTTCGATGTACATCCGATGAAAAGCTTAACTTAATTATTTGAAGTTTTAGTTAAATTTCAACAAAAAATCAAGAAAATCCCATCATTCATGTATTTTTCTTCGATCTCAACACAGAAACGTTGGAGCAATCCTTGAGAATACCTTGGAGCAATCCTTTCCATTTAATATAAAAGTATCTCCCTCCCCAAAACAAACCAAACAATGATTTCGGATGATAAACATATACACTTGCTCACTTGCTTCGCAAAGTGACGAGCCGAACAAAATAAATGGCCAAAACACCATTCTCTACCACACAAGCACGTTCACGAGACGAGTTTCTTGCGGTTGTCTCTTTTGATGTGAGTGTATTGCTCATTTAAACATTCCGTACGTTCCGCTGTCCTGTCCAACGGCAGAATGCGTTAAAAGTGGTACTGAATTTTCATAAGATTGGCCCGACAAAAGCATTTGTTTATTCCGATCAACGTTCAACAAAAGTACACACGCCCTACCCTTATGCCTACCTTCATATAACGAATGTTTTTTGCTGTTCTGTTTGGTTGTGCCTTTCCTGTTTTTGTTTTGTGTTACCAGCGCCAGCGTAAATCGTGAGGTGCACACGGTGTGTTTACGAGACGATTCCATCAAATGTTGCCTTCTAACGTGCTGTTTATTCAATATTGTTCTCGTCGTGTTATGCTCAAGTCCTCTGTATCATGTTCACGGACCACGCACCTTACCCGATGGATGCTATCGCTTATAGAATATTCATACATTTTCTCTGTTTCAACGTGTGGCTGCCATTTTGTTTTCGTTCACATTTTCATTTTTCTTTTCTTTTCTCCCTTTCCGTTTCGCTTTACTTCCAGTTTCTGTCAGCTCGAACATTATAATGACCGCCACGACCGAGGAGTCCGATGCCTTGCAACCGTACTTTGACTTTGACGTGCCGCGCAATCTCACCGTTACCGTCGGCCAGACCGGGTTCCTGCACTGCCGGGTCGAGCGGCTAGGCGATCAGGATGTGAGTATTTTCTGCCAACCACCAGCTTCTCTCACTATTCTTCCGTCCTGCATCCTGTGTAATTTCCGATACCTTTGCTCGAAAATCGATTCTCGCACCACATTGAAATCGATAAACGAAGTTAAATTAATTTTGAGAAAATACTGCATGAACGTGCTACAATCAAGCGTACCGTGGAAGCATGATTACGGTATGAAGCAACGTGTGCCATCGTTTCAATGCAATAACCGTGTGTATGGAAGAAAGAAGATATATATTCAATCACAATATAAAAACCTCGCATGTTTTATACCAGCATTCGTTATTTCGTAACAAGAAATATTGTTTCTTGTGTTTTTCTTTTCTTTTCTTCCCACCTTTACCAACTGTAATCAAATGTATCAATTCGAAGCTACTCAAGCGTTTTACGGTGACCGTGATTAGAACCACCGTGCGCTGTAATTGAATTACACAACACCCAATCAGCACACACTGCGTGGGCAGCGTTAATTAAAAAATGTGCCCCCTCCCCCCTTTTTTTTGTACAAATTGATCGATTTTAATGGTTTGCAGGTTGCGTGGATACGGCAGCGTGATCTGCATATACTTACGATGGGATCATCCACCTACACTTCGGACCAACGATTTCAGGTACGTTTGATGGCAATTAAGCAGCTCGCAAGCAGTAGCAAAACGTCCCACCCCCCCAAAAAAAAAAAAGGAATGAAATTTGGTCCCCGGACCACATCAATGTTAGTTCCATACACACGAAAAAAAAAGTCTCTATTGCTGCCCTAGGTGTTGGCGTGGAACGCAATCAATTAGAGCACCAGCAACGGAGAAGTTTTCATTCGAATTTGACCTCGTTTTTTTTGTTTTGTTTTTGTTCTCTCCCATCCACACTTTTCTCATTCGCTGCAGGTGATACGGCCGGAAGGTTCCGTCAACTGGACGCTGCAGATAAAGTATCCCCAGACGCGTGACTCGGGCGTGTACGAGTGCCAAATCAACACCGAGCCGAAAATGTCCCTGTCATATGTGTTGAATGTAATTGGTGAGTTTACAACAACACAGTCGGGTGGGTGAGTTTGGGTTTCTGATCCCTTTATGCTGTGAACCACTTTTTGGCTCGTAATTGGTCAAAGAAGCAAACAATGCTTAGAAAGGAACAAAATGCCACCTTTTCCAAACACCCAACGCCCCCTTCCAAAAACAGCGCCCCCGGTGAAAACTTTTTCGAAGGTGATGCATTTCCGACCAAAAGTGGTGCAAAAGTTTTGCAGAATAAATCACCTAATTTAATTTAAAAACTCATCCAACCATGAAATAAACAAGCCGAACAACAGCACCAAACAAAAAAAAAAATGAGTGAAAAAAAGGAAAGCAAAGGCAAAGGTATCACACTATCAAACACACACGCATACAGAGAAAAGTCTCGGTGTGCTGTAGAGTCAGAAACACACGGCCGTCAAGGATGCCACGGTGATGGTGGACGGGTTGGAGTTTTCATGAGAAGTATGAACAGAAACGAATCCGGTGTGTACGCGTGTCGGTGTGTGTGTGTGTGCAGCCGGTTTAGCTCAAAGCCACAAGGCGTAATTGGCCTTGTCGTGTTTGGCTTCTTTCTGTACTCAGACGTTCGGGACGTAAATTTAATAACTTTGTCCTTCGGCCATCCCACTTCCCACACTTTTTCACCGGCAGAATGGGATGGAGTGAAGTGGAGCTAAGAGAAACCGAGTCAGCCCTGTGCACCTTCATCATCGTTCGCAAACGCATACCGCATATATACAATGCCGTACCGAAAAAGGTTACGTACTGCGAAACCTTTTAAGGCGTTGTACGACGTACTGCTGCTGGTAACGTGTCCGATGGCATTCGTGTTACATTAAAATGCCTGCACAATTCTTCACGATCTTACCTGGCCTGCCTGGTCTAGTTGTTTTGTACGACTGCGACGGCAAATGATGTAATTTCGCACAACTTGGGACCGTTAAGCTGTAGCAGGTACCAGTACATTGTGTGCAACCCGTACTGCTTAAAGACATGTGTGCCCTGCTCAGCATTCAACAGTCCCATTTAATGGGTTGGGTGTTTTTTTTAATAACCCTTACGGGGTTAACTTTACGCTTTACTATTTCATTAAAATGCTCAACGAGCTTTCCATTCTCGCAAGTTGCGCTGCTCGAAGGCAGCAGATAAAGCTGCTTTATTTTCCAAATTAATGTCCAACCTGCTGTCCCTCATTACGCATCATGCGGGTAGGTGCAAATGGACAAAATTAATTGTGAATCGCAAAACTCGCAAATGTCCAAAATCAAACTAACCTAATCATTCCGGCGCTTTGTGAAGTGGTCCGATGGGCCGTTTTATGTGCTTTGGCCGTACCCGCATTAATGTCACCCATGCTGATCTGTGCATAAAAGTTTAATCACTACCACGCAGCACCGTATCCGGGGGCATACCAGCCCAGGTACACTGGATTGGCTAAATGGGCAACCGGCACTCAGCAGCCGTTGTGCAGGCAGCATACCCATGGTCGTCGTGCCCCAAACACATCGTACATCGCGTCTTTTCGGTGCAAGCTCTGCTCGCAAGCTCCATAATGAGTACTTCGCTTCAGGGAAAAGAGTTCAACACACAGCCAGCTCTACAGGCTCTCCCGACAGGCTACAAGTGGAGAAGCTCGATAAGCCACGCTAGATTTAGCTAGTGTGAGTGTCCGTCCGTGGATTATACGGCTCCATGCACTGGACGAGGGGTGAATGAGAAGAAACGTTTTACTTTCACCAAGATCACCCGACCCGTACTGCTGCTCGGCTGCTCGGCCGTGAGCGGATGGGTTAATTGATTTTCCGACCATTGTAATGCGCTCCCCATCGGTGGGGACCGGTCGCTATCGCGTTACCCTCATTTTCGTCCGAAGGCGTCGAAATGTGGTGTTAAATTTGATGTAGGTCGGTGTTGATAACATGCTTATGGACCCACCCACACTTACACCCCTCATATCGCGCCATCCATCAAAACGAAGCCAGAAATCCGTATGCTGGAAGTTGGCGTCGCGTTCGCATCCAACAATTCCCGAATGCCTGACGGAGTTCGAAAACTCCCGGTCCAGTAGGCAAATGAACATGTTTACCATCGGTGTGGTCCATGACACACCGACGTGCCGACCACGTCAGATGTCAATTTTCCGGGTAGTTGTGGGGGGGGGGGGGGGGAGACAGTCGGAAAACAATTTGTTTGTTTATGGCTTTAGTTTTTCTCACGCTTCATGAATTTTCCCGGCGAGGTAAACAAAACAAAAAATCATGGGAAAAGTTGCACACAGCCCTGACACTAACCGACCGGCGACTTCACGCAGCAGACAAACAACGGCACGACCAAAACAACATCACGGCAAACACGAAAGTTTCGCCGATTTTGGGGCGTAAGTATATACACGACCCACCCCACCATACCTAGGAACGGGACGCCACATTGGACGGGCAGACGAGCTGTCATCTGCCTAAATGCTGTTCCCCCGAAGCAAAAACACTCAAAGAAAAAACATAACGACCAACGCACCCGTCTGGGAACGTTTCGTTCCGTTTCGGTCGAACTTTCATTTAAATATTTGCCCAAAGGGGTTCCAACATCGCTCGCTGGTCGCCTGTTTTTGCCTTTCGCTCGTCGCACAGTTTATGTTGCACGCTTTGGGACATCGACTGCATCCAGCAGGAACATTCTCCAGCATATTATGCTTTCCCAGCCACAACCTTCCACCAGCAGCACAGAGAGAGCACTGTCTCTCTCTCTCTCTTTCTCTTTCTCTCTCTCTCTCTCTCTCTCTCACTCTCTCTTGGTAAGGTCTTTCACTGGTTGAGACGAAGACGATGCCTTTCTTGCACATTTTGCTTGCACACAGTTTTAAAATGTGCCGCTTTCGTGGTGAACAGACAAAATTACACACACACACATACGCACGCAAGCACGCACGCACATACATACACACACACAGTGCGCTAGTTCTGTCGGAAAAGAACTTTTCTTGATGCGAAATCTCTCTTCCGGTGTTTTGGCCCCCAGACCACCCCCCCCCACCCCCACCCCCTTCCGCGCATTGGCTCGGCCACCCAGCACCGTGTAGCTTTTGCTGCGTTTGGCGTTTTGCTAAAACGTTGTTCGAACGCAATTTCACTTCTGCCAGTTTATCCGGCAAGTGGGATAGAAAAGTCAACACACTCCTGTTGATGTTGGTCGAGTTTTTCTCTCTCGGTGTTCCTTCTTCTTGTTTCTTTTTTTTTTGCACTTTTTTTTTGCTCTCTGTTCAGGGTTTATACCCAGAGCTGAGGGTTTTAGTTTTTTATTCTTGTTGTTGTTGCGTTCTTCACCGGTTGCTTTATTCGGTGTCAGAGCTGGAAAAGTGTTTATTTAAATTTGGGAAAATGATTTCATTCGGGAACTAACGGAGCGATGGTAGTGGTGGCCTTTTTTCCTCTATTTTTTATCACTTTGTTTGTTTGAGTGTGCCACCATAGGCGAAGGAAGCGAAACGGCGCAACACAGTTTCGTTTACTTTACTGCCGTGTTGAACTCTCTTCCGGGTTGGTGAGTTTTCCATCTGGCAAAATGCTCATCGGGAATTTGTTTTACAAACAGCCGAGCACAACTTGCATGTACGTATAAGCGAAACACGAATGCATTCGGATAAATTAACTCCCCAGCAGAAGGCATGAGGCAAACGTACCGTGTTTCATTGATATGTTGGTGTTAGGCGTTCGGCAGGAAGGTTTATCAACNTCCAACCTGCTGTCCCTCATTACGCATCATGCGGGTAGGTGCAAATGGACAAAATTAATTGTGAATCGCAAAACTCGCAAATGTCCAAAATCAAACTAACCTAATCATTCCGGCGCTTTGTGAAGTGGTCCGATGGGCCGTTTTATGTGCTTTGGCCGTACCCGCATTAATGTCACCCATGCTGATCTGTGCATAAAAGTTTAATCATTACCACGCAGCACCGTATCCGGGAGCGTACCAGCACAGGTACACTGATTGGCTAAATGGGCAACCGGCACTCAGCAGCCGTTGTGCAGGCAGCATACCCATGGTCGTCGTGCCCCAAACACATCGTACATCGCGTCTCTTCGGTGCAAGCTCTGCTCGCAAGCTCCATAATGAGTACTTCGCTTCAGGGAAATGAGTTCAACACACAGCCAGCTCTACAGGCTCTCCCGGCAGGCTACAAGTGGAGAAGCTCGATAAGCCACGCTAGATTTAGCTAGTGTGAGTGTCCGTCCGTGGATTATACGGCTCCATGCACTGGACGAGAGGTGAATGGGAAGAAGCATTTTACTTTCACCAAGAACACCCGACCCGTACTGCTGCTCGGTTGCTCGGCCGTGAGCGGATGGGTTAATTGATTTTCCGACCATTGTAATGCGCTCCCCGTCGGTGGGGACCGGTCGCTATCGCGTTACCCTCATTTTCGTCCGAAGGCGTCGAAATGTGGTGTTAAATTTGATGTAGGTCGGTGTTGATAACATGCTTATGGACCCACCCACACACACACCCCTCATATCGCGTCATCCATCAAAACGAAGCCAGAAATCCGTATGCTGGAAGTTGGCGTCGCGTTCGCATCCAACAATTCCCGAATGCCTGACGGAGTTCGAAAACTACCGGTCCAGTAGGCAAATGAACATGTTTACCATCGGTGTGGTCCATGACACACCGACGTGCCGACCACGTCAGATGTCAATTTTCGGAGTAGTTGTGGGAGGGGGGGGGGGGGAGTGAGACAGTCGGAAAACAATTTGTTTGTTTATGGCTTTAGTTTTTCTCACGCTTCATGAATTTTCCCGACGAGGTAAACAAAACAAAAAATCATGGGAAAAGTTGCACACAGCCCTGACACTAACCGACCGGCGACTTCACGCAGCAGACAAACAACGGCACGACCAAAACAACATCACGGCAAACACGAAACTTTCGCCGATTTTGGGGCGTAAGTATATACACGACCCACCCCACCATACCTAGGAACGGGACGCCACATTGGACGGGCAGACGGGCTGTCATCTGCCTAAATGCTGTTCCCCCGAAGCAAAAACACTCAAAGAAAAAACATAACGACCGACGCACCCGTCTGGGAACGTTTCGTTCCGTTTCGGTCGAACTTTCATTTAAATATTTGCCCAAAGGGGTTCCGACATCGCTCGCTGGTCGCCTGTTTTTGCCTTTCGCTCGTCGCACAGTTTATGTTGCACGCGTTGGGACATCGACTGCATCCAGCAGGAACATTCTCCAGCATATTATGCTTTCCCAGCCACAACCTTCCACCAGCAGCACAAAGAGAGCACTGTCTCTCTCTCTCTCTTTCTCTCTCTCTCTTTTACTCTCTCTTGGTAAGGTCTTTCACTGGTTGAGACGAAGACGATGCCTTTCTTGCACATTTTGCTTGCACACAGTTTTAAAATGTGCCGCTTTCGTGGTGAACAGACAAAACTACACACACATACGCACGCACGCACGCACACACATACACACACACACACAGTGCGCTAGTTCTGTCGGAAAAGAACTTTTCTTGATGCGAAATCTCTCTTCCGGTGTTTTGGCCCCCAGACCCCCCCCACCCCACCCCCTTCCGCGCATTGGCTCGGCCACCCAGCACCGTGTAGCTTTTGCTGCGTTTGGCGTTTTGCTAAAACGTTGTTCGAACGCAATTTCACTTCTGCCAGTTTATCCGGCAAGTGGGATAGAAAAGTCAACACACTCCTGTTGATGTTGGTCGAGTTTTTCTCTCTCGGTGTTCCTTCTTCTTGTTTCTTTTTTTTTGCACTCTGTTCAGGGTTTATACCCAGAGCTGAGGGTTTTAGTTTTTTATTCTTGTTGTTGTTGCGTTCTTCACCGGTTGCTTTATTCGGTGTCAGAGCTGGAAAAGTGTTTATTTAAATTTGGGAAAATGATTTCATTCGGGAACTAACGGAGCGATGGTAGTGGTGGCCTTTTTTCCTCTATTTTTTATCACTTTGTTTGTTTGAGTGTGCCACCATAGGCGAAGGAAGCGAAACGGCGCAACACAGTTTCGTTTACTTTACTGCCGTGTTGAACTCTCTTCCGGGTTGGTGAGTTTTCCATCTGGCAAAATGCTCATCGGGAATTTGTTTTACAAACAGCCGAGCACAACTTGCATGTACGTATAAGCGAAACACGAATGCATTCGGATAAATTAACTCCCCAGCAGAAGGCATGAGGCAAACGTACCGTGTTTCATTGATATGTTGGTGTTAGGCGTTCGGCAGGAAGGTTTATCAACCTAAAATAGAATTAGCTTTGAAATGAAGCAGTTTTTGCTCCTTTGCTTTTGGAAGCTTTTACTGTGCTTTACGAGACATTTCTTCACTCCTTTATCTAGAATTACACGCACGAATACTGGGACCGTCGGACATATTCGTCAAGTCTGGCAGCGAAATCACGATGGTTTGCGTCATCCAGCAGGGACCACACGAGCTGGGCACGGTCTTCTGGTACAAGGGTAGGTACCATCCTGCCCCTATCATGGCCCAATCCATCCACCAAACATGTCTTTAATTTCTTTCCTCCCCTCTTCACACACACACCCTCGGATGTCCATCCATTTGCAGGAAACACGCTGGTGGAACCGCTCGCACAGGAAAACGACATCCATTCGGGCGATCGTGGACGGATCACCATCGAAACAGATTGGACAGATGCTCTGACATCTAGGTAATAATAAAAGTGTAGCCAAGTGAAATAATTGAGCCAAGCGTGTCTCGCTCGTCGCAAACGTTCGCCCAAGGTCGGTGCCTTGTCGTCGTCTCGGGTCGTGACGGAGAATGTTTCGTCATGTACAAGTGATAGCAACTGTCACAATTGTAAACGAGGATGCAATCGTAGTGTCGACTGGGATGTGATTGAATTTGAGGTCAATTCCGCTAGACAGCAAAGCTAGATATTTCCGCTTCCATCAAATGATCACCATCGCCACCAAGAAAACTTGGCAATTTCATAAGCTCACCTTTGTTGGGAGAGGCTTCTTTAACTTTACTGTGTGTACTGTACCTTTTTAATTGCATAAAGAACTCCCTTTTGTCCAGATGAGATTCGATCCACGGCATTCGCTGTACACAGTCAGGACTCCAATAAAAGTTACCAGTTTTAGCTATCTTAAATAAATCAGATATCAAAGGATTTACTATAAGAAAGGTTTAAATCTATTCCTTCAAACTTTAATATCTCAATTGTAATTAGTAAATTAGATAAAAAGACATCATTTTCATTCCATTTAACATGAAAGCTTCCAATTCTAGCCCGCTGATAGAACATGAAACAAGCACGCTGAGCTTAAATAACAATCATTTGCTTACCTGGTGCACCAGTCTTGGTTCTTCCTTTAAGGAAGAATGCACCAATTATTATCCATGATCGTAGCTTGCCATCGTAGTGAAATACAATGGAATAGGAAACTATATCATAAAAATACCCACCCAGCAAGCATTATTCCGGACGTTTCGGTACGGCAGCGAAAGCAATTACGGCAGCGATGGGGGTTACAATTGCTTGCAATTGAAGCTTTGCAAAACTTCACACAGAAACAAAACCCACCCTGGTACAGCCGTTACAGCAGCTCCGAACGTAACCCAACCGTTACAACCTTTTGTTTTCCGGCTTCGCACCGGCAAAAATGTCTTTCGCCGTAAAGGGGCGCAACATTCTGCACGAAGCTCGATTTTGTAAGGCGCTCCTTGCCAACTTTATGCATCACGCAACGATGCATTCAGGGGTGCAGCAGCGCAAAAGGTGGTGCTGGAGGAGAAGAAGGAGCAGGAGGTGCTTTTTTTGGGTGCTACCACCACCAACACCACCACCAGCATGTGTCATTTCGTTGGCGCACCGAGAGCAATTCACCCAACCGGAAGCACAATGTGGGTTTTGAGAGAAGGGTTTCATGCCAGCAGAATTAGAGAGGTTTAGGCAGACAAGGCGCTATCTGGCAGGATGTTTTTTGGCATGAGAGAGAGAGAGAGAGCGATGGGGTGAAGTGTAGCGTAATATACATGAATATGCAAATATCAACCCGGGCAAAGGCAAAGGTAACGAGTACAAGGTAACCAGGCAATTGCATTCCAACCTTTGACGGAATAATCCCGCCCACACAGAACCGAGACGACGGGTGGACCCGGATGGGCCCCGTGGGTGGGGTGGTGAATATGTTCCGAATTGCGGTTTTCGGTGATAGCTTTGGTTGTTAATCTGAATTCTTCGTTTCTCGTTTTCGTTTCCACCGCATGCTGGCATCGTTGGGTGGTCAACCAACATGGTGCACGTACCGTTGGTTCGGTTGCTTCCTCTGGTCTGGTGCTGGGGTTTGTTTCGATGCTGCTCACCACTGCAACGCCGGGCTGCTTGGCAGATTAAAGATAAAGCGGGCCGTGCAGGGCGATACCGGAAACTACACCTGTGTACCGACGATGGCCCGCTCGGCAAGCGTCTACGCTCATGTAATTAGTGGTAAGTTATGGTTGACTTGAGTCAACATTCGAATCCGTATGTAGGGCAGCTTCCGACACACGAAACACCCATAAACACAAAAGCCCAAGTGGTAATGCACAACCACCAGCAAGTGGTGTGGAAAATGAGTGGCCAAACAAGGAGAAAAAAAATGGAAAAAAAACGAAAGAAACCCGAAAGCAAAAAGCAGCACAGCACATTGCACCAGCAATTCTCATTGAAAATGTGTGTAAAGCAGCGTCATAATACGATGATATGTGCAAGAGAATGTGTGCCTGAGCGGATGAGCAAAATGAGCACACAAAAAACAACACAAACAGCAAGGAAATACAAGGAAAAACAAAGAAAACTTCTGGATAAGTGTACCGGCACGTAGCACCGTAACTGTTTCGTGTTTCGTTCTGTTGGTTAGGAAACGTTTTTTTGGTTGTTTGTTTCGTTTCTTCTGTCGGTGTTTTTTGGTGTGTATGTTCCTAAACGAAAATTTCTTACTCTCCATATGCTCCCGATGTTCATTCCTGCCAAGCACACAGGCACCAGTTGGAGTTAATTCTCCAAATAGCATCGTCTCATTTACATAAGGGTCGTTTCCTTTGGCCCGGTACCTGCCGGCATGCTGGATTATTGACGGCAGAGACCGTCCGGCTCGGTTTTGAAGGCGCCGGGGATTACACACGTATCAACGTATATTCCTGTCGCCTCTTGTGCTGGATGAGCCTAAGAAAGCAGCCACATCAAACCCCAACAAACCAAGCCGTAACCTTTCAAGCATGTAAAATTCGATTCATTTCTCGCTTTTTGGGGAACGCTGTTTTGGGAAGAAAGCTCCAGTTTCAGGGACTATTTATGTAGCACGCATGTTTCGGCACGGTTCGGAACGATAAAAAGTCCTACTTCCGGATGCATGATTGTATGCTAACTTGCGTGACTGCTGTACTTGTGCATCCCGGGTGCACGCATATCGTACCGAGTAAAGATTAAGCATAAATTATACCCAACGATATAAATTTTACGGTTTTTGTACCATCTTCTGCACCGAAGACTGTCCGTTCTTGGTCGGTATCATTAGTTGTATCAAGATTTTCCAGAGCCTTGTTTATGGTGTTATCAATTCTTTATTATGTCAATGGGGGTTGAAATATTCTTCCTTTGTTTTTCACATGTCCCACAATTATTCCACCTAAGGATAAGCATTTTGTGCAATATTTTGTCACCAAAAAAAAGACATTCACCTGTTCTTTTATGTTCACCAACCATAGAAGCATTTGAATGTCCCAAAAACAAAAGTGCTTGTGCTTTGGCCAAATTTAGATATCGTTTATTTTTGCACAACAGGCCCAACAGCACCAACACGCTTATGAATAAATCTGTCGCTTGTAAGTCTTTACGAGCGTGATGTAAACAAGGCCGCGTGTTAACAAAAAAAAAGGCGCAGAAGAAAGAATGATGCACCAGAATCGTCCCTTTCATCATCCACCGTTTCGTTGCAGGCGAACATCCAGCGGCAATGCAGCACAATGGAGCACCAGCCGTGAGCCAACCACCACCACCGGCAGTGCACAGCATGTGCATGCTATTATTGTTGCACCTGACCACGCTGCTGTACCTGCTGCTGGGTGCCGATCCGTGTGCCCATCGTACCGGCGAACCGACCGACAGCCGCCAGCGACCAACCCATCGTTGGGTGGTCGCCCACGGCAAAAGCTCACCTGCAGCACAACGCCGGCGAAGTGTTGGTACGATTACTTTACCAACCCATCCCAGCTAGCAGCAAGTTTCGCAATTTGGCATACCGGGCGACGGAATGGAATCTCGCACGTATGATGATGCGCCACCGTCTGGCCACCGCACACACACGCCCCAGCGAATGGCCAGTGAATTTCCCCCGTGGTAAAATGTCCCGCAGTTTTGGGAAATTTATTGTTTCATTTGCTGCAAAACGGCATTCCCTTCCGCAGGTGGTTCACACACCTGTCCACCCTTGGGATGCATCACAGTGCAACATGCATGGTTGCATGCTTGAGTGCAGCACCAGGGTAGCAGCAAAAGCAAGAAAAGGGAACGAGGGTAAAAAAAACCATGAACAGACAAATCGAAAATATCTTCATTCATAGTGAGAATTCTGATTCATCATACATTCCCCACAAAAGGGGTAGCATGCTGCAAAAGCATTGCCAACGTACACACTCGCATTTATATACACACACACAGAGATAGAGAGAGAGAGAGAGAGAAAGGATAGTCACAGCGAATGATTCGGTAATACGAACGAGAAACAAATCAACCGAGAATAGTCAACGACAAGCCTGGATTAAATTTTTCCTTTTCTCACGTTTCCCACCCAAAAAAGGGCGGTAGAAAATTCGCACGTATGGAATCGATTGTATCCACGACCGAATGGCAGCTGAAAGCAGCAGCGTGGGAACTGCAAGGGAACTGCATTTTCTTTCTCCCTTGCAGTCTGGTTGCTCGATCTCGATCAATACTGTAGAACTCGTACGAATTGAATGATTCGATTGGCAAAGGAGGGACAGATTCCTTCGTGCTGTGAGCGATGAAGGGCACTTTGATGAAAGAAAACACGAAACACGTGCTCTAGCTAGACATAAGGAGAGACACAATTTCATTTCAACCTATGTATACAACAACAGCGACAACAAACAAGAAACAATTTAGAATGGACCGTTTGCCATTTGATGAAATAAACACATTGGAACACGCAACTCGTGACGCAAAACGCTTGTTCACACCTTCATACGATTTCCTTATCAACCGAGCACGATCGAAAGAAAATCCTTCCTTCCTTGGCAAACAAAAGTAAAGAAAAGACGAACCCGCTGCAGCGTCGCGTAGAACGATGAGTTAATTTTATTAAACAACTTACGCAACGGTCGCCCGGATTATGGTGAAAGGTAATGCTGCTGATGCGAAATCAACGCCCACCTTGCCACCAGCGATGGGAATGGGGGGGATTGGTTGAAAGTGAAATAGTTTACCGCCCAAAAGTCACTGGCCTGGGCAAAAGACCGACCACAACAGGTCTCGTAAAACGGTTGATCTGATCGGTTGAACTGCGGACCGGATCAGGACTTGTGCTCGGCAAACTTGTCCGTGTCGAGACAAATTACTGCGTTGCGTTGAGTTTTCGCGCGTAACGCTGAAAGTTATGACCGTAAGCACCATGTAGTAGTGAAAGTGTTAATTAATTTGACATAATATCACCTGGTACCTGGGTGGGGTCGTGGAGGGATCACTCACACCGGCTCGCTGCGATAATCTTTCCGACAGCGCCATAACGTCAAGCGCCAAAAGCGGCATTCAAAACTTTGACTTCTCTCGTATACCAAACGTTGGTGGGGTGGGAATGGGGTGGCATCCAAAATCGGCACCCATCAGAATTGAGGCCCACCTCGCAAAGCCTGTCCAGCTAATGTTTCGTGCTTCGGCTCACCATGGGAAGCTTGATTATTATTGCAGAAGCTAATTAAGTCTTCGACGAACCAGTAAGCTCCTTCGCACAGGTCCACTAGAGCACAGGGAAGAATGGGAAAAGGCGCAACGATCCGATCAGGTAAGGATCGATAGGATTGTACGATGAGCATCGCTCACCATTCACCATCACCGGGGCGTTTCTTCTCATCATCGAAATTAGATTTGGTCGACGGAAGTAAGCTTTACCAGCTGGCACAACTAATCGTCACGGTTGGGTTCCCTTTTCCCCCGAACACTGGGGTGGGAGAAATTTCCAGGTATACCTTCATGGGTTTCAGGGCGGCAGTCGGGCGTAACGAATCTTGACCCAAATGTTCCGTTCCGTCTATCCGTCCAGCTGGCGTCCCAGGGAAACTATAAGAGGTTTTCTGGTAAGTAGTGCAAGTTAAAAGCCCTGGTTCACCCCCGGCTGGGAAGTATTGCCACCTCCATCCACCCCCCTCCCCCAACCACCCAAAAAAAGACATCCACGTCGTGGTGCGGTCGGATTTGGCTTGGATTCGGCAAAATTTCGAGAAGCATTTAGCCGCTGATGCCGGCTAGACGTGTGCGTAGGATGGCGGAAAACCGTTCCGTTCCAAGCCAAGCATTCTCCGGTGGTTCTTATTAGCTGGTCGGTGTACAGTGTGGATCCCATCGGGGACCACACCGTGATGTGGAATATATAATACAGGCTTATCTGAAAAGTTCTTACGCTACGCTCTGCGCTCTATACGTACTCCACTAGGAACACGTTGGGCTTTGCGCTAGCGACAGCTACTTCCACGACGACAGCTTTAAATTATTCGCCACGTATAATCAATTCAGCAAGCGCATAATTTATTTCAATAATAAGGGTCGATTTGATTAATTCATTTCCAACACGGCGTGTGAAAATTGTGCTGGCGTTTGTTAATTGTGGTCTCGAAATCACTTCAAGTTTAGTTACCCGCCGCGCAAAGGACAAAGTGTTAATATTGAATTTCAGGAGAGAAACAGATTCTACCCTGTGACACACTTCAAAGATGCACTATTATGTTTTTGGAACTGGGGATGTATTAAAAGCGATTTTTCACACACAATTGTTTCCGTTATCGATTGAGCAAGGTGAAAAATAGATAAACACATTTCTCTAGCATCGTTTAATCTTCGCATCGGTGTTGTAAAATTTTATAGAACTCCCTCTTATTACGCCGAACAGTTTTCTTCCCGAAGAAAGCAGCCGTTTAGCGTGCAAGTATTGTTCGCGATGATCACGATAAAGGTCACGACGGCAAAGCGTGCAAGGGCATAGAAGAAAACAAAAAGAACAAACCCCAGCTAAATGATGAGTATTCGCTATCGATAATAATAACGTGCCCGCCCGCCCTGTAATATTTAATGAATGTTCGATTTCCGTTCCAACTCATCACAGAACAATGATTATTTCCTGTTTCCACTCCATTATGCAAAGGATGTGCTTGCGCGAAAGAAAATAAAACTGTGTACGATAAAGAATTTCCAGCTCGCGATGGTGGTACGATTTCGATTACGTCGTATAACCATCGGCACTGGGGCACGGTATGGCGCACGGTAACATCGGCAGCACGATCAAGAAGTGTGCTAAAGATTATTTTTCCCGGCACTGCGCGGGGTAGATTGGGAAATGGGAAAATTACAGATAATACGCCTACCCACCGCCATGGGACGAAGGAACGAGCGAGAAAGAGCACAGGGACACACAAGAAAAAAAAACACGAACCCAACACGACAGTTTCGCTCTTTTGCCTCGCATCGTCACCCCATTTTCTTTTCCTGCGATATTGTTGCCTTTTGCAAATGGAGTGAAAAATACCATTTTGATCATTTCATTTCTTGACATTCTTAACCGTTTGGTTCGTGACCTTTCGCACGGTGATAAACTGGTGTGAGAAAGGGAAGAGGCGGTGGGAGGGGGAGATGATTGTTTCTTCTTTTCCTTTTCCTGTATCCTGTGAAACGAAAAAAAAAAACAATAACTGCTTGCACCATAATTACCACGATATTTTCCTTTGGGTAGAATTCGTTTGAAGTACAACGATGAGACGTACCAATTACAGTATCCGGTTTTGGTAAGCTTATCAGCTGCTGCAAATGTTTATGCTCTTTTCACGTAATGATGGATGCTGCACACTGAAGATGGAAAAACCAGCAAATAGTTTTATTCCTTGTTTATACTGTGACATTTTTCAATTGTTTCATTAAATAAGTAAACAAATGTAATTTGAACCCACATTTTCACTTGTGTTAAGCTTTATTGTTTTTAATAAACTAAAATTTAAACCCCTGTATGTAACCTTGAGAAGTAAATCTTAAAGGCAAATTTTATTTTTTTTATATTTTAATTAAAATATAATCAATTAAACTGAATGAACTTCACACATTGTCCATTCACATTTTCCCCCATTAAAACATCCATCACCGATCCAGAACGCAAGGTAGTCAATTTGAACATGTGTAGATGAACTGAACGTAGCCTAAAACCACATTATACCAACGACAATTGGTTGAATGATTGGACCAAAAAACAAAAAAAAAACGCTTCCCACCGGTGTCTAATGTCCGGGCGTCCGACATTCCCGTCATCGTACGGATCATTTCATCAGCAACCTGTTCCGCAGGATATTCAGCAGTAGATTAGGTGGAACAGGCATCCTGATAAACAGGAAGCGTTTGTGTAATTTCACCGTTTCCGGCATCCTGGCTACGGCAAAACGATCGTCCTGCCATAGCGCACTGGCAACAGCCTTGACGGCACGGTTAGAGTATTGCATACCTTGGCGTGGAATGCGTGCTGAATCGTATGCAAACTTCGCTTACAACGGACCGAACGGCACCGTACCGAACTGAACGGAGTAGACGCAACCCATCGGATCTAGGACATTCGTGACGTCCATCGTAAGCGATGGCTTTCTAGTGGGGCATGATGGGACGATGCATGGTACAGCTTATGAACGATTCTTGAAATACGTGAACGATGATGCTCCGTTGTGCGGTCGCAACGTCAGGCATTGTTTGGCTAATCGTGCAAGATTTCTCGAGGCAATTAGATGAAATGGTATTTTTCTACATTTCTGTACCATCATGGAGGATGCGAGTAAGTGTGATAATTTTCTAGTAAAATCTGAATTTTATTTGACAAATTTTGGGCCAACTGGTTTTATGGTTTAAATCACACGGAATGTAAACTAAGTGCGCCATGCAAACATCGTACGCGCATTTCGTTGCACAAAGCGCTGCACAAGCACTGCAGCAAGGTTTAGCTATGCTCCGGTGAGCGTTGAACTGCATCCATTTCATTCTTCATAAAATATGTTCAATCGGAAGATAAATTTTGCTGGAATTTACGGCCCGTTTATCGACGGCACGGTATGGTGAGTTCTGCGGAAAATAAAACCGATCCACCGGTTTCGGGACGCATTGTCCAATGCCCAGAAATACGCTAGTCTAAACAATTTTTCAGCTCATTGGAAAAACACACACACACATTCGTTTTGGGGCGCATTTGCAACCTGACAGTCCGATAGCGTCCAGACGGCCTACGTTCATTTCGTGCTTTAACGAAATGTGGCACGCTTACGGATCAATGATTCGAAGCGGGGCTACGGCTCCCAGCTCGTGCCCAGTAGCGCAACGAACCAAACTTTCGCTCCACACTCCATGTCAAACGGTAAACTTTGGGCCTGTTTTCTTCCCTGTGCCGTGCGGCTGGATGCATTCCGAACGCTACGGATACGGTAGGAATTTCGGAAATTGGAATTAAAATTCGAACTAATCTCGTCTGGCCGTGGCGAACGCGAACCGTTCGTACACTTCCCCGTAAACGTGCAAATGGAAATTCAATTTACCAACGAGTCACAAATTGGATCGATAGACACCCAACAATGTGAGTGTGTGAGTGTGTGTGTGAATGGAAAATCGAAGAGGATTAGTTGCCACGGCGCAAACTTGGTGCCACGATTTCTGATTGGTTTTTCACAGTCGATTTTGTACGAAACATTTACCGAAAGCATTAATTGATCGGCAACCGGTCAGCAATGGTTAAGTGCACTGATTAAGTTTGGCTACTGGTACATACTATTGGCTTCGTTTCTTGTTTTTCTGCTGTTTTTTTTTCTTTTGCTCTTGCTCAACAACTAGAATAGCAATTGTAATCGAATGTGGTAATCAAAAATGCAATTTACACAAAAAAAAAATATTTCTCTTGCCCATAAAAAAAACGGTTGTGTTTTAACAGTCTGATACAGCATGGAAAGAACATTCGTAAAAAATAATATTAAAACTTTAAAATTAAAAAGAAGTCCATTTATTTTATCTCGTCATTCAAAACAGAATGACACATCTTTTTCTATTAATCTTGCAAGTTTTGCCAAAAACGACATTCGATGATATTTGGCACTTTTACAGGGCTGCTTTGATTTTTGGTGTAATATTCAAGTTAATAAGCCTCAAGTCATTCATTGACCCGCAGCCGGGCCGTCACCTCTTCGTAACAAGGACTTGGTCTGGTTTATAAAGGTAATTTCGTCATTTAGGTAATATTAAGAATCGAGTATCCCTTTTACCAACTTTTTCGTATAAAAATCCAGTGTTATACATCACATTTTAAAAGCTGCTCAGGTTAATGCCACAAGAGAATCAATCGTTAATGAACTTGTGACGTCCAACAGCTTTGGGTTGTAAAACACTTCAAAAGGCTTCCAGCGAAGAACAGATAATACCTATCCCCTGAAGTACTTCAGCAATTTCTAGAGCTTGAAAAAGGATCTGTAGCCAAAGATAATCCAATTCCCGATTCAACAAAAGTCAAAGGGAAGATCTTTAAAATAGGAAATGTTGTTTCCTCATATGTTAGCAAACAAAGTACACGAATGAAACAATGATATTTCTCATTGAAGCAATCAGTTCAGTGCAAGAATCAAGCATAAATTAAGAAAGTAAATGTTAACTTCCATTTAAATTCATCCTTTTGGTCAACACATTGTATACACTATGATTGAGCATTGTTTCGAGGCGGAACTGAGCATTGCACGGAATGACAAGTTTTTCTCTGTGGACATGGACACTGGGGAGACCTTGTTAGTATGAAGTGAGTTACTGCGTTAACACTTCAACCCAATCTCGGAACTCAATGCAGTTACAAGATGCATCAAATCCGGTGAGCGCTGAAGAAAATCTAATTATTAATTAAAGAAATCCACTTGCATTAAATAATTTCATCTAAAGACAGTATAGCAGTTGGTTCGTTTCACAATTTATACCCATCCTGATGGAATAACCTCGTGTACTCGACGTAGTGTTAAGTGATGACCTGCCAAAGTTAATTTTTAACTTTAACACAAAGTTGCAAAACGAAGAAATTTCAAAAACAAAGCACAATGTTGGAATACTTTACAAAAAATAAATCAGGCAATCTTAAGGAAAATGTTGGGAAATTATGATGTTTGTGCATGTTAGTAAGACGCAATAACGTAAGCATTTATTTCTAAAAAGCTTTATTGGAAAACTCTGTTCAACCGTAAACGTGTATAATCAACTGGAAACATGTAACGAGCGTTGCACTGAACTAAACACGTAAGCTTTTTTGTATAGCTCGTTAATATTTAGCATAATTTTTTTTGAATTAAAAAATAGTTAGCAAGCACAATACGGTATTAAAATATTAGGGTCATAGTTTCAGAGCTAAAATTCCTTATACATACTTTAGGTCGATGTAAATTTCAACTGAAAACTTATAACTTCCCGAAAAAGCCCCTTTTTCAACTGCATGCACATAATAGTCAATTTTCTTGGAACAGGCTGTTGATTAATAAAATCGGCACCCATAATAAGGTAGTGCGCGGTAGTCATCGTCAGTGGTTCATTGCCACAAATTCATACGCAAAGCGGACGCACCGGCAAGGTATCCTTTTCAGTATCGAAAAGAATAAATTAAATGATTGATCCAATTCGTGGAATCCTTCGANCTTTAGGTCGATGTAAATTCCAACTGAAAACTTAACTTCCCGAAAAAGCCCCTTTTTCAACTGCATGCACATAATAGTCAATTTTCTTGGAACAGGCTGTTGATTAATAAAATCGGCACCCATAATAAGGTAGTGCGCGGTAGTCATCGTCAGTGGTTCATTGCCACAAATTCATACGCAAAGCGGACGCACCGGCAAGGTATCCTTTTCAGTATCGAAAAGAATAAATTAAATGATTGATCCAATTCGTGGAATCCTTCGAAACATGCCGATAAATGAATCCGCGAGGTAAATTACTGTTAATTTTCATTATCCAGCCATTCATAACGTACAAAATATGCTACTACGCCAAATTCACCTCTCCCTTGGACCGCCGGGATAGGTCCCATAACTTTGTGTCAATATAATTATGATGAGAGGTATGTCCGATTGTGCAACCATCGTTCAAACCTCGTAACGCTCCGCATCGTTGAGCGGACGCGGGAACTTGTCGCCCTTTTTTATACGGCCTACACGTCCCTCGCATCACCTTCTACATTCCCCTTAACACGCCTACACACACAGCCACACACACACATACACATCCACATACAAATAGTGAATAAAATGTTTCGCAAACCAGGAATGGCATCGACGACGTACATTAATTACCATGCTCTTTTCAGAAGGAAACCATTCCGGTGTCACGTAGAAGGGACTGCGGGCACCATCGGCCAGCATAAAATGCCGAACATTTATCTTGCTTTCAGGTTGATGTATTCGACTTTGCTTGTTTTTTTTATGTGTCTGTGTGTGTGTATGTGTATATATATATATGTTTTTTAAATGCCATTTTCGATGTCGTTCGTTAGGCTGATTCGATGCAATTTAAAGCCTGTCTCGGTCCGGTTTTGGAAATAAATGGTCACGGTAAATTGTAGCTTATTTTGTCTGGATATGTTGGTAGTTTCGATGGTGTCGGAGGTTATAAATCAAGTTTATTGCAACAATTAGCATCGTCTTCAAGCGTTCACCGATGTCAACCGATTTAATCCAAGTTAATCTTGTCACCCGGGTTAGAATGGTTTCGGAAAAAAGGGGGACAAGCAGTACAACAGATCGAGTGCCGGTAAGCGCTTTTATTTATTTAGATGGGTTAAACGAGTTGCATGTAGGATGAGGTTTTATATGAAACATTTCGTTAATTTCGCTAGTTATGTTGTTTGAAGAAATTTTTGTTTATACAGTAGAAACTTCGGGACCATATTAACCGGTGGGCGGGTTATCGGTAAATCAAAAAATGTCATTTACAAGAACGTTTTTTGTTTATTTTTTCTACAAAGGTGTTTAATGATAACATTTTACAAAAAAATTATAATAAAAGAAATCGTTTGTGTATACATTTTTGATATCTGTTCTTTGATCACGCGTACAAAAGAGAAACTGCATATATGCGTCTTCTTATCTTGATTAGATTGATAGTGATTGTTCCAAAAACTCTAAATAGCTGTTTGATTTCACTATAATAAACAAGAGTCAACTTTGTTTTAATATAAAAAAATATTTACCGCAACATTATTTCCGCATCTTCATACATTGCTTGTACACAAACTACAAAGTGCCGGTTATAGATGAATCGCCATGAAAATAGAAAAAGAGCTGAGGAAATTGATAAATTGATCGTGCCTACCCAAAAATACACGGAAATACATGATGATGTACTATATTTTTTTTAAATAATAGATGCCCAACAAAACTTTTACTCACATTGTACTATGTTAAAGAACGTTTCTTTCTGTCACACATTTTTAGGTAATATTATTTTTCAAGTTTTCCTACAACTTCATTAGTTTATTAACTTGATTTCACTTAATGAAAATTTACTACGTCAAATAAGTTTTGACATCGAATGATCTGGACATACACTTGACTCACACCAAAAGACTGATATGAATGTAAAAACCAGCAAAAAATACTCTTCGCTTAGTAACAATGCTGTAGAAAGGAGCCTCCGTCAGTGCTCCTCAAAAACCCAAACCAAACTTCATTAAACGTTAGCGATGTCATAAATTTGAAGAAAATTTAAATCGACCGTTTCATACCTATTTTCTCATACGTCCCGGTGCAATAAAAATTCACCTCACCCTTTGAAAATACCGTGGTTAAAGTGCCAGTGTAACCCGTAAAACAATACTTCAAACGGTTCCGTGTTGCTTCAACAAAGCTGGAAACTTTACATATGATGCGCAAATGCAAGATGGATTTATGAAATCCCCCTTTTTATCCCCCTCTACGCTCTTGGTTCCTTGGTGTTTTCGTCTTTGCTTTCACCGCCGCCCACCATTCGGCTTATATCGTCAAAATTTTCACGATTGATCGATTTCACCCAGGGTCGACCCCTGGTACATGGTGGGCGATCCTTCCCTCACTGTTTGTTTACNCGGAGGTAAAAGTTGGCATAACTTTGAACCCTCGAAATTGCTTTCCATCGGGGCCCACGGGCGCATCCATCCGCTAGCTCGCTAGCCAACAGCCGTGATCCCCATTTCGATCCCAACGATCTGCTGCCTGCGTTCAGGAATTTCAGAACGAAATCAAGAATTTTCGCAATTATTCGGATTTGAAAATGTGGGCAGAGTGTCGTTCCATCAGGCACTTTTTGTATGGGCGGCATTTCATCGGCTGCTCGGTCGGTGGGCGGCTTCTTGTGCTCGAAACATTTGGCTGGTTTTTTACTTCTCCCCAGCTCTAATCGTTCGCACGATACCGAGATGGAATGATGGTGATGAAAGTTGAATATAGCGACGAGCAAACATACGTACACACCCAACAACAGACTGGCAACAAATCGCTTAACCCAATCCGGTTGTACTGGAAAGCTGATAAAGTTTGGATGGCAAAAACGGGCTTCAGCATTCAAAAACTGCCGCGATGCCAGGCGTACGGTGGATTGATAGACATGAAGTAATTTTGTTGAAATTCGGACAGGTGCTGTTTCGTCGGAGTCTTTTTAATCATTTTTGATTATTTTTGGCTTTTCTCGCGGTAAATAACAATAATGGAAACCCTGGAAAGTACAATGCTCTTCTGTGATTGATGTTTAAAAAAAAAATGCAGAACTTTTTAACTTTTTCCGTAGATCGCAAAATTGCGAAAATCATTACAGGTCTCTCAAAAATGTTTAACATTAAAATCGCAGCTGTGTTATAATTTTTTAAAGAATAATTATAGAGGATCGAGAACCAATTTGCATATAATAAAACTTTTATTGTTCTTCTCGTTTAGAATGATAATAGCAATGCTCATACAGATGACTCAAATACGGATTTACAAACAAATATTATTATATAAAATAATTCTTTGTTGTTTTGTTTATTTGCAAAATTAATCATAAAACGGAACTATCTTAGATAAAAACAAAGAAACACACGGAAAGCCTTTTCTATCAATTCAATATTGCAAAATCATTGAAAAAATGAGATGAAACGAATCGATGCTTTTGCATGTGTTCAATGAAATTTCCAAGAACAATGTGGTATCAAGTTTAAAACAATAGTTTTATGTTTCGGTACGGTTATAATATAAGCACAAGAACGTGCGAAACTTGTTTAACGATTTACCCCCTACTTTAATTTACGTATAACATGAGGACATACACAAGCAATTCTCTCTCAAGCTACGGACGCTTGGACGCTTGTGTAGGTTCGCTATCTCTCACTCTCTTTCTTTCTCTCTCTCTCTTTCTCTCTTTCTCTCTTTCTCTCTTTCTCTCTCTCCCCCTCTCTTTCTCGAAATCGCCCGGAAGGTAGATCGCTGATCTCTCGGTAGATCGCACTTAAACATCAACCAGTGACCGTTGCATGTCACTGGTGAGTTCCTGAGGCAACCGAGCCAGGCTGGACCATCACAAGTAGAATAACAATTTTGGGCAGAAGCTGTCTGCAGTTACCTCATTTTGTTCATTTGTACTCGGTTGGTGCCAAAAATATTATACAAAATGAAAAAATTTCGTCACAATTTATTAAATTAAACTCAATGTCAATCAAACATTCGTACAAGCGATTTGATATATTTATGTTTAAACAAAAGCAAATTCTATTATTTCATCGCTTGTTCCATCAACCGTGGGTTTTCGATGTTTTCGCAAAATGGGTAGAATCAAGAAAGGTACTTTTTAGTTGTTGACATTTTATAACAAAAAAGAAACAACAAATATCGCAAGCCATTTGCTATCAAACGTTATCCAAACTTCTCAAGTCTTAAAGATAATTATATTCCCAAGCAAAGCATCGTGGCTAGACGACGAACAAGCACACGCCAAGTCGTCAAGAAAGAACAATTTCGTCCCCTTTTGGTTGACATTACTTCCAGTAACGGGAGCAATAGAACCCGTTTGTTTATGCCGATGCGTTGTAGCGGCATCGTTGAGCCATTCACATTCATTCTCTCTTGACCGCTAAGCCGTATCAGTTACAGCGTCACATCCTTTCCCATCCACGCCAGACGATGCTCGTTCGCTACGTCAATTAGATTTCTCGTGTATTATCAACATTGTTTACTAGTCCATTACCACGTCCTTTGTGAAAGCGCCGAACCAGTGGGTCGACCAGTTTCGTCCGGATCGCGTTCAACGCCGACGACAACGACAAACAGCGACAACAACGCCTAAAAGAAGGAAATGCGAATAGAAAAGAGAAAGAAATCCCACCGATCACAAAATACAGCCTACGCAGCAAAGCACTGGCGCCCGGGCCCGTGCGTTGCCCATTATTCAATTTGTTGTAATGATTCCGACCAGGAGGATGCGTAATAAAGCGCTCCAGATTAGGTTGCGCCGTATGCGACAACGGGCCCGTGCCCGATTCCGGTGATTGTTGTTAAAGGCCCAATGGGCCTTGGGTGGGCATTAGCGGCAGCTTAGCCGTAGCCGATTCGAGATTGAATCGGGCAATTTTTTCACTTCGATTGGCAAAAGCAATCATACTAATCAAATAATTAATTAATTGACGGCATAGAAATCGCTGCTCGTTCTGTCCCCGTGACAGTCAGACACGGTAGCAAATATTGTTGACAGATTGTGCGAGTCCTCCCCTGGTTGCGGTTTGCTTGTCAACACTAATCGCTCTGGTGGGTAGTTTATGAACTCGCACTACGATGTGTGTCTGATGAGCTTCTCTTGTTCGGGAACGATTTGCCTCGGAATGATACCAGCACCAATGTACGGTACGATTAGTTCCCAACTGGTATGACACTCGCCACTACCCATGAACGCACATGGAAGGTTTGCTATTTTGGTGTCACACCAAAAACGGGGAAAGCAAAAATAACCACTTAAAGTGTATCGACATCGGAAAGAAAGTGAAAGCGCTGGTGACGTAATCAGGCGGGTGAATGTCCCCAATAAGGGTTGGGAGGGTGAAGTGGAGAAAAAAATATTTATACTGTCACCAATGTACCGGTGTTATTCCACCCGGACTTTCTTTTCTTCCCCGNGACACTCGCCACTACCCATGAACGCACATGGAAGGTTTGCTATTTTGGTGTCACACCAAAAACGGGGAAAGCAAAAATAACCACTTAAAGTGTATCGACATCGGAAAGAAAGTGAAAGCGCTGGTGACGTAATCAGGCGGGTGAATGTCCCCAATAAGGGTTGGGAGGGTGAAGTGGAGAAAAAAATATTTATACTGTCACCAATGTACCGGTGTTATTCCACCCGGACTTTCTTTTCTTCCCCGAAACGATTTACACGACCCGTGTTGAGCATAACTGCCTGGGCGTCGCTAGCGGCTCTAGCAAATACCCCAGGGGCTTGTAGAGCGCAAATGTTTGGAAAACAAAAGTTTTTCCTCCACACGACAACATCGGCCGCGCGCCGCGAATGATGATGTATCGAAGCGAATTGGCCGGTGCACGGTGTATTGGGGAAGATTGAAAAGATTTATGGATTTAAGGAATGGTGGCGGTCTTAGGACGGAAAGCCACGCGGCCTAGGAAGCCGAAACGGAATGGCGAAAATAAAAGAAAAAGAAAGAAAAAACGCCCTCAGCGTTCCCAGCGTCCTATTGGCGCTTCATTGGCGCCTGGTGAATCCGCCCGGACCCGCCGTGAGATTTACTGACCCTGAAGAAAACGGATTTTCCCAAGACAAATACAATTATTTCACTGTTATCTTCGCTAAGTGAAACTGTTTTGATTCCACTTCCCCGTGCAGTGGTTTGTGGGTGAGATGAGCTTTCATGTTTACCCACGCCATTACACCTTTTTTGTGGTTGTTTTCGTTTCGTTTGTGCTTCGGCCAAGACAGAAGACAACGAAGATTGCTAACCACCGACCAATGGGCCTGGGCCATTAAGTCCTGCTCCGAAACCTTTATCCGTCACCCTGCCGTTTAGGGGTTGTACTTTTGTTTAAAGTTGTGCCTTTAAACGAGATTTGGTTTTTCTTTTCTTCAGCCCTTTGATTGCTTACCCCGAATGGGTCCCTTTGATCTGTGGCCACACAACACACCACAACAACAGCAGCAGCAGAAAAAATCTGGTCGGTGATTGGTTTCGCCTTGAAAGCGTAAGGCGCGGTGCTATAAATCAATCACCCACGGACCTGATGGACGAACAGTGCGTTGGCATATCGATCAATCAACTGATTGGTTTCCCCGTTTTTCCTGTGTCGATCACTTCGGCATGGTGTGAGTTCGTTGCTTTGCGACACTGTCTCCAGTGTCTTTGTTGTCTTACTGGCATACGGTTAATTACATGGTTTGATTTGAAACGATTTAATGGAGTATTGATTGAATAAAGGAAAAACAAGCATCGATGTGAGGAAAACAGCTGTTTTGTATTTAGTACTGTCAGAGAATCGGTATAAATGACTGAATAATTCAATACTTTTGTGAAACAATTTTTACATACGAGTGGTAAGGTTTTTTCGCTAAGTACGAAAGCATGTTGTTGAACAAAATTCACCCCAAAACTTTGCTTCTCAATTAAGTTCTAATGTCCTTTGAGATTTTTACACTCTGTAATGTTTTTTTTTTTACTGACCAACCACACTGCTTTACTACGAATTGCACTCAGAACTAATCTGAATCAATATGGGGATTTTACGATGAACCAATTGTAAACATCGTTTTGATTTTCGTATGGTGCCGGTATGTCGAAAATGTGGTTTGGTTAGTTAGGTATGAAGGTATTCATCAGAGCAAAGAGTAGTTGCTTATTATTTTTGTTCAATAAAATCAATGTTTTAAAGTGAAAATAAGCTTAACAAAAAAGATTGAGTTAATTTTCGAAAATGGTTTTCTCTTTGCGATACATTGTCTGTTGGTTTAAAACACTTTATAAAATGAAGGTAAATAAAATCAAAATAAAATACTTAATAATTACTGGTAAAATAGACAAAGGTAGAAACCACTTTAGTACGAACAGAGTTAAGATTAATAGCTCTATTAATATAATTGCATTATTATTCTAATACGTCCAAATTTGTTCTAAAATTATTTAAAAAATATATTCCTTGATATTTTCTATAACTGGAACATGACAAAATAAGTTACAAAATAAAATAAAAACAGGAAAGCACGAATTATTTCCAAGGTTTTGGCAAATGGAATGAATCGATTTTATCTGTTTTAAAGATTATTTCATAAATAATTTTTAATTTCTCACATTTTATCACATTTTATTGAATTTTTGAGGATTATGACGCAGAACAGAAATTAAAGACTTTTGAAATAATTACAATTCAATGAGTTAGGTCCGAAAACACAAACAAAGTGACCTAAACAAGTTATTAACACAAACAGAAATTTAATGAGTATTCAGTTGACAATAGTAAAATCACATCGTTTTATGAATAAGGAACGAAGCCAGGAAAAAGATTAGGTTTTAAAGGAGATAAAAGAATCTTTTGATACCAGAACTTACACACCTCATGTAATGCTCCTGAAGTTCCATCAGGTACTGGGCGTCTCCATTGATACAAATCTTGGAGCAATATTCATTATAACCTCTACTCCTCCATGCTATAGGATGAAAAACCTCTCTGAAATAATGCATTGGCTCAAATATTCTATTTTAATTGTTTTTCTTTTCTTAAACACTTATTTTGACAAAATCGTGAATAAGAATGTATAAAAGCACAATTTTTAACGAAATAGAATTACAAAGACAAATGACTTATCAACGTAATTGGTAACAAATCACTTTAAAAGTGTATTTTGCCTTCTAATAATAAATGGATTTCATAAGTGTTTTCACTTGAATTTTTTTGTGGATTTCATCCTATTCAGAGAACTGTTCAACTATTTCTATCGAATATCCTTGCAGGGTCCTCGCAGCGCAAAGTAAGTTCACTGCAAACACTTTCTCCTTCTGGCGGTATCTTTCATTTTCCACCCAAAGCCGTGCAGTATTGCGTACTGGACACATACAAACAGTACCATAACTTTAAGTTTCATGAAAATACGAAAAATAGCATTGTCTTAACGAGAGATGGTCGAAGCAAAAAAGCATTAGCGAAAAAAGAGCTACACGCATACAGAATAAAGAAGTAACAAATCCCGGGGGAGAGCGTCTTAGAATTTTTACCAGACATGGTCAGCTGGCTAACAACTGTTACGGAAGAGCTAATTTATTAGTTTCCGTTCGAATGGTAAGCCAAGCGGAACCGGCAAAACGAATCCGGGAAACGGAAAAATCGAAATCCAAAAGCAGTCCAACGGTTCGACAGTGTGGCGATTTGACGCTGGTGGTAAATTTCGGTTTCGGTGTGAGCAGCGAGACACCACTACGCGTAGGATTTGAAGGCCCGAATGGTTCTGCCATTCGCTACAAGCCACAAACAACGCCATTAATCTTCGGCACATGCTTAATGTAATAACGGTCCGCCCGGCGCTCGTAATGTTTGTGTTCTGTGTGCGCTCAGCAATCGATTTGATTTGGCAAGCTCACTTCCTTCCGGCGAGTTTGGAGCTAAGGAGGAGGGTTGGCCAGGTGGCAAGGCACTGAAGGTGCTTCCCGAAGTTTTTGGCTGTAAATTGATTTTCCTGGGAAAGGAAACATTAGAACGAATTAAAATTATTGTTCACTTTAAGCAGCGCTGTGAAGCACCAATGGTTTTCTTAAAGTAACTCTGTGTCATAAGGTGAGTTAAATGATTTTAAAGATACATTGCACATTGTGCTCACTTTACCTTTGTTTAACATCACGTGTAAATTCTTAAGTTGAAGGTTCCACTCGCAAGCCAGCGCAACCTGTTTCACACCGGTCCAGTGCGGGATTCACACCTACTTTTCGCTTCGCCTCACCGACTCGCGCCCAACCGCCTTCGGCAGCAGGGCCGGCAGTTCCGACAGCTGGCTCGTAATGTTCTTCAGTATCATCACGTCCGGGCCGCTGATGGTTTTGGTAATACGCTGAAACGTGCCGTCGGCGCCGCGCGTATCTGTGGTTTCGCGAATCGCATAATTACCATCCCGCTGCCGTAGAACCTGTCGCCGTGGAACGGATTGGTGCGGTGCGCTACGCCCCATCTCGAGCGCAACGTGGGATTCGTCATCTTCGTCGCTCATTAGCATCGACGTCATGCTGCACGAACCGTGCTGTTGCTGTCGCGGCCGCTGAAGATTGAGCGGTCTCTCGCTGACTTGCTGCGTCGTGGGCCACATTGCGCTGGTCGGTGTCGCGGCCGGCATCGCTGATGGTGCCCGCTGCACTGTGCTGCCATTGTCATGGGGTTGCCCGGGTTGCCGGTTGTAGCCGGTACCGGCGGCATTCGATGCATGCGGACAGCGCAGGTCGCCTCGGGTTGGTGCAAAGCGACCGGAACGGTTCGGTGCATTTCTGCCCACGACAGATGAGCTGTGTCGGATGCGGTCGATTAGCTTACCGAGGTTCCGGACGATCGGCAGAAGCAGGAAGAGCAGCTTATCGGGCGAAAGATTTTCACGCCGACGAAGGACTTGCGGTACATCGATCGCAAAGCGGATTATCGAACCGATAAGGCTGACGGTAAGCTCGCGGTTCGTCGGTATCGGCACGGTCGGGCCGGTGTTCTGCGAATTTTTCATGATGTTGTTGAAACTTTTTCCGCGCGCCACATTACCAGGCTGTGTGCAGTAGCGATGCGCGCTGTTTTGACGCTGATGCGATGGTTGCTATGATTGAAGTTGTTTTTTTTTTATTTTCTTTGCCCTTTACGCTAGTTCAAAGTTTCATGGCATACTGCGTGAATATGCGTTGCCAGACGACCACACAGACGGCTGACAGATTCTCCTCTTCGGTTTTTGAAAACGGCAAAGTGTTCTTCACGCCCGCGTACAACACTCATTCGTTGAATGCTGGCATTCAATGGAATAGCATTCAATTATGAATTCAATTTTCAACCGTATGCTGCAAAAATTTTCGGTTTTCTTTTTACAACCACGAGCATAAAACTACCGCAGGCTGCGGCTGAACAGTGTGTTCAAATTTTACTTTAAACTGTTCATAAAAATAGGGCGTTTTTTGGTCAAAAGCTCCCATTTTCGAAACGCTTACATCAAAAAGCAACACTATTGCACGAAACACACTAAAACCAGTAGCATCAAATAGATCACAAAGTTGTTTGCTTTAGCTTATTAGGTTGCGTCTTGCAAAGTACCTAAAAAATGAATGTTATGCTACAGCGCTAATTACAGTGTGCCCATCAATACGGTTTGACTGATAAAATGAACTTCCGTAGCCGAACTTTTGTTGACCGTGAATAGGCAAAAACGGACCCAGGAATGTCAACACTCCACTGTTGGTCCGATGGATGCTAAGCAAACTACAACAGCAACAAAAAAATCCTCCACAAAAAAAAAGGAAATCCAGTGCACGGAAATCTGAGATTATGTTTTGTGACCTTTTGCCGTACCAAACCTTTTGCAAAGGAACGGTGTGGCTTTGGCGACATTCGATTTCCTGTTTTTATGACGTGTCGTGAAGTAACCACACATAAAAAAGTGCACCTTTCGCCAGTGGACCTGATAAAGCAGCCCTGATATATACACGGTTTGACGACGGGGATCACAGCGCTGGATGCCATCAACCAGAGCGCTCAGGAAAAAGATTCGGTCGCAAAGTTTATCGCAAATCCAGATCTCGCATTTCTCTAAGGGGCAATGGAGGATGGTCAACGGGTGTTGGCAAATCCGAACCCAACACCCAGTTGTCGGCACACTGGCACTGGCGATGACCTGGCGAGAAAGTGATGTGTTCGCCAGCCAGTGAAACGGTGAACTTTCTTTTCATCGTAGATCAACGCGCGATGGCAACTGCGGTGACACATCCTTTCGGGCGTAAGGAATAATGTGGTCATCGGTATTGGCAACTTATTTATGTACGTGTAAAAACTTCTTTCATGGCCATGGTGGTACCTCGTCTTACTTGGCCGGTGAAGCTATTTTTGCCTCCTTTACTTGGATATTGCAAACCGATCGTACGGCTTAGTGAAGGAATCGCAAACAAGTACCACAAAAACGAAAAATAAAAGTAGAAAACGTACCATCTTTAGCCGATTTTCAACTTTGGGTTTGAAAAGAGCCTATTACTTTCATCCCGATAAGTCTTTACCTTTTTCGGTAGAATGGTCCTAAAAGGAAAGGCGTATGTGCTCTATAAAAATTCTCCATGTTTTCGGCGCAGTGACTGCATAGAAAAAGCGTTACATTGTGATACAGGTTCTTGATACAATCGAAGATTTTATCCCTTTGCTTATCAGCGGAAAGACTAAAAGGCGGGGGAAAAAACGTTGAAAGAGTTAGACCAGTCACTGAAAGGGCATGGAGTCCCTTGCATGAATAGGTGATTCTTTCTATTTTTTTGTTCGTGCCGAAAGCATCACACTAGGCAGATAGTTACTTATAATGTGCGTTGTAAATCTTAAATAATAAAAATTCGTTCTAAGTTCTTAATCAATAGCAAACAAGAATGCGAAATTGCAAACAAATAATTGACTTATTGGCTAGGAGAAACTGTTGACATGTAAGAATAAAGAACAAAATAGGTGCCGAGTGTCACCGAAAAGACACACTGCTCCCCCAGAAAAGGATTTGTCAACCAACCGAAAAAAACGGGATCAGAAATAGTGCAGAATAGTCGTCTTAGTGCCAAACTTTATCCCGACGGAAAAAAAACTTTCCACGTCCGTGTGGCATGACAAATTGACTCCGTCACAGGTACTCTCCGAATCGACTAACGACTACTCTACGCGCAAACATTTGTCGTACTGATTGGTGGAATGACGAAGCGGCAGCGAATGCCCGTGGGAACCCAGTGCCCGTTGAAGATGACATGCGTCCGTACCGTACCAACATCGCTACGTAGCAACATCACCGGTTGAAGTAGGTTGTTTGCTTTCCGCGAAAACTCCACACAATATCCGAAGCACCATATAGACAGGTGGCAGATTCAATATTGCTACGCTTGCCAACCTATGCTAACAACCTCGCTTGTGGTGTGGCCAAAGAGCAATAAAATAACACGAAGCATCTTATGTTTTGCCTTCCCAGGCTGCGCCAGCTGCCCGTCATGTGCCGGTGTTTAGTGTACACCTGGGTGCCGATGCTGGCGCGATGTGCATTTCTATGATAATGTTGAGATTTTGTTGATATTGTAGCAGCATCGATACACTAACTATACTGGCACTCCTTAATTAGGACGATGGAAGCCGTCCGACAATTAACGTCGCCATCTTTTTTCGTTGATGGTTATTAAGAGAGAGAAAAAAATACATCTCTATCGAAGAAAGAGAGAGAGAGAGAGAGAGAGAGAGAGAGAGAGAAAGAGAGAGAGAAAAAGAGAGAGAGTCATATACAATGTTGTAGGATAAAAGGCAAAGAACTAAATTAAAGCAAATATCCTAGTTGACCATTGATGAAAAACTTTAAATTGATTTCTTAGAATAGTGCACCGGCAAGTACCGGATGGCCGGTAGTACCGCACATTATTTTCGAAACTATTTGCCAAAGAAACTTAACATCTTATTGCATCTGGTTGGCCTGCCGAGGTTTCAGCCGAGTTTCCAATCATGCTCCACTGAAGTTCGGAACAAGTTTTGCAAAAAGAGTTGTGAGTAACAGACCAACCAAACCACCTCGTAGCCGCTGGCAATGGGTTTGAATTGGAGCGTTTGTTGTTCTTTTTTTCCACCTTCTTCCCATTTTGGCAAAGTTTGGAGCTCATTGCAAATGCCATCGGGAAGGATGTGCACCGGATTTCGGAACCCGGAAGGGATGATTTCCTTCCACACAAAGCGAAGTGAATTAAATATGCAATGATTAAACCATTCGACCGGTAAACTATCCCAACAAAAGCGAGGGAACTGTTGGCAGACCGCGTAGCCGGGCTCGGGATCACGAAAGATCCCAGCAGGAATGTGGCCTAGCGATGGGAAGAATTAAGTTTTGCTCCCGCAGTTTTTGTTATTGCTGGCGAAATGCTTGACTGTCGTAACTGAAGCTGAAGCGTGCTGGGAGTGAATGTAAAAAAAGGAAACTGTGCAGGATATGTTTGCTCCATCAGCACCGCGTTAGCAGTAGTTTTGCTGGATAGTAGAACAATTGTGTTTAACCAGTTGGTAATATCTGGGTTTGAACGGTTCTTCCATCCCGCGAAAAATAGCTCAAATAATGTGGCATATAAAAACATCGAGCGCTAAAAATTCCAGCTCAAGTTATTTGTTTTGGAAAACGGTTACCATGTTTGGATTTATTCGTATGTGCACAAGATAGCAACTAGAGCAAATTAACACATACCCAGTTGTGCTTCATCCGAGTGAAATTGCTATCAAACCGCTTATATGCGTGGGTTTTGTACATTTTTAGTAATGGTTTTATTGTTTTAGTGTGAACGGTGCATCGTTTTCAGGGCTTTAAAATACCATTGAAAGTCAGGACAATAACAATATGCAAGCTTCTGAAAGTTATTTCTAGTTGCTATAACCATTCACGAACAAAAATTGTTGTCGATCGATCGTTGGTTCTGGTTTTTTCGGTTACGTATAGAATTATTCTACAATGTAATCGGGCTTTGGAGTGCTTTTTGTCTAATTAGATGACTTTTAAAGACGTAGTACGGTAACAAATTAGATCCCGAAAACAGACGATAACGACTCGATCTGCACCATCTTAAAAATAGTATTAATTGTTCTAAATATGTTCTTTTAACATCCCGTAAAATTCCATGTCCCAAAAGAATATGCAAGTACTAAAATTGTAAATACTAATATAATTATATAGGCTCAGCTTTGTACAACACAATTCGAAGTAAGAGACCTAATGTTGACGCAAAATAGGTGACATTTTGAAATTTTTCAAATATGCGTTAGGTATTCGTCGTTAATCTCCTACTCATGGAAGTAGGTCCGGTTGATTTTTTAATAAAACTCAGCTGCTCTTTCCTACAAAGGCCACTTAATTTCAAAATCCAATTTTGTAGGAGATACTTTATGAGATAGTTTTGTAAAGCAATTAATAAACGATCAGTTCAGCAGGCAGCTAGAGACTCCACAAGCAGACGACCTCTTGTTACTGCCACCTAGCAATGACGAAATCCGAAAGGACATCCGTCGGCTCAAAAACAACAAGGCAACAGGTACCGACGGAATAGTAACCGAACTGATCAAAAACGGGGGTGCAGCACTAGAGCAAGAACTTAAACGAATTATTACTGAGGTATGGGATAGCGAATCGATGCCTTGTGATTGGAATCGTGGCATCATCTATCCCATATACAAGAAGGGAGATAAGCTAGAGTGCAACAACTTCAGGAGTATCACAGTCCTGAATACCACCTACAAGATATTTTCCCCAATACTACAAAAACGACTTGTCCCATACGTATAGGAGATAATTGGAAACTATCAGATAGGATTCTGAAACAGACAATCTACCACTGATCAGATCTTCACCACCTGTCGGGACGATCGAAGCTTGGACTATATAAGACGTATATTCACTAACGCCTCTGAGACATGGACTTTACCTTAAACTGTGAGCGGTTTATAAACTTATACTGTGACCGTGAGCGGTTTATAGGATTTCTGCAGCAGGCTAAGAGCGCGAAGTGGTTGTTGCGTCTGATAAGTAAGTAACTAAGTAAGTTCTCCAAAGCAAAATCTGAAGACGAACGATGGTTTAACTGAAACTGCTACTCTAGCATATTCTTAGCATATAGTTTTATATTATCCATTTCACAATTCTCTCCAATAGTTTCAACAATATCATCATAATTGTTGCATTTTGTAAAGCCTATGATAATCATTTATCATTCATCAATTTCTTGTTATACTAAAGCTGATCGTTTTATTCTTTCTATTATGTGGCAGTAGCATAATTTCAGTTGATAATGGAGTCCTCATATATACGTTCAAATGATCAGAATCAAAATAAAGCCGAATTCTCATTATGCAAGAACTACCAACATACCAGATCTTATATTTTATTTTAACAGCGGATCTCATTTTATAGTCTGTTAAAAGAGATTTAGCGACATTCAGCGACCTTCTATATTTTGTTTCAACTTTCTTCCGTATATATATCACATGCATATCGCATGAAAGGGGATAGTGCTTCGTTTCAATAGATTTTCTTTTTATTTTACTCACTGTAGAACGGCATATATCATATCCTTTCTAACGTGTATTTTAATGAAATGTTAATTTTAAAGTACAGCTAATACAAAAGTAATTTTCATTTTACATCTAGGCTCTAGAATAGTCTAGGGACTAACTCACTGATCAAAACATTGCAAAATATCTGTTTATATTTCATTGTCTCTCGTTTTTCGGCTTAACGACCTACCCGGTCATGCCGGCCCTTAAATGGTTTACTAGACTATTAAACACCACGTAGTTGCAAAGTCAGTGCTCACTACGGGGGAACGGTCCGGATGGGATTTGAACCGGGTCCGGTCGTGTTGGGACCTAGCGCCGTTGAAAAATACACCGCCAGGCCACCCCATATTTCATAATAAATACTTTATATTTTCCATAAAAATAGTTTCACTTTTGACTCTTATAACTCTTGTGTTTCAATGTTTATATTTAAACTTCAATGATCGTATCTGTCTTTTACTTGTCGATTTTTACTGATTACTGCTCACAATTCAACTATCGTTTAAATTAAAGAATGCAATCGCTCGTTGGTGTAGTAATAAAGTCATCAGTCTTGCACATTAATGATCCGGATCATTACATAAAAGACTCAGTACACTATAAAAAATACACAAAAATCTAAGAAAATTGTAAATGGCAGAACAAAACCGTAATGTCACAGGAGAAATAGAAAATAAAAGCTGTTTCAAAATAAACACAAATAGAGCTGGCATTCAATAAAAGTATATCGATTAATAAGGCAGGATCACTTTCAGCCCTTCGCACGGGACCAATTTCTTGAGCAGTGTAATTTAACAGTTTACAGTTTCGGTTAAATTATATGTTTCAGCCCCGAACGTAGCCAGCAACATTGTAATCTAATTAACGAGAATGTGATATTATCTCCGAAATGATGGTGAACATGTTTGCCCAGCGAGTGTGAATGAAACATTTTTACCATCGGACTATACAGTTTCCTGCATTGGCTGTTCGCATTGGCTGTTCTTTGTTGTCGCTTCAGTTTTCCAACTCAACAACCACCACCACCAGCGAAGGCTGTTGTGCTTTTTAACAACAACGGCAGATAAAATTGAGCGGAAATATATTACTGTTGTAATCACCGTCGTTTTTGGACACATAAATTCAGTTCATTAACGGTGGAGAATCAATAAAAATGGTTGTTCCGCTTTTCGCTGCCGAGTAACGTTGGTCAGGCCTGGGACTGAACGGCCGGGCACACATACATTTATATATAGAAGAGAACGACATGTTGCAAGGAAGTAATCAAAGAAAGAGGTGCATGTGGTGGAATCGCTGACCTTTTATCGGTTCGTTGGTGACGATGCTCGTACACGGGTATTTTGCGGTCGAAAGAAGCGCGCAAAGGCCGGCACGCATGGATTATTCATGAGCGTACCCTATCGTGCGGATTGCGTTGACATGCCTTGCAACAACAACAACAAAAAATGGGAAGAAAAATGATGTGTAATTTTCCGGCTGAAGCGTACACACTGCCGCAAGGATAACGATGTTAAACAATGAGCTACTGATCGATCGTCTCGTCCGTGTCCGTGCGATAATTAAATCAGATTGTCCGTCGAAAATACCAATGGCATAGGATAATCTGTACATTGTAAAACTGTAAGGGTTTTATTTCTTTAATTTTAATATGGGCAAGTGTATGGTTTCATTTTTTTTTTGTAACAAAGATAAAGTTTTCTACAAAATTAAATACGTTCTAAGTAAAAATCAAGTACGCTTAAGTGAATTATTAACTTATGCAATTGAATAAATTGATAATTCTTTTAATATAAATTTTAGACCTTTACACTGTTAGCATTTTAATAAATATTGCATTCATAATAAGCAAATTACTATTGAATTGAGAATTTACTTACATTTTCGGAGTGCTAAGTTGTACTCTGGGAGCTAGAGGAACTATAGAAATTCAGAAACTAATTGCCAGCTGAGATTTCTTCTTAAAATGAAATAACATTCTCCGCAGTCCATGATTTTACCCTATATTCTCTATATCACTTCATAAAGTTTCGTGTGCTCTCAATAGAACAGTGTTAAGTAGTACGGAAATAAAAATGGTTCAACCTGATAATGTAGTCATAACCCAGCATGCTGCAATGATCGTAGAAGCTTTGAAATCAGGATTACGGTTATAAACGAATTACTACTACGTATGAAGTTGATCATGTAGAGAGTATGAAGTTGAACAACACACCGTGAACATTAGGCAAAAAGATGATTGAAGTAAAACTTAACAGCACACCTTTAATAATGTAATTTGGACACAGGAGATCCAAGAGGCATGCTAAAAGAAATGACGTTTCGACCCTTGAAACAAAAGGGCATTTTAGAAGCTACTCAGTACAGCAGCTTCAATGTTTAGATCGAGCACCGGTAAAGGTCACAGTTCGCACAACGACTCGTCAATTGAAGCTGTACGCCATAGCTGGTAACGAGGATGATCTCTTTGGTCGAGAATGGATCTCATAATTTGTTGATCAGTTTAACCTCAATAAAATAATCAGAAAAGCGCACGAGGTGAGAACAAGCCAACAATCAAGACTTCGTCCCAACAGAGAAATAGGAGAATCGCCAGCAAAATTATTCCTGAGTTGAAACAGTACAATTCGACTCGATCTGGTTCGACCGCAAGACGCATATGAACGTATGTTATCACCGCGAAGCAGCGTGCAGAGTTCAAAACGACATATCGAACATTCACACCAGAACAACGAATTTATTGCTTATCTGGAAACCTCAGGGTGGATGGAAAAAACATTCGCAACAGTACACTCACATTTAGGTGATCAGCACTACGACATCTTGCATTAAGGAAGACATCTGAATCGGCCATGTAGAGCAGATCAGGTTTTTCTTATACAACGGTCTATTCACCAGTACAAACCAGAAACCTGCCGGTCTAACGGAGAACATCATTGCAGACACTACTACAATCACATCGAACAGTATACAATATAATTCTTTGGAAGTGTCTACAGATGGTCTTGGACGTGTCATCCAGGTCTCGATATGCGACGCCAATTGGCAATCCAGAACGAATATTTCGTCAAGATACACGGACGGCCCGGTGGTGTATTTGACAACGGCGCTAGTTCCCAACACGACCGGACCGGGTTCAAATCCCATTCCGACCGTCCCCCCGTAGTGAGCACTGACTATGCAACAACGTGGTATCTAATAGTCTAGTAAACCATTTGATGGCCGGCATGACCGGGTAGGTCGTTAAGCCAAAAAGAGAGACACCTATAATTCATTCATTACACCTGATGCCTTCATTGAATATGTAAAAGTGACTGACTGTTATCTGAGTTTTATGGTAGTGAAATTTGAGAAATAAAGCAGAATAATATTGAAACTAGGTTCAAAATTGAACGGGCCAGTTCTAACCCGAACACTATTTATTTTTTTATTTATATTTGATTATGACGGCTTGTTTGCCGTATTGTTAGCCGTACACAGGCTGATTAACATACACATTTTTCACAAGGCATTTGCTACTTAATTTATACATATAAATTCAATGATATTCAATATATTCTGTGAATTTTTTTTACTTTGGACAAAATTTTGTTTCGTTCGAACTTATCGGTTGACATAATCAAATTTTGTTTTGATCTTTTCTTGTAAAGAATGTCGCGAATCCAGCAGGTTCGGGATAATCCCTGCAATGAAAATGTAAATTGAAACCAACAGACTACTACCATCAGAATTAACGAAGAAGAACATACTAAACATAAGAAATATACAGGCAATGCGATGAAACTTACACAAATCCTAAATTATAAGCTACTTGAACTATTCGTTGTCAAACCATTCGCTGAATCAGTAATCACAAAGAATAATCGACAATCGTTCAAGTTTTTTTGGAACGAGTTCAACAACAATTGGTTTTGCCTTTATTTTATTGAGACTACTTTTTTTTTAATCATTAATAGATATATTTAATTGTATGCTTAGGTAGTGCTTCATAAATGCTTCATAAATAAGAAAATTGGATCTCAAAAGTCGACTACATAGAAATCATTATTAAATTCGCGAAACATAACCGTAATTGGTACGCCTATTCCGTATTTTGTAATTCTTGACGTAGAAATGAGCATTTCCTGGAGATCGATTCTTGTATCAGCCTATCAAAATGTCTCAGTCAGTACCGACCACGCACGAACGCAGCTGCTTTGCGTTACTGCAACAGTAAGTTGAAAAAGCAAATGTACAAACCAAAAAACAACTTGTTTACTGTTTATAAAAAAGCAACTCTGATCTCACTGATCTTAGATGACGTAACATTTAAAAAAACACACACACACACACAAACAAATATAACCTTGAACCTCTCTAGACCAGCTGTCTAGTGTCGCGCGATTTCCTAGAACTCTTTCTTTTGAAATCGTTTGTGTCGAAAGTAGAAATCTTGTAGCGCAAAGCAAAACAGAACTTCTAGAAAATACCTTCACAAAGACATTGACGAGATTTTTTCTACTTAAAATTAAATTTCATTAATCTCTTCCACTGTATTGCACTCATAGCGTAACATTTTCTCTCCTATCTCTTTCTATCTCTCTCTCTCTCTCTTACTTTCTCTCTCTCTTACTTACTCTCTTACTTTCTCTCTGGTACTTTCTCTTGTTTCTTTGTGCCATGCTTAGCGTGATTGGTGAAAAATCAATTTGCCTTGCCTTGCCTGGTGTGTAGATGCGAACATGCGCCTAAACATCAATTACAGTAATATACCCGCAATAAAACATCAAAACCCGGGCCGGTTGCACCGAAATGAAATGGATTCCTCGAATTGAACACGAAAACAAAAACAATCCGCAACAAACGTGTTGCCATGGTTTTCTCACATCTCGTGACGATGGGTTTTCGCACTGTAAAATGAACATGGCATGCTTAGCAGATTGGATGATGGATTAAAATATGGCACGAAATCTAATCTTAGCAAATGCGTACGAATCGAAATCGGTACTCGGGAAAGTAGGTGAGACAAAAATAAAAAAAGAATAACTTGAACTGTTGCTTCCTTGCAGCAAATAAGCCAAGGTGAGTAACGACAGAAGTAGGAGCTAATAATTTGGCAAAGTGTTTCGGACAGGCGAAATAATCCGCATGATAAGATAACCGGCAAAGGCAACACATGCGAAGTGTGTCTCAAAGGTGCGTGTGGTGTAAACCGTCTCTAATCGTTTTGGGTAGCGTTGAAATTTATTTCGCAAGTCAACGGAGTGAAAGCGTTGTGAAAGCAGCATTCTTTCGCAAGTGTGTCAAGTAGGCCATTAGAAATACTACAGCAGCTAGCAACCAGGTAAGAGGACAGTGTGTTTGTTATTATAATCTGTTTGCATTCGACACAAATTACACGTTATCTAAACTCATTCCCATACGTTTTCAAAATGGCAAGTGAATTAATATTAAAATTAATAGAGCGATGGAAAACAATAGCCATTCAACGTATCCCAACATAATCCCTTTACATTTCTAGCACACACACATACACACACACATAAACACAAACATGCACACACATCGTTCGAGTGAGTATCGCTGGCGCTAAATTAGTCAACATTGAGTGCTCGAAAGTTCATTGTGGCAATTTAATTTCGGCCATGTTGCCCCACTATTCACCAGTCATAATCAACATGTTATTTTTTAATGTTTATTGCACCCGGTTATTATGCACCACGATTGAACCACCAATGTATGCTCCACAAAGCGTTATGAAGTGGCAAACAGACACACACACACACACACACGCAGAGTTCTGGTATTGCTGCAAGTGTTTAGATAAATAGCAAAACCGCATCGTTCTGGGGGGTCACCACCCCAATGGCTGCCCATGTATGTTGCGCCGCGAATAATTTGATTGGGTTGTAGATGATTTATTTTGTGTGTATGTGCTGTCCAACAAAAACCCTCTTCATAACAGGCATTGCAGCCGTGTTGGTCAGCAGATTACAATTGTCTTGAAGCAATTTGTTCAAAATTTGCACCCACCACGTTGAGCCCATGTTCGCCGAAAGGGGGTGGCCTGTGTTTAACGCTTCCATAGCATTGGCCGCCAAAGGTTTGACCTTAAAGTTCCGTTGCAAACTTCGTCCTTGGGGTATTAGCCTTTTTGAAATTTAGCTAATAAAGGTAAATTTTATTAAATTTCTTTTTCTTTTGTTAAAATTTACAACACTTTGTAATTCTTTCAAAGAAAAGGAGTAATTATAAATTTTATTCATTTTGAGCAAAAAAATGTAAAATAGAATTACCAACTAATTGCAAAAGAGTTATGAAAAAGAACACACCATTTTCATCAAAAGAGCCTCAATAAGCTTTAAAAAAAACCTTTTACTGACGGTTTACCGCACATTGGGATTACTTTTCGTTTCATCTCCGATACAGTAGGCAGTACCGGATCGCACTTTGCACTAATCGTTGTCCAATTGTGTGGCGTGCCGGGTGATATGTTAATGAGTTGAGAGTACATTCCCGAAAATTATAGCTTCACGCGCGCGTTCGATGGTCACGCTTGTGACACTCCAGCATTATGACCCCCTTTCTAACTAATTCATAATCGCATTCCAGCGCACCCAGCACGCTGGGCTCTGTTTGCATAATCGTCGCCTACAGAAAAAGATTAGAAATGTTCTGCTCCAGCTAGCCATTTTTTTTAGTGTTCCTTGCTTGCTGTACAAATAGCAGTGCCGGATGCCGCACTTGCCATACGTGTGGCATATTTGGTTAGCTTGTTCAAATAACTATACAGCACCACCCAGGAAGCACCAGGGCACTGGTCATCGAGACAGGATTATGCAATCAAAAAGAGAGATCTCTCGTCCGTGTGCGCAACCGACCAAACGAACTCGGAGTCGGATGAGTCGGGACGAAGGGTTGGCCTTCCGCACCACCCACCTAGCCCCCTGCCTGCCAATCACCGTCGGTTGGCCGATTCAGCCAAAAACCCCTTTCGGGCATCAGGTGTATCAGTGTTTGCGTAATTGTATGAAAATGCAAACACAGCTAATCACGGCGAGATGTGGCGGTGAGCCGAAGCAGCTGCCATCAAATGATTAAGAAATTAAGTTGATCCTGGCCCACAGTGATAGTCACTTCACCCGTGACACGTCCCCGTCGGTCCCGCGCACCGCGGAAACTCGGTGTCAAATAATGGTGAAGCTGAATAGCGGGATAATCCTGTGTCAATATTAACGTTTCCATCGTTTGCTCGTGCTCGGAGTGGATTTTGGAGCTCTGCTCACTTTTTCTTTTTTTTTTTTTTGTTTCGCTTTGGTCTTTCTCGCCGGCCTCGAAGTTGCGAGATACGCAGGCAATAAAAATGTCGTAAGCAGTTTTAATCCCACGTAAAGCGTTTCACGCTCCTTTAACCACATTGTGTGGTTGAATGGGGAAATTAGTGTAGCTTTTCTTTCCCAAACAACAGAAAAAATGGCTGCAATCAGGTTAATATCCGGTTGATAATCACAGTGCTGTCTGCATCGCGTAAATAGAAAGGAAGTCAAACCTTATCGCTGTTATTGTATTGAGATGTGTTGCTAACAACTTGATGTGTGTAACCCATTATATTCGCTAAAATCAACATATGTAACGGACATGAGGGATTACATTACAAATCATTTGTTGCATTATTTCATTCGTTTTTAGTATTCATTTTAACCTTTTAACTCTTCATCCTGATTCAAACGATAATTTGTTAAAATATTACATTAATATCTGAGATGGTGAAAGACTTGATTTAAACACCTAAATTTTCATTAATTTCAAAACTGTTGTATGAATAAATGCTTGTATGTAATATTAATAACAATTTGGTACAACAACAGGGAAAATTTTGTTGCTCTTTTAGTTTATATCTCTGGTTAATAGTATTTGAACTATTGTTGAAGAATTTTCCACTTCTAATAAATTTACAATACAGAAGAATTTATAATAAAAAATACATAAAGTATAATACACTATTGACAAATTTGTCCCTTTTCCATAACAATATTAGCTTAAGTAATAAGCCAATCTAACCAATTTGCTATATTTTGACGGTTAATGAACAACTATACACCTCCAAATGAACAAGTTCTACATCCTTGTGTTTGAATAATATAGCACACGGAAACCGTTTTAAAATTCACGTTAAAAGCTTCCGTGGAGATAAATTCGATTGCCACTGCATTGCATTCCCGTACTGCAGATGAGTGCAAAAGACGTCTAGTTTTGCCTGCAACTGCACAGCACCGTGCCGTGCTATTTCCTGTGATTTGTCTCCACTCTGTTGTATCCACTCACGGGAACGTGACAAAAGGAGGCAAGGTTGCTTCTTCGCCCGTGCATCTTACCTGCAAAATCCATGCACTGCTACTCGTAACAATTTCAGAAGATTCCTTTCACCATGCTGTACCGGTGTCGGGTTTCGCATACAAGCGAGATGAGCTCTTGAAGGCAAAGCATCTAGTGGCTTCATGTGCTGTTGAAGAAAAAGGAAAGCGCTCAGTGAGAAGTGCAATTATAACTTTTTAACAACATTATCTTTATCGTTAATTATGCACGGAGCATGCGACAATCACGAGCAGGACGCAAACTATGCGCATCCTCTGCCGGTGGCAGACGAAAGAGCTTTCGGTTTTGGAACATGGCCTCGAGCCCACAACCCCATCACGACCAGCTGACCTGGGTACGGGCAGCACTGGGCACTGCGGCAAACAGCTACACAAACCGCTGTGATCTATTGTTTTGGGTCAAAGAATGCACGTACCCACCCCTGCTGGAGCTGTGAGCTGAGTGTGCTTTCAAATGAAGTGTAAAAATGCATGTAAGTTAGAGGAGAAAGAATTTATTACGATGTTTAAGTAGATATCTGGCTGAACAGGCCACCGGGGCTGGTAAGTGGCTTCTAGACGTGATTTAATGAAGTTTAATTGTGTTAAACTTTCTCGATTACACGCTCATGATAGTTTTCACAGTTACTTTGCAGTACATTGTTTAGTACAAGGTGAACCATTACACAGACCAAGAAACCTTCAAGTTGTTCATTTAACGGACAATTGCTTCGGAGCGTTGGTAATTGTGTTAATGAAGTTTTTTTAAACAATGCAACAAGTGATTCTAATTTAGCACATGCATGTTCCATAAAAATACAGAAAAAATCAGCAGGTAACACGAAAGATTAGCATCGATAAGTACCATTAGATTTTTATAACCAATCATAAACAGATACTTGCTTAAGTGGTTTTTTCCCCAAGATTTCCCAGATGTTCAATGCATTTTGGAGTGGGCAGTTGTTTTGCTTTGAAGAGTACTTACAAATTTATACTGGGGATAAGTGGTAAACTAGAAGTAAATCAATAAACAAACAATTTCAAGAGGCTTTAAAACATTGAAGCCCATTAAGATAAGCAGTTATTCCTTGGTACTGACCTCAGATGACATTTATAGATAACGAAAACTATTTGTGTTTGCTTTTGATCCCGCTGAAAGTGCAAATGTTATTTTAATCTTTATCTCTCTTGTTCAAATGTTTAGATTTTACGAATTAAAATAACTACATATATAAACCTTGTTAAAGAATTTTTTTTCTTCTGGGATTAAGAACATATATTTGATTCTTTGTATAAATAAGCTACTACTTATATTAATTGCTATTTATATGTTCATAGCAAGTTTAGTTTATTGTCTATCCCTGTAGCGTAATATCTGTATGCAATTCGTTCCACCAATTTGCCTTTTCCTTGGTGTATATGGTTATTTGAGTTCTGTCGGTGTTTCCTCGTGTTGCGGCTAAGTCAATTTATCTGATCAATGTTCTTGGTTCTTGTTCTCGCCGTACATTCCAGTTCCAGTAATACAAGATCCAAGATCTTGGATTAATCGAATAGCTTGTAATTCAGTGCACATCATGCATTACTGCTCACAAGAAAACAATCAGACCGTTCCACAATTTTACCTATGAATACTAAGGGTACCTAATGACAGATATGTTTCATCAACTTTAAAATAAATTATATAATGATTGCACTTGTACTCATATGCATNCTGATCAATGTTCTTGGTTCTTGTTCTCGCCGTACATTCCAGTTCCAGTAATACAAGATCCAAGATCTTGGATTAATCGAATAGCTTGTAATTCAGTGCACATCATGCATTACTGCTCACAAGAAAACAATCAGACCGTTCCACAATTTTACCTATGAATACTAAGGGTACCTAATGACAGATATGTTTCATCAACTTTAAAATAAATTATATAATGATTGCACTTGTACTCATATGCATTCACCAGTTTATCCTTAACAATTTTTACAGAAGTTCTAAGTAAGTCCCAAATTTCCAACCCAAGTGTGCTGATTTAGTTATGTGTACTATTAATTTCGTGCACTGTACTGGATTTCAACTTCATAAATAAAGGTGCCATAAATCAGATTAGACCGTATCATCTTGCTTATATGGAAAACCTTATATCACCACAAAGTTCCTCATTGTAGCAGCTATTGGAAGAACTACTGGCCCTCATAGAGATCCTCTTGTGTGATCAGATTCTTCACACTAAATTATGTGGTCTATGTAATGAGACCTAATAATTTCCAGAGCCGCCTTTCTTTGCCAAATTACTCGCTTTTCCACTTGCGGTTATACAAAAGTGATAGTGATTTTATACTAGGAAAATGGAAAACAACTTATTAAACAAGAAGTTTAAGACTTTTGACGAAGATTTGTTGCATAAAATAGTCTGGATTATACTCTTAACAATTGTTTCTGTTTCTAAGCTTTTGATGTTACTTTGGCTATCAAAGGTGAAAATATAGTGATCATCTGAAGATCTAGAACTAATCTTCAATAGTGCAAAAAATATTGCTGCTAGCTCAACATCACCAAAAGATCCCGAAAACAGCATTAATATTTAATGACGCCATCACTGTAGTACTGTTTATTACTACGGATACGTGGTTGAATCAAATACGATCTAGCCTTTCAAAAAAAGCTTTAAACTAATAGTCGCCTACATGATATTGAATTTAAAGCAATCCCTTACCGGAAATGTTGCTCTTATAAAAAAATGTGTAATCGTAAATAAAACTAATCGCAATGTTATAAAAAACTTTAAAGGCTTAATTTGTAATTGCATTAACAGGCTGAACACTACCGACAGAAAGACACCGTCTTAAAATAAACGTTCGATTACGAACCTCAACATCCGCTGTGGTGCACATGTTTACCGTTTTACATTCACGTTCCATTGATAAGAAGTTTAGTGACGAACATTTAACAAACCCAATGTCAAAACGTGTTGTTGCTAATCCAAGCTTTAGATGTTTTGCCACTGTCCCAGTAACACTTTACGTGCACCGTTTGTGCCCTAAGACCGCCCAGTATACCGGTTATATCTGATAACAGATAGCTTGACCGATAGAAGCCGCTAAGTAGATGGAGACCGCGCGGTAGACTTTCTAGAAAAATGCGCTTCACAGTTTATCTGCAGTTAATTAAAGTTACCTTGCTTCCCTTTACGATAAGTTGCGATAAGATGCAGTGCTGCTTTGGATTCACTGATAATAGATAGATTTTGAGTTGGACAGCTATCTAGAAAATTGATGTCGCCAAATTTAACAACTGACCTGCCTATTAGATGTGAGCCGAACGTTGTTTTGGAACGAAACGCAATCTTACAAACCGTGTGCGTGCGTACATTTCGTTCCAGGCTTCCAGGCTGATAGAACCGTGCAAAAGATGGCTTCAATGACGACCAAGAACGTGCAGAGTCCGATTGCGCTCAATCAACGCTCGACCTTGATTCGCGATGGAATTCAACCACTGGACTACTTTGGCCATTGGGATGGTTTGGGCAAGGCAAAGATGGTCAACACTGGTTCATCGGTTATGGTAAGTAGATCATTCCACCAGCGAAAATGCCATCGCTCGGTTGTATTCTTATCACCAACTCCCTTGCAGATTACTTTTAGCGATCGCCCTTTCCGGCCATTCATCGTAGGTGGCGTCCTCGGCAACAAGTACGTATTCGAGCAGCTACACTTTCACTGGGGCATAGGCGATGGTTCCGGATGTGAACATACGCTAGAGGGTAGCACCTACTCGATGGAAGCACACGCCGTACATTACAACGCCAAATACGGAAGCTTCGCGGAAGCGGTCGACAAACCGGACGGTTTAGCGGTGCTAGGGTTTTTTGTGCAGGCGTACGGCAACGACCATTGTCCAGCGTTCGACAAGATTGTTGCCGGACTGCAGTACATACGGAGCCCGAACGCACAAACCGAAATCGATGCCGATTGTCTCGCTTGGATGGGAATGCAAGAGCTCAACCGACACTACTACACGTACAAAGGTTCACTCACCACACCGCCGTACTTCGAAAGCGTCACTTGGCTGGTGTACAAAACGCCAATATACGTGTCCACCGGCCAGCTGGAAGCATTCCGGCAGCTACAGGCCTGCCCAAAGGATAGTACCAAAAAGATCGTGAATAACTTCCGGCCGGTGCAGGTGCCCAAGCAAGTGCCGCAGGTAGTATTTGTACGAAACAATCATCCCGTGGTGCTTTCTAAGCTGTAACGTCGCTATGAGTAAACTTTGTGTTCATTAGGAAATCTGTGTAAATGAAAAAAAAAAGTTTGAAATGAAATTGTTTTTTTTTTTGTGTGTACTGTTTGAGTCTCATAAATCATTCCTTCGTTCTGTTTGTTCGGACTTGACCAGCAGAAGATACTAAATGAAATTTGACTTGTTAGTATCTAACATTTCTCTTGGACCTGTGCTGTTCGTTGCATTGGTTAATTATTCATGTTTGCTGATGGTATAAAGTTGTTTTTATCTGTTTCTACAGTATGAGGGCGGCCCGGTGGTGTATTTGGAAACGGCGCTAGGTCCCAACACGACCGGACCCGGTTCAAATCCCATTCGGACCGTTCCCCCGTAGTGAGTACTGACTATGCAACTACGTGTCTAGTAAGCCATTTAATGGCCGGCATGACCGGGTAGGTCGTTGGGCCAAAAAGAGAGGAGAGTTGTTGTTGCCGATGGGACGGCTTAACCAGGTGAAAGCCAGCTAACATACACTGTACCATTAACTATTCCATGCAAAAATGACTTCCTTTGAAGCCTTTGAAGATGCTTTTCACAAACAACTTTGCGATGCTCCATTTGCCTTTTGTTCAACTCATAGGGAACCGATTTTTTCTGCTGCTGGATCTTGCCCATAGATTCTGAACGTTGGAAAATTGAAACTTGCATCCCATTCAATGCTTTTGCCAATCTTTGTCGAGTTTGGGTAGGGCCTGCAACCAAAAGCTCTTGAAATTTCGCGGAAGCAAACTTTTTCGTTGCTCCAGGGTAATCATTGCCCTTGAAACCAAAATGACCTCTTTTGAATTGCCGTAAAACATACCTGGGTCACATGTTTTCTCAAATATAGCATATACACCATAAGCATCCAACAGCGAACGATGTGCTTCAACCGATTATTTCTTCAAATGAAAACAGAAAAGCAGCGTATGCCGCAAATGCTGATAATATGGAATAAAACTCAACATATTGTACATCATACAATAAAAAGATGCTTATCTTTTGGCGAAATTGAATGTTGTAGCCTAAAGTTAAACGAAAAAAATGACATATCAGTCAACTTGATCCGATGTATGTATGTATGTAAAAAATGATAAAAACTCCAACAGGACATTTTCAACATATACACCTGGTACTCAGCAATATGCTGAGCTAGCATCTTGTCGTGCACAGTGCCTAGCTGGCAGAACTACCTGGTAATGCTCACTGCGAAAACATTATCTTAGCATAATGACCGAATAGAACTCTTGGATTCATTTTTCAAAATGTGCAGAAATTTAGACATTGAAAAAGCACGTAAAATGTATAGCAAACCTTCCTAACTAACCTAAATCAACTCACCAGCAATATCGCTCCACCAACAATTTAAAAAAAAAAAAACAATAATTGTTTTGTTCCTCGTCGGAGTTTCAGGCTTCGAAGTATGTTTCTAGAAGATTGGCGATAGATACGCTCTCCATGCCAGCAAAAATTGAGATATTGATGCAATGCTACATGATCCAAATACCTTTGTGGATACTTTCAATTTTTACTAATCAACTTTTAAATGTAACTACCACCTTCGTCGTAGTTCATATCCCCGTCCTGGATATTTTTAACATAGGTTTAATCATCTTTTGTGGCCGACCAGAGCTGATGAGGTAAATTATTAAATAATATTTTTTCCAAACAAAAAAGAACTTCTTCTATGCTTTCTATCAACACGTTTAGTAGAAAAAGTGTTCCAAATACTACACTATTTTTAATTCACAATTAACGAAATAAAAATCAAACAGTTGTTTACAAGCCGTCGCGGATCGTCTTCTACGCCATTGTTTGGATCCCAACTCCCAACTCCATATCATCTCGTGTATATCCAACTCGTTTCATTGGAACTGACTCGCACGCATTTCTTTTTAACTCTGTTATTTACTTTGTTAGCACACCGACTTGCAGTGACAATTTTTAAACGCTCATGAGTAAGTAAAGTTAGGAGTTATTACTTACACATTAGTGAAAGTTTAAATGACTCCCTAGTGAATCGTTCAATTAGTTGGCTTCGTATTTTCCAGCTCCTCAATCGCTCTGACTTAACTCACTAGAAACAGTTGTTATTCTTATCACTACTCCCGACTAATGCCGTCCACACTGGTTCCCTCTACTGGACTCTTTTGGAGCACGGCTTTGATCTTCAAGTGTCTGAGTCCTCTGTCGATTGGTATCTCATAAAAAGACAAAGAGTATACTTTGAGTCATATGACTAACAACTTAGTAGTCATATTTGATGTGGGGTAGCTTAGTAATGTAAGTATCAGTGGCACCAGTCTTCTACTAATGATAACACACAGTTACGTATTAATATTTATAGTTAATATAAAGCAGTACATTGCGCAATGTAAGTGCTAACTAAACTCGATTTTGCTACATAGTCAAGAGAGTAAAACTTCTCTACCAGAAGCCTATTTGAATAATGTAACAATGTTCTAAAGAATGATCCTTTGTGACTACCAATAAGCGCAAAATGACAAAAATTTACAATGAATTGGCTAAGCAAAAAATGTAAAAATTTAATCAAACCTAATTTCCTGAAACCATGTACTCCGTAATTATTTCAAAAGGATGAGATAACTGTTTACATCAGCACTGGTACGCTTCTTGTTCACAATTGGACGCGTTGACATCTCTTGCCATCAACCCTAAAACGGCTTGCAGCACATCTTCCCAGCGATCCCGGAGTGAATGGTCTTTGCAATTAAATCTAACATCTTGATGTTAAATGGTAGTTTTCGTTCACTTTTACTCACCGTTTAGAGGCAGGTGTTCCATTTCGGGCAATTTTATCCAACATTATTTGCATGTTGCGTGAAGATTTCCCTAGGAGAGCACAGCCAGCATAGTATGTCTACGACCCGGTTGCATGGTTCTCATGCATATTGATGCCAATCTTGTATGATTGCTTTATGCAAACAGGTATCAACGGCCGGGTTGCAGTTGCAGTACCAGTTGCAGCCCGGCGCCTGCCAGCAGCCCGAGACCGATCCTTATTAGTGTTTATACAGAAAAGCCCATTATTTACCGTCCCCGGTGGATTGTGCTGGGACAGTTTATATTTCCAAAACCTGATGCAGACCAGGCAGATCAGTGCGGTCCATTTCCCTGTCAGCGTCGCCAGCAGTCGGGAGCGGAACACGCAGTGACATGACGGTGACATTTTGCCGGACATAGATGAAAGCTCGGTGGCAGTTGGTGTAATTGAGCATGTTGGTGCTCAATCGACCATCCGGCGAACCGGCCCGGACAGCCAAGTGCGAACGTTCGAGACCGATGGACATTCGATACTTGCTGCGGCACGGTCCGATGCATGCTTTTGCATAGTGTTTGTGCGTTCAGCTCATCGTTGGTGCATGTTCTCCCCTGTGCCAACAGCAGTAACCGGGATAAGAATGGACATCGCTGGTCGTCAAACTGTGACATAAATGGCGTTTGATGGCATGCAACCGTTGCCGAAGTGATATGCTTAATCGTGTTGGTTACGTACGTACGGAAGAGATCGGATGTGTTCGTACTGCTTTTTAGAATATCCCTCAAGTAGGTTTCAATTATTCGAGAGGTGTGTTTAAAAACTGCTCGATATGCCTTGCAAATAAAGGACTTTAAACTATTAAATCGTGATTATGAGCTACTAATTAAATTCTAACGATTGTTTACCATGTTTTAAATAATTCAAACTTCTTCAACCGCCGTTTGCAGACCCGCAGTTTCTAGAACTTGTATTTTCACTTGTGCGAATAAATTCGAAAGGTAAATTCATTTAACTATCTCATGGGACATAACTTGAAACGCTTCCAGCTCTATCACGGTATATAATGTAAGTAAAGCCGCGTCGTTTTTTCTTTACTTCTTTGAGCCAGCTCAACTTTTTCCCCCCGCATTCGTCTGCTATCAGCTTACCTGCAGGTAGGCAAAGCAAAACTTTTTGACACCACAGATTAAAGCCGATTAGAAAACTTTGCACAAAACTTACATCGTGCATATACGCGCGGCCGCGGCCAGAATACGAATTCTACGGCACAAGAAAGGCCATGAATAGGAATTACNGAAACGCTTCCAGCTCTGTCGCGGTATATAATGTAAGTAAAGCCGCGTCGTTTTTTCTTTACTTCTTTGAGCCAGCTCAACTTTTTCCCCCCGCATTCGTCTGCTATCAGCTTACCTGCAGGTAGGCAAAGCAAAACTTTTTGACACCACAGATTAAAGCCGATTAGAAAACTTTGCACAAAACTTACATCGTGCATATACGCGCGGCCGCGGCCAGAATACGAATTCTACGGCACAAGAAAGGCCATGAATAGGAATTACACGGCGCACGGTCCATTTGAAGATTGAGACTTTGGTACAAAGCTGCCAAGGTTCGCGGGTGACATGTGGTCTTATCAAAGACCGTGCACAAACTTTTAAGACGATTTAGGTGAGGATTGAAAAACCATTACTTACCGTTGGCCATAGTTTTTTGGCCGCGTCCGAGTTTTAATGTCTGCTGTTTCGAAGACGATTGTAGATAGTGTAGCAAAATTTATAATTGTTATTAAACGTTATTTATATCTACTTAAAACTTGAATCATTAGATTCAACATTCGTTATGCTTTCCCAGTTTCATAGCGGTTGCAAAAGAGAAACAGGCTAAACAGCTCCTGAAGCATCAAAAACCAAACTTGAACTTCAGGCTTGAAAGAAGGAAAAAACACAACAACATTGTAACAATAGACAAATGCGTCTAACAAAAGACTAGCGTTAGCACGGAAAGTAAAGGTAATAAGGCACACAAAGATCAGGTAAACTAATGGAAATCAAAAGGTTGCGTTACGGGAGAGACAGCAAAGCGTTGTCAGTGAAAGCAACATTTTTTGTTCTATTTTTTGCCACTTTTAATCTCGTCTTACAAAATGAACACTCCCTTTCGGACACCGGAACCGGAAGCGGGCTTGAACAAATCATAGATCCATGCAAGGGGTGAGAAGTGAGTAGGTGGTGACAGGGCGGATGGATTCAATGCAAGAGCAAACCCGAAGCGAACCGCTCGGCACAATAGGTCAAGAATGGGCGAGCACTGTAGCCGTGGGAAAATGATAAGGAATTGTAAAGTGTGTTTTCATGTTGCAGAAAATAACGCTACCGTGAAAAACGCTCCGAGACCGGCCGGAAATGAGGTTGAGTCGCTTGTGCTTGAAGGCAAAAATGGGATAACGAAAGAACAGTGAAGACCTTTAATTAAACCGGTGAAGTGAGCTAGGCTGCTCGCTTTTGAAGAAGTTATTTGATCGGTGCACTGGCACAAACTTGGCCCAAGCGTTTCGGAACCGAAGCGAATATGACTTCCGAACAGGGCGAGAGAAAAAAAAACACGTTTCTACCATGAGTGTTTGCTGTCGTCCAGCAGGTGGTTCTATTTTGGTAAAGTGTATGTTGTTGTTTGCCTTTTTTCCCCTTACAACCTTATTTTGCAATATAAAATCCAATTGTACGAGTACAAGTGACTCGATAATTACATCTTTACAGGCAGCTTATATGTCTAACCTTTGAGAGATATGGATTTGCCGTCTCAAGTCTTTTTGGGCATTATGATTTATCTAGTCATAAAGTAATAAGCCAATTTAAGTAAAATAAATTATAAGATTTAGTTAGAGTTCAACTAAAACTTTAAACTGAATTTGAAGTTCAAACTTTAATTTAAATATAGTTAAAATTTTTAAAATAAATCCAACTAAATAAACAATTGTTTAATAATAACAAACAATTATTGAATATTAAACATTGCAACCTTTAAACAATTAAAACTCATTCAACGAAAATAATCAATGCTCTTAAAAGTTTTAACATTTGCAATTAATATTCAAAATCGTAATTTTCCTATGATGATAGAGTGGATCTTTAGACGAAAATATTGAAAAGCTATCTTAATCAAATCAAATATTTCAACTTTTTGTCGTTATTAGTTCGGTAGCTCTAGCGATGCCTTTCATCAATACTTAGTAACATTTTTGTAACACCTTGTAACAACACCTTTAAATAAAGCTTGGACGAATAGGATAACTTAAAGACAATAAAGGCAAGAAAATTACCGTTCAAGACTTATTTTTCACCTTTTCCAGAACTCCGTGGGTTTTCCCACTCAAGATGAGACTAGGATTTCTACTAGTTAAGACCATAACGACCCTATCTGGCGAAGAAAATCTGCGTTAGAATACACTGCACTGCAGCTTTTGCCTAAAATGGTAGCAATAAAAAAGGCAATTTATAGATCACATTTATTAAAACTTTTAGCTAATTCGCCTCATAAAATTGAGAAGCATCTTTCAAAAACAATAAATAAATTAGACAAAAAAAAATCACAATAGCACACACGCATTCTTCTACTAATCGTTTGCTATTCTAGGAAGATCCACTATTTCATAATCCATTGTAGCAGTTCTATCTTTGTAAAAAAAAATTAAATTTTCTTTAATGTTGCATCTCAAATGTGACCACAAATTTCCTTCTCCTATTGCACATTGATTCGTTACATTTGCCTGATAAACGTGTGCATACTTGCTGCTTTGCTTTTGTTGCTACGTCAATATGTTGTAACATTTGTTTTTGTCAGTTTACAAAAGCAAGGCAACAAACACAAATTTTGCTCGCTGTCAAACTTTTCCTTACATGCCCACATGATAGGCACCGTAGGATCCGGTATTTCTGTTTAATTTAGTTTTTCCTTGTACGTTTGCGGTAATATACATCACAGGCAGATTATGGAACGAAGAAACTTTATCGTACCGTGCAGGTAAGTCGTGCGATGATTGCAACGAACCACAAACGTGAAGCCGATGCACAAAACATACTGTACATACCAAGTGCACTAGTACTTTCGCTACACAGATCTGCATATGATGCTGTGTGTGTATGTATGTGTGTGTGACAGGGATGGGAAAATAATTTATTCAAAATCCTACCCATCGTTACACCTTACGGCGAAAGTGCATAGCCGCGAGTACAGGTGTACCAGCAACGGCGCCGGGATGAAGTAGGCCACAGATGAAAAGAGCACAAATAAACAACGTACAATTTACGGAGAACATGGAGTAATCATTTCATTTATACCGTCAAATATCATGCTTCATCTGAGCGTGGGATTAAGGGAGCACAATTTATGACCACAACTAGTGGAAAACTAGAGCCAGGTTTTTTTTAGTGCTGTACAGTTACCTTGCTCGTTCGTGAATTTAAATTTATTCGTTGCGTGATTGTAACGTAGAACACAAGTACTGTTTTTCACTTGTGTTTTTAACAGAAAAACCAAAGCTTAGGGCGAAAAAAGTGAAAACTGAACAATAAAAAAAATGCTCCACAATTTCGTATAACATGCACTTTAACTGTCGGAATTATTTCCTTTAGAGCAAAACATCATTATTATGACACTATCCGATCACCGATATCCTTATCCCCCGTGTGTGTGTGTGTGTGTGTGGGCCAAAAGCGAGCAAATTACATTTTAATTTCAGTTTTCAATAGTTTTCATTAGCCATAAGCCATTTCCGGCAATCCGGTGCGATCGTTTTACGTCGCCATAAACCGTAGGGGAAGAGATTTAATGGAAAATTGGTACAATTAGTGGTTTACCGGTGGCACTTAAATAAAATCGTTGTGGCCAATTAGAAAACGATACTATAATTACGTAGCGCTCTGTTGCTGTTGCACTGCAGAAGAATCCGCAAGCAGTATCCAACCGTAGCTTATTTTTGGTAAAAGTTTCTATCCCTTCCGTGCGCTGTTGGCTAGAGCTGTGTATGAGCCACCTGCAAACGGAAGACTTTATCCTTTCGATAAAAGCCCTCTCTGCCTTAGCAGACGGCATTGCCGGTGGAACATGAACCGCATCCAGCATCCCTACCATTGCATTGACTGGAAAGGCGGCAAAAGCTACTGCTTCCACTGACTGGCTAACGACAGGCTGATAGATAATTAAGATGCTATCAGACTTGAACACTGACGCCAACGTTGCCCGCGTGTCGTTTGCGCAGATAACGACGCACATCAGTGTGGGCACATGCCGGGCCGGAGAGCACATTACCGCCACCGAGTGCTGCTTCGAAATCGGCCGATGATGATGCGACCAGCTTGGAACGTTACGGCTTGCCGACGCGATCGTACCGAATAAGTCGTTTTCCGTGAACGATTTCGGTCGGTGATAGACGAATTGATGGACTCATTATGCTTTCGCCCGTCTTGAACGTCTTCCCAGGCCATTGAATGCAAAATGTTTGCTGCTCTTTTAAAACCCATCTGCATTGGGCCTGCGATGTCTGCCGTCGTGCAGTACGTGTGCGATCTAAAGTTAAAACATCACGATCAGACGACGCACGCTAACAAAACATCCTACACATCGTACACCTTTTTTTGTGGTTCGAATTTCTGTAAGGATTTACGCACAGTGCAATGGCGTACGTTATGTTTAAGTGTCTTCCTGTTTTGATAGCGTGTGCGAGCAGCGAATCGATACTTTAACAGCAGTGCGTGATATCTGCGTAATTGCAGACTTCATAAGCAAAACAATTTTGTGCGTTTTACTTTCATCGTAATGACAAGCGGACCCGTAAATAAGTTAAAAGATACGCCATCACCACATAAATGGTACCGGTCGCATTTTTAACCAGAAACTTGATTGTACATTTTTGCATCATTGCAAACACTCCCAAGCCGCATATAGGTGGTTTGGTTATATTCATCTCATAGCACACGCAGTTTGGAATTTAATAAATGAGTGCAGATTTCAATAACAGGCGAGAACTAATTGACAGCTTATGTGTGGTAATATGGTATGTAGAAGATACTCACAACATTTTGCCTTAGATTTGTGGGTTCCCAAACCACTCTAGGGTAGTCCAGTACGAGATTCTCCTATATTGAGATGAGTTTTACACGTGGATTCGATCGGGAAAATGAAAATAATCACAAAAGTTGAACGTACGATTAAGACAGGGTTCACTTTATATGTTAATTGTTTTGTTACAAATTACACATACAAATAACTAACTATGTACCTAAGTAACTAATATTAGTAAGAAATTTAAAATGTTTTTTTTTTCCATAGTATCATGCAAAATTGTTATAATAATATGCTGAAAGTCATTCGTACAGGTCAACCCTGTCTCTCTCTCTCTCTCTCTCTCTCTCTCTCTCTCTCTCTCTCTCTCTCGTTTTGTTTTAACGACCTACTCCTTCATGCCGGCCATCAAATGGTTTACTAGACACTATTAGATACCACATAGCTGCATAGTCAGTACTCACTACGGGGGAACGGTCCGAATGGGATTTGAACGCGGTGTGGTCGTGTTAGGACCTAGCGCCGTTGCCAAATACACAGGTACAGGTCAAACCTGTACTTTACGTATTTTGTAGATGAAAGCTGAGTTTAAGAAATATGAACATCATTTAAACCAAATAACAAATTAAATGAAAATAATGTTTCTGTTTTCTTAGTTTGTCGATAGGCATATTTGATTATTTAAAGTTGGTTCAAGTAATTTAAACTTTATATTCAAATACTATTTGATAAGACCAAGAAATTTGTTGTATTATTTGATACGATTGCTATCAATTTTAAATAATGCTACAATATTGCGCCCATAAAATATTGCGCTCAATATTTATTCACAACAATGCGTCTTTACCTTTGCTTTGTCTCGATCACTCCACACATGTTACAATATCTTTCACGAAGATTGCACCTGGTTCAAATGCAAATAGTTCGCGAATAAAACTCACGATGCTTCCGTACCACCGTGAGCAGGCCAGAGAAGAAGAAGAAGAAGCTTCCGTACCACCGTTTAAATGCACTAAACACAAAACACATTACAAACGTTTGCATCAAGGCTGCACCATTTGCTGTAGTATTTTGTATGTTTGATGATTTATATTTAGATCCCCACATGTTTGTTGTTGCATCTATCTCTTTGTCCTCGTCCTCGTCCAGATGTTTGCACTCCTATGTCTATACATAGGAAAGTAGAAGGAGTAAAGAAAAAAAAGGACGACATGAAATATACTCATCGAAACGTGAATATTGTTACGAAATAAGTTCCCGGCAGCGGAACTGTTTGCAATAAAAACGAATGTTTCATTGTCACGTTTGAAAGGACCATATGCAGGCTACATCATGGTTGTATCGGAAGCAACTTACGACTTTCGGGATGAATTGTTGCAAAACTATTGCATTCAGAGTTCGTGTATAAAAAAATAAAAGCATTCGGCTGATGTGCTATTTTATGGTCAATTTTCTAGCATTTAAAAAGGAAAGGAAATAAAATTGATTGAATGGAGCGAATTTTATATACCATTATTGTTTGAATATGGCAGAAAAATAAAATAATGTAACAGAAATTTTATAAGCACAAAATGAAATAAATATAAAACACTCTGGACGAACTATTGCTGACCATAAACACACTCGTTCTGCTTGTATTTGCATTAGAAGGTAAACGATGGACACCTTCCCATACTGGTGTAGATTTGTAGAAGTAGGTTTCGAAGGACTGTAAGAACCAGATACGGTTCCCTAGAGATTATTCGTTTTTGTTTCAAATGCCTGACTAAACAAAGAGCCAGCGAAATCAAGTCAAGCACGGTAAAGTCAATACTTTAATCCCTCAATCATTGTCTGCAGTTTCTATGTGGAGATGTCCCAGCCCTTGTTGTCATTTCTTCCACCTCCTGGCGGTTCCCATCGTTGCGTCATCTTTTTCCCTTTTTCTGTTTTGGTTCATATCTCCCCGGATGCGTCCTTTTCTCATTTATTAAGAAGTTCGCATTTAATCAAACATAATCTTTTCAATCATGCGATCTGGTAAAACTGATACGGCAAGAGATTAGGGGTCGTAGTATCAGCTCGACAAAAGCGTTCCGTATTGAAAATTTACAGATGCTTACAAATAGATGGATTAAATGGGAAGCCACGCGCATGGTATGGATGCTTCACTTTATCCATTCTTGGCGAGAAGTTTTCCAAAACAGAGGATAGATGCTTCTTATCTCTCGTAAGCTGTTTCTAGTTTTGGAAGCCACCTGAATCGACATTTCATTTCAACACTTTAATTACTTTTCACTCACAATTTCGAGCGAATGCTTCCAAAATAGCTTCGATCAATCATATCAAATATCTACAAACCGATAGTAATTTTCAGCGCATTGAAAATCATTCAATAAATCATACTGATTTCCCACCGGCCCACGACCTGATTGCCTTTCGATAATGATTTTCAATGCTGGGGCCAGATTCTCACACTGCTCACATTGCTCACAAAGAATTTGCATACACCATTAAGTTTTTTTTTTTGCTTTTCGTTCTTATTTTTACTTTCACATTTTGTGAATTCAATCAATTCAAGACTTTTATTCTATTGAAAGCAAACATACTTCAATTTGCATAACAAATCGTTTCATTCTGCTGATGCGGCTTCCCGGCTGTTTGACGTAATTGTTAGGCATCCTTTTTGCCGACGGTGTGATGTTATTTCTTTTCTCCCCAACGTAAGGTGCTTTTGCTTTCGCCCGGTTTCCACTTACCGGGCCAGCCGGCAAGACTACAAATGCAACAAAAAAGCAAACACTCGGAATATGGGAATATTGAACGAGCGGACACAATTAAGATTTTAAGAGCAAAACAAAACAGAACACACACACAAAGTGCTGAAAAATGCCGAATGACCGACCGTTTCATCAATGTTGCCAACCACCTTCACTCTCCAAACCACCAATTAAGCTGTACGTAGCAAAGGATGGCATAAAAAAGGTGGTGAAATGTTGCTACCGGATCCGTGCACACCTTGCACTTAATCAGATGACAGATTAATCGTGATGGAGGATCGTACTTTTTCCGAATTGTGTTTGATAGATGAAACCCGGCAAAGAATAGTGATGAAAATTAAACAAGTGAATAATTGTTTACCGTCTTAGCTTATGCTCTCTTTGTTCTCACCTTAGTGAACAAAGCTGTCAAAAGCCGTACGCAATAAGAGTTTGTTCATTTTATTATAAATTACACATTGTATAATAAACGACAGAAAGAGATATTCTATTATGGTTCATGGCATACGATTGGACTATACATTTCCGGTCTCCAATATTCTTGTACTATTCAAGGTCCTGTATTATTCGATTGGATATAATGTTCTAGAGTACTGTAGTATGTGATACAGTGCTCCACAGAAGAAATTTGGACATATCGCATCGATTCTATTGCATCTGGTTTGATCCTATGTCCTGCAAATTNATTGGTATGTTTGCATGCATAAAGTGGATAAAATTTAAATAAATATGTCTCATGAATTACATAAAACTGGTTCAATTATAGCCACTATTTTAGAGATTTTTTTATTATGATTTGGATATTTTCTTTACACAATTAAACAGTTGTTTATGAATTCTCGGGTGTTTTTGATTTACAATCAATTCGCGCGGTATTCTCAAACACTTTGACCATCGTAATCTGCTTTCCAAGAAGCTTTTCGGTTGAATGTTATTGTAGTGATCCTTATTGGTATTTCCGGAACGGGTCCCTTCATAAGGGAACAGGTGAAAGAAGCCAAATTACTAACAACAATCATTGCTGATGGAGCGGTACAGTCAGCAAGCAAACGAATCAGCTCATGGTGTACCTGGCGGGTGAAGGAGATGCACTAACTAACTAACAACGTACCGGAAATGCTCACTTGTTAGGTACGGGAGAACCTTGGCCCATGGTAACCGTTCCTAGTGCACACGGTTAATGAAATTGGCCTCGACCTAATTTTGCATTCCCTTTTCGTGCCTTTACAAACATAGCTGAGTGTTGGAAAATTCAAGAGGCTAGTTCAACGGAGTGAAGGCGTAATTTGCTTTACATTTGAGCGTTGGGGATTGCTGTTGTAATTTGTTTCTACATTTCTTCTTAATAACCATGTCAACGTGGTAACTGTTGGAGAAGGTGAAGTTTGGTGGTTTAAAGAATTGTTTTTCGTTTTATAGAATCTTCATGCTGAAATAAAGAAGTCCGTTGACTTATATTTAGTATGTTAGTTTAAACTGTTCTTTCGCTGATTTATTTTCGGATAAGTTTTTGTTAGTCGCAGCTAATATTTACCCGTTGGTTCGCTTTAGGAAGTGGAGAGAGAGCAAAAAGCCTTTTCGCCCCCTATTTATTATATTTTGCGGAACGGTTGGTTCCCTTGCCATCACCACAACAACAATCTTGACCGTTGACATTTGTGACGCAATCCGCTCCTCCGACGAATCGCCTGTCGGAGGATTTACAAAAAAATGTAAACAATGTTCAAACAAAAGCATTACACACGTATTCAGCATCTTGTTACTTTAACCGTTGCTTTCACTCCGGTATGAAGTAGCTTGGAGCAATATAAATAGAAATCATCATTAATGTTCTAAGTTAGAATTTCTAACCTACTCATGAAGAAAAACATAAAAAACGGAAGATTCCAATGAAGGAACGGATCGAACCAAGTAGGTTCGGAACGAAATTCTCTTCGCTACACTACCTTAGAATACTTTCGGAGAGATAACACGTTTGGCTATAATATACTGTGTTTAATTATCTAGAGGCTGTTAAGCAACTTTGGTCTTCTAATATCAGTACTTCTGAAGAGCTTATTTTATGGTACTGTTATACTCCAAACAGCATACTCCATTACGAAAAACCGTTGCTTTAGAGTAAGAATGTATACTAAAGTTAAAGTTACTTAGGTTCATGTTTTATGTTTTTATTGTACGAGTATTTATTCGTTATACTTTCAATAAAAACAAACAACATATTTACAAGTTAAGAAATAAGAACTAGTTCCAAATGCGTCGAATAATGTGGCGAGAATTTTCCTCAGCAATAAATTTCCATTCTCTTTGAGAACGTTATATCCAACAATATGATATAGCTTCGAGTGACGAAACTTTTAAAACTGCAGCATTTTGTAGCATTGCCACAATAATTATATTTGCACACTAAAGCATAAATTTGTGCTACGAAAATTGTTTCCAAATCAGTATCTAACTCGGACGACGAAAAACTTAACCATACCAAGATTCAAATTAAGTCAAACATCACAAAAACTGTCCCAACATTTTCTACCGTGTGTCCATTTCTATTCATTTATGCGAAACAAAGTCAAAATGTAGATTCTTGCGGCTCGGTAGATTTCTCCTCTAGTTTAAACTTTTAAAACAAAAATCGAGAGTACCAAACCAAGGAAGCAAGCAAAAAAACACATCTTCGATGGCGGAAATAATAGAGCTCAACGAAAATGCTAACCCATGCACAAATGCTCAAATGCTTCGCTCTTGGGCTTGTATCGTAATAGAAAATAAACTTTTCCTTTTTATTTACGAACGTCTCGTGGGAGATGGTAGTGTAAAACCGAACGCATACACACACAAAAAAAACATCATCCACGCTCTTTTAGATTTGCAAATGCAAGGCGCTCCGATTATGAAAAAGGGATAAAACAAAAATACGTTAGTGCGCTGTAAAAGATTTGTGTAGCCCTTGATCGTAGATTTTGGTAAATGGTTTTAGTTGGGGTTCCGTTTCTTTTTTTTTCCCCACCCGAGCGCACTAGAAGAGGGAACGCAATAAAAGCGATCATAAATATGGCCAGTGCCTTGCATTTGTGTGCGACTCACATAGAAATGGAGAAGCGAGTGCTGCTTCTGGACGAATGGAGAAAATTGGTTTTTT
>CM032178.1:39081906-39154473 GCA_018908115.1 Anopheles rivulorum | reverse complement strand
TTAAGTTTGCTGTTACGAACCATTGTTCCAAGGCACGTAATCTACCCGTTTTTCCATTTTTGTATTCAGCGTTATAATGTTTCCATACCATGTCTGATACATATGGGTTTCGTCGAAATTTTACCAAATCACTATATATCTCTACCAAAAATAGATGTCTCACATACAGTACGGTCAATGTTTGGTTAGTAACGAATACTAAACACACAAAAAAATCATCCCGGAAGGTTTTTGTTGTTTCAGCAAAGTACAAGTTTTGGGTACATGATCCCTACACATTGTAAAAAGGGAGCGTGGTGGGGGGCGAGAAAAAGAAAGAAAATCTGCTCCCACACGCAAAACTTGCTCGCCCAAAGAGCGGATCCATAAGCGGATGTGCATAGTCATAAAATATGTGGTTGGTTATGGTGAAGAAGTAAAATTGAACATGGATGAACTATGATATCCGTTTTTGTTGCCAGGGATTACACGCATATCGATCAGAGTTGTAGTTTTATAGAGCAGTATTTGGCAACAATTTTTATGCTTCCCGGAAGGCTCTGCTGGATTCATCATATTGCTACCAGCTTGTGTTCAACAGGCTGTCAAACAAGTTTTCTGTAGTGCATTAAAACCGTCCCAGTAATGTGCATGATGATGCTCAATCTATAAACTGAACTATAAATGTGTGCAAATATTTGCAAGTCAATCTGATTGCTCCGAATTTATGAAATGTGAGAGGATTATGAAACGCACCCTTTCGTCACACGTTTGATGTATTGTGTGTCATAAAATCGTAGGAAAAAAGTTCTCTTTCGATAAAAGCACGATATGTGCACAGCAACTATGAATTAATAACATTTTATTTTCAGTATCAGCAACCTACCAGCCAGCCAATAGAGCAACTTAAAACGATGTAGCTGACATTCAGCCTAAATGTACGTGGAACGGTTTGCTAAAGCCTTCAAAGCACACGTGCTAACAACAAAGCACCTGCTAAACATAAAAAGCCAATAAAACGGTGAGAATATATCAAATAGCTGTTATGAAATGATTGAGAAAGGATAATACGGTAAAAGGTCGTCACATTGCTGTCCGCACCATGCAGGGCGTAAATAACGATGTAGGTTATGTTTGTTCATAGTTCCCCAAATGGCCATTAAGGGATAACTTAAGCGATAAAAATATGTTTGCATTCAGTTGAAGGTGAATGAAATTTTTAGGCTCAGAAAATCAATGTAAATGAACATCAAAGGATGAAACTTTAAATTTGGATAACGGATCAAAAGTTCCGGAGATTTATGTATTGTGCCAGGAAACCGAGGGCGTATAATCATGTTTGTTGCAACTCCAAATAATGATTAATTTTAGCGTTTAAGATACTTTGGCCGTTTGAAATAGGAGAATGGAACAATGTTTGTCGATTTTGTTGCAACATTTCGTCTGTTTTCGTTCTGTTGTAGCAAATTTTCAATCATTTATCATACTGCATTCTTGTTTGATTAATGCATGATTGAAAAGTAACAAATATAAAAGTCAAATTAGGGATTGTTACAGAACCACTAAATAGACCATGACTAATTGAGTTGGATCGAAACGAGAATTTTTTTGCTGATGTGCTACACAAAAGAATAAAATTCATGACATGCCAAAAAATTTCCTTTATGGTTGATGGAGCATGCCGAGCGAACTGATGTAGAACAATGCGAAGCAACAAGTGAGAACAAAAACACACACACACACAAAAAACAGAAAAGATACAAGAAGAAGATATTTGATGTTCACATGTTCCCAGGAAAATAAGAACAATTCTTAAGTAATAATCTTCTTGTAATAATTTGAAAATCATGATAGCTTTTGTACAAAATGCGTAAGTTATCTAACTAATCATCACTATTAAGAGTAGGAAAAAAATACAATAGACAGGATTGCCTATTACCTTTTTTTTGCAATTATCTATTTTATGCTGATAGTAGTAATGTTAAGCAATATCAGTCAATATCGCAATTACTGCTTTAGATATTGGAATAATTGTAATTAGCTGTCCTGGGCTAAACTAGTCCAAAGTTCAAATGGAGCAAGGTTAAATCGATGTGCAAAAATTTATGACCATTAATGTCATTAATGTGATTCCACTGAATACACACACACACACAAAGAATGAACCACCCTGCACAGAACGTGGACAAACTTATCGCATTGAAACTTTTCCCATTTAAATTCAAGTCATCGTCTAAAGTACAGTCAAGGTTCACGGTGCGGGAACCTGTTGATGCTCGTCTTAATTTTGAAAGATAAATTGTTTAGTCATTTCAGGTGTTCTGCCGTGGACGAACCGTCAAGCGTGCTATTTATAGGTAAAAAAATTCTATTCTTTAATATTTTACGTGTATTAATAAGACATTAGCCTACATTACCGTGTTCGTCACAGGCAATTTAAAAACAAAATCAATAAAGTGATGCAATGCTAATGGTTCAATTTATTAATTTTTGTTAAATGAGATAATAAATTAATTAAATTTATATTATGTCACACGCTTATAGATTCGACATAAACAGTATTGTAAGTCATATTAATTAATCAAATAATCATTTTCTACAATGCTCAAAAACTTACGGATTCAGTTTGTCATTGGTGGTTGTAGTTTAAATTTAAGATTTAAAGTCAACAAATAGCAGAATTATGTTGTAGTACACCAAACGTGTAGCACCGCATCGATGACCACAAGAATGCGGGTGAGCATAAAATATACATTTCAATGAAAAGGGTAGTCCGATACATTTCTCTCCGTTGAAACAAGTTTCCCGACACAAAGATTCTGATGAAGTTCATTCAATATCCAAACCCAAAAGCGGATTTAGTTTTGCACATCCACAATACACACACAATGCTGGACGTTCCTTCCAACGAGAAAAGTTCATCGGTGCTGTGCATTGTTGTTCACCTACAAGGGAAGATGAGTGCTACAGCACAGAAATGGTGGCAATGGTAGAATCTTGTGGGAAATGATGAAATAAGAAAATGAGTCATGCCAACGTGACAGGCATTGAAATTTATTTGCTTCATTGCGCCGTTGACCTCACTTAGAACTGGTTTGTTTCTTGCCTTATCTTTCTACGCCAATCGTGGGTCAACGTTGATCAAGGACGGCGTTGTTCAAGTTCAGTCACTAGAGCACCGGCCAGCTGGACAAGGGAAAATGGATCAGAATCTCATGTTGGCAGTCTTAGTTTGAAGTGCTCCTAGAGGGTGTCTAATGCTGACATTCAACGAGGAAATGGCGCAAGACCACGTGTCGGCTTCCCACAACTAGCAGTAGCCATTTTACCGCAATGTGCTGTCGGAGTGGCTATTGAATGTTATAGGAATGAATTAATTTTCTTAAGCATTAGCTATTTTCTTATTTTCCTTTCGTTGGAACATTTACTTTAAGAAAATATTTGTTTAGATTTATTTAAATAACTGTATATCAATAGATATTCAAGAACATCATAATGAAAGTTATTATAAAACTTTATACATCTAACTTTTAAACAAACTATTAGATCTACAAGAAAAACTGTTTGTTTGAGAAACAAACAGAATAAGAAACCCCCTCCGTTTAATGATATTCGTCGAAGATTTGTAATGTGATTACTTGTCACAAAATGTTTAGTTACTATTCTCTGAATGTCATTACAGTCGAGAATAAACAAAACGGACAAGACATAATGGAATAGGGAAAAAACATGTCAACGGCTAGTATTCGTTAATTATCGGACATAACATTGGTTTTTTTTTCGTTCTTCCACTCTCTACTTCTCTGCCTTTGACTTTCGTCCATTTTATAGCCATGACGGTACGATGTTTGCGATACGAAGAGAAATGAAAGTCAAAGCTATTATCACGATAAGCCTGTAACATAAATAAAAACAAAACCCGGCGCCAAACTGTCTCGGTACCGTATTACCCCCAGAAACCCGTATCAAGGTTCGTCTACTCTTATGGAATGATGAGCGACAATTTTGCCTCGAAACAGGGATGTTCACATTCGAAGATGTGTGTTAAAAAGATGTAATTTCAAGCTTGTGCTGGACTTTTATTGTAATGATATAGTTTCACTGTAAATAGTTTGTTTGTTTTTTTTTTCGCAAATCAGATCATGTTGAAATTTGAAGAAATCAGATCATGTTCTAGAAATGTTGGTCTTGGCTCTTTGGAATATTATTATAAATTTACTATTTTTCCAGAAGAAGGATCCGCTTGAATAACTGTTGATTCAATATAGGATAAAACTTACTTGTGACATTTCCTTCTCAGCCCAATATCAGGGCAAGCTGTACGAGTTTTACTCAGCCATGCAGATGCGTGTCAATTTATCTCCTGTGTATCCATCAATTTCACTCCTGGATATCCATGGGAGTTCCATTTTTCTACTAACAGTCTGATCCGTGGTTAATATCGATATGTAAGTACGAACCATTACAATTTTAGAGATTATATTAATGGTATCGAACCAGCCGTGGCTGATCACCTGCAACGTGTTCAGTTGACCGCTTTGCGTAGAATTGAGTTCCTTCTAAGTGTTACTATAACTTACTACAGCATATCAGTTGTATATTTGGCAAACATTCTGTATAGCACTAGTGATTTTCATCCATCTTAGCGGCAGAAACTACACTGTAGATATAGATATAATTGGTTTACCGTTCTCCACTGAAGCAGTTGGCTATAAGAGGATCGGGTTGAAGATTTAGGAGACAAAAAATAAACTTGTAGTGACACCACTAGCGACGCTACTAACAATTCCCGACTTTCGCAGGGATGACGAACAGACAGACTTTGAAGTCGTATCGCTTTTTTGCTTCAAAGGTAAGCACCAACAATGACATTGATGTTGAAATACGCACCAGGGAGCTAGTTATTATTCGGAAATCGAAATCTGAAAATTCCACTCTTTTCCACTTAAAACACTGTCTCGACAATATGGGACTTGATAAAACCTGTAAAATTCCAGTACTCACGTATTTCTCTGAGACTGCATCATCTTCTGAAGAAGGTGCTGAGAAGGATATTGACCTCATTAGTGTGGATGGACAATGGAGGAGCTGCCCTAATGTTTCTACAGATGTAGAGTTCTACAAGTTGTATACTAAACCCACTAACAAAGAGTTAGATTCGTCAGACTTTGATGGGGTGAACATGACATTAGAATGACACCAGACGGCTCATGTCTGGATGTCATTGGAATGATACCGTACCATACACCACTTAAAGTCTGCCTACATGGACAGTGAACGCTCATGCTGAGATGGAGCGGTGACGAATACGCTCAAGCTTAGTGATGACAACACCGCTTAAATGTGAATGGCTTGGCGGACTCCTACTGCAGCCTGTAACCCGAACTGAAGACGGATGTAGTTATTAAATGAGCAAGTATGTGTAATTTTCCACATTATTCGAACACATTAAATCATATGATACAACGAATCTCATTAGTATCCAATTGTAACGGAAATGAACTCATTTTTATAATACAATTTTAATCCCGGCCAAAGTAAATGTAATAGTTGCTCGCACACTGGAGAGAACGAAGGTAACAGAACCATCATGGAAAAAAAATCCAACGAGTCTAATTATCCGTAATTGAATCAATTACTCACATCCATCTCGTGTTTTCCGGTGAGACCAAACTAAAACGGTCCCCGGGAAACGGTGTGAAGAAAAAGTTTAAGCTAATAAAGTAAGCTCTTGTGGAGCGAAAAAAAAACAAACGAAAGACATAAAAAAAAACACACACACAGCTTTGATGGCGTTTGATCGTGCTGGTTAATGAGGGAAGGCAAACTTACGTCCAGTGAGCGTTTCGCTGGGAAGAAATAACTCATAGGATAAAAGTAAAGCGGAGTATTGTTTAAACTGGGTCGTACGTAAGCACTTCTTAGGACGTACCCAGCCATGGATACTACTGCTCCAGCGGCATGGGACTTTCATCGAATGCAGTCCATATTTAATCTACCACCGCAACTCGCTCCCGTTCCTGCAATTTCCCACCCTACCAGCTGCCCGATCGTTTGCGAAGATAGAAAAAGAAATTTCGCTCACTTGGCAGAACCGTCCACATTAGGACGAGAGTTCGTGCAGTTTTCGCAGTGAAAATCGTCCACGAAATGGGGAGCTAAAAAATAGGCGAGTAATTAGTCTGGTGCTGTCTAGTGTGACCAAGGATTATTAGTGATGCCCAGCAGAGATTAAACCTACAGGAAAGGTCGAGCGGGAGAAAACGACATACACACACACATATACACAGAGAAGATAAAGGAAAGAAAATGAAACGAATAAGCGCACCCAGCTGGTGGTTCTAGTGTGCGAGAGATGGTTTTGCAACCCGTGCTGGAGGCGGTCAACGTTCTGTTCAGCTACATTAAAGCGTTCAGTGCCCGCTTTACACACGCTCGGTTAAAGGTCGATGAAGCAACTAGGTCAGGACTCATTTGCATTGGAATGGATGTTGTCACGTTTGGTGCCTGGAAAGACGCTCTAACCCTTCGAGATGTATAGACACATCAAAGGCGGCGCTTTGATTCGATTTGCTGCCTGTTACGTTACGTAAAATAACATTTGATTTAAGGAAAAAATAATTGCATTATACTGGCTATGCTGGGAAGGTGATGCATAATAAATAGTTTTGCAATTTAGAGAGTTAAAATTGTTCACAAAATGTCTTTATAGAGAATAAATTTCATACACGACGCTTCTTTGTACACCATCTTCACGTTAGGCGACAAGTAAACCATCATTTCGGATGAGAAAAGGGTTTAAAGATTTCTTTTCTAAATAACTACACAAGGTACAATTTGGGCACGTGCTTTATGAAATAGGAAATCATACCACAGTATGATTTAAAGCTTTATTAACAGCGCAAAATGAGCGGGAGTAGAAAATAAACTATGTTGTTCGTTGATCGGTTGAACATTTCGACAGTAATAAAGAGTATAAAATCACATCACGTTCGATCGAACCACCATCGATGGTGCTGGTTGGCGGTCCGTGCTGATTCCCAGCTGAACATAATCGACACAAGAGAGAGAGAGAGAGAGAGAGAATTTCACTTCATAGTTACGGTTAACCTTTTTTCCCACAGCTACCAACTCACCGTTGAGCCACCATTTGATGTAAAACTCCACGCTGCACGTGTTTGGACTGGCACATCACTAGAATTGCGGTGGCAAGCGAAGCTGGCTTAAATCTCGTGGCAGTTTCATCGCGTTATGAATAGCTAAGCGTGTGTTCTTTACAGCAGTAGGAAAGGTGCGAAGCTATTGTAAATTTACGTCACAGATTTGTTCCTTTCATTTCCCGATGAGCTGTCGAACACTTTGAAAGGTTGTTAGCGGGTATCGTGCGAGTGAGGTGGTACAAAATTGCTAGCATAGCTGTTTGTTCGATCTTAGTCTGCTTTGTGGCACTACAATCTTGCAGGATCTTGCCACTCCCATATTTGAACTTGTTCGACTGTATATAACCTCTGCTGGATAGACCTCTGGTGGATAGGAATTCCTCCTATGCATGATGACAACATGATCATGTGAAAAAAAGTCAAGGAAATTATTATAAAAGTAAGCGTAAGAAAGATATCCATAAATCTCGTTGTCATGACTGTCTTGTATGGTTCAAAATTTGAAAGAGAAAATTAGACCTCAACGAAATTTCACGGAATTCTTTATTAGCATTTTTATACTAAAGTTGAACAAAGAAGAGAAAAATATTCAGTTCAGTAATATAAATTTTTAGCTCAAGACATATGTTTTAAATAATTATAAATCGAATATTAAACAGTGTAGGGCCAAAATTAACCATTATTAATCAATAGATACATGTATCTCCAATTGAATGTGAAATGTTAACCATGTTCTTTTTCACTATTTTAGTTTTTGATTGAATGTTGAACATATTTTCTCCAGAATATATTCCAATAAAAGAATATAGAATAAAGTTTATATGACATTTCTACATCACATTGTTAACACTTATGTGAAGTATTTATACTTTTATTTATTTATTGTTTATTATATTGTTTATCATATTGTTTATTATATTTATATTAAGTTTTTATTTATTGAACTTAATTATTTAATAATACAAAAAGAAACATTTGTGACGGGTAAGAGGATTCATATCCTAAGTTTGTTTGTTAACTAAATCATTCACATCGTCCATCAAGCAATCCTTGAATGTTCTTTGTAAAACTCTTTTTTATATCTCTTACCTATGCAGTTTGTTAACTAGAAAATAAGTTTATTTTTAAATTCTCTCTTGGACGAATTTTTTAAAGACTTCAGGCAAAATCCTTCTCAGCTACTTCATGATATCCGGTGCAAATTTTTTGCCGCTTAAAATTGACGAATCCGATAATTCCTGATCGTCACTACACTCTTTTTCGGAATCCAACGAAAGTCAATATCCAGGCATCATCAAACTATCTCGACACAATTTAAATTACACTTCAAAATGCCAAAAAACCATTGAAAAACTCATTTTTTAAACATTCCCAATTAAGTTATGTTAGTTGGGAACACACCGATTTCATGGAGGACAGTGTCTCACAAAAAAGCGAAGAAAACTAAACATTAGCTGCTTGTCAGATATTCAGTATACAATTGATTAGGATAAAAATAGTCTTAGTTTAGTTGAATGTTTATTTTAATTTACGAATTTTGCACATAATTCTACTAAACAAATCTTCGACGGCTAAATACAGCAGAAGATAGACAAGATGAGATTTAAAAAAAGTTATTTAATTCTTGTCTACTACAAATATGCGCATGAGTGCTATTCTTATAAAACTTGTACTTATTTATTCGCCTATGATATTCCTTATGCGTTCGAATTCCGCCCAGAAGTTTGTGCCCATTGGTTGACTTAGTCTCACGGCGCTAAGTAAATTCTCCATTTCCGTCTCATCAACGGTGCGTTGGCTGGAAAACCATCCTCATTAGCATTCATTATCCAGCATCTTGTAAGTCAAACGTTGCCAGCTTGTTTGCATAGCACGGCGGTGATGGTGCAACAGACGCAATCAACACCGACGGATTGCAGATGTTTGTGCAGCATTGCAGTGTCGCTGCATTATTTGCGGTACAAGAAATTGGATGGATTCGTAACGATGGATCCCGGGTTTCGGGCAACCACGCACCGACTGAAATAAAAGGTAATGTCCAATAATCATTTACCGATGAGTTGAGAAACGATGCCGTTGCCGTGTTGTCCGCTGTCAACGTTGGTGAGCAAAATTGTTGAAGTGCAAATATGTTTACGATGCAACCAATGTCAATAATTAACAAACCCGACCATTCCCCGTGCCCGTGCTTGTGCGTGCCGTGGTTATCTTTTGGGGTTGGGCTGGATGCGACAGCTAAGGGATTCGTTTTCGTACCGCCGGAATCTCGCCCACCGGTGAGCACATTCCTACCCAACAACCGGTGTAGGGTGTGTTTAGTTGAGCAGAAAATTACTCCTAGAGCCCGGTTACCACCGCAACCGCAGATACCGCAGTTCGCATAAACTTTACCATTCCCTCAACAAAGTAATTCTGCGTCTGCCAGGTGGTAACAGCAAGCGCTCAACTGTGGGCCTGTCCTCGTCGTCGTTGTCGTCTTTGGTCCACGAAGGAAGTGATTTTTACGATTACAAATGTACAGTTGTCGGTGGAGGGTGCAGCAGGATAAGAAGGATGGATATGATGGCACGTATGGCAGGATGGCACTTTGGTCATACATTTTTGTTTTGCTTGACTTTTTTACGAGCCGTGTGCGCTTTCACTGAAGTGATATTTTCTGGTTTACAAGCCAGAAGTCACTTTTAAGGTAAAGTCTCACTAATATTGGCCGACAGCTGAGAGCGTGGCGCGTGGTGAAGAAAAACTCGTAAGCTAAGCTTTCTATTTGATTTAAGCTGTTGTGGCAGAGGGTGGATGTACAAAAGTTTGCATTATGAAATGTTATCCCCGTATTAGTACAATTTTAAATTTAAGCACTGTTCAGGTTGATTTTATAGCTGATTAACTTGTAGTACACAAGTATGCTTGTGTATGATTTGCATCTCAACAATTGTTAAGCTTTCGATTTTTAGATCCTCTATTATATGCAGCGTTTCATAATAAAAAAAGATACTTTAAAGTAAATTCTTTTAATAAAAAAAAAACTGTTGACGTAAATTTAGACAAATGAGACTATTTAATTGAAAAAGGTTTATTTTATTTTACTAAAAAAATAAAAGGCTTACATAAAATAAACAGGTTGCGTGAAAAGATTGGAAAGCCAATACAATCAAACAAATTGAATGGAACATTTGTAAAAAAAAGTCCGAAATGCGGTTTCAAATTGTTAACGTTTGAGTGAAAACCCACTTCGAAACAGGAACATGTCGATCATGTGACGAGCGAATGGTTACGAATGTGTACACAAAATTCTAAAGCATAGCTTTTACTGCTACCGTCCGGAAATTGCTATATTATCTATTAACGACATCTCGACCCATGGCAAACAATTATATATTGCGATGTGAAGTGTGATAGTGCTGCAAAACTATGAGAGCATATGAGTAGGGTTTTCAGGGGGCAGAGATCAAACCGTGAGTTAAAGCCGATAGGACGAAATGGTAAAGGGGATTAAAGGTTTGGTTTTAAAAATTAGTTAAAAAATGACAACAAGTTAATGAAATTTTAATTTTATATGATTCTTTCACTTTATTTTTTTAAATTTAATTTTATCCTATTTTCATTCGTTTTCATTACTTTTTAAAAAAACGTTTATTTGAATTTCATTTCAAAGAGTTTTTCAAAAATGTTTAAAATTTTTGTAACATACATCCAACCAGCTTAGCCGTTTGTTCTTTTGAAAGATAAGAATATGTGGTTCCCTCGTGGAATTTGTAGGATATAAGATCTTTATTATCTGAAAACATACCACACCGTGGTCTAATAATGGTTTCCATTTTTTGCTCTGTCTCGACGAAATTCTTCCATCTTCCACTACGTTCCTTTTTCCGACTCCTTGCACATGTCGTAAAGGACACATGGGGAAAGCAAACATCCAAGATTTTAAGCCTTTAAATCGCTAAAACAGATGCTTTCTTCGCTTATGCTGTCCACCAGCGAAAGGGAAAAGCGTTGGGAAGGAGACCCACAATAAATTGCTCAGTTTATTATCGTACCTGACTATTCGTTCATACCTTGCTCCGCTCGGTCGTGTAGAATAGTTTAGCTTTAGTGCCGGGGACGATCAGAGCGAGTGAATAAAGAGAAGTGATTTTCAATTCGCAAGCGTCCTTGGCTGCTTCCGCTACCGTGGAAAGAGGGAAGGGAATGGGACAAAGAGGGAGGAGGGAAGGGTTTGGTTTGGTTCTGCTTTCTTTACGACATGTTTATCGTTTCGAGCTCAGTGGATTCGCGCCGAACGGGCCAACGAAGGATAATCGCAACGATCCTTTGCTCCCCGTCAAGATGGTCGAAAAAGTTACAATTTTTATTTTACTGCATCGTTATCACCGATTACGTTCAACAACCGTGCGCTATTTTTCCGAACAGCGCAGGTTCGGAACTCACTCGAGGTTCCATTCCATCGCCACAGTCTACCGGACGCCGGCGAAGTTTGAAAACTGGCACATCCGCAAGAACAGACAGTTTTGCAACGGAGATTGGTGCAAAACTTTCCGCAGCGTTTTTGGTGAATAGAACCGTAAAGCATTTTTAAATGCTCAAGTTGTGCGATTCGTGAGAGATGCACTCATTTACTTGGACATTTGAAAGTGCTTACGCGTATAGTCGACTGTTGATACGAAGAGAGAATTAAGGAAAGAATTCTGAAGATCAGGCAGTTTTTATCTTACAACGTTAAAGCACATTTTAACATAACTTTACTTAAGTGTGGATATTTGTTAACTCTTAACTATGTAGTCATAACTTTCTTTGTAACATTGACGTTAACTCACTGCAAGGAAAGATATAACAATCATCAAGAGTAAAAAATTTGTAGACCTGAAAAAAGTTTAAAACATTCAAACAATTATTTTTTTGAACCTGTTTTTGAAATGTTTGCACAACTGCAAGAAATAACAAGAGTTTTTTTTTCGGATCAGGTTCGATTTAATTTAGACCGTTCGAGATTGATTGCCAAACCCGTAAACTACCCTCATTCGTGGAAACGATATTAAAATCATATTGTCCAACTCCAATGTACTCATCCCAGAAAGATATATTTTTGTTGTCGGAATACGAGGAAATGTGCAGTATGTAAGCCAATAAACAAAAGTTTATGTTGTTTTGTTTTCTTTAATAAATTAAACATTTACATTGTTGATATTGTTTCCTCTATTTTGGTAATGTTTTTAAGTGAGTGAGTGTTCCTGCAGTCTACGAATGATTACTAAACAAAACCGATCGAGTTTCAGTTCATCATACTTATCGTGGTATTTATGTTAAGACTTATTTTTTTATTGCTATAAAAATCCCAATGAGAGGATAGGAGACAAGAAACCATCTTTCAACCTGTTCACTTCGACCTTCTTTCTACGAAAACTACGCTTGATTGAAGTAGAATAGCTAGTGAAAAGTTTATCTTTGCAGGAAATTCGGTTATTCTATGCTCTGCCAACAAATTGAACGTATTTTTATTCGAAGTTTAATTCTACGCGAGTCCACTTGAGTCCAGATCGAATCATACACCACTCTATCATCTAGCTTACTTACGTACTTATCCCTAATATGAACATTAAGCGTTTGAATAGTTCTTAAATCAATGAAAATAATTTCAGTGATTAATTTCATTCTCAACCAACAGTGACAAATGCAGCCAACTAAAATTTTCATTAATTTTGCAAGCCATACAGACGAATGTGTTTTACATAAATTTAAAGCATGACTTTCACTAACAATCGCAACCCATTTCGTTCGCTGCAGTGCCACCCCCGAATGGCTGTGAATTGATTAACGGACGGCAGCATGCTGTTATACGCTAAATGCGATGTAAAGATACCCTGATGTTCGGTCGTAGACTGCGTATCTCAAGATCGTTACCCGTTATAATCATGAAAGGGGCCAAGATAATCCTTTCAACGACTGGGCACAACGTTACCGAGGGGAGAAGGGGAGGGAGAGGGAGATATGGGGTTTACTGCACCGTTATGGCCACTAAGATGACCATTGATGATGTTCGACGTAACATTAGCAGAAGCTAAGCACAGTGTTCTGCTAAGCTCAGCTTAGTGGATATGTTATATCGGTGAAGAGGAACCGAGAGTTTTAGATACGCTTTCATTACACAATTGGGCTAGCCGGACTACATGGCCAGCCATGCTCCATGCCAGGCGTCTCAAGCAGCAGCAGCAGGAAAGGCAGTTATTACCGAGACTAAGTGCCTGCCTGGAGGATGGATTGTGGTAATGCGGGCAAGTAGATCCGAGAATCAAGAACATGTCGGTCGGTAAAATCTCTGCATACGATGATGGTTTGATAATGCTGTTATAAATTCAATAGAGTTAATTAATTTCTAAGAACGGTATGGACTATTCCTGCACAAAAGGAGGTGGTTTCCTTTTCCGTGGAAAACTGTTAGTGTAACATTAGGCACAGCCTATATTAGCAACATTTTAAGTTACCGAGAAACTGTAGTTTATATTGAATAATTCTAAGAAAAGCTCCCGTTTTGTATCATCCAGTGTGCATCACAAACATTTGCCATATCAAGCAATCAAACTTTTTTGGAAGAAATCACCGCGAATTTCATGTGTACAGCGGTTCAACATCGGAATAACATCGGAAAGGCAATGTTTACGGACCGTGAATGTTAATAGACATTCGGAGCTCAAACATTTTAATTGAAAATGGTACGTGGTTAATAATCACTTTACGCAATCAATCCCAATTCAATTTTGTATTCGTTCCTTTCCCGCGTACATTAACGCTTAAATCGAATGTGACGAGAATATTTTGCTACGCACGAAGCTGGACGACTGGATTCAATCCCTCCGAGTAGTAGTCGTCGATAGAAAAGTTCTAGCTTCTTTTTCGCTGTAATACTTACCATTTAGGATGATCGCTACCGCCCGCGTTCTGGGTGGGTTTGTGGTGAGGTTTTCGTTTTCTAAAATGATCCGCTTTACAGTGCTATTATTACGGTGCATTCAAAAGATAAACGGACTTGCGGACTTACTGCCTACTAAAAGACTAAACAACGGTAGCAGTGAGCGGCCCAAAAAAGAAACAACATCAAAACAACTGCCAACGGGCATTATTCGGGTGTATTGGCTGGAATTTATGATCCGATTACTACCCATGCCAGCTCGAGCAGCTCTCCACTGGGTGTAGAGCATCGGTCACCACGTTTTGCACGGGCATACCAATGAACCAGTGACAAATTGAAATGCTAGCACATCATAAATATTAATCAAATGACCTACGGCGGGCCAGAAACAAAAAACGGGCGGCCACCGGACAAATGACGATGTTTGTTTCTTTATCGCAAACTTTGAATTTGCAGTCATCAAGTAGTTGTTACAGGCTTCGGAATAGAAACAAAGGTGAGTGCATGCCTGTGTGTCTTTGTGTGGTTATTTGAGATAAAATTAATGATCTGCCCGCACAACATTTGCCCGANAACCAGTGACAAATTGAAATGCTAGCACATCATAAATATTAATCAAATGACCTACGGCGGGCCAGAAACAAAAAACGGGCGGCCACCGGACAAATGACGATGTTTGTTTCTTTATCGCAAACTTTGAATTTGCAGTCATCAAGTAGTTGTTACAGGCTTCGGAATAGAAACAAAGGTGAGTGCATGCCTGTGTGTCTTTGTGTGGTTATTTGAGATAAAATTAATGATCTGCCCGCACATTTGCCCGAGCAAGGGTATCGTAAGGTTCTTAAAATTATGAACGGAACGGGTTTGATGGGTTGCGGGATTAAAAATAGAAAGGCATGAATTATTTGCATCTCGCACACGGAAAAATTCGGCACACACAAATGATATGGAAACGTTACAATAATACTGCGAATGCTTGCTCCATCTGGCGTAGTATTATTTACACCAGAAAAATACCTAAAGGACCTTCGCAACCCGTCAGCCTTGGTGACGTGAGCGAAATTGAAATAAATCGTTTCGTTCAAGTGCAGTCACAGGGACAAAGGGAGCTTGGTGAATTCCATCGCATCCGTCTCATCCATCTTCCCCAGTGCAGGATGGGGTGGTTTTCGGTGAAAAATCCGGTGAGGATTTGTTTTGCTGCGAGTAAAAAAAAACAGGGAAAAAGCTCCACCCGGAGATGGGCGGGCTGATTTCAAGCACTGCTTCAAGTGAAAGTGCCACTAGTTGTGCTGAATAATTTATCTCGGTGGTACCTTTCAATAACTCAACCAGTACACAACGCAGCCTGTATGCACACGCACACTTTCTGGCACGTGTTTCTGACTGCTGCAGTAACTACTTTGTTACGAAAAGACCATTGCCTTCTGGTCCCCGGGGTTTGTCTTGAAGCTTGGTCGAAAACCGAAGCAATCGTTACAGTTACGCTTCAACCAGACGAACGGATGGACGGGCATTGGTGTAAAAGGTGAAAATTTGCGAACGCTCGGTTGTAAATGAGTCTCATCCGGGCTGTTACACAAGTGGTTTCGAACGCTAAGACTTCGTTTTTTTTCTTCTTCTTCTGCTCTTTCTTCGGATTGTTTCGGCTGCCAACCGAAGCGTGGACTCGCCAAGTTCCTAAAGTTCCTTGCGCTCTCAAGATTGGAGCACATTTGTCTCCGGTGCTGTTGCTTTTGATGCTTTGCGTGTGGCATCAGCTGACGGGAATTTATTTCTTAAAGTCTTAAGCTATGCTCTTTTGCGTGATGGCATAATGCGAACCGCTTAAGCATAAGTTCTGTTAAAGTCGTACCGTTTCTTTTCTGCTTGCCTAATGTATTAAAATATTAACGAGGACTTTTTGCACCAAACATATGATTTTGCGTCTTAATGAGTGTAATTTGCATGAAACAATATTCGATTGGCTTATGTGACCAAATTCCCCCATCTTAACATTCCACCATTTTATTCCCCAAATGCCACTTAAAACTGAATTGAGCCGACACCAATCGGCATTCTTCTTGAGCGTATCCTTATCATGTGGATAGCTCGTTTTGTTTTTTTTTTTTGTGTTATGTGTCCACTCACAACCTTATGTCACAAGAACGTCGTAATGTGCGTGATCCCGGGTGATGGGCTGAGAAATAATGCACGTGTCGCTTTCAACAACTATGTTAAACCTACGCCCGTACCAGGTTTCATCAGCACACGCCTTGACATGGGTGTTGACAGTGCAATGTGACGCACCGAAAAAGGGTCGCTAGGTTCAATAGTTTAAGGTGTCCGTGGGACGCGGGGCTTAAGAGGAGGACGCGGGGGGAAAGGGGGGAGAGAGGATGGGAGGAGGGAATTACGTGCCGCTTTACGGGTGACTTACGCCCTAATTGATTTGCAAAGCGACAGTACGGTTCAATGGCAGTCGATTGTTTCCATGCTGGCAAATGTCTAATATGTTTCGCCATAAAGGATATAAAGGATTAATCATGTTCGATTGGTTCAACCGTGCAAAATATGGCAGTAATTCATAAAATTGAAATATTCATTCTTGGTTAAACATGTTACTAAAAATGACACCTAATCAATTACTTATGTGTTAGAGAAAATTGTCATATAAAATAATCGAAACGATTCGAGCATGTAAGAGATAAAGAAAATTGAAAAATTAATGAATTAGAAAATAAAGCTACCATTAACCAGAACGAAATAACAGTATATTCAGTTAATAATAGCACATGAAAAACTATTTTAACATATCTATAATATTCTCTTCAGACCTTTACTGCGGATCCCGCATGCTTCCTATGGAAAGCCTAGTGCACTGGCCCTAAAGGTAAAACATTGGCCTTTTACAAAACATAAACATAAAATGAATAAATTCTACACAACTTTGCAAATGGCATGTGTGAAAATGTGNAATTGAAAAATTAATGAATTAGAAAATAAAGCTACCATTAACCAGAACGAAATAACAGTATATTCAGTTAATAATAGCACATGAAAAACTATTTTAACATATCTATAATATTCTCTTCAGACCTTTACTGCGGATCCCGCATGCTTCCTATGGAAAGCCTAGTGCACTGGCCCTAAAGGTAAAACATTGGCCTTTTACAAAACATAAACATAAAATGAATAAATTCTACACAACTTTGCAAATGGCATGTGTGAAAATGTGAACTAAAACCTCAGCAATTGACAACGGGTAATAATAACGTTAAATTCCCTTTTTTGTGCGTGTGATTTTCATCATAGAATAGGAAACTGAACAGATCGACTGACACAGCCATTGTCATATTGCACATTGTTTTCAACATTTGTCCATTGTTGACATATTTTCCTGACACTTGTTCAACTGGATCCATTCATTATACTACAGATCAATCAATTTACTAGGCTGACGCATTGGAGAATTTCTTTTATCACATTTGTTTAGGATAAAATTATGTATTCCATTATTGCATGTTCTAGACTTGTCTATTATCCTCTAATAATACAAATGTTTGACGTTCCTTAATTATGAAAATGCGTATGGTGCTGATATTACATGACGCTATTACATTCAAGTTGATTCCATTTAAATGCTATAAATATTCAGAAAAACCAATAAAATGTTTCCTGTTTACGATATCATACTTCCTATTGTAAGATCGATATTTCTTATACGAAATAAAGTCACTAATTTACCATTTTTATTGAAGTTAACGTTTACCCGATTTTGTTCAAACAACAAGACTTAAAAACCAAATGAGCAAAACAAACACACATAATTTAAGTGTTCCAAACAGCTAATCTTCCTTTGCCAAATTACGCACCGATAAACAAAGCCAATGTGGCATAAGGACTAGACGCAGACGTATAAAAGCTTGCCCGCTGTTAATTGGAGGCATAAAAATTAAACATTTTCCAACAAAACAACCCAACTCAACCCATGGATGTGTGAGTGTGTGTATGTGTTTTGACTAGCAAATAAAAGAAAACAAGAACCAGAACAAGAAAATTACATTTTTGATAGTCTGTAGCCATGGGTCAATGTCAAAACCATAAAGTGTCCGGCGATAAACTAATTCACACGCATGAGAAAACATGCGACCACCGGCAGCATGCGTTGTAGTTCGTTTGTATGAAAACTAGCTCAAATTTATGGCCAGCATCGTCAGCTTCAGGCGAATGACGAGAATTTATAACCCAGACCTTCGACATCGATTGATTGTCGAGTGCAGATTTGGGTTTGGGGATTAGAAATATTTTCATTGCCAGATACCGATGCACATCTGCCCAGCATCGAAGGTTTCTAGACGGTCATCGAAGTTTCGTTACAGCACATTTCCAACAGAACGAATAAAGTATCCTCCTTTTTTGTGAGTGTATGTCCCACTTTTTGCCTCGGAATGGTCGGATGCACAGAGTACGAGTTTTTTTTGTTATAAGCCTTGGTGTAAAATAATATAATGTCAAATCAATCACAGTGCACATCATCGAAGCCATGTCAAAGCGATAGGTGATGCATGATAATTGCTGATTAGTTTAACTGATCTGATATACAGTGCTGCAGTTATTGAAATGTCATTCATTTTTTTGCTACGATGGCATTAATCACGTAATCTATTTGAATGTTGTAGCTGTTGGTTGACGTTCTTTTTTTCTCTGTCCCTTTCTTCTCACAATGCACTTTTACACGTTCGTTCGTATCGGTACAATTTCAGACTGCATCACCATCATCATCAGCGTAGTCATTCGATCGCGTATCGCATATCGGATGGTAATGGTGCACTGATGTAATTCGTAGCTCGGTGTGCCAAGCAACTGCACAATGATGCCGGTTCCGGAAACACGCAGCACATTGATATGGCACGTGCGAGATAATTGGATGAGAAAGAATCCATCCCGCCGTATTGCCTTTTGTCTGTTTACAATTGATTATTTTCACTGGATCTTGTGTGTGAGCAATGTTAATTATAATAATAATTTATTTTACCCGCTATTATTTGTTTAACACGCACCGCAAGTGGCAGACAAATCATTGTTTTTTTTTTAATGTAATTGTTGTAGAATATAAACAAACCCATCATATGCAGTGGAACAGTTCTAGAGCGAGATAATTTATTTATTTAAATTAATCAATACAATAAAAACACGTTTTATTCAGTTATTAAGCTAATTTTATATTTATCATTATTCTGTTTTGATTTTTACTGTTATCATTAACTTATATCAGATTGAGGAATTAATTACATATAAGCTGATTGTTGCAATTTACTATTCCCAATTTGTATCATATAAAGAGCTTCAAGAATATTTACCTAGCTGTTTAGCTCTGACACAAACCTTACTTTAATTCATTAATTTTCACGACACGTTGTTGATAAATCTGCACGGTCAATTCAACTGAAACAGCCGGCTTCACGACTTGATAAATAGAGGGCGCAACATCAAGCGGGAAATCAGATCTCGATCAACCGCGAGCAACGGCATAGGAAAGACACAGAAAACTGAGAGGAATCTAACCAAGCACCTAAGAGAAGCCACACGTAATTATTAAGCTGTGTATATTAAATAAAACTGCTAAGAAACGCAAGCCGCATGTGTTATACTTCAAATTGAATCCAAGTTATATTCGGTTGGAAGGAGTCCGCTGCCACGTAGCGTAATCACTTGTTACGATTGCGGACACAACTTATATTATAAAATAGTTTCAAATATATTTAATAATAAAACTGATACAACAAGATGTCTTATTGGCTATAAAAAAGCAACTAAATACTAAAGTTTATTAACTATAATTCCTATTCTAAAAGCCTCACAATGGTTCACAAGTTTTACAATGAATATCAACTATGTTCAACACATTGCCGTACAGCTTGTGCAAGTAGATGGATAAGTTTGTGTACGGCATCAACTGTTTATCAGGCACCACCATCTTGCAGATGCAATTGTCGTACAGAAACAATTGTACCAACTTGGGAGGAAACATTGTCGCATGTACCGACGTCGAATAGAGTTTGTTCGAAGCTAAATTTAACACTTGCAGATTTTTAAGCAAAACCAGCTCGTCCATGTCGACGGTGGTGATTTGATTCGTTTGCAAGTAAAGCATCGCCAAGTTTGGAAATTTGTGTAAGCAGCTCGGAATCTGTCCGAGGCTATTCAATGCAATGCTAATCTCGGAAACATTTCTCGATTCGTTCCAATGGCAAAAGTCGACATTTTTCAACCGATTACTAGCCAATCCTAAACGACTAACCGTACTACTGTTTAGGCTACCTTCAATCGATTCTATCTTGTTGAATGCAACATCAAACTCTATCAGCTTAGCAAAAGGGGCAAAATCATTCAAATTAATGCTTTCCAGTTTGTTATTGCGCATCAAAACAAATTTTAAGCTTGACCCACAATTCCGATCGTCGGGCCGCACAAAGGAAGCGATCTCGTTCTGATCAATTTCTAATATCTCCAGCTGCTGAAGCTCCCTGCACAACCAGCTGTAATTGAAGCTTCCAATGCCAGTTTTACGCAGCGTCAGTTCTTTGAGATGCTTTAAACTTTTTAACGACGCGAACGCAACTTTCAGAGGGCTCTCAACGACAGTAAGGCGTTGCAGATAAAAATTTTCCTCGAAATGAGCCCAAACCAAACGGGTTTTCTCCAACGTTAAGCTAGCGATGGTGCTGTTTTCTGACAGTGTTAACCGTTTCACTTTAGCCGACATGCAGATCTCCACACTGCTCAGCGGATGCACTTCATGGAAAAATCTGGTATCGATCGTGGCGGACAAAAAATCTATCACTTTGAGCACACTGTTAGTCACTGGCACATGTTGCAGCACAAAGTATCCTTCCTCGTCCGGGTTCCAATGCTTGAGCGTGCACGTATTTAGCTCTCTGTTGCAACGAAATGAAAAAGCATCACCCGAATTTAAAAGTATGCCCATGAGCACGATGAAGCTACAACGGGAGTGATCGTTTTACTTAGATGTGTCGGTTTAAGTTTTTTGTATTAAGCACTAAAATTATATAGATGACCTCGGGTAAAACCTTCGCTCAGCGCTCACAACACACCCGACACAATAATCCATCGGTAACACCGTACTGTAACAATGAACCGAACGTACGGCGTATATATGTAATATTTTCTGCTACTCTTTTTGCTTTGCTAAATAACTTTGTGCTCATTTCTGATTCAGCAGAGTGTGAAGTTACATCCATTCATTGCCAGTGGTTGTTTTGCTTGGAAATGGTATTGTTATTGTTAATGGTCGTCTACTAAACAGACTGGGACATGCATTGGTACGTACCGGCAATTATTAAAGCATTTGACACAATTTTGTTTTCCGATTTATTCATTGACGCTTGTTTTTAACAAGTTTTGCTAAATTTTCAAACTGTTTCACTTTTCTATTGCAGCTGAAATAAGTGAATATCAACAATAGATAAAAATAAATTCACGTTAACGGCACCGGTTCAGTGTTCTACTAAAACTATTCTACAAAGTCTATCGCGAAGTACGAAAATAGACAAGCAAAAGTCTATTTTAACTACTTTTGTCAGACAGTGAGCAAACAAACGGGCATGTTAAGGAAACAAAATAAATACATTTAATTTAGTATCCAGGACAAGTATTGGGCATAACATATATTGAGAGTCCTTTTCTTCTTTAACTAAGAGCTCCGACTGTCTACTTTTTTGTTTAATTCATTTCACTGTTCATTTAAAATTGCAAAAACCTGACAAAATATTCCCATTAAATTAAGCCATATTTATAGATTCCTTTTGGTAGTTAACAAAGGTCTCTCGGAGGTCTCAAAGTATTCCACGCATATACGCTGAAATCGATGATAATTCACCAAAGAAGTCTCATTAAGAATGGAGGGTTCTGTGAGAAAAACATCCTCAGTAAGAAGAAAGAGGACCAGGAGTTCTGCCCTGAACTCTCAATCACATTCCAAACCCAATATGTGCAATATTCTTTACTTTAGTCTCTTTTTCCTTTTATCTCTTCCACTCCTTAGTTATCTGTTTTACTTTACCCCTTTCTTGGTGGAGTTTAATAAATGTTTAATCGGGAATCAAAACAATTTTTAACGTAATTAGTAGAGTAAATGAACCAACATAGCATAGAATTTAAAGTTCAAGTAGGATTTAAGACTTGAAGCTACATTGAGGCCTTACCTCTTTAATGTTAATGTTTAGTGTGCTTAACTTTCACCTCTTCAAAAACTGCTATTTGACATCATGCCTGACCCTGATCACTGCCATGTTCCTGAGGATCACCATCATTCTGTTTTCACCAAGTCACCAATCTGCCTAGACGCTAGCCTTTGAAGTGTGCCTGAAATGTATGGCTTGTCTTGAAGATGGATCTCTGTTGATGGTTTAGCTGTGCATGAAGCTTGATAAATTATCACAACTGTTTGTTTTGCGTTAATAACAGGCGAAATTTGTTTTATAGACATTCTTTAATATGACTTTAGTATTACACTTGCTTCATGTATACAACAATTATTTCTTCATTCATATTTTAATGTATGTTAGGTTTTCGCCGTAATGTCATCGAACATAACATTATTGACTTTTTTTTGCTATTCATTTCCAAACAATAAAGCTCCAAAAACCACCGGCATTACCATCATCATTAAATTCGGGAAGGTGTTAAACACCCAAAGAATTTAATCAGCTTTAATATGGTCTCTCTGCTTTGGCAACCAAAAGCATTCTCCATTCTATTGAAAAATGCAGTTTTAGCACAAGCGCTTTATGAGCACAACCAATATCATTTCATTTAATTCTGCCTCCGGCAAGACCAGGGCTACACTTAATGAACAAAAAAAAAAAATCCCCATTGTTGATCAACCTACGGCATCAACAATACTACATATACTCGTATTGCTGCTACTGATAACGGATCATGCCCATGGGACCGTTCCATGTCATCATGGTCTTAAACACTCCCATAAGATGAAGCGAACGTATCTGCCGAAAACCTTGTTGCTTCCGATAGGTCATGTAGATTAAAATGCGAAGCCCTAAGACGTTTGATACCTCACGTTCACTCTCCTGCCACGTGACGGATACGCTGGTAAATGAGGCAGACAAAGCGTGGTTCACGGCCTTTCCTTATGATGAATTTCGGAGCAAGTCTGGGAAAATGTCGAAAGCATAAAGCGTGCTGTGGGCCGCCAGGGCAACAAGAAAACACTTGTGCCAGTTTATACATATTTTATGTGGCCTGGATTTCGATCGGAAAGGGAAAAATAAACCCGGGTGCTTCATCTTTCGAGACGCTGACAGCTTGTGCAAACAAATGAGCGTGTCGGGAGCTTTCGAACCCAAATCCAAATCCGACCGCCCGTAAAAAAAAAGGTAGGGACACGTAGACCCACCGGCACAGGCAAGGCTCGTGTCAATGTACTCCGAGCGACGATGTTTACCGTTTTGTATGTTAGACATTGACGAGGACGAAGGATAATGATGATCTGATGAAGGAATGGGATGGGAGGTCATGAGACGGCTGTGTTCGGTGACACGTTAACCTTGCCAAATCGAATAACCCAATTGACCCAATTGATACGATTTTCGTCCAATGACGATCCGTAGGTTACCCGTGTTAGAGAAATTTAATTAAACGTAACCAAGTTAAAACATCGTTTGGTTGTGTTGTGTTTAAAAATTTCAAACATCCAAAATCACAAGAAACAGGTAAAAGTTCCCATGTGACCGCACACTTAAACCGTGTTTCAGCCATAGTGTATTCCATGTTTCATTACACTACCAACTTCAAAGATGAAAGATCGCCTGTAAAACAAACTGTGGCAAAATGCGTTTTAAATTTTCCCTTTAACACAGTTACCTCTCAATACATCCATATATATATATTTGTATATACATTGGCTAGTCAAACCCATCAACGTGCATCATGTCAAGCTCTTGCTGCTGGGCGATGTATCCTGCATCTGACTTCTTGAAGACGCTTTTGCTTTTGACGGTGCGCTCTTTCCTTGTGTTAAAAGTCAATCAGCCTCTGGTGATGAAGTGCATTGTACGATGATTACTGCATTGGTAATTCCGTTGCAGCTGACGTGTGGCACAGTCTTGTAAAATTTTAGCTGTTGTACCAGCTGAAGCAGCAGCAGCAGCAAGTGGGATGAGTTTCGAACCAAGCTTCGCTCTCTCATGTAAATTGATCGGTTAGAAGGAATATATTAAAATCTCGAAGCAAGTTTTCTGAGAATCGAAGCTTGGCAAACAGGGCTTACTAGTCGTTCTCTAAGTGCAAGCTGGGGAATATATTGGCGCAGGGTGTTTTGGCAAAGATGAAAACATAGTTACATTATTCGTGATAATTACATAGAGTTACATTAAAAGCAGTTTGCCTGTGTATCATACTGTACGAGAAATTATATCTCCTCAGCAGCAATGCTCATAATCTGCAATAGATTCTTATAAGTTAGGCAAAACGTGGTGCTCTATGAAATTATGGGATACACTTGCGAATCGTTATTTTTCCAATTATTTAAACGAACGAGAAGACAGAGGATGAAATGTAAACCAATATTGAACGAAAGAAGCAAATATACCTCGGAACACAACACAACAGCCACCTCCAGAAAGCTCTTATTGGCACTCCTTGCATGGCAGCGAACATGATCAGTGTGAGCGTGCTAGTAATATTGTGGAGTAAGTTATTAAGGAAATGATGCGATGTTTTTTCGTTAAATATTGAATATTATTGTGTTAAATTGAATTTTCGTCTGGAGATTGACATTCAGCTCTAAAGAATCAAGAAGTAACCTGACGAAAGGTAGAAATCTTGTCTCTACCCCGAATATTTCGTTATACGCCTATTCGTCTACCAAGAATAATTCGAATACCAATACACAATTTCCAATGCTGGGGATAGTGGGTTTGACTAATCGCCATATTAATCTAATCTATTCGACTTGTTTCGTCTCATCTATTCGACTAGTCAAGACAAGTCTCGTTTGTGAAAACTGACCCAGGAAAACGGAAAAACAGTAGCTAATTTGCCAGAAAGGATCATTGTTATATGCGTTATCAACTCCTGATCAAATGTTTACCCCTAGGTCGATCGTGGAGAACATGATAGATATATCGCTTCAACCTTAAACTGTTGTATCGACTTTAGAGTGGTGTGAGACAGACTGGATAAAACTGTACAACGCTATGAGCTATTATGTTTAAAAGATTGTATTGTATTATGCATAGCAAACCTGGTATTGCACTCCAAAACCTGGGAAGGTGAAGGTGAAATCCTAAGTTTTATTATTATTACTGGAATGTGCATGTCATCAAAAAGATACCGAACAACCTGGATAAAGCTGTACAACGCTTTAAGCTCTTGTAGAAAGTAGAAAATGGAAAGGAAAATTATGAACCTTGAATTATGTTCACCTGTTTTAAATTAGCGATCTTCTATTAGCCACATACGAACTTTCCATGCCCTGCTCTATGAACATTCCGGAGCTTGGCATGTCATCAGAATGAGACCGAACGACCTAGCGTTATGTTCTGGATGTCTATACGGAATTAGGAGAGATTTTAGGAACAAACTAAAAATAGAATAATATTGTTGAAGTATATTTTAAATAGTACTAAAAAAATGCATTTGATATTGAGAACAGTTTAGAGAACTCCTTCGGTTATTATGCATAATAAGATCGGAAACAAAACAACTACTAAATAGTTGATCATTAGACTTCGTCGAAGTATCTTCAGACTACATTATTCGAAGTGACAAAACACGAACGAAATATTTATAGATCGCCATAAATATTATAAGCTACGATAAGAACAATAAGTGCTTTTTTTTAAAGCCCACCAACTCCGAACAAAAAACGCAATATTATCGGGTGCGAAGTAATACCTACGAAAGGCATCATATTTCCCCGGCCAAGGACGTCCGTAACATCGCTGTCATGTTGATTCGGAAGCTGTTCCGACATGCGTTACACAAATCCCACAAATTTGCCACGTGTTGCCTAATTTTCAGCATACGGAATATCTAAGCAACCGCTCGAACCGGCACCATTCCGCCAGCACATTACTCAGCATTCGTTTCAGTCCGGGGTCCGTTTGTTTGCGGCGGTTGTTGCGCGTCAAATGTATTTTTAACAATCTCCAGAGACTGGTATTATGGTGCGCACCGGTGCACTTACACTTTTCGATCAGCGAGTGGAATAAATTAAAAATTCTCCCACGATACAGCGGTATACGGGGACTCACAGCACAGCACAGCGCAAGCCGGCACAGTGTCGTTTTGCGCCGTGCGCCCGCTTGCCGGAGCTGTAAGAAATGTAAAACATCATGTGTCAAATCAAGAGAAGGTAATCTAATTAACATGTTCTGCGTGTTTCCACTTCATTGCCGAAACCGACCCGTTCGTCCGATGATCCGATCCCCATGTCCGTGTGTGTTGTTGGCTGGCTGGGCTGCCGTTCGGAAAGTTTGATTCTTTCGCAGCCCGTTGGCACCGTGGCGCGCACTGCGTCTTAAGAGTTAAGAGTGTGGCCGCCTGTTAGTCTGACGGGACTTTCTGCAAAGAAAGAACAAAAGGCGGCATGAGATCGTTCGTTTCGCTTTGCTCGTTATGACACTGCTTCTAAGCTTGTAAGCCGGGCCCGGATCGCTGGCCGGATTGTTTCCCTTCGGTACGGGCGTGGTGGCAGCACCGTGCTTGTCACCGTTTGTGCCAGGCCACCGTTCGGTCTGCCCATTATTGCTTATTCGCAACAACAAAACAAAAAAAAAAGAACCCGAGCAGCTTAGGATTGTTTTCGGAAATTGAATTTTCTCCGGCCAGTTTTCTTACGCATCAGTACCCAGTACCCCACGGTCCCATGAACGGGGGACCTCCGTTTTGTGTAGCTAACACAATTTTTAGTCCGGGCTCAAATCCGGGCTCATGTTGAATCGTCATCGATGACAAGATTAGACCGAGCCTACCACCAGCCTACCCCAATGCTGGTCGACCGATTGGGTCCGCAGAAACAGACGGAGCATGAGCACGAATGCAAATGGATATCGAATGGTTTATCGGATTAAATGGTTGGTTGCATCAAGGAAGCAAACAAAAGGCAACAAAACACAAAACTGTCATATTCTTTTGCGCACACAACACACAACGATAAATTCAATATTTCGTTACCGATCGCGCGGTCGAATGCTGCCGAGGTGCTTGACAAAACTTTCAAACCCTAAAAAATGGAGAAAATGGCCCATTTGCGAAACAGTTTCCCAAACAGGAAGTAGTTGTTACGAAGCAAAAGCGATAAATGTGTTTACTAAAACAAATAATTTAATTTCCTTTTCTTTCCTTGTTTTGCGTTAAATGAAATTAAATTCATAATTCTTAAAGTGTGTGTGTGATTGTGGGTTCCCGTGTGTTTGGTAGTAAACAAAGCTGACCACACTGAGCTGAGCACACCGGCACGAAGCAAGAGAAATAAATCTACGTAGTGGTATGTATGTTGTGCTAAATTAAAACGTCCATTTTGTTGCACCGATGCAACTGCGGTTCGACCACGTGGTCGGATGGAGAATGCATTTTCATCAACATACCAAGACGGCAAGCGACCAGCGAACGTGTGCTGGGTGGCGCACTTATATATAATACACACCTATGCACATTCGAATTTCGTATCGGCCCGTCGGCAAATGTGTACCGGTTAGCAAACCGGAAGCTACCACAAACGGGGAAGGCAACAACACGGTACCTATCGGTGGTACGAGAAGTTTCCTAACATTCATTTGAATATTATATGCAAATACTTTACTGTTTGCTACTTCACTTCACTGGTAGCAAGTTCTGTTTTACCCATGCTGGGTAGCCCCCAGTACCAGACCCAGTTTTCTCGGGGTTCTCTTTTCCCGTGCTCGATAGACACTTTTAGTGAAGCGACACTGCTGAAACAAGATGAACAACACACAGCCACACGATTGCACAAATACCTAACCAGCAGCGCCAAGATGTACGCTTCAATCGAACAACAGACACCCAGTGGACGCTTTTTAAGTAGCTAATAAATGTGGCGGACCGACGAAAAGGCAGACACGCATGGTAATTCGACCAGGTCGTCGTGAAAATGTCTCCCTCCACCGTGCTGGGAAAGTTTGGGTTTTGCAAAGTATGCAACTACTCACATTCGCGCAACGAATGGCACTGGGTATAGAGGACGGAACAGAGCACCGGACAGATTTGCTGTGAACATGGTACGGACCATTTTCGATGCGTTAATTGGAACAAAGGAACGTTCGGGAAGGATGGGGGGGGGGGGTGGAGTGCTGCTCTTTACTGTAATTTAGATGGTTTCTTAAGCGTGTGTTCTGACGGTCATGACAACCCGACTGGTCACACGGTAGGGACGTTTACTTTGGGAGATGGGCTGCGCAGAACAAATATTAATGTTGCATCACACAACGCGGCGGTATGACGTACGAGCAGCAAATATTTATTGTTCTATTTGGTAGATTATATTCACCGGTCCGGTCCAGAGGTCCGTTGTTCGGTTTGCCATTTATGCTGATATTAAGTGCTCCCCTACCGGATTGCTGGATAGTTCATCCGATCGTCATAACAGGTATGCACAATTTTAGGCCTAAGGAAGTTAGGCAATACTGAAGCTTCCGTCGTGATGGGATGGTTGCGGCTGTAATTAGTTTTTAAAGACTTGATTTATGTTTAACTCAAGAAAGATAGATTAGCTTGTTACTAACTGAGAAAGTATCACAATTGTTCATCCCGCACGGTAATTTGACAAATTGGTTATACAATTTTAACTCATTTTTTTACTTAATATTATCTTTTCATTCATTTTTTTTATGTTTCAGTCCCTCCTCGTTTGTTTTATATTTTTTATTTTTCCTTATTATTTCTATCTTTTAATTACTTCATCATTTTTTCCATTTGAAACTTAATTTATATGCTTTAGGAACTATTATAAGATCATTTTTTTCTTTTGGTTTTTTTTTTATTTTTTGTAAATATTTCTTAAGAACTACCTCTCACATTTTGAATTTTTCAGAATACTGTTATAAAAATTTGTAAATTTTTGATCTCAGTTACAGTTGCCGATGCACCCAAATAGTACATCTCGTACATTTTTACAAATTTCTATCAAATTTAAATGATTGTGACTTTAGTAAACAATAAATTAATGTGAAAGTAATTTGTACAATGGTAACATCAATATATTTAAAAGTGAAAAATAAACTTTCGCAACATTGAAGAGGACATTATTAGAGTGTGAAATATGTTTTACTAACAGTTAAATTGTTTACTTCGAACTGACTTGTAGAACGTTGAAATATTTTTGTCTGTTCTTCTACCGTATACTTCGTATCATTAAAGCCCTATATTAGGAGAAAACGGTAACGGAAATCGCTCTTATCCAATTTGACCAAAACTCACTGCGTACACGATGTACACCATGCTTTCCACACGAACAATGCAATGCACTGTGATGATGTCCAATAAAAGGAATCCTGCGCTCGGGATGTGTCCCGTCGTAATGAGGACATACGATTGTACGGTGGCGTTTGTTACCGAAGATACCGCCTGGTCCAAAATTCAGACGAGCAAGCATCTCATTCTGATCAACAATAAGATCCACAGCAAAGGAAGACAAACCCGGATGTAGCAGACGTGTGTGCTTTGAAGTTTGGGCGATAGTAACAAACCGTGCTCAACGAAGAACCGAGACACACACAGCCAGCTACTGCAACCCAAACGGCCAAAGACAATGTGCCTTTTCTTCTGGCTTAAGGATTTATATTCCTTTGAAGTGGTTCACAAGCGTACCACCGGTGGTACCACCGTAAGGGATGTCTCCTGCCATTTAGAAGCAAGTTATCGTTCATTAATAATCAAAACAAAAATATTGTCCCCATAATATAAAACGTAGATTATATGTTACCATACAAATCGAAGAATAAATAAAATAAATCGAAATTCGATTACCAAAACATTGAGTATATTTCTTATTTTTTACTTTCATTTGGATGGTGCTTTGTCATATCGTTAGCTTTAATTGTGCTAAAAGGTGTAAAATAAAGATCATTAACTCTCTGAATATTACCTTTTGATAACCATCATTGATTCAACAATGTTAAATTTACTTTAATATGTTTACGCTGAAGCGTAGGACTACACAAACTAACAGGACTTTATTTAAGGTGTACTGAAGGTTCGCATTTTCTAGAACCTTCCGGGAAGTAAGAGCATTTTTTTGCCTCTACCTTCCCAGAACTGACAATTTTCAATTTAGATGTTTATCTCAAACCCGAAAAAAACGTGTCTAAAGACATTACAATTCGCTATCGACGCAGATGCTTTGTCGCTAAACTATTTCCAACCTTCCGCAGCACGGAAGAAATTTGTGCAACATTAAATTCACTTCTGTTGACTATTTGTGCCCACGCAAATGTAAAGTTTGCTCTAATCTTCCCGCCCCATCTAGAAGAGTGTTTCCAATGAATTCCCATCTTAAAATGTAAAAACTGATTACAGAACTTTTTGTATGGAACAATTTCACGAAATGTATTAAAATGCTGTACATGTTTCGGAGGAGCGCACCAATTCTTCGCCAAAGTTACAATTTATTCCGCCCAGCCTCGAACAAACTCCCTTGTGTGTACAATCGAGGTACCGATCGAGTTTTCTCATTCACCAGTCTTGACCCTTTACTCCAAGAATTGATGAATCCAGTCAAGATAGTACGACACTTTCGCATAACCATCGGCATGGTCCCCACCACAGAAGTCAATGATGAAGTTGGCCACACCAACCAACTTCCCGTCGTGTACGGCCGGACCGCCGGAATCTCCATTGCACGCACCATAGCTTCCCTCCTTGTCGATGCAAATAAGACCCGGGCTGACGTCGTGGCAGCTTTCGTCCTCCACCACAAACATCGATGTGTACAGTAGTGCGGCCGAGGTTGGCTTGTCGCTGCCTACGCGTCCGTAGCCAGAAATCACCACTTCACTGCCAAGCGGAACCTCCTCATCCATCAGCTCAATCGGCTGGACGTACTTGTCAAAGTGGAACGACTCTTTCATCTTCAGCACGGCGATATCGTTCTGGAAGAACCCGTAGCCCTCGTGCGGGTACACCGCCCGGACCTCGAACAGATGACCCCCGGCATCCAAGCGTGCTGAACCGGCGTGAACGGCAAACTGTTCGGCATCAAGCCTGCAAGCCAAAGAGACAGAGAGAAAGAGAGAGAGAGAGATGAAAAAAGGTTGCCATCATTACAATTAAATCGAATCCATCTTCACGAACTACCCCGAGAGTTCATCGAGATGCACACGTACACCATATCACCTTCCACGACGCAGTGGGCCGCCGTCAGGACGAGACGCTTGCCAATAATCGAACCACCGCACCGGAATTTGCCGTTGTAAAAGAGCGCAATCTGGTACGGCATTTGAGTGTCTTCCGCCAACTGGCCGCCGACGATGCGGTGCCAGATTGGTACGGACAGTACCGTCCCAACCAGCGCAACCAAAACCAGACCAACCACAACCGAACAGCGAACCATCTTGATGGATGTACTTTGAGGTAAAGGAACGATTCTGACGAAGCGTTAGACCTTTTTTATATCCCAACCATCCCCATCGCCGGCACTCGCCAGCTGATAAGCAAACCGTCATCAATGGGTGGAATTCCACTTGTCTGCCTTTTTTTTTTTTGCCCACGCACTTCAGGACACTCCAAGCACTTTACACCGGTACCCATCCCTTTTTGGAGTGCTGCTCGCAATTCAAACGCGTACGTACGGGTGGTAGCATTAATTCGATAAAGGCTCACTAAATTACTACTTTTAAGTGCACGTGAGGAAAGCATTTTCAAGTTGCTGCTCCATTTAAACGGATGGGTAGAGGACTGTACAAGTGATTTTGCTGCACAATGTTTAATAATGTTATTAAATATGTTAATTTGTTTTGCAAACATTGGTTCAACCGCTAAAAACAACTCCTTTAACACCCGCTTGCGTTCAACTATTCAACGGATTGCATACAACAACGGCAAAAGCTTTACAACCCCTAAAAAGCACAACGCGTTTTAGTGAGAAACTCTTTATATTAAGCTTATTTTGACAGTGTTTACATTCTTTTAAAACAACAACTTCATATCACTACGCAAACTTCATATCACTGCGCTACGTTTAGCGCAAATTGGGTCACATGTTTTTATCCCCTACCGTAATTGCATGACCGTGAAAGCTCAGCAAGCTTGTTGCACGCGAGCACCACATTTGTACACAAGTTGTATGCTCACTTCTGTGAAGGGTTCGTTGGAAGCGTTCTGTCTTTGTTCGCCTTTTATTTCTCGTTCTGCTTTCTTTACATAAAGAACTGAGAGAATATATTTAAAACATTCATAACCAACAATAAACATTGTGAAAAAATTATACACAGCGCAAATCACAAACGATAAACAAAAAATACAAAAATAAACAAAAAACCATAATAGATTAGTAAGAAGGAAATATTTAAATACCCACAAATTTACATTTTCCATTTATTCGTTGCATTTGCTAGACATAATTTAACTACATTTTTATGTACACTGCTTGCATTTCACCTAACTACGTTCGCTACTTATTCGCCCGTGTAAACGGGTTATTCACATTTCAGCCACAATGGTTCCAAAATTAAGTCTTTTCTCATGCCAGCGGCACATCGTAGTGCTCGATCTGTCTCCTCTTCTGTATAAAATAATTGCTAGTAAATAAAAACACACCTTCCAGGTTATCACGCTATCAATGGAAAACAGCGATACACCGAGTTTAAAATGTAACAGCCTATCCTTACACTCTACCAAATATGGTGTAGTAAACCTATGAGAGTCAACAAGCTAAGAGAGGCTATTTGGTTTGATTGAGGAATGGAAAACAAAACAATTGGCTCAAGGTTTCATCTAGCTATTCGCATCTAGCTTGTGCGTGCTACAACGCCCATCTTCGCTAACCTATTTCGGCACGATGGATTGTACCTAGCGCGTTTTACAAACGACATACAAACGGCTCCCATCGGCTACGCATCCAGATCGATAATTTCATCCTTAATGCTCACATACGGATGCAGCAAATGCGGGGGCATTGGATCCATGTCGTCCTCGTCGTCCTCCAGCTTCTGCCGTTTGCCGGATCCAAAGTCATCGTACGGGTAGGTGTTGCTATCCGAGTTCTCTCCACCATAGTACGACGACACATTATCCATGCTTAGGTGACGCTCCGAACCAATGGGACCCGTGTGTCCACCAACACCACCACCACCACCACCATTGCCCGCTACACCGCCACCACCACCGCCCTCGCTAAGCTGAGAAAAGTGCATCTTGATGATGTGCTTCGAGAAGTTGGAGATCACAAACCGATCGCCCTTCTTCGTCGGCAGTTTCGACACCTTTATCTGCACCGCACACATGGGACACTTAATGAATGCGTTGTAGCCGTTGCTCTCGTATGTCACGTTGATCATTTCCTCCGTGATCTGTAACTTAATCGGTTGCTTCTCGCTCCACATGTCGATCAGCTTCACGATGCAGCCCTGGATCTTCTTGATGCGCTCCTCGTCGCTTAGCGGCGGATACACGGTCGCCTGCTCGAATGCAAGTGGAGAGTTTTTGTGCGACATTTTCAGCTCGGACAGCATCACCTCTTGCATGTCGGTGAGCGGCTGCTGATGCATTCGGACAACCTCTTGCAGTAGTTGCTGTTGCTGCTGCAAGAGCTGTTGCTGCTGATGCTCTTTAGCCTGCTGTTGCTCCTTCTGCTGCTGCTGGTGGTGCTCTTTCTGTTGCTGCTGTTGCTGAGCGAGCAATATTCGTTGCTGTTCACGATCGCGCTCCCTCTGAATGCTTAGCTCGGTAGGTAGACGGAGAGCCGGCTCTGGCCGTTGAATTTCGCTAGCCACCTTGGTGTAGTTCAGATAGGCGCTAATCTGCAGCAACAGCTTACGATGGCCGGGCACGAGTCGAAATTCGCGGGCCGGATCGCTGCAGAAGATGTGAAAATAGAACTGCGTGGCCGGTACGAGATGGATCAGCTCTTCCCGTGCAAACCGCTCCATATCGATGAAGTCGTCATCGTTCAAATTTCGAAGACTGCTTTCCGCCTCGTAACCGCACATCTTTAGCAGATTCTTTAGGTAGATTGGTACCGGGCCGCACACCTTCTCTATTCGGCCCCAGTCTATGCGCGATGGTTTCTGTGTCGAGGTTGGCGTGTAACGTTCCTAAAACGAGCGAACATAAAGCAAATATTTATGTTAAAAGATGTATTTAAATAATTGAAATATGAAGAGTAAACAATATACAGCATTTTCAAGTTCAAGTGATAAATATGGAGCCATTTTTTTAACCCTACCAAGTAAAACTGAAGTATATTGAGGCAGATATAGAATCCTTATCCTTAGGTTTACAAAATACCTTTTTAGATAATATATAAATTTAAGTACGTTCGTATACAACACGCTGGCGTTTTTACATACATTGAACATGTCAGGAAGCTTTTCAAGCGTATGTGGCAAATGCCCAAAAAGGCTTTTCACATCTGCCTCTACCGATATATGATACGGTTGATGAATATAAAACATTGTTTTACTAATTTTAATTTTAATATTCTGTTTAATACGTTGCTTTCTCTCTTTTACAATTCTTTGGAATACATCTTTTTTATCGTCTTTTTTGAATGAACTTAGAGGTTATTTAAGACAGCTTTTTTGACGACTCTTCCGTGTTTCTTGTTGCTGTGTAATAAGCTTTAACGTCCAATTTAATGTTTTTTTTTGTATTTTAAAATTCAATTAGGTTCAGGTGTTTTATTAAGTTTTCATGTTTGTTCAATGTTATGTAGGCAACTTGTGCCGGACGACTAAAATAAATCTCTACTAATTTCTGGACGATTGGTAATAAATTGACCTAAAACAGAGGTTTTTGTATGCTATAAATGAATGATTTACTTCCTTTTCTTTCTGTTTGACTTTACAACTTTTCTTGTTGATTAGGACTGACATATTTTACACAACTATAAAACTATATTCCATCGCTTTATCCCAATTTATCTACCGACCGATTCATGCTGCGTTTAATCGGATCTTTCATATCTAGCGCAATCCCACCTCATTGGTAGATGCAAAACCAAAATCACTAGTCATCATCAACCACCAAGTGAAACGTTTCAATCATTTCTATACACAATGATGAGTTTATGGTTAGAAAGAAAGAAGGAAAAAAAAACAACCTCCCGAACTCATTCACTTTATTTGATCACAATAAAGCGATAAGGCAATTTCTCATCTCGCCGCAAAACATGTATTGATGTTATTAACATATTCAGGCATTACCTATCAATATTCATATTTTTTTTAATTCCCAATAAACATTTTCCCTCTTATTACTACATCCACAAAGCAACAAAAATGGCATGAAAATCAGATACAAAAATCTCGTGTGCAATTGCTGGCTGGCGAAACTTCCTCCGCTTCCGGCTGACTTTAAAATCGAAATTCCTTCTTCGCGCGTTTGACGGTCCCCTGCGTGAAGATGGATCGTCGTAATGTATGCGACGGACCGAAATCACAACAGCTCACTGACTGCAGCTTTTTATTTCCCAAACTAACGAATACATAATATTACTGCTTCTCACGTGTATTCTACAGCGGCTAAAATAGACACGAACCTTCACGAAGAAAACGAGCAGTCCCATCGTTCCACTACTGCTGGGGCCGGCGAAAAGTGATAATATTATTACAACAATGCATTTCATTATTCGAGCCACTGGGGAGCTTTTTCTTCTCATTAAAAATTCTCGCTTTAGGAAAACCAGCACACCGCTCATCATCAGTCGTCGGCAGGAGCACTGAAGCAGGAAGCATAATACACACTCTCACACACAAGCACCGGGAACGGGGTTGTAATGGGCGCGAGACCAAGAATGGAGCATGAAGAAGCTGGAATCGTAATACCCAAGCAACAAGCACTCTTTTTCAAACAACCGAAAGGAAACGGCACGCTCAACCAACAACAAACACACGGGGTAACAACAACAGAAGAAGAAACAAAAAAAAAACTATGTCAAGACATAGACACCCGTGAGGGCACCCCCGGAGGTGGAATAAATACATCTGCATTTACCAAGTACGACGGCGCGCACGGGGCTAGACATGAGCTCCATTGGCATAATGTTTTATTGAACGCCGCCCTTGCCATATGGTGTCGCTGAGCAGCAGACGGCTGATATGGCGGATGGGGTGGAGGTGGAGGAACTGCGGAGGAACTGAAACGAGGCAAATGTGCATTGTAGTTCTGTGGCAAAAGCTCTCAATATGGTACTTTCAAAACAAGAGGCCACCACACACCGATGTTTCTTGCCAGAGTCTGTGTGTCAATCATGGCAATAAAACGGCTATGGGCTGTGCGTTGTTCTTTTTTCGCTCTAGTGCGAACATTAATTTTGGAGTCAGCGTACGCTCAAAAGCATGCAAAAGCCACAAAACGGCCGAAACATTAACTGCAGGAGAGGTATGCTGCTGCTGCTTTATGCACCAATTTAAATGGCAATATGTACACGTGGACAGCTAACGAGCGTCACGATTTATTATGCTCGCGTTCATAATCGCGTTAAAAAGCTCATTTCTTCCACAGATAAGCAGCTTGGAGCAATTTTAGTACCACGGCTGTAATGAACTGCTGACCCTGTACTAGTGGAAATCGATTTCAATACATATTCCGTTAGGCCGAAACCATCTTCGGCGTAAAACAAAACATTTAAAGCATGAAACACAACGGCCCTAGCATCGATGTGCGGGCAATAATGAGCTTATGCAAAACGGCTAGAAATATGTACCAGTTAAATGGATATTTTTCACTATTATTGATGTGTAAACGCACACTACAGTGTGAAACGTAATTATACACGCAATCAATTTGGAAGTGAGAAGCTTCAATACAAAATAAAATCAACGCTTTTTTTTGAATTACTTAACAAAATGAAATACAAATATATTACTCTTAAATGTAAAAAATTTCCAAAAAAAACTGTTTATTGCATGACAGGAATCAACAGACCATACGAAAAGGGTAAAAATACTTTTGTTTTAGTCGGTTGGCGAATGGTTGAAATGAACAATTGAACAAATTCATAAAATATTTAGAATTTTGTGAACAATTGTTTGAATTTAATTATTTATGTAACATGTAAACATATGAGCACAAAAATATGAAAAGATATGTTTGTTGTATACCGCATAACATACTAAAATTAATTCATTAATTACTTCATTACATTAATTTAATAGCCTTATATTATTGGGTTTAGTTTGGGTAAAAATACAAAACAATGGATAGTTATGGAACCAACTGTAAAATTGCTTCAAGTAATAAAAGCCTCAACACCAAAGCAAAAAAAAGTCGACTAACAAATACCTCCATCAATGTGCTTCTTTGTGTGATCTTCACTGAAAAAATTAAGGAAAAATATTTTTCAGCAACGACCCCAAGCATCTTATTTCACAGGAGTAGCTTTCGTTTGCGTGCGCCCGGGTTAAGTATTTTCGAACCGGTACGGTACGGTACTGCGGCACCTACTTACAATGTGCTGAAGGTGCAATGAATATATTGCTTTATATTTTGCCCCGGCTAAATGCAAATTTGGCTTACGCGACGTGGCGCACCACCAACCAACCAACTGCGGGGAGTGAAGAGGTTTGCCGGAACGGAACTTTACAGTACAAAAGTGATGATTGAGCGCAAACGCACATAATACGCTACTGGTTGCTATAGAGCACATGACAAAATATGTCCCCGCAACGGATGACCGAAAACACACAGCAAAATTAAAATCGGCCTTCTTTCGGCGTGAAGAAAATGGAGGGTTTAAAAATCTACAAAATCGAAATAAAAACATTACCCACCGTAGTGGCATAAAAAGCTGTCTTACTGCAAAAGAAAACACAAATTAAAACCCTTCGCACAAAGCATCAAACGACAGCCATCGCGGCAAGAAGTGGCCGTGCGCCACCAGTCAAAGCCTCCACCACCAGGTTGTGGTGTGAATATGCGCGAACCAATTTCGAAATACGCGCCAAGCACTCGGCGGCACACGAAAAATATCACACAATGGGCAACCAACTAGTGGTTGCCCAAGGCCCTCCGAACGGCCTAGGCCGCGCATAGTATTCGTTTCATAGTAATATGGTAGAAGAAGCGGTAGTAGTAGTAGTAGCAGCAGCAGTGGGAAAAGTGTTATCCCACCAACAGGCTACCGTAATAGGGCCCTCAGCATCCGCCGAACCACGAACCCCATTGCGTCTTCTATGCACCCCCCCCCCCCCCTCCACTCCTTCTTGTATTACAATAAAAAAGCTACCCACCAAATGGGGCCACCACATTGCCCCAGCCAGAGAGCAAACGCGGCAAAGTACGTACGCAACCCGAACGACTCTAGCCGAAGCCAAAGAATACTCTAAACTATCGTCAGAAAAACCGAGAGACAGCAGCCGTCCGTTTTGTGGAAATACATAATCATAATAAATACGGAATCGCGCCATCACCGCGGCGCGTCAAAACCAGGCCAACGCTGCCGCGCGGCAGAATGGCAGCAGAGCACAAGATTCGCTGCGGGCAAAGAAACTATTCCCTATTTCAAATGATAAATGAGAATTCGTTGACCAGCCCCACACACACACACATACACACACACACACACAATGCACCTTTGGGAGGAGAAAAGTGTGAAAAAACTGACACGGAGCTCGCACCAAACTTGGTGCAGCATAAATGGACAAGACGCAGTTGCAGTCGCTACGTTTGACCACCCCCGGCGACTGTCGTTGAATGTTGGAGAAAATCTTCTCCCATCACCCCCGTCAAGGTTCAAAATCGCGTTGGCGCAATGCGCAGACACACCACCGAAGCTCAATAGACTTATCGGTCAACTCTTCTGCTCGACCGCCAGAGTGTGACGAAGGAATCTTTGAAAATGTATTCCGAATATGCTTAACTTGCTTGGCCTCCTCCGGCACTGACAGCGACCATTCGTAACGGCCCCGAAGGGAATATGGTTGACCCTTGGGTGAATAGTAATGATGGGTAAAGTAGACCCATCGCGCGCGCACGTACTTTTGGAACGTGGTCAGGTCAAGCTCGGAACGACATTTCCTGCTTATCGCCCGGCATATATATATATTCGGTCACCACCGCTCCGAACACCCGGTAGACCATCCACATTATTCGCCCGGTACGCATCTTTCGCGATAAGCAAACACCCTGGTGGTTGGGTCGTAATATCGAGACTTACTCTTGTGTGCTGATGGGTATGTATGAGCAGGAATGTTATTTCAATATTCCAGTCAGCCCGGGTATTTCCCCTTGTAGTTCTTATCTGCCGCACCATCGTGGTGTTGTGTGTCACTTAAGTACTACCACCATTGCTAGATCTATCGTCAGCCAATTCCATGTCAGTGTAGTTCGCGTCAAAATAATGGTATACGTGAATTGATACGTACTACATTCCATTTTTGGCAGCACATTTATTTCTTTATGTGTACCTCGCGTATTGTATGCAGTGTAAACAAGACGTAATATCTATACGTCTGAGTCGTAAGGGCGTAATACTTGATAATATACACACTTAAAATTGGATACTGGATTCTTTCCATAGTCATCAATAAATTCTTCATCATTGCGCTGCGATTAGGATAAAATATAAAGAAAAATATATATGTATAAGGTAATTATTTCAGTCAATACCTAATAGATTACAGATGTCCTAAACTCAATAAGCCTTGATTGATGTGCCATTAATTGTTGTAGAACACGTGATCGTCGCATCCAATATCCAATATTCGCTCCCTGGTACTCACACATTAACGCATTCGTCCAGTGTTCGCTCTCGCATTACGGGAAGTCAAGATTGAACTCTATTGTTTCCTATAAGAACGCCCAGACCGAACGTACTGCTCATAACTATTACTGATTCAATCTAGGATATAAATAACATTGATTCGGAGACATTTCCTTCGATGAACCGTGAAAATCACCTTGTCCATGTTTATACCATAATGTTTATACCAAGCCGATATAATTAGTAGATTTACCATAAATCTTTATAATGGGATTAATGTAATGAAGCAATAATGGTGGGAGGGATACTTTGAGGCATGGAATATTCGATTGATTTTCTGGAACTGTGTTTTGTTTATGCGACTTATTCTTATAATGAAGCATATCGATAGATTCAATGGCATGTAATTTAACATAGCTCTGGAAGGTACCTTGCAAAAATCCAGACTTCAACATCCAGAGCACCATTTCTACCAATACATTCAAATTCATTGGCTTCGCGGATGGCATAGACAATATAAGCATTCTCTCGAACCTTATCTTAAAGGACTTCTGTATTAGACATCGAATGGAATGTGAAACAGAATAAGACATTTTGTCAGATATATCTATTGCTTATATCTGATAGATAGATTATCTGATCGCCTGACAACGAAAACGTGTCGTCTATCCGTAATTGATCGGACCGAATCAATAGCGGCGCATTTAGTAAAAATTGTACTACAGACTCTATGTTTTCAAAAAGACGAAGAGAATTAAATAGTTTACGTTTTGATTGCAGGCGATATTTTTACGACGAAGGCACAATATATTCAGTAATTCCAAAAGTAAAACAAGCACTTGTTGACGGTTAAACTACTTCCCCCACACAAAGAAACCATAATGCTTGTAGCTAAAGAGATGAAAATTCTAACCCAGAGCCATGTACGGCATTGGCACATGGCGGCAAACATTAAACTGTGATGTAAATGGCCATTAGTTTCGTCAATAAAACGAAGTCGTAAATTGACAAAAAAATCGTGTGAATTGAGAGGTTTTCTTGTACAAATTTCTTGCATAACTTAACCGTTCGTTTGCAACCACAAAACGATGATAAAATCTAGCTCACAGACATCAAAAGCTTCATTATTGTTGCCTAAGAATGCTTGTTTGGTGAGTGTAAAAGCATTACAAGACACTATCCAAATTAAACGATTTTAAATTTAAATTTGTCTCATTTAGTCGTTATTCCGTAAGATATAGAAATAGTTATTCCATTAAGACGTAAATGGGAATATTTGAGATAAAATCGGATGGGATAACCCAAATCTGGCAGCAGCTTGTGCTTACGTTTAATTTCTCGAGGATCGGCTCCCTCCAATCAAAACGATTCATGATGTTCAACAAAATCATAAAGCTCCCATATGTTTTGCACATCAAATCATGTGCGTGCTCCCTTCTTCGCTTACCTTGTCGTCCAGCTGCAACTCCGCAAAGGCGGGCCGTTCCGTTAGGTTCTCCTTGTACTCCTCGTACCGTTGCAGGAACTTGGCCCGCTTACCAATGCGTGGTAGTATCTCCTTGATCATATCGTACTTGAGGCAGTTGAAGGCAGCTTCGTCGATTTCCTCCTCTGTCGGTGTCCGAAATAAGTCGTCGAACAGAAACGCAGATATTCCCGCATTACGGAATAAATTACGGAACGGAAATACGGCGGAATACAGCACCAACGGTCGGAGTCCGGTTGAGTAGTATTAAATTGGAACCATAAGAAAAGGGAGAGAGAGGGGAAAAGAAAGAAAGAGTAAGAGATGGGGAGAAAAATATGAAATGGTACAGTGAACACACAGGCCCCAGTTGGAAAGATCTGTAAAAGCAGGGCATCGCATTAACGACCCGAGTCGCGCCAGCCAACCAAACTGCCACACGTTTGACGGAAGACGAATAAAGAGCGAACCGATACTACCACCCAGAGACAAGACGTTTCGCAGACAGTTCCTCAGTGCCAGGCGCTACTGCAATGGTGCATGGCGGAGAGAATAGAGGACGAACGACAAGGGACGCATATTTTCTTTTAGTATTACTCGCCTCTAGACAAGACATTAAAACGGTGCGCCGAGGAGTTGGTGGTTAGGTATGCTTAAGTGTGTATTATCTACGCTGGAAATGGGACCGCGTACATGGAGCGCAGCCCGGCAAAGTTGCCGAGACTCCGAATATGAGCCTGTGTTCGGAGATGCATGAAGAAATGTCGAAGTAATAATGGTTGCGCTGCAGATCGGCGGTGCTCGTATTTCCCGGAGCACCTTACCCAAAGAGAAGATGAAGGACGGTGGTGGTGGTGGTATCTATTGCCGAGCGCGATGGTGATACGATTATGGGTTCCCTTAGTTGTCAAACCGAAGTTGTCTTTCCAGCGTGGAGAAATCCACTTCCAACCATATGTACACATCGCCACGAGACGGCTCGATCGTGCGCGATCACACATACGGAAAATTACACCAATTGCGACGACTGCGGCCCTAGGAAGTATTGGAGCTCGAGCTTACGCAAGAGCGTAATACAAACCGTGCTGCAGCATATCGCATAGAAAGCGTGCACCGCACTGCCAATACACGTGTGTTCCCCTGCGTTCTGTGCAATTTTCGTGATCAATCACCCTTTTTTGAAGCCCTTTCTAAGCTAAAGCGTTCAGGGGTGGAAAAAGACCGTCGGTCTGCAAATGAATGAAAATATAAGGAAAAACAAAACAAAGTGTTTAAAAAACGACGGCCTCAGAAAAGCTTCCTGTCCCGTTCGCTTGGCCTGACTTTTGTGTGGACAATGTGGTGTGTGACGAACAGCATAAGACACAAGTGGCAAGCTGTTAGCGCACGCGAACCAATTGTCTCGAGGTAAGCGTGATAAGCGCATGGGTCGAACTTTAACGCAAGTGTATAAAGGCATAGACTATTCTCAACGAAACGAGCACCGAAATCAACACAAATTTGCCAATTTTTCGCAATAAATGATGATAGCCGTCATTTTCATGGCACGGCGCATGCTCACCGTTTGTGCTTTTGCTGAGTTTTGTGCGTACCAAACGGGCACGAAAGACTATTAGCAGCATGAATACAGATGCAAATTGTGGAAATGGAAACGAAAAAGACATTCGATTCGAAGTTGCCAACATGCGGACGACAACGATGACAAATATAGCTGGCAGTATTCCATCGAACATTGCCCCAAAAAAGTTCACTTTGGGAAAATAGAACCTGAAAACCAGAACAAATTAAAACATTCCCTTTATCTAGAGTAATATTCTAATTTGTTTTTCAAAAGCAATAACATTTAACAACATAGGTTTGAAAAATGAATCAATAACGGGAGATACAGTGCCACTAATGCGAATGCGGACAACTTGAAATTGAACTATTCGTTTTGGAAAGCGATTTTTACGACGACATGAAAGTTTCTATTTTATAATAAAAGTTTCCAAACTGAATCAACAACAGTTGATAGTAAAAGGTTCTTACGTTTTGCAAATATTTAACAAAAATTCAGACTGGTTGACGTTTGTCGTGCCTAGGGGTTTTTAGCTCAAGGGGAGAGCGTGTTGTCCAGTTAGGATTTTAAAACAGCTTTATAACAGCAAAATGTTCTAAATGATAGACATGAAACTAAGGGGTTTTAAGATTACGTGTCTAACAAAATATCTCTTTTTTTATTTCAACATTGAACGAAACACTTACCTACTCAAGCAAGAGCTCATCATAATATTTCCAATTTTACCACGTATACTTTCCCGGTTCGCGATTGATTTTTTTTTCCAAGAATGTTGAATTAGCAATTAGCAAATTCCAAGAATGTTCGGAATTAGCGGCTTTGTTTGAAGATCGTGCCAGCAACATTACAACAATACATTATAACATCTTGTAAAAAGGGGGCAATATTTTTAATAAATTATAATCTCGCTCTCTTGTATAAATTTTGGTTTAAATTCTGAATTTGTGCATTTCCTGCCAAAGTTTTTTTTATATTTTTGTTAAGTTCCATTGTCCAGACTATAATAAGTCGTAGTTCAATTTATAAAGTTGTAAATTATTATAAAATAATGTCAAGACGATCATTTAAAAGTCACCAAATATTGTTCAACATACAAATGTTCGACTTTGGGTCGGAGTCACTGTTCAGGTATATTTAAATTCTGTAATTTCAACTTCACGTCAAAAATCTTCTTTATTTCATACGTCTTTCACACAGAGAATACAGTTTCCCGATGACTAAAAAACAAGATCAATAAAATATTAAAAGAAAAAAAGCGTTATAGTTCACGGTTGGTGCAAGAAAACAATGGTCGTGATGAGCACGGTGTGTTAGGTAAGCAGCACACCGTAGACTACAACATAACATTCATTCGAGCAACTACCTAACGCAAAGGGAACTGGATTATGTTCGGATCGGTCCTCCGATTACATCAACACAATATTTCGATAGAATATTGTTGAACCGTGCAAGCTACCCATACCGTAATATACCCCAATAGTGTGTGACACAGGGAACCCACTAAAGTTTTGATGATGAAACGAAGGAACCTCACACCGAACAGAAAACTACAGTAAATGAAGAACGTTCGTTCAGCACAACGTGGCAAGGTCATAAGGCGGAAGACAGTGGTGGAAGAAAACGGGACGGAGAAAAATGTAGAAGAATAACAGAAAGAAGAAAAAAATACGACAAGATATAATTCTCATTGCAATTCAAATTAAATTTCACTCCGCTAGTGAAACACAACCGTGCTTCTGCTAACTGTCGTAACGTTTCGATGGAATCGCTTCTACCGACGAACGGGGAAATTACCAGTGTGGCGGGGCAAGTGTGGCGTGTGGCGTTGCAGAAGACGAACAATTGCGTTATTTACCAACTTGAAGGAATTTAAGTTTGTGTTTAAGTGGGTGTGTGAGTGTGTATGTATGCGGGAGCCATGAAGAAAAGAGAGAGAGAGAGGGAGAGACAAAGAGAGAACGGAATGTGGAAGATATTGCAACACATTTTCAAAAGTTTCCACGTAATTAAACTGTGAACGAAATTGCAGACCCTTTGGAAATGAAGTTTCCATACGCCAAGGGGTCTGCGTGTGTGGTGTTTGGGTATTATTGCTTTTGGAAGTAAAATTGAATTTGAATTGAATTAGCCTTAATTTTAACTAGTACTTGCATGAACACAGAACAATAACTATATGAATAATATTTGATAGTTTCCATAAAGTTACCTCCGTACATTACTCACAAATATGCACGAGTTTATCCTTTATGATTGGCCAAGTAAAACCCTCATTTTCAAAGTTATTTTACACACAAAAACGTGTAAAAGATAACACAAATGCCAAAAAACAAAAAAGAAAACTTATAAACGAAAGATTGTCAGCTAAGCTGTAGGAAACATGTTAACACAAACAAAAATTAAACAGTTTAATGTTACTAAAACAACTTCTTTCCCATTTTACGTGCCCGTATTGATGGGAAAAACGGAATAACGTGAGAAGAAATATATTTTGTTGTCGGGGTACACACTAACACTTTTTGCGTTTACGCCTGTTTCGTTGTTTTGTTTTGTTTTGTTTTGTTTATCGTTCAAAAAGATAAAAAAAAACAAAAACCATAATCAACACAACACTGATATGCATGGGGCGGTCTCTCACTCTTTTTGCCCTGGTAGATCTTCTCTCTTATCACACTCGTCGTGCTCTCTTTCTCTCTGTCTCTCTCGCTCGCTCTCTTTCCACGCATCCCACTTCCTGCGCAACCGGAAGCGAAATGATGGGAATGTGTTGGAACATACTTTTGGTACACCTTACCTTGAAACACTTTTATCAGTTCCGGCATGTTCCAACCGTTCAGCAGATTTTTGACATACGTATCCATTACAATCTACGCTGGACAATGTTGATGCTGATGATCGATCGTGACACAAAGATGTCTCAGTGAGGGAAGCGTGCAGGAAAAACTGGAGCAGACCTTTTGTTTTGATATAGCTGCACGTATCAACTTCCGCACACTTTCGCGCTTTCTGTCTTGCAGCACTTTTTGAACCTTTTTTTTTTTGGGGATATTTTGCCTTTAAATGCTTCTAGTTGGAACAGTTTCACAATCACTTGTCGTAGGAGGCGAATGTAGCCGTTTGGCTCAAAGTGTCTAATAAAAATCAAGCAACTTGTCACATTTCACAAACAATGCTCACACACACACGCACACAATATAACTGATGCAACCCAGCGCATACAAAGCGCTTGATCATTGATTCACTTGTAAGCCATAAACGGTTTTCCGCACTAGCGAGAAAACTGTATCACTGTAAGCGCAAACCGGAACGGGAAAGACACCAAGGACCGGACAATGTACCGGAACAAGTGTTATGCCGAAGGAATGCGTCCACGGCAGTTCCCGCAGCACAATTGCACGCGATGACAACGCGATGACACACCGCTACAATGCTACCGCACACAGTGGTTTCTCCTTTGGAACTAATTTTTTTCCTTCCCCAGACTAGACCCAAAGACGGTATGCTTGTTGCACTACTCAATAGAGCGAGAGAGAGAGAGAGAGGGAGAGTCCCACGAGGGAGATTGAACTATGGAATAGTGAGAGACTAAACGTTTCACTCCCTACAGCCCCACACACGCAAACGTGCTCTTTTGGGCTGTTTTGGCAGGGCAGGGCAAGGCAAACGGGTTTAATTAAGTCTGCGTTTATTTCGATGAAATATTAAATGTCATGATACATTCGACCGGGTCGTGGCACCAACTACTAGATCGCTTTAAATGTGACTTTTCTTCTATTTGACCCTCGACATTCAATAGACAAAATCAAAGGAAGCTGCAGGAAGATTTAGATGTTTATGTAGGAAAGAAGGGTAAAGGTAAATGAACAACTTTAACATGTGGTTTGTAACATGTGGATTGTAACGAGCCCTTCCTTCCAAATGAAGCAGCCAAAATCAGCGTTTAAAATTGAGGAAAAAAAGGATATTAAGTAATGATGTCTCGTAATAGCTTGGATTTAATTTTAACTGTTAGATGTTGGCTATGTTTTGGAGAGATGTTTCTCGAAGAACACATTCAGTAGTAGAACGTCGTGTAAACGCTCCTTCCACACCTAATTGTCATTTTATTTTTCACTGTAACTCCAAGAGCTGCAAAAGCCCGCTTAGTACAAAATCTATATATTCATTTTTTTTAAATACCTAATAGACATGTTGTCGGGAAGTTAATCGTTTGGCAATTGGGATAGATACGGTCGGACTTGGAAGAAAGATGTACAACTTTGCTACATACGAGGCAGAAGATAGATTAGAAGCAAACTAGACGACAAAGTGATAATGTTGAATTTTTTTCTGCTAACCGGAAGGGAATCTTCAAAAGCCGAACACGTACGATAAATATTGGGGGGAGTAAAGGTAAAAGGGATATCACGAAGGCGACTAGAACTCTTAAATAGCGCCTGCATAAAGANTACATTCGACGGGGTCGTGGCACCAACTACTAGATCGCTTTAAATGTGACTTTTCTTCTATTTGACCCTCGACATTCAATAGACAAAATCAAAGGAAGCTGCAGGAAGATTTAGATGTTTATGTAGGAAAGAAGGGAAAAGGTAAATAAACAACTAGAACTTGTGTTGATTGTAACGAGCCCTTCCTTCCAAATGAAGCAGCCAAAAGCAGCGTTTAAAATTGAGCTAAAAGGGTATTAAGTAATGATGTCTCGTAATAGCCAATGTTGTCCCGGACATCTTGGATTTAATTTTAACTGTTAGATGTCGTTGGCTATGTTTTGGAGAGATGTTTCTCGAAGAACACATTCAGTAGTAGAACGTCGTGTAAACGCTCCTTCCACACCTAATTGTCATTTTATTTTTCACTGTAACTCCAAGAGCTGCAAAAGCCCGCTTAGTACAAAATCTATATATTCATTTTTTTTAAATACCTAATAGACATGTTGTCGGGAAGTTAATCGTTTGGCAATTGGGATAGATACGGTCGGACTTGGAAGAAAGATGTACAACTTTGCTACATACGAGGCAGAAGATAGATTAGAAGCAAACTAGACGACAAAGTGATAATGTTGAATTTTTTTCTGCTAACCGGAAGGGAATCTTCAAAAGCCGAACACGTACGATAAATATTGGGGGGAGTAAAGGTAAAAGGGATATCACGAAGGCGACTAGAACTCTTAAATAGCGCCTGCATAAAGAAACGAGTAAAGAACTAATTGATCTTTTGATTTAGGATTGATTCAATTGTCAGTGAAATGTAAACGCAGTGCTATTAACGCGAATTTAAGTGCCTACAAGCTACAAAAGACGATAGACATGATTGATCGCAGGACTACACGCTAACAATTGATGTGCTATATTCTTGTTAGTAAATATAACAGATGATCGCTATCTTTTCGCTAAAACCCAATAAAATTTTACTTAAGACATTGCTCACCCCTGATTTTAGGGTTTACGCATCGTCACTTGCATGCCCATCAACCTGTGCCGAGAGCGAGCTGTTGTATGTGGCGTGAGCGTACATGCACATACACCGGCAAAGACCACCACCCCATAGAAAAGGTCCGTTCGTTGCGTTCAACACGTGCTGCGGTACAATAATCTTCACAAACCGGTAAGGGATTGTAAATAAACAATCGCTCTCAACACTACGCTCCGATCGACGAACTTTACGAGAGAGTGAAAAAGAGAGAGCGAGAGAAAGAGAGTGAAAGAAAATTTTACTAAAACTCTCTCGCCTGTGGTTTGATACAAAACCTTATTTTAATCAATTAAAACCACCTGTCCTGCACTGTACGCATTTTTTGTTTTTGCTCCTATCTCTCGTTCTCTCTCTCTTTTTCCAAACCAATCCACAGTTTCGCTCCCGTGCCGTGTCACTCGGCGAAGCGCATGGAAAAACAGCTGGGCCAACTGTTTTCTAGCCGTCCGTCAGTCCGCGTTTTTGCTGTTCGCCAATGTCATATCATTTTAAAATTAATTATTCGAACACCCGTTCTATTTTACAATGCAATCTTGTTTCTTTATAAGCACATGCAAAGAGGGAGAAAAAAAGGAAGAATAAAACAAAAACACGCCAAACATGTCCAATCATCGTTTGTGAATTGGTTTGTATGCATATTGCTGCTAGCGAAGACATTTCTTTTCTCACTGTTCCAACCAACACCCTATCGCCTGGAGTGGAATTATTATCGATTGTGTGTATCATAATAATGTGACTTCCATCCGTTTCGGTTTCCCAATTTAGGCCACCAGCCAACTGACCTCGACAATTTGTAGAAAGGGAAAAATGAAACGTCGCACATTTTTTTAAGCAAAAACATCACTTTAAAACATTAATTTTTAACAGAACCATTTCGAAGACACATGAGAACTGTTCATCCCCAAATCGCTTAAGGTACTGTCCTTATTCTACGAAATAGTCTATAAATAATCTCTATCGATTGGTAATGATATTGATTGCAAACGGTGATGTCTCACAACTATAGAATAAAATAAGAAACCCGAACAGTTTGTTGCCAGCAAAATCCACGGCATTGAAGACGTTCTTTAAATTTAGTCAAATACGAAAGCGAGCTGCCCGTTCTACATGAATTAAAAAAGATTTTTGTCCAATGGCAAAGGCAAAATTGGCGCAATGCTTGATGCCCAATGCGCCGTGTAATTTGCAAAGCTTCTCGCTCGGCATCGAATCCCTTTTAAAGGGGATTTGCGCATAACGCACGTACAACAGTGTAGCACACGCATCTAGACTAGATCAGCGAGTGCACCCGTGTATGCCGCCTGTACGATGTTCCACAATGGGCCAACCTTCGGCACACTTTCCAAATTCGTTCCATGATGCCGAGAATAAGTGCACACTGCAAGCACATCGAAATGCCGTGTTTGAATAAGTGCACGGGTATAACGCGTAATCTTGTAACCGACCAGATATAACACAGACTGATTCGTTCGTTCAACAACCGCCGTATTACCTCGTCCTACGACCTACCCGGCTGGCAACCATGACACGGCATTTATCGACCACAATTAAGGCACTGTATGTAACGCACTAGGTTACACTACACACTACAAGCAAGAGCTTCTCACACGTTTCCACTGCAAATGGTACGTCGGAAAGCGCTTATGTTTTGAATAGCACGACGTGTCTTATGGCCATGTGTGGTTTGTGAATGGTGAAACACCATATCAATAAATGTACAAATATGATTCACAGCTTTACAACAGCGTGATGTATTGTATATTTTACTTCTTCAATTCTATTTTTTAGTTAAGGCTATCTCACATGTCAAAATACATAGTTAGACGCGTGAATATGGAACCCAAATTTCTGCTTACTATCAAATTAAAAGCAATAGTGAAAGTACACTCTAATACGCCTAATAGGTTTCAAATCAAAAACAATTCAAGCATAAATATAGCACTTTAAAAATGCGTTAGAAATCGTGTTTAAGCTTCAAACAAACCTAAGTTGTAACAGTTAGCCGTAGTTCTAGAAGCAAAACAGTATTTTGGTTAGATATGTGCACATTCATGTGAATGAATGTACTAAATCTCGCATGTGCGGATTCAACTCGGCACGAAGATCGTTTTTATCTTTTGACTATTCTTTTGCTAATAGTTTGCTCTTTTTTGTACATCGTTTTGTAGATTCATTTATATATTGAGTGATTTAAATCCAAATAGAGTAACAAAGCAAATATAGGATTTTACTTCACTCTTTAGTTTTTGAGTGATTTAAAAGACAAAAGAATGAGACGCTAGTGCTACTGCCGCGACTGAGTGAGTTGAAGGCTAGAAGCAGAGAATGAAGAATTTGCAGCACTAAGAAGTAGTAATCGAATTTTTGTAGCCATTCTTTTATCCTGTTTCAAGTAACTGAAATGCGTAATGCGATCAGATGGTTTATTGGTAGTGACGATGATCTGCTTCATAATGGGTCGATAAACCAAGATGTAGAAATCTTCTTTCGTCTTTCAAGCAGCAAACTGAAATGTGTCGAGAGGGATCTGAAATCTTGCTCAATATCAGGATCCTTTGCAAACCAAAATCGATCCTGTTTAATTCTTGTATAAAGCTTCGCAAATAGCTACACATTTTCCAGTTGAAACTGGGTTACTTCCCTAGTGTTTGGAAGTATGTTAAAGTGGTGCCCGTCCTTAAACTTAATAAAGATCCTACCTGTTCGGAGAGCTACCATCCGATCAGTTTACCATATGCTTTGAGGTAAACTGTTTGAGAGGTTAGTCCTCGACCGTCTTCAGGATTGGGTGTCTCAGCAAGAGGTCAAACCTTCAACGCACTATGGTTTTCGTCCGGGTCACTCCACTACACACCAGATGGTCAGGCTTAAGGGAGCCTTTGAAAACAACAGGCGAGCTTTAAAGTCCATTCCTGTTGCCTGGAACAGGCTTTTAATAACGTTTGGCATGGTGGACTAATTCACAAACAAGCTGGTTTTAGACTATCTATGTACTTAGTTAAATTAAATAATATTTACTTGGATCAAAGGACATTCAGGATGGCTTTGAGATCTTAGATGTCTGACTCCTCACCCATTCAATGAGGAGAACCTCAAGGTAATTTGCTGAGAACTCTATTGTACGTCTTGTACACAGCTGATGTGCGGAAATCTGCGGCAATTTTGACTGTGTCGCATAGTTTTGGTTTCCATCTCGGTGTCCAAGTATATGCATGTGTCGGTCCGTTTCAACAAATAACACCAACAGAATACATTTCGAAATGAGCAAATCGATTTCGAGCGGTAAAAGAAAGATATTGTGGATGCACCAAGACGAAGTCACTACGAAGCAACTTCTAGCAGCAGTCTCACTTTTGTGTAATGAATTAAATTTACCAAGTCACGATAGTCGCGTCACGAGAATGATTTTGGATAATCAAATCCAAATAAATCCTTCGAGATCGATATCGAGAACGATATCAGTTTTTCGCACGACAGGATCGATACCAAAATCCTATCCGGATCCTTCCTACTTAGCAAGGACTGACTCTTCTGCCACACAGTAAATAGGGCCTGTAATCTAATAGATCGTGGGCTGAATGCCATACGATCGCCCAAATGGTGATCACCGGTGGTTAGTATACCGGTGGTTAGACTACCGTGCCCATGAAGCAAGTGTTGCGAGCCGCTCAAAGAATAGTAAAAGATCTGCTTCAAATCTAAAGTGAACTATTCGGGGCAGTGATATAGAGATCACTTGGATTCCTGTAATACTAAAATGAGGATCGAGAATCTACCATTTCTTTAAAACCATCTACCATTAGTTGTAAAAAGGTAAAGAGAAATAAGGATATTTTCTAAATGGAAATGGTGAGACCTTAGCATGAAAGTAATGAATCCAAAAAGAAGTAGATAAAGATTTGTTGTAAAATCTAAACGTTTAAGTAGTATAGATAATGAAAAACGAAATAGAGAAAAACTTAGAACACTTAAGATTATAAATTAAAGCGTAACAGTTTTTCGTTAAGTAACGAGGATAAGTACTGTGTCAAACATGTTTAAACATTCGAATAAGAAAATTTACCCCGATAACAGTATCGTTCAGCATTAAACCACCACGAACTCATGCAAAATAGTCGTAATACCTCACTAAAACCACGTCAAAAAAACATATCTCCTTTCCGTTTAGTTTTACGAACCATCTGACGAATTCGTTCCATTTTTCCAATCGCATAAGTGTACAAGGCAAGACTTCGTAATGCATTAACTTGCCCGAGTTTTTGGGTAAAACTACTAACGGCCGCTGACTATGGTTGGTTGTACACCGCTGTGGCTAGCACCGTAAAAGGTAAGTCGTCATATTTCGAGTGTAATCCATTCCATCCTACATGCATGCAAACGGAAACGCGCACATGACTCACAACCAAGCAGACCAACACAAGCCCGATGTGTTTTGTCGTTAGCAGTAAAAACTGGAGCATCGGTATGTTTCACCTGCTGCTGTTGCTGGCTGCTCAAATTATTCGTTTATTTGTTCAGCACTGTGTAAGCAGTGACTTAGTTGCGGTGTCTTTTCTGAGGACAACCTTTTTTCATAAGACATATTGTCACAAGATACCCCCAGCATATTCGGTTTTTGTAGGAAAGATAGTTAGTCATACCGTCACTCAATACCGACACATGCACCAGCAGTACCATCATCCTGTACCGGTGGGCGATCATGCAGCCATGCAATAGCGGCAGAGTGCATCGGCGCACTGCACTTTCCCATAAGTGCAGCATGAGTTTGCTCACGCGTCACAATTCGTAGCCTGCACATTGCCGCTTACCCCAACGGATTTTGCCGTTGGTGGCCGTTTTTCCTTCGGCTTTGTTTAACGTCGTTTTGCACAGCCCATTCTGTCGAGCGTCGGGGGTCGGCCGGCCACTGCTGACACGGTCGGGTTTGCGTGGTTACATAAAATTATAGCGAAATATGCATTGCGCCACATAATCATAGACACTAAACCGGGCGAGTAAGTTGAGTTTTCTTACGAACTAACCATACGATTAGCAAACTGGTGGTAAATGGTGCTTTGCATGGTACAAAATAACAACAACAACAGAAAAAAAAACACACAGCCATTGCACACCACTTCCAGCGAACGCTCGTTTCCGCTTAATACTGGGTCGGTCGGTGAAGGACGAAGATTACTAGTTTTTCATTTTCTTCCCAAGAGCTCCTATAAGCAAGCAAAAAACAAAATAAAAACACACACACACACAATTGCACACGAAACTTGTCGCGTTGTACAACAAAAGCTTCTGGAATTGCATTATGACAAACCTGGGACCGCGTTTTTTGTGCAACTTACCTGAGAAACCGACAACGGTCAGTGTTGGTTGTTTTTCAAGCCAGATTTTCCTTATGACACGAAATCGATGACACATTTTTTTTCGTCTCATGTTTGTATGTTTTTGTTACATTTTTCTGTGTTTTTTTTTTGTTTGGTACTTAATTCATTTATTATTTTCTTATTGTCACTACTGCAAATCGTGACAGCATCATAAACAAACAACGGCACTGCAAAACTAGCAAACAATACAATCAACAACAACAAAAAAAAAGGAAAAAAGATCGTTGCTAGTAACTGTGTAACAAAAATAATTGAATATTTGTTATCTTTTTTTTTCTTTAGCTTTCCCACCCAAAACACCTCTTGCTGCGCGCACTCCCCCTCCCCGGGGGGGTTGGAAGGTCTTCAGACACAGGAAGGCCATATGGTACAAGGAAAATCCCACCGAGCACGCTAGGCGAATATTTACTTTAATTGAACTGCAGTCAGCACTGGGTAACTACTGTGGCCACCCAGCCCAGGGCTTGAAATGGGTGATGAAAACTTTTTTTGAACAGAAACAACACACCACCGCTGTTTGTCGGATTCGTACGAAACGCCAACTCATCAGTATTTGCTGCTGCGTATTTCTTTTCGTTTTTTTATGTTTGCTTTCAAGTTTTTGTTCAATTTTGTGTCGCTTTTTCTTCGGCCAGCAAAGTTTAAAATGAAAATAGAAAGACAGTGACGATCGCTAGGGAAGTGAACGCGAGACGAGTAGTTGCGGAAGATGGCTTCACGATTGCTGGAAGCGTTTTGCTTTGCTTTTCTTTTTGTTTTGCTGGGCATGCACTTTTACAGCAAGTTCCATGTTGTAATTGAGAATATTGCATTTGAAGTGCTGGGGGGGGGGGGGGGGGGGGGGGTTTGTGCTAGTTTGGCCAGAAGAAAAACAACGACTTAACTCACCCTTCCACACGTAGACACATGTCGAGGATCGTTGCTCTACTTCTGGACAAAGACTTTTCCGTATGCTTCAATTTAATGCCTTAATATTGTCATCGCCTTCGAAAACAAACGCCATGGCAAAAAAAAAAGAACAAAACTTAACAATTGAACCTATTATTTCTATCTTTTGCTGATGTATGTTTGTCACAAAAGGTTACAAAATATTTGGTGACACCGACGGTGCTGTTGTGCCACCGGATGTTGTGACACGAATATTGGATTGGTGAGACACTGAGCAAAGACTACAAAACTTAACTATTTTAATGTGTTATAAAAAAGTATAATAAACAAATACTACTATTATGAATGGTTATTAATTCAAAATCAAACGAAGGATAACGTCTCGTTGTCATGCAATCCAATGGAATGTAATAAATCGGAATTAGAAGGTAGGATTTCTCCATGTCTTTGTAACACGAAGTGTACAAATGGAAAACGGAAAGGGATTTTTAAGTGTCCTAAGAATTGAAGATCAGCTGATCAAGCTGACATCGAGTACGAAATAGATATTAATTTTTTTTTAAATATCCATCGCTGCATGGCAAACGGTCTTAAGAACAGCACATGTTGCAATAGAAAATCTAAAAATGTAAAATTATTCATGAACCCCTAAATTCGTATCCATTTTATCCAGGGAGATAGAAAGAGAGAGAGAGAGAATTTCTCAGCAAAATAAAGAAATCTAATTATGGGCACTATCTAAACTTTATCCTAAAACAAAAATCAAACTCTTCTTTTCCACGGCCTATAACGGCACCATTGCTGCACAGTGCGGCAAGATGGTAAACGCGACGTGAGAAGATGAGAAACAGAGCAGCTTGTTTCAAAGGAAGGCACAGAAAGAAAGAAAGAAAGAAAAAAAAACATAAACGCCATAAATGACTTTCCTTTTTTGAAACAGTTGTGAACAGTTATTCCATTACTCAACGTTAGTTATTGTTACGAGACTACGGGCCTCGCGATAGTCTAGTTTCCCGTACTCTCGTCGTACTCTCGAGCGTAGCGCAATCTTGAAACCATGCCCTCCACACCCCACCACATCCACTCGCCGTCTGGCGTAGACACGGATCACACACACTTTTATGTGTGCAGCAACAACAACCGGAGACTCCATCCACGGTTTGCCATCTTCCGCACTAACCGTCGGTGCGCCGTTGTTTCCTTCGAGCACTATCTTAACATCGCGCTCATGGTATTCGTAGTACCGTTTAGCAAACGATGCGTGTACCATAAACGGTGAACAAGAGAATCCATTCCAGATGCAGTAGCGGAGTGCCCATAAAAGAGAACACCATCATCATCAAAAGATAGAAACAAGCCAACCAACAATTGAAGCATTCTCAAAACGTAATATCATAACTGTTTGATGTAAGCTCACAGCAAACCGATTGTACTCGGGTTGGAGCATCATTGCACACAATACCAATACTCTCATTGTATTGCAAACATTATGTGTTAAATATAGCAAAATACCTCTACAATATGTAATTGTAACAACATTCATAAAAATTGTTATCAATAAACACACGATTATTCAATAACTAAATGATCAAACACGTCACGTAATTATACATTACATTTACTGTTTTTGATTGGGCTTAAAAGTGCTAGCTTATAGCTGCTCGCCTTGCTGCAGTGTACAATAATCCTATCAATTGTATCGTTTCATTTCGAATCAAATAAGCATCATTGGCTTTACTGTAGAATATTGTACAAAACCAATTTAAAAGTAATTTTGATTCAAATTACAAACGTGTACCAGGGATAAAAGGTGTATTTGGAAACGGCGCTAGTCCCAACACGACCGGACCCGGTTCAAATCTCATCCGGACCGTAGACCCCCGTAGTGACCACGGACTATGCAACTACGTGGTATCTAATAGTGTAGTAAGTCATTTTACGACCGGCATGACCGGGTGGTAGGTCGTTAAGCCAAAAAGAGAGACCAGGGATAAGAGCAATATTCCGTCTTGTCATATGTTCATTTGTTGTTCTGGAAGGATTGTTCTGTTGCGAATCGTGTACCAATTGTAAAATACGTGAACTATCAATAATGAATTCTCGGACACGGATAGCAATATTAGTACTTAGTACATAAATAGTGGTATTTCAAATATAAGTATTTCTTGACATTCGTGCTAAATATACCGTTTAGTCCCATTCCCAAACAATTCCGCTTAGGACCTCCGAGGACCTGGATACGCCACTATTTGAAGAACCAATCGAGATAAGATTCGATCCACGATTATCATTATATTGAGGTACGGGACGTTTAACCAGCGTTTTCATTCTAATACAATATTTTCAAAAAATCTAAATCGTCTTTCATTCTGTGATTTGTTTATTTTACTTCTGATGCTTCTCTTTAGATGGTAAAATTCTTCCAGAGCTAAGTTTTTTTTAAATCATCCGATTTTAAACAGACGACATATCACCCTGAATCCCTTAAGACTGTTATCGTGCACATAATCCAGTGAAAAAGAATGGACGACGTACCAGAAACACTTTACGAACAAGTACATATCCTTCAGAGTGGACTATAGCTGATGGTAACGTATTTTATTTATTGTGTTGACCATTTCCATCGTGAAGTTGGGGACAGATAATTCATATTCTTTTTGTTGAATATGTGTTATTTTTTTCTGTCTAATTGCAAACTTACTAAAAAGATAATTGATTATAAAAAAATTATGTTTAGAATTAATCATAATGGTATTGACTTCAATATATTCATTTCTGAACAAGATTAGTTATACAATATCCTAAGTATTAACAAATTGCTGCTGCTTTGTAATAACTTTAGAAAACTCGTTTCCGATAAAATAACATAACACACTGATAACAAAATGCGTACAAGTGCGTATCAATGTTACTATACACCCCGTATCATAACTATAAGCTATGTAGTTTTTTAGTTTCTTTATGAATTTTCTAGATAATAAAAGAACAAGTTCATATGATAGATAAAAGTTTACAAGATTTAAAGGTCTGTGCGCTCCTTGCATTGCCTTATTGTCTGTTTAAAAGACTACTTAACACAGGCGCTAATATTAATAACAAATAATGCACCTGAAAGAGATAATACTTGCTAACAATTTGAACCAATTGATTTTAATGCTTTCTTCTTACATGTAATCTTCAACCCTTCAAGAACGAAAACACCTTATTGAAAAAAGATTTGTTATTTTGCAGCAAACATATAATAAGATAAACATTTCACGTACCGCGATTCGATAAGATACTCGTTGCTCATAGTCGTGACGCCGGCCAACATTTCATTGCTCATGTCATTGATTGCCAATTGATAACGATAACGTTACAAACACGTACAACATTCATACCAATCGATTCTTTCCTGAAACAGAAACAACTATTATATCGAATGTTGTATTCAAATTTCAGTAGATAGTTTGAATGTTTACCTCATAATTTGTTATTACTTATCAGACACTTTTTTTCTTGTGAGCACCGCGGAATGTTCTGAAGCATACTGCATGCTAACGAACACCTTTCAACTTAAAATCACATTGATTTCCCTATATTTCAAGCCATTTTCTGAAATTAGGCAGAAAGCGAATGATCTGTATTTCCGTTTTCATTGTTTTGATTCCTTTAACTTATTTGACAACACGAGTTGTCAATTTTGTTTGGATTTGAAAAGTGAGCGTTTATACGCATTGTTCGGGTTGAAGATTGTTTGAACGACAGCATTTCAAAAAACGAAATAAAACATTTTCTCGAAGAAAAGGCAGTATACATGCTTCGGTTGGTAATCATATGCCCATAAATATCACATTAAATCACTGTCTACTCATTCAACATTCTAGAACTTTTTTCAGGTTGAAAATGAATGCTTTTCAACGTACTACCAATTCAAACTGCACTGAAACACAACCGTTTGTGTGAATCCTAATTCCACGACTGTAATGCTGAGATGGAATATATGTATTTTAAAACCGTCTATCTACAATGGAACCAAATATTTACCTGCTAGCTTACAGCTTGCTTAGTGATATACAATTCACATGATGATATTTGAGCAAGTATTTTAGATAATTTTAAATCTGAACAATCATACCAAGCGAACTCTACCTGGTATAGTAAACAAAACTCATCTGATTTTGTTGCGCACCACTACTAGAGTAATTGGTACGTACATGCATGAGTATGCGTGCCAATGTTTCCGTTTTCATCGCATCATACCAACACACTTGCCGTTCCAAACGGCAGAAGACGTTATGCAAAACTTGAGACAAAGATACAGCGAATACGCCGGTGCAAGTGAGATGGCACTCTTCTAGAAAAAAGCAAGTCGCAATCGAACAGACCCAGCAGTCAGGAGTATCATCATCAACTCCATCTTCTTGCTCCGTCGTTGGATCGTGTGTATCGTGGAACTCTTGCCGTGCAGTTCTGCGGAACAATATCAACTTTTTGTGAGGAAGTTTACTTTTGTGAAAAGTTATCAAGGCCAACAATTGCCCCGAAACGTAAAGCGGTGTGATAGTTGTGAAGAAAATTCGCCCTTGATCAGCTCAAGGAAAGAGGGACCAACAGGGCCCTTGTGGCTGGTTGTTTTTCTTTCCCTTCTTTTGTCTCGCCCATCGGCCGCATCGTATCGCAAACAGAGTCAGTCGAAAGGTGCGACCAACTAGCAAGGGTTACGTTCGATCTCGTTCACACCCACCCCTCCCCCGAGGGGTACCAGGTCCGTCGATTAGTGGTGTTCCAACAATCCCCTGACCAACGTAACTGACCGTCGTCATTTCGGTTTCAGTTTTGCTTTCGAGCTTGTGAGCCAAACGACAACGGTGGAGAGAGTTGCGCGAGGCAAAGGTGCCACGGGCCAAGAGACAAAAGCGTAACACAACCACCATAACACATCGTTGCTAATCATAATCGTAGCAGGCCATTCATCGAGCCAGGTTGCTCATCAGCAAAACGCGTACAAAGTCGGTGATACGTTGGAACGGGTTCCAAAAAGGTGATATTCCTTAAAATAATGAAACAATAGTCAAAGTTAATAATCAATCAAAAAAACGGAATGGAGTCATAGTGAAGAACACGGGAAACGACAATCACCGTCCAGTTCATGTAGCTAGGTGCATCACGGTGGTGTGTGTGTATATGCACGAAATAGTTGGTGTTGGTGGACCCACTAGATGGGTATGAGTGTGTGTGTAATGCGTACGTGAAAAGAAAGAGATAGATAGCTGTGGGAAAGAGCCAGAAGGAAAGTGGTTTTGATGGTGGGTGTCTTGCTGTCAGCAGGAACATCATCATTCTACACGCTCAGAGGACAAAAGCAAAGTGCAATCCGCAGTCGGTTCGCGAACTCCAAAACGGTCAAAACGGTGACGTTCGGGTAAAGAGTGAGACAGAGTGAGAACAATAGAACGGGTTGTAGAAGAAGTGTCGTGCATTGGCCGTGTGTGAGTGTGTGCGGTCCATTGTACCTCGAATGCATGGCTGCAGCAGTAAATTGAAGAAGCAGTGAATATTTGCGGATTGCCGTTTGGTGTGCCTACTTTACTAAGCGGGTGGGGGCCTGTGTTGTGTCAGCAGTGAGTCGCTTTCCCTCGAGCAGATACACACAGACACACACAAACACACGCGCGCGCTTGGTGTGTCCCCGCTGATGGCCGACAATGCGCCTGCAGCCGCTGCAAGTAGTGTGAAGTGTGGTGACGGTGGTCAGCCTCTCGACAGTTCGCAAAAGTCCTCGAAAAAAATGTTCAACCCAAACAACAACGTCCAGGGTGCCAGTGGCAGTAGCAGCAGCGGCAACAACAGTGCTGCCCCGGGAGCCCCCAACGCAGCAGCGGCCGGTCCGATCGACCGTCTCAGGATGCTGTATCCGAATGTCAACGAAGCTGTCGACCCGCTGCCACGCTCCTGGAGCCTGCAGGACAAATGCAGCACCATCGGATTAACGCAAAACAATTTACGTGTTCACTATAAAGGTTTTTGTATCGTTCCCAGGAAGAAGGAACCGAATCCTTCTTCTAACCAATTTGTTTGCATTTTCAGCCAATGGGTCGACGGCGGTCGAGTTTTGTATCACTGCTGCTCGGCAGTATATCTAAATTTAGTACGACTCTTGTGTGCTGTGCTTACTGATTTTCCTGCATCGCCATCTTGTGCGTCCCTTTTGCTGCCCTTTTCTTCCTGTCTGTGTCTGCTCGCTGCTGTGCACGCGCTCTCTGTCCTGTCGTGGGGCGTGTATGTGTGTGTGTGAGTGTTTGTGTGGAGCAATGTATGCCCAACATGCACCACACAGCGCAGAGAAAGACGAAAATTTCCCTTCTACTATTAACCCCTTCCACTTGCCTCTCTCTGTCTTTCTCTCTGTCCCTATACTGTTTCACACTGTTCCAAAACCATACACAAATCGTACCGTGTGGAGCCTTCAGCAATCGTGTATTATCGTATCGTAGGGTACCTCTTCAGAAGGAAGTACACAATGCTACTTTGTTCGTCAATGAACTAAATCATCATTTAGCTTCTCTTTGGTCCCCTTCCCCTCTATTACGCATTAATAATGGCCACGATGGCGTGCAACCGTGCACCTTTTGAAGGAATTTTAAACGAATGAAATGTCATTTTTCTCCTTCGCTAGCACACAGTACCGTCGCGCGAAACGAATGCGCCTACTTTGCTTTATCGCATCTAGGGGAATGTTTACCCTGTTGTTTATTGAGCCCTTTTGAATTATCTTCATCGAGAGTTCATGTCAGCCACCACAACCCCATCAGGTTGACGGAAAATAGAGTAATTCGACTCCATTATCGTTGCGATACGACGGTGGTCCGTACATGAAATCGGCTGTCGATTTTCTCGTTTTTCTTACGCTTCCCCATTGCTTGGAAATGTGGCTTTTTTATCGACTTGCAAACTTGTGTGTTCAAAAACAACGTTGAAAGTGTGTGTGTGTGTGTGTGTGTGTGGGTGCGTGCGTGTGTGTAGGTACAATGCTCGGAATGCTCCATCGCCCGATGGCAATGGTGGCACATTTGCCCGTGTGTATGTGCGCTTGATATTGCGCAAATAGTGTAGCTCACAAATAAGAGCAGCGATTCTACGGGTAGTAGCTACTATATATACACATACCATCCATACGCCGTAGAAAAGGAGCGAAAGTGCGTGAGACTGTCGACGGTTCGAGCGAGCAAGGGCGAACAGTGTTTTCCGTGCGAGCGAGACAAACAGTTGCGATGATACGATCAGACAGCGCACAAAGAAGCGACCAGGAAGAAACAGAAATCAGCAGGTTTTGACGTTTCTCTGACGGATGAAAACCGTGGTGCTGCTTTTATTCGTACGAAATGTGGAAGCTTTTCCTAGATCGCTTTTAAAAAATTAATGAAAGTCCTCTGCTCTGCTCTGCGTGCGTATGCATCGATTTTATTGCGCTTGTAAAGTGTAATAGCAATTTTTCAAATATGGTAAAGCCATAAAAAATCATTGAGGTGGGAATCGGTGTTTGATAAGGAAATGATTGAATATTTATTTTCTTGTTAACACTCGCGTAACGGGCTGTAAGCATAACGACCGACTAATATAAAATGGCCTTTAAGTTGTTTAATCACTTCATGGTGACAATGTCGTTTGCAGGCGAAAATAATGTGTGCCATAATAAATGTGCCAAATAATGTAACCATTTGTTCAATACGAAGGGTGTATGAGTGTATGTGCTGTGCAATTCTTGAAAAGTTGATCAGAAGAAGTTTTGTCAATGCACATTAAACAGTTTTAAATTACACTACACGTATTGTAGTAAAACTTAAAAATTTATTAATTAAGTGTTACCTGCTTGTAACCTATCATGTGCAATTTTTCTATTATTTAGTTTGAATATTTTTACAATTTTGCTACACTAAAATTGTTAGAATCTAACGATGGCAAGCCAATTACATCGAGTCGTTTCTTTGTCATGTTTTGATGGCGATGTTGATCTAGCGAAGCAGCCAGTGACCAATTTAATGTACACAACACCAATACAACGTCACCGTCAACGCGTCACGATACGAACGATGCGTCACAGTGTGCGTGTCAGCTTAGATCAAAACAATGAAACAGAATGACAGCACCGTGCGCACACGAATACATTGCTCCAGCTGTTCCAAATCAGCAGCAGCACCAGCTAACCTCCCCTCTCATTCCCCACACTAGCTAACATACACACGCACGCACACCTGCACAACAGGCGACATTCGCGCATAAGCATAAAACGCGATGAGCATAAATCGGAAACGAACAACATAATACAAAGAGAAAGAGAATCGATTGAGTGGGGTTAAGAAGGGTAGGGAGGGTAAAACACCAACGAGGAAACGAACAGAGCGACTCGACCCCGATATCATCACCAAAGCCGTTGTGATGAATTGTGGGAGAGGGGATATGGGGAGCCATGTGGGAGTGGTTTTTAGCCCTCCGCATGCTGGGATAAATAACATTCGATGTGCGTATTCTCCTTCGCACCGCCTGCTACCAACGGTGCTTCCTTTGTGCGTTCCGCGTTCCCTTTCGTCTACAAAGTCAGTCGTACGAAGAAAATCCGCGATGTACGCAGCAAACAGCACAACACAACACACAAACCCCAGCACACACTGTGCGAAAACTGTGTGTACATTTATTTGTACGCTCGCTCATTCTGTTGCTGTGCTGTGCTTACACCTCTCTTTTTTGTTGCTCTGTGTTTTATTGCGTTTCACTTTTACACTTCTTGCCCACTGTTGGAAGATACAGTATTGGTGTTAAAATTATGCGTTTGTTTGTATTATTTACGATAGATGTTTATTAGTTTGTTGTTTCATTAATTTCCAAAAGGTTTTCTGTTTCTTTTCATCGCACTGAAAGGGTTTTCTAATGAGACAAAATGACACGAAAATTTTACAAAACTAGTCACGAATCACCATTATACGCTTAATTTTTTTATAAAAATAATTTGTTAAATGTAAATATAATACCTAACTGTTACATTATATGTCAATTTTATTTGAAAAACACACCCGTTCTGGGTGTACATCTTTATGTACAAAAATGACATAATGATAAACAAAAGTTCATAAATATTTGAGTTTATCCAATGTACACTGCATTGGTCTTTCATTGCATCCCTCTCAAGCAAGGTTGCAAACAATGGACCTAATTCGATATTGCGTACTGCGTCGTTAGCGATCCAAAATGCAATATGCACATTCATTGCAACCGATACACTAACGTGCGTTTGAGCGTGTGTGTGTGTGTGCATTTGTTCTTAAATGTTTTCTTTTGCAAGTCGTAAGGAGAAGAATATAATCGTACACACGAATGTGCCGAAATTTTACACCAATTAATACATTGAATCGTGTCGTGTCGTGTGCTGTTGAACACAATGAACCGGATCGCAGCTGATGGTGAACCGTATCGATGATAACGTCTTTGTTTCCGTTCTTAATCCAACGGTGTATGTTCACGTTCACCATTTAGCGTTTGCGCTACACCGTTGTTGCTGCGCAGCTTTTATCCCACGGACTCCGACGCCCTATTGCTGCCGCGGTTTGATTTTAATACCTTTGTTTACTTGGCATTTGTTTTGATCGTGTATCGTGGTGATCTCGTGCAAACTGGTCGGATATCGGGTTTACAACTCGTCTGCGAAAATCACCCGCCACCACTTCAACGTTCAGTCATGAGCAACACGAACGAACGATGGCCAGCTAGAAGGGTGATGTCTACTTGTTGTAACAACCGAGTAAACTGAAACCGGGAAGACGATGGATATGACAAGCTCTGATGGTGTGTGAGTGATGCATAGCAAGGAACCTATTAATACTGGGTCAGCAAATAGTTCGCTCTGCCTAAAGTTGATGCAGTCAGAGCTACCATGCACAGGACTACGACAATTACTCTGCATTGCATTAAAATACAACCTTATAATAAAATTATAATATAACCATATGTTCGAACTAAGCGTTAACCGCGCGAAAAGGTGCCTCTCTTATCAGTATCAGTACCACAAAGTGTGAGTTAGTTAAGATGAGCAACAACAACCGAGACAGCGCAAAATAAGAAAAAAAAGTGCGCAAAGTACTTTCGCTTGCGATTTGCAATATGAACACTGGAGAATCGTTCACGCGCGCTGTTCCTTTGCAAAGCGAGACGACGAAAGCAACACTATCAGTAAACGCTTTGACTTTGACTACCGTGTGTACTAAAGTAGAGAAAAGGAAAAGGAAGGAAGGAAGGAAGGAAGGAAGGAAAAACATAATATTAACTGCCACGGGCACAACGACGACGACACGACGACGCTCTGTTGTGTTTGGTAATAACATCGAACCATCGGTAGCTGGCTGACCGAACGGCAGACATATTACACTTTCTCGAAAGCAAATCACTCGCTGGTGGGTGACGATGTGTTGTTTTTCCCCCCCAGAGTCGAATTGAAACATGGCGATCGTTTTGATTTAGCTTTTTTTTTCCATTATTTGCTAATTATACCAAAGGTTTTTGTATTTGCTCTGACGTCTCTTGTTTTACATTACAGAATAGCAATATTTTTTATATTATTTATTAATTGCTCTGTATAAAAAACACTTAATTAAACATGTGTTTCAAATTAAACAATTCATTCTCATTTGCTTCTATTAGTTTTCTTTTGTTCTTTTTCGTTTTTCTTTGCCAACTCTGTCTGTCGTCTGTTGATTCTGAAAGTATTATAAAATAGTGCAATTTTGCATCAAATTATTGTTGATTTTTTATGTTTATTTTTGCACCAGCATACACCTAAGAAGCCCCATTTACAATAATACCCCAAATGCGAAGAGCTTTCAAGGCTAGTTTGCTTGCTACACAAGTGAACGTGGGCTGTGGGAGAATGTCCTCGCTTCACCACACCTCTCTTGTGTGCACTGTTTTTAAGCCCTTATGGAGCATTAGGTGTACGAATTTTGGATATTGAAAGCGACAAAATGTGTTACCCCCGTAACATAGAAACATCCAGCAAAAGCACGCCAGCGTCAGTGAAGCAACGCGGACGTAAAGGCGGAATAGCTCAATATGATTACGACAAAAAAAAGGGGAAATAAACGAACGTAGTAGGACAGACCGACCGAACGAGCGAACGAACGAATGAACAAACGTGTGTTGTCAGGGTCGAAATTCAACAGACGCGGGTACCAAAGTGGGTCAGCGGCGTTTAGCAACGATTTTCCATGACTTTGAACACATGGACATGGAGGGGAGGATGGAGAATGGGGGGGAAGTGGGCCCCCCGCCGTTGGCACGATCAAACGAGTGGGCTGCTACTCCGAGTTGAAGGGGGAGGTCTGTAGCACTAAGGCCAAAGCCTGACGAGCAGACGCACTGCACTAAGGGTAGCTAAGCTTAAAGTTGTGGAAGAGAGCAAAAGGCTTGGCTGGTGTTGCTTCTATACACAGGTCTCATTCGCCCAACCACCCACCCACACGCGTACCCTGGCGGTGGAAAACTTGAGTCTCGTAACGAAGGACAAGAGATTAAACCAAGCGACCACATTTCGTTACTCATTAGGTGCAGTGAAGACAATATTGCATTTCAAATTCAAAAGCACTTAGACAACAGTGTATGGGTCAGTCATTGCAAAAATTATTAAACATGCAGTATAAGAAAAGGTTATAAAATTTCACAGTCTGCTAAACAACCGGAGTTTTATGATGTTAAGCTGTACTAAGCCATTAAAAGTACGCTGACGTACGATGGTCGTTCGTATTTATAGGGTTTAATCATTTAAGCTGGGACTGAGCTTGATTACCGAGATTATAAGCTAATTTGTTGCTAATTATCATGCTACTTGGTTTTGTTGTCAATGTAAACAATGGAGGTTAAAATGATTATTGTAATATTAATATTTATTTATGTTTTTTTTTTTTAACATAAATAGAGTGTATAAATGAAGCATAAAAGTTACACACTCAAGCTAAATGTTTTGTTTTATTTGGTTTCTCTATCACCATTAGGAGTTGGCAAATCACACACAGATGCGGCCTCGGTGCGTACGGCCTATCCAATCCCGGCCGCCTGTGGACTGTACTACTTCGAGGTGAAAATCATCTCCAAAGGTCGCGATGGCTACATGGGCATCGGGCTAACCCACACAAACTTCAAGATGAACCGTCTGCCCGGTTGGGACAAACAATCGTACGGCTATCACGGCGACGACGGACACTCGTTCTGCTCGTCCGGCAATGGGCAACCGTACGGGCCCACCTTTACCACCGGTGATATTATTGGTTGTGGCGTCAATCTGGTCGACAATACTTGCTTCTACACAAAGAACGGCCACCATCTGGGCATCGCTTTCAAGGATCTACCGGTATGTGTACCCGGCACACCAACCGTCGGTGACATTGCGCTAACATGTGTTTTCGATGTGTCTTTTTTAGCCCCGGTTATACCCGACCGTCGGACTACAAACGCCCGGCGAGGTGGTCGATGCGAACTTCGGTCAGGAACCGTTCAAGTTCGACATCGAAGACATGCTGAAGGAGCTGCGGGCCAGCACGAAGGCCACGATCTACAACTTCCCACTGCCGGATGATCAGGGCGATTGGACGGTGATCTTGCACAAAATGGTTTCCTCCTATCTGGTCCATCACGGGTACAGCTCGACGGCGGAAACGTTCGCACGGACCACGGGTCAAACTTTACAGGAAGACATGACATCGATTAAAAATCGACAAAGTAAGAAAGTGCTCCGTGCTGCGTTGCACTGTGAAAATATTAACGAATCATCATTTCTTCGTTTGTTTTGCAGAAATTATAAAACTAGTGCTTTCCGGTCGCATGGGACAAGCAATCGAACAAACCATTCGTCTCTATCCGGGTTTACTAGAGTCGAATCAAAATCTGCTTTTTATGCTGAAGTGCCGACAGTTTATCGAGATGGTAAACGGATCTGACTTTGACCTAGTAAGTGTGACCCAATCCAGCCCAAACTGGCCATTATTCGCACTCATTTCGTTATCGTTTTCTCACGCTTTTTTTGCGTTTCATTTGTGTAGGGTACTCCTTCGTCGCGTACGAGCCCAGTGCAAACATCGGTGATACAATCAACAAAAAGTTATCAAAACGGTAGCACCATTATTCCGGATAACGTTGACAATCAGGGATACTTAAAGAATAACGTCCTCAGGTATATACATACATATATATAGCCATCATTCCAGCAAAAAGAAGTTTTACTTATTATGTATTGTGAAACTTTACAGCAACAACAACACCAGTAGTAACAATAATGGCAACTGCATCGAAGACGACTACTCGAACGACGTTGAGATGGAGAACGGTCACAGCAATAATAGCGCCACGAATGGTTACAAAAATGGTACCGCAACACGAACGAACACGAACGAATTGGTCGAGGAGGAAGAGGAGGAACCAGACACCGGCAGGGATGAAGATATGGGTAAATAGATTGTGAGGGGTCAAACCTCGGAAGAAAACCCCGGATTCATATCTTTCGCAATTTATTCGTCTTCCTCCGTCTTTTTTACGTGTGTTGTGATCTGTGATTTGTTTTCTCTTGCTCTATGTGTCGTGTCACGCAGACGTGGACTCATCGCTATCGCCAAACTGTAAATCGGCGAGTGCCACGACAAAGTCAGGTGTCGAGCGGATGCTAGAATTTGGCCGGGAGCTGTTCCAGATGAGCCAACGACTGGAGAAGGAACATGGTGTTAATGAAACTAATCAAAAAATGTTAGAGGTAAATGGATGGCGTTTCCTTTTTCGCTTTTGTTTCTGCAATATTGTGGATCTTTCCTTCTTGTTTTGTTATTCAACAAAAAAAAAGAAGCAGAAAATGCTCAAATTCACACGATAATGGAAAGATCAAATTCATGTTAGCTTTGAATCAAATAGATTGTCTTCAGTTCAAGTTCAGTTAAAGTTCTTCAGTACAGTTTAGTATAAATAAGATGAATTATTTAATTTTCTATTTAAAAACAGTTAACAACATACATTTCAATTTTTTTCATTCAAATTTCGCATTAACTTGGACAGGGACAGTATGCTTTTTGATGAATTTCCGTTAATGACGCTCCCACGCTGAGTCAATATAAATTAGATATTTTTGATTCGTTAAACTGACCGTTGCAGGGAATTGCTGTCGATAAATGGCTATGGAAGTTCTAATATATGCTTAACTGGTCATTGCATTTCATTACATTTGAATCATGAGTGGACACTCAAAGAAATCATGCTATAATTATGAAGCTCTGTTGAACGCAATAGATTCAATCATATCTAAGAAATTCCTTGAAATTCGTGTCTGAAAATCGAAAAGTCTCTGAATATAGCAAATAGTTCGAGTTAATCTTGCAAAAACCGTTTGTGGAATTTTTCTTTCAACGAATGTTTTTGTAAATGTCGCTCGTTAGAGTCAATTCAGAAATGAATCTTTGAAGGTGCATGAATCATTCATTCGATACGAAGATTCAATCAGACTCATGAATCAGCATCAGATGCACCCAAAAACGGTTGATGCCTTTCTTTTAATTATAAGCAATTTTAAGTTATCCAAGTATTGCATTGAATTTTTCAATATCGTTTTTCCATTCTTCAACCTTTTTTTCCTTCTTTTGCAGGATGCATTTAGTTTATTAGCCTATTCTAATCCATGGGCCAGCCCGCTCGGCTGGCAACTGTGCCCATCGCGTCGTGAAGCTGTATGTGCTGCTCTAAACTCTGCCATATTAGGTATGTGTACCGTTCGCGTCCGTAGAGCGACCTCGCATACTGACGCTTTTGAACCGCACTAACGATCTCTCTTTCTTCTCTGTTTGGTAGAATCAATGAATTACTCATGGCGACCACCGCTAGAGGTATGCATAGCGCATGCCTGCGAGCTGCTCCGTCTCATGTCGAGCTCATCCCTGGGTGCGTGCGCGTTCGTCAGTGTGGACGATATTCTTGCTCAACAACAGCAACATTGACTACGTCTAATACTTCAGCTAGCGCCTTACTTCAATTTCTAATGGATACGTCGTCTTTTCTTCACCCCCCCCCCCCACATTTCCCCCCTGCCAACAACACCAACACTCACACCTTCCCCATGCGCATATGCAACGATCTCTCCATGAAGAAGCCTGTTTGGGGCAGAATGAAACCGAGGAAAGGGTCAGCCTGCTTTAGTGAGAAACGCTAGTATCCACGAACAATGAAACCGGCAACTACGAAACTTTTCGCAAGGAAATAATGTCCGCCGTGCGAAGCACGCTGTTATGGATGTGTTACGATAGGAAACGATCATCTGAACGTATGCGTGTGTGTATGTGTGTGTGTGGTTTCCCGCACCGCCCTAAACTGTACAGAGCTTTCCTTTTTATGTTGTTTCTAAAGATATCTATTCATACATCACATGTCAACAAATGACGGTCTGGTCGATTTTACCTATAGAATCTATTACACGGCTTCAACAGTATAGCGACACACGGTTTGGTTGCTACGTTAACGCCCATTATTTGACCTACACATGTGTGAAGCATCCAAATTATTAAAGCACAGCATCTCAATATTTTAACAATGAATGATATGCGCTGCCGTATGTGTAAGTAATCTGTTCATACCATGTTTCCTTCTTCATTTCACAACACACGATCACGGGTGGATCTGGTATGGGTTGATCGTTGCTTTCCTCGCATACACGCATACGAAAAGTGCACGTACGATCGTGGAAACGGAACACTTAACTATGGCTGGCAGTTGGAAGGAGCTTTAGCTGAGCCCCACGCAACCAAAAAAGGAGTGGTGCGTGTGTAGATCGCGATCCAATTGATTGTTGATCGTTCTGCGCTCGTCTTTACGTAGCACTAGCGCTCACGTGAGTTTGATAATAAGTAAGCAGTAACGCCAGCAAAATGACGAATGCGTGTGTGTGTGTGTGGATTTGTGGAATGATAAAACATGTCTCTGTAAATTATAGAAGAAGTACTAATATTTAGCCCGTTAAAGTAAAACCCCGCGACGATAGAGAGAAAGAGCGAGAGTGAGGACCGTTCGTCCGATTTGGTAATAGTATGGCGAGAAAGGGGGCGAGAGTGATATGCGTGCGGGCCCGGTAACGCCAGGAAGCGGCACGCGCACGCATACGCACGCAAAATGATCAGTTTAGCAAGTAAGAGTGATAATCGCTGTGTGTGTTAATGTGTGTGCGTACGAATAGGTCGAAATATAGGAGTTTTGCGAAAATCCGGGAAAGGAAAAAACTTTTTACATATGTAAAAGGGCATCCCTCTTTTTTGTCTTACCATCTCTTCGAAATATAAAACAATAGATTCGTGATGAAATGGCAAAGGCAAGGAGAAATAACAATCATCGTGGGTAATTGCAATGATACTAAGCACGGAAAGAGGAAAATTAATCGGGTTAATGAAGGAATGGCAAACAATGAATGAGACAATGTTTTTTTTTATTTGCTAGCCAAACAAAAAGAAGTTTAGTAGTTTACTTAAGCTTGTTTTTTCATCTTATACTTCCCATTAAACCAATAGTGGCTACACTAACGCCTTGTTTCAATATGGGTTTTGTTTTGTTTTTCTTTTCCTCTTTTACTCTCTCTTTCTCTCTCTCTCTCTCTCTCTCTCTTTCCCTCTGTTTCATTGTATGTTAGATTGTGGAGGATTGTTTATTGAGTCTCATCATGATCTCGAATTGTCATCACGCAATGATGCTGCTTCATGGGTCATGATCGTGTTCCTTAGCATGCAAAAGCTTAGATGAGTCATTAAACAAACTCCCAACAGTAACAGCTATTACCTACAGCTACAATCGATCTGTCTGTGCAATAGCAGCAGCTGAACGTGTGTCCTTCACAACACACGAAATAATGTTACCAAACAAGAAAATCCAGTTGCAGTCAGGTCCTATATTTAAACGTATTTGCCATCTGCCCTTTCTTTCTTTTTCTCTCCGGAGGACAAATAGGGAATATTCCATCCCGGTTTTGCCAGTACATGTGTATAATAGATTGATTTCATTGTGCATCGTAGGAGAGGGAGGACGACAGAGCTCCTATTGTTTCGTTGTTGACAAAATATTTAAAATCCGAATTTTTGCACTATCCCCAATGGTGTGCATTGCGTAAGGTTTCGTGCATTTACGTGTTTGCGAGAAAACACGTATGCCACGCTGCTAGGTGTATTTTCGTTCTATATTTTCTTTTTCTCTTACAACACTGATTGTTATCGCAAGCTTTAGTTCAATGTTGAATGGTTCTAAAAAGGAGGAAAGGTTTAAATGGGCCACCGTGTAATAATGGAATGTTTGTACAAAGCAAGCGAACGGTGATTAGGACGTAATTTAAGGCATGGAAAGGGCACAAAAGGCACGACACCACCACAAATAAGCAATAGGACTACAACAGCCGGCAGGAAGCAGAGGAAGAAGAAGCAAGGTGTAAATCTTTTCTGTTTTTTTTTGGCCGGGATTTCGCAAAAAGCTTTGTTTTTGTTTATATTTTTGGGTGTGTTATTTTATGTTCCACCCACCCAACTCTGTACATTACAATGGCAATACACATTAAGATATGCGCTTCATATATTGTCCGGTGTGTGTTTTGTGTCGGGATTTTTCACCTAATTGCACACACACACACATACACGCACACGAACGCTATCTCTCGTGACGTATGTAAATTTGTTACTGTGTTCTATAGGTTATAGAGCTGCTGAGACACTTGTGTGTAAATTTCGTTTCGCTAATATCACGTTCCCTTCCTTATATCACGATCCCGGCAATCGAAGCAATAGTAGGCAACAACGGCGGGTATATGATGGAAAGGGGAAAGCAAAATGAAATCGAACGAGTGGTG
>CM032178.1:38992528-39081638 GCA_018908115.1 Anopheles rivulorum | reverse complement strand
CCTCGCCCCACCCGTTCCACTTGATGGTGGCAAGATGGTCCAGGATCAATCTCATCCCGGATCAAAGCAAAAGCAAAACATTGTGCAGACAACGCAACACAACACGAAAAGAAAAACCGGAAGAAAAATAATAATAATGCCACATTTGTCATTAATTATCAACTCAAACTGCCTGTCCTTTTTCTGTCTTTTCTCTCACTCTCTTTCTCTCTCATTCTCACTCTCCTCAACCACAATGGGTTCTGGGCAATCTAAGAAAGAAGCAACCAGAAACACACCGGAAACATAATACCTAATGCTTTAAAGTTAAAATGCTGAGGAAGCTGACGAGCGGGGAAGCAGAAAGCAGGGAAAAGGAAGGAACAGGGACAAAACAGGTGGTGTGGTGTGGTTAGTGTAGTGTAAAGTAGTGTGTGAAGCAAACAAGCAGAGTGTGATCGCCGCAAAAGCATGTAGGAAACAAACAAGAAAAAGGAACGCGATTGTATTTAGGCTAATATTTTGTGAAACCCACTGTAAATGATTGAGAAAAAAAAGGAATCGCGTAAAGGAAAAGGCAACGCGAGGGAGGGGTTATAAAGAAAGCGAGTTACAAAACGTAAGAAGAAGGCGATGGTAGGATAAAGGGAAACAAACACGGAAAACAAACGAGAAGATGCAGATGAGACAAAAAACAAAACATAAAGAAAAAGGAAGTAAAATAAACATTTAATTTTAAACAAATTTTCGCTTGTTTGGTGTGGATTTGGTTTTTCTTTGACAACTTTTTGTTCTTTTGCTCTTATTTCATTAATTTTAACTTGTTTTATATAAGGATTGTTTGTTTTTCATTTAGTTAGTGTGTATACTATCACAGCAGCATGACATTTTCAGTAACACTGTTATCAATATTGAGCAATTTTTTTGTACTATAAGTTTATAACTTAACAGTTACAGTTACTAAGCGAAGTATCTAATGGATAAAATATACATCAAATGACCAATAGACAAGAAAATAACAGTTTATCTTTACTTTAGAAGCCGAGAATGTATAAAACGTTTTGAAAAATAAAACAGAAATGTCATTGATCTTAGTTGCTGATCGATCGAACAAATTACAACAAAAAGGTTCTTTGGCTAAATCTACGTTGTAAAGCGACGTAGTGAGAATATGACAATTCCATTTTCATTGCTTTAACAAACTGTTGTTGCACTTTTAATGTAATATCCTTACCTTGCTTGTTCTGATGTTTGTGTTTTTACTCTTTAGAGTGTAACGACCTACGATATAGAGCCGCGATTGTTTGACTTAATTTCTATGCCACGAGAAGCCGGTACAGTAACTTCTTGCTAAGTGGATCAGATACAGAAGAGATTCGAGACAGCAGGACCTTCGGTGTATGGGACCGAACTATGAAACAACCTCGTAATAATAACAGTGAGAACTCAGTGCAATGTTGCCAGTTGGGGCGGATGGAGTCAGAACGAGTTTCAATCATAATGTTGTTTCAACATTTTTGCACCACTTTTACTTGTCGTTTGTTACAATTCTTATGCTACAGTACATTGCATGGAGATTACATCCCTTGTTCAGTATTGTGATGGCGGAAGCGTTTTAATAATCGCAGATTTTTTAATTTTAATCCCGAATGAATACATCCCGAAAATACACTTTTAAGAAGAACAAACAAACAAATCGATTGTACATTCCCTGGAGCGGAAAACACTACCGCGTACGCCGTTGTTGGCCATTGGATGGTACATACAATTATTTATAGTGCAATTCTTTTTTGCTTGCACGTTTAGAAAGCGAATAATACTTCTTAAAGGGACGGTATTTTTAAATAAAATTTTAAATAAATCTACTTTTCAACTACCCTTCAACAGGAGGTGATATGCATGAATTTGTTACAGAATTTTATGAAACAACGTGTGACGACAGGCAGCCATACTGTATAGAGCAGAAATTAATAACACGAAAGCAATGCGAATTGATCGATCGATCGAAGGATTACTTTGTGTTTTTCCTTTTTGATATAATACGCGTTTGAGGCGTTGCTTCGTCTTTTAAACTTGTTTAAGGGTAAACAAAATAATTATTTACTACAAACTACTCGATACATCGTTCCAAATAGTCCCTCGAGATACATAGTGTAACAAAAACGTTCAGTGCTTCAAACCGTACTAAGAACAGATCAGGTTCAGTCTTATTTCGCAATTCCTCCATTATGGAACGTGTTCTTACAGTTAGGAACAGGAAGTTCTTTCAAAGTACAATACCGATTAACCTAAACGAAACAATAATTGACTTTTGCGACAATTGGAGCCGTTGATTAACTAAAGGATACGTTTCCCAAGGAATGCTTTTTCACGCTACAAATTATTCAATTAACAAAGCCCCGTCGTACACTACCTTCATCTAATACAGTCTTTTCAAGCTATCCACCTGATTGCGTACAAATTTCTCTTGTGGATTAACGATTGATTCGAATGATCGCAACGCTTTCACGAATTCTAGTTTCTTAGTCTCTTGTACGCAACAAGAGTTCATGTTGAGAATCTTGTGTCGAAAAATGATTCTCTTTCAGAGCATTGTTTGACGCTCGTTTTCATCCGAACGATCTCGATATGCATCCGCCATGGTGCCGCTGCTTTAGTAATATGAGCTTTCTAAAAAAGCCACGCACACGATCATCCATCCGTACGATATTCCGTTACACAGTAACGAGAGCTTACATGTTACGCCCAACATTTAGAAAATGGAATACATTCAAGATTTGCTTCCTAAACATAAGTTGCGCAGCTGTTTGATGGTGGCGAAAACAAAACAAACAAACAAACAAACAGTCAACAGTCAACTGTTTGCCATATACGATAACTACAAGCTACATAACTCAAGATAGTTTACATTTCCACTTACACGGTACATATGATTGCGTACGATTGGGTACAGGTTTTGTCATACAGCAGCAGTACAGCTTCTTATGTTCCGTTTAAAACAAACAAAAAACACAAACACGGGAACACTTTACCTTGTGCCTACACCGTTTCGATTAGTAAGTTCCTTTAGTCTGACTGCTGCTCCTCGCGTTCGCTAACCATTCACTAGCGCAAAATTATAACCACTCGGGTCAACACTTTAGTCGCATTAATCTACAGCGTGTACTGTACAAGAGTATTCTTTACGCACATAAAAGTGCCTTCTATAACATGCGTTAAAAGGAAACTATACAAATAATTAAAAATAAGAAAATAAATCGAACAGTATAAATTAGTCGAAGTATACAAATAAATATGTTTTTGGGTTTTTTGGGGGGGTTCCACAGCTTAACTTTAACAGGTGTGTACAATACATTTCGTTTTCGTTCTCTCTATAGTTCGATACTGGTGTAGCAATATAAAGAGGGGACAGAATACACAACACGGTACACAAAGTTTGAACAATGGTTTTTTTTTGTTTCTTTTTTGATTTTTTTTTCTCTCTGATTACGTTTATAATTATTGACTTAAAAAGGGGATGAGTTACATTCTTCTTTGCGGATCTGCAGCGTCGTACGTACGTCTATACGGAGTATGTATGTATGTCTGGCTGGCTGGGTGTCGTCACTTTGCACTAGGTACGCGCTGCACCACAAGCTGCTTTGTTGCTACTGCTGACGGCGGCGACGACAGGTGAAGTTTGTCGGCTCTTGGTACTGTCGTCGTTGTGTACTGCCAACTGCTACACTAGCTGCTCGGTCTCGGTCGGGTCGATCGTTCTGTGCAGGAAACCGGAAACCGGAGACTGGATCAAAGGATCAAACACTGGCGAAGGATAATAACACACTGCACAAACCAGGATCTTTCACCACAGCACGACGATAAGGAAGTGAAGGTGAACAGCATATCCTTTCCGGTATGAACATTCACTCGCACACTACTAGGAGAACCAGAGGGAATAGGTGTTGTGTTGTTTGTTTGCGGGACGTTTGTGTGTGTGCGTGTGTGTGTGTACAGTTGTTGCCATTCTCGCTACAAATCTTTGTCAGCATTCAAATATGAATTGAGCTGAACCATTTGCTACTTTGTCGCTTAAATTTTCCTACGTAGCAGTAATGGTTAGATATTTCCATTGTGTTGTTCATTTTTCTTTTTGTGTATAATAGTCATAATTTATGTGGAATTAAAAGTTTGCTTGTTTGCTCAGCTCACTCACAGCGTTGCGCTTTTTTTTCCCGGTTTATCCGGAGCAAACTAGATTCTTGTTCAGGAGGAAACTGTGAGAGACTTTCTATTCCAACGTTAGTGGGATGCTCTCGTTCAACAGTTAATGTTCACTTCTTTGTCTGCTGCCTCCATTGGGATGGCGTCAGTTTTGCTCTACACCAAAATTTTTTTTTTCAATAATACGAAAAATGGATCTCGACGAAACATGTCGTTTAGTGCAAACGTTGCAACGGCACCGCATCGCCAAAACGCTTCGGAAGCGATACAATAATGGTGGCATGTTACCACATGATTTAAACAGTTTGGCGAGAGATGTTAGTTCCCACAAAAGTAACCACCAATGATCGAGATGGATTAAACTTTGCTGTTAACGTTTCCACTAGACGTTTGCTGGGGATGGTGTAAAGTTGCAAGGTTTGCGTGAAACATGAGAGAGTTTCGCTCTTCCATTAGCAACTGAGACGTAATGTAACGGATGGGGATGGTGGATGGGAGTAAACATTAATTAGTACTATTAATGTCGGGATCGGTGATCTTCGCGGCGCTCACGATCGCGATCGCGTTCCCGCTCACGGTCTGACGAACGATAACGATCATCATTGTAGTAGCGCTTGGAGGAGCTATCCGTTGCATTATCGGTGGCCGGTTCCGGCGACTTTCTTGGGCGGGATCGACGTGAGCTAGCGAGGAGTTGAAAAACCAAAATTTGATTACTAACACACACAAACAAACTAATAAATGGTACGATTTATGCTATGCTAGGGGGAGATATATATCCAGAAACTCAAAAACAAACAAATTTGTAAGATTTTAGAACGAAAAAAAAAAAAAACAAACGATGTCATACATTGAATAGAGAGTTGTTGACGTGAGAGTTCGCAAATTCACGATAAAATTGAAATAATTAACGAAAAACACATACCCATTACAAATGCGTCATGTTTCCGTCATGGGGACCACCTTCGCAGGAGCACGGTAAAAAGTTTGTGTTCGTCACTGGGTTTTTGCTTCCATATTATTGAAATCTAAACATTTCAAAATATGATGCCAAAGATACAATCAACCCTTTAATAAAGAGTTCCTCTATTCATGAAATTATCGCATACGGAATAAATCTAAATGCTATCAAGTTTCCCTTCCAACAATCGTTTTGAACATTGAAGAAACTGATAGGCCTGATATGCAATCAATAGAAACTGTTTAGAGCAATGCTGCCAATGAACATGTGACGTTGACTAGTTGACTGTGAGAGTTTAGGATTGCGTTTTTAAAATGGTCACATAGAGGAGCTTTCATGAGAGGTCATGGAGGAATCGTTATAATTAGTCAGTATTTTGCTTATAAGCTGAATTTACAGTAGCTGGATGATGAAATGTTTCAGTCAGCCGTTTTAAAGATTCTTGCGATCAGTGAGCATATGCGTTTTCGCATTGAGATGAGTTTACTCTTTGGGCTGTAACTTTCTTACGTACTGTTGTATGGATTGATTTGAAAATTTTACCAGAAATTACAGAAATATGAATCTTTAAAAAAAATAAAAATAGAAGTAAAAAATACTCTATACCTTTCGAACATACTGACTGTAAATCTCCCCTTAAAGATACCGGTGCATCACATAATGCAGCAATCCCATCTACCTACCCATCACGTTCGCGATCACGATCCCGATCGCGTTCACGGTCGCGTTCGCGATCGCGCGATCGTTCCCGGTAGCGCGACGTTGAGCGCTCACGACGCTGGCGTCTGTGGGAGCGTTCGCGTGAGCGAGACCGTTCCCGACGGGTGTAACTCTTCGTCTCGATACCGTGCAGTGTGTCTTGCAGTGAAACGATCAATATTTTGCACCGTTCATCTTGAGCGACCTTCGACTGCTTGATGAGCGAGATAGCGGTCTCGAGTGTTTCCGTAGCGCTCGAATATTCACCGGCAGCGGCATCCGATACGGCTCTAAAACAGGACAAACCGGCATGAAATGGAATGTTTGCAAGTAGAATTGTAAATCAAAACCAGCGATTACCTGGCGATGGCGGAACTGCTAACGGTACGATTTCTGGTCATAATCTCTTCAAATTCGGCCTCGCTTAACTGGGGTGTAATGGTGTGTTCCGGAAAACCGCCCGGGGCACCCGGGGGCTTACCGCCCTGTACCGGCCACGGACCACCACGTGGAGCTCCTCCACCTTGTGGGTTAAAATGTTGGGGAGGTCCGCCCCCTTGACCCTGTGGCCCGTGCGGTGGTCCTACGGGGCCACCACCGTTTGGATGATTCGGTGGACCACCACCACCTTGATTAAAGAACGCAGGATTTACGTGCGGAGCAGGACCTTGCGGACCCGGTGGTCCTCCCATCGATCCGTGATGGGGTGCACGGGGCCCATGTGGACCGCCCTGCATGTGTGGCGGTCCCTGTCCAGGACCACCCGGGTGTCCCGGAGGGTAACCACCGTGCATCGGCGGTCTGTTCCATTCAGGGCGAGGCCCACGCGGCATACCATTCGGTGGTCCCTGAAACTAAATATGAAATGGAACAAAACAAGCGGAATGTTAGTGACAAACTGAACACAGAAAATGCTCATGCTACTTTTAGTGATGATGAGAAAATGAAGCGAGCAAGACCAAGGCTCCTGATAACTTGCCATTTGCGGCCTGTGCTGCATTNGGACCACCCGGGTGTCCCGGAGGGTAACCACCGTGCATCGGCGGTCTGTTCCATTCAGGGCGAGGCCCACGCGGCATACCATTCGGTGGTCCCTGAAACTAAATATGAAATGGAACAAAACAAGCGGAATGTTAGTGACAAACTGAACACAGAAAATGCTCATGCTACTTTTAGTGATGATGAGAAAATGAAGCGAGCAAGACCAAGGCTCCTGATAACTTGCCATTTGCGGCCTGTGCTGCATTGGGCCTGGACCCCCCGGGCCGCCTGGTCGCGGACCGTTCATACGTGGTGGACCATTCCATTGGTTTTGATTCTGGAATCGAGGCGGTTGCTGCGGTGGTCCATTCCCTTGATGCATTGGTGGTCCCTAAGGAAAAACGTTGCATGGGCGGTGAAACTTACGCATCGTACTGTCAAACGTGACGCCTCGGACACTTACCTGCGGTCTTGGTGGACCACCCGGGCCGCCATGCGGTCCTTGCATGTGCATCGGACCGGACATGTGTGGGTGCGGTGGACGCATTCCTGGTGGCATATTCGGGTTCATCATACGTGGCTGCGGTCCGCCGGGACCACCCATACCACCTGGCCCTCCGGGACCGCCCGGTGGACCACCGGGGCCTCCCATGCCCGGTCCACCATGGCCACCACCAGGGCCACCAGGGCCGCCCGGACCACCCATAGGCATACCCGGTACTGGGGGCCGTGGTCCATTCGTTTGTCCCGGTGCCGGTGGCGTTGGTCTGGTCTTTTGTTGGCTCTCGAACTGATTCAGTGCTTGCTTCGTGGGCATCGTTACGACCGGGTTCTGGCCGTGTAATTCCTTCTTGGGCAGCCGATCCATAACCAGCCGCAAACTGTTCTCCGATCCAAGTGAAATAACGCAAAATCCCTTCGACTGACCATTGGCCCGGTTTTCAAAAAACTTCACCTCCTGGAAGTCATTTACGCCAACGTCTGCCACCGAATCGGTAATGTCCTGGTCCGTCGTCCACCAAGGCAGATTGCCTACGTACAGTTGATGACGCCGTGGAATGTGGCTGATTGACCAAGCGCCGGGATGATGGTGATACGACCCATTCGTATCGACCCCTTCACCACGATCAATCGACGGTCCTCTGCCCGCATTATTGCGGTCACCGGAAGGTACGATTACATCGTCGTACAGGTCGCCGCTATCTCCGCCAAAGTCGTCCTGCAATGAATAACCACAGCCTACTATAAACAACCCAATCCTGGTTTACATACGGTTCTTAATTTTCATTTCTTTTTTTCTGCACCAACAATACATTTTCCGCAAGCACGCACACACACATACATGCATACATGCACACGCACACATGTACACAACCCACAAGCGCTTGCTTGAAACACACTCCTGCGGTACAGGTTTTCGAACAAAAGGTAGCAATAATGCTTTGCTGCAACACAATCGCTCATCGATTTCGCTGATACTCACATTGTTCTGTGCGTAATCCTGATCCAAATCATCGGCATACAGATCGATTTCAACGCCATCGGCCATCTTTCTCTCCTTCAGTCAACGCGACTGTGTAAGCTCTTTTACACGGGACGACGACACCACGACAGGAAGGAAGATAGCCGCCCTCTCTACCACTACTATATCACTACCAGCGATACAAAAACCCTCTGCTCTTTCCGCTTCTTCTGCTGCTTCGCCGGTTTTACCTCTGCGTTCTGCGTTACTTTGCACTGTTTTCCGGGGCAAAATGTTCACGCACTGCAACGCATTGCATGCTTTACTTGCGCGTCGAAGTAAGCCGTCACGTTTGGCGACACCAATGTTGCGAAAAAATGCTAAATTCAACCGAGAAGCTGGATTTTTTAATACCGATGATGTTCGACGTTCCCCACTCCTGCTAGCCGCTGTTCGTCGATAGTGATGTGCGTGCGGAATCAATTGACCGAGCAGATTTACTCCGCTCCGAGAAAGGAACGAGAGTGTTCCCATCCTGAAACTGAGCAAATTTGTGTTTAAAAAAATGTTTTGCTCACTGACCGTTTAGCTCGTTAGAAATATTACAAAAAAATGATATGGGTTTCGTGAAAATGCTTAAAATAACAAAGAAAAAAATCTGTAAATATGTAAATGATTTCTCACGACTCAAGTTAATTAATCAGTGAATAAATTTAATGCTTCCTTCTTTCCCAATGCGATATCCATTTAATCAATTTTTGGTCAACATTTGTTGATTAAAATGTAACTGCATACAAGAAAATCCCTTTAGTTTATATCATATTTTTCCACTAATGTTACGGTTTTTTTTTATCTCTTTAATTATATTATAAGTTAACAGCTGAATGCAGCAGATACAGAAAGTTGCGTTTGCTGAAAGTAGAAAACAGCAATATTACATCAATCTACCGAAAGATTACGGAGTTCCCCCAGCTTTCTTGAACGAAATCATTAAGTATCAAGCAAATCCTATTAAAATATGTCCGGTTAAGATTAAATTTAAGTCACCACCTAACGCATGATTAAATAATAAGGATTAGTCTGGCGTCCGGGACACTCAATTATAATTCATTGCATTTATGGATGATCTGATAGGCCGCATTAAAAGAAATAAACGACGAGGACAGCTACGATGGTTAGGCATAACCTAACTAATAAGCTAGTAAGATATTTGCCTTTAAAAAATCGTCAAAGAATATTCGATATTCCTGAAAACGGTTTCACGTGTTCAATTGTGTGCGCATGAAGAGGTTCCCGAAAAATCATATTTACGGATTTATCTTATTATTGATCACGGCGAACCAACATGAGCTAAATAGAATATTCTGCAAAAATATGACAACAATGATACAAGAAACCCTATATCGTCGTATATATTGTTTGTTAGCAAATATTACTTACAAACTGTATACTTTTGGGAGGTTCAGCCATCGTTTTCAAATTTCATTTGTTACCATTCGAAGTAGTAACCGTAACGAAGACTTTGATGTAATTTTTTAACATATTTGAATGTAAATAAGGTTTCGAATGTATGCGATAATAAACAAAATGAACAACTTGTTGATAAACGTTTCATGTCGCATGTAATTTATGTTTTATTACATTTCACGAAGCAGCAACAACAGCAGATGTGTTTTCGCTTAAAAGCGTGAAAGTTTAATCTTCCTCCTCCTCTTCAGCACCACCGCTGCCACCCTGGCCCTTCTTCAGATTCTTCCTCTTGACGCGACCTGGACGACCACCACCGAATGGTGACTTCAGCGAGAAGTCAATGTGCTTCTGCGAATCCAGACGGACGATGAACGAAGGAATGTTCACGACCTGCTTACGGACACTGTGGAATAATAAAAACAATCAAATTATCAAACAATTGTAACTGAATTAAGATTCTCTCATGATCAGCTGTATCAAATGAATAATGTTACGATGTATTTTAGTTATGAAAAAACGCAATTAACCAAAAATCATGCAAGTACTTAACAGCATTGTAATTTTAAAAGCAAATATATGATTTGCTTACGAATTGATGAAGATTTTACTAACAAATAGAATGACCCCTTCACCAGAATAGCCGTGGAGTGTACACATCACCGCTATTTTGATCATAATTGATTCTTATTGTTTCGTAGTAATGTACCTAATATTGTTTCGGCCCACAATCTCAATTAAGTATATGAGACATGGTTCCTATCTAGTACTAATATACCCAAAGATTGATATGTTGGCACTCTTACCAAAATTGTATTTTTTGGCAGAGTGTGGCCTTAGGGATTACAACAGAAGCGTTTACACGATACAAATGATGGCTTTTGATATCAAAATTCATCTTTTCGCTATAGATTTAACTGTGAAGTGTATACATCACCGCCAATTTGGTCATAATTGATTCTCATTGTTTCGTAGTAATGTACCTAATATTGTTTCGGCCCACATTCTCAATTAAGTATATGAGACATGGTTCCTATCTAGTACTAATATACCCAAAGATTGATATGTTGGCACTCTNTGGCCTTAGGGATTACAACAGAAGCGTTTACACGATACAAATGATGGCTTTTGATATCAAAATTCATCTTTTCGCTATAGATTTAACTGTGAAGTGTATACATCACCGCCAATTTGGTCATAATTGATTCTCATTGTTTCGTAGTAATGTACCTAATATTGTTTCGGCCCACATTCTCAATTAAGTATATGAGACATGGTTCCTATCTAGTACTAATATACCCAAAGATTGATATGTTGGCACTCTAACCGAATTGTATTTGTCAGCAGAGTATGGCCTTAGGGATTACAACAGAAGCGTTTACACGATACAAATGATGGCTTTTGATATCAAAATTCATCTTTTCGCTATAGATTTAACTGTGAAGTGTATACATCACCGCCATTTTGGTCATAATTGATTCTCATTGTTTCGTAGTAATGTACCTAATATTGTTTCGGCCCACAATCTCAATTAAGTATATGAGACATGGTTCCTATCTAGTACTAATATACCCAAAGATTGATATGTTGGCACTCTTACCAAAATTGTATTTTTTGGCAGAGTGTGGCCTTAGGGATTACAACAGAAGCGTTTACACGATACAAATGATGGCTTTTGATATCAAAATTCATCTTTTCGCTATAGATTTAACTGTGAAGTGTATACATCACCACCATTTTGGTCATAATTGATTCTCATTGTTTCGTAGTAATGTACCTAATATTGTTTCGGCCCACATTCTCAATTAAGTATATGAGACATGGTTCCTATCTAGTACTAATATACCCAAAGATTGATATGTTGGCACTCTTACCAAAATTGTATTTTTTGGCAGAGTGTGGCCTTAGGGATTACAACAGAAGCGTTTACACGATACAAATGATGGCTTTTGATATCAAAATTCATCTTTTCGCTATAGATTTAACTGTGAAGTGTATACATCACCGCCATTATGGTCATAATTGATTCTCATTGTTTCGTAGTAATGTACCTAATATTGTTTCGGCCCACAATCTCAATTAAGTATATGAGACATGGTTCCTATCTAGTACTAATATACCCAAAGATTGATATGTTGGCACTCTTACCAAAATTGTATTTTTTGGCAGAGTGTGGCCTTAGGGATTACAACAGAAGCTTTCACGCGATACAAATGATGGCTTTTGATATCAAAGATTATCTATTCGTTGTATCGTATATAGAAACTGCTACATGTGATCATTAAATAAGTTAATTAAGAAATAAATTCATTGAAAATATTTGATTTACGAGAAAATGTTCTGTACTACACAAAGATTGCTGTTGGATAATTTCATGGTTAATAGCGCTTTTTCCATAATCGTACGATAAATTTTACCTCATTCGCGTTATTCAAACGTGTGACTTGACTTTTCGTTGGCCCGTAATGCATTCCAGCATCTTGCTCGTGGAAGTAATCTTCTGATTTTTGCTTCCGAAGACCGGGACGAACAGCTCAGTAGAGAACTTTCAGGTTCGTCATGGTGTTTATGCCAAAATCTGGGCCATTAAGCACACATTTAGCTCTGTGTACACAATGGCGGCCAGAACATAAAGCTACACCATGGGAACTGAATTGGTATGAGGCGTTAGAAACCGAAAAGATCTACCGATCCTACAGAATCTAAGTGGCGCTCACGATCATTTGCGATGGTACGAAACCAGTGCAAAATCTCTCTAGAGAACTGAACATATGACATATTACGATGAGTGTAAAGTACCACACGCTGACCAACTCTTTTCCTAGACATCTATCATCGTTGGCTCTACTTACCGGATGTGTCTCTGGCGAATCAGAACACGAGCGTGATGGTAGGACTTGGCCAATCCCAACTTGAACACCTGCGTCTGCAGACGACGTTCCAGGAAATCCTCAATCCTCAAACCGAGAACGTAATCGAGCTTCATGCGGGATTCGTCCAGCACGCCAATACGGACCAAACGACGCAGCAGGGCATTACCTACGAGTCAACAATACGTTGGTTAATTACTATGAAAACTATACAACCTCTAGGTTTGTTTAGGAACTCGTTCTTTTCAGTACCGCTAGAGCGGCATAAAACCTTCAACAATAATCGTTCTGCCAAGAGGTATCAGAAAAATAAATAACTCATCATATAAAAAACACTAGGAAATAGCTACAATCGAGCAAATGTTCGAAACACACCGCGTGTTCTTACCTTGGAACAGACGTTTTTCATCCTTCTCTTCCAGCGTGAGCAACTCACGGGCTGCCTTGCGGATCTTAGCAAGCGTGTACTTTACACGCCATACTTCACGCTTGTTACGCAGACCGTACTGGCCAATAATCTTCAATTCCGCATCGAGACGCGGCTTTTCAAACGGACGACGTGGGGTAACGTAAGTCTTCGAGAAGACCGAAGGAATACGGTGGTTCACCATTTTTGCTCACAGCGGGCCGAACACGAACGTGTTGCCTCGTTGAACTTCTAACACGGAAAGAGAAAGAGAAGCCGCAAACCGGAACCAGCAAGCTAAAATGGCTTGACAGCTGTCATCGTGCATGATAGTGATGGGGCTAACTGATAGGTTTGGTTCCGTCCCAATAATCATGTTGGTTTTTAAATATTAACGTAAAATTCATACGTTTTAACAAAAGGTAACAATTGCATTAAATATTCATAAAATTTTATTTTTAATGTTGTTTCCTCACTGTATATACAACCGATGCAGTGAAGAAAATCATTAAGTTAAATTTGACATCTCTTCTATCCGTTGACACATCGCAGACTAGAGAGATTTGCTCCGATCACTTCAGAATGCTCCGAACTATATCGATCATGTACAAAATAATACCAATATCGAATCTGTTTATTATGATTGTTGCTAAGGGCTGTTAATATTTATCCATGAGTTCGTCGGCAATATTTTACGCCTTTTAAGCACTATGAAAAAAGTCATTTTTTACAAATTTACTAAAGATTTTATCGCTCTCATTTGCGTATTTTCAGCTGCCAGCCACTTTTTTTCGTAGTTTTTAATGCACTGATTTTTCTGCTGCGTTCTATAAAATTTCAAGAGTGTTTACTAAATATTTCTCGCTATATTCACGATGTTTGCACTTTTGGTTAGTTGGGTGTACTTTTTGTTTTTGAGTTTGACAACCAATAGTCTTCGGCCCAGGCTAAATGGGACAAGTTCACTATTTTGACATATTTCTAAAAAAAAAAAACAATAATCCAGCACCAAATTGGTAAACAGCACAACCAGCAACGCAGTGGTACTATCAGATTGTCTTTCTGAAAAGGAGCCATGACATACGTGCACTAGTATACCGGTCTTTGTGGCAAAGGTCATCGTCATAAGGAAAGCCACAACAACTCCCGGTCGAGAGCTCTGTGGCAAGAGGTTGTTTGCATTGTAAGAAATAGGAAGAAAACATTAACGACCGGGGGGCTGATATCAGTTTATCAGTCTTTTCATGATCACTCCCGAAAGTGGTAGAGATAGGTGAAATCTTCGCTGCTGAATTACTGCTGTGCTTTTGCTAATTCTGTGTATGCTTCAATGACATGTGTCGATCCTGGTTGGCAACGAACTAGCAATCAAATTGTTACCCGTAACAAGTTATTTGTTTCGGTTCGTGATATAGCATAACTTTGGCAGTGGTGAAGTGGCCTTCGATTGAAGCATCTGCCGTGCTACGGAGTGTTCTATGTGAGTAGGAGAGATTGAACTAGCTGGTGAAGATGTCCTTCAAGGATCTTGTCGAGCCGGAATGCGGCGGAGCGAACCCGTTGATGAACCTGGGCCGACAGGTACGGCGTGATGTTGCCCTACAGGATGAAGGTTTGGCGGGTGGGCGAAGTGGTTTCGCCGGAGCAGATCGAGAGCTTGTGAAGGAATATATGGACCAGATAGCACCGGGACCGCAAACCTTTCGCATGGATGAGCTGCTGAAGGAGATGCGTGAAATCGATGCCCATAACCATCGGCAGCAGCAAATGGTTGGTGTGGGTCGATCAATCGATATGGTAGGACCCGGTGGAGCTTGGGCCGAAGAGTTTCGTTCTGATGGCGCTCACCCGCGAGAGGAAAGCAAGCTTTCAAGCGTAAGTGACAGTAGCTGTTGGGGTGATCGGGTGATCTATACTGATATTTTATCCTGTCTTTTGGAAGCGCAGGTCTGGTCCCAATCGCAGTTGCCACCAATTCATGCCAATATGCGAGAGGCAGCCGTTCAGCATCCAACCATTCGGCAGGCGGCCAGTGACATGATGTATCATGCTTACGCTGGACAAATGTACAATCCAAACATACGCCAGAGTGAGGTAAGCCTCGTAGCTGAAGCTAGCCGTTAAAAGTGTTTTACTAAACAGATTGTGTTTCGTTCCAGTTTGTACGATTTATGGGTAACGTAAGTGCGGGGAATGTACAAATCAACGATGGTAGTGTCCAGGTGTCGCATAGCGTATGGGAGAACCGATTCGATGAACTGGAGGCAAGCTCGTCAAAGGGAAAATCGGAGCAGCAAGAACAGAAATCGGAGGAAACACAGAAACAGGAGGATGATTGGGCCAAGGCATTTGTGGACGATAAACAGGAACAAGATGAAGCATCGGACAATTATAATAAGCAGTTCTGGGAGCGTCTGCAGGACGAATGGCGAACGCTGGCGGAAGGCGAGGGCAAGCATCCGTGGCTGTCCGAGTTTAATGATTTCTACGATCCCTTCAAGGAGTACAAATTCGACGAAGAAAACCCGATGGCGGACGTGGAGAATGCGTTTGAGAAGGGCAAAGCCTTCCTGGAACAGGGCGACATACCGAGTGCGGTCCTGTGCTTCGAGTCGGCCGTCAAACAGGACCCTGAAAATCCGGAAATTTGGGAACAGCTAGGCTTTTCACAGGCAGAGAATGAAAAAGATCCGAATGCGATCGCCGCGTTCAATAAGGCACTTTCGTTCAATCCCAACAACATGCCCGTGTTGATGGCCTTAGCCATTTCGTACACAAACGAGGTCCTGCAAAACCAGGCCCTGCGGATGCTGGTCCGTTGGATGAAGTGTAACCCGAAGTACGAACATCTGGTACCGCCGGAGATGCTTCAAGCGGAGGACTCACCCATAGCGAGCTCGCTGATGGGCGGACCGAAGTTAAAGGATGTGCAGGAACTTTTCATAAAGGCGGTACAGCAGTCGCCAAACGAAATCGATGCGGACATACAGGAAGCGCTTGGCGTGCTGTTCAATCTATCCTCTGAGTTTAACAAGGCAGTTGACTGCTTCAATGCCGTACTGCAGGTGCGTCCGGAAAGTTCGAAAGCGTGGAATCGGCTTGGCGCCAGTTTAGCCAACGGCAATCGTTCATTGGAAGCGGTCGATGCGTACCAGCGCGCACTCGCATTCCAACCCGGGTTTATCCGCGCGCGGTTCAACGTTGGCGTGATTTGCGTTAATCTGAAGGCGTACAAGGAAGCGGCAGAACATCTACTGACCGCGTTGAACCTTCAGGCGAACTCAGCCGCACGATCCGGCCTGAAGGTGCAGTCGATGTCTAATCAAATGTCCGGTGCGATCTGGAGCTTGCTGCGCATGGTGTTGTCGCTCATGAATCGGAAAGATCTGCACACGGCCGTCGACAAACGAGACCTGGAGGTGCTGAATCGTGAGTTTCCGATGAGCAACGATTAACGGACGGGTAAATGCAGTCCAGGGCGAGGATTGATCGTGGTGGTGCGAAGCGTAGTTTAGCATTAATGCGTTGATATTTAGATTCCCCCCAGCAGCACTGCCCTAGCACTGCAATCGGTGGAGGGTACCGGGAACTAGTGTAAGTGCAAATTCGACAAAATGGAAGGGGCGAATGATTTTATCGCAAAACAAAAACGTTTGGGTGTTTGTAAAAGCGGGTTTTATGTTAACCTTCTAGTTTTGTTACGAAAGATTAATTGTTTGTTTGGTTCTGTATTTTGCTAGCAAAATTATATAGCGGGAAAGGAGAAAGGCACCAATGGGGGGGAGAAATGTTGCATTGCAACTGCACGCAGGGTGGATCAGTTTGGGCTTCGATTTGCAAGGAAATTGGTTATAAACGTACCTAAGCATGGAGTAATTTGTTATAGGGGCATACGAGTACAGATGGATTAACAAGCGCGTTAAAATGACGATAAAGTCCCTAAAATTTTACTACTAGATAAATATACACATATAAACGGTGCAATACCTGGTTGAGCAAAGGGACATTCATCGATGGTTTGACGTTGTATTATTATTATCTGAAAGATTTTATCGAAAGCAGTGGGTTTTTTAGAATATTCATGTAGTGGATATTGCTATTTTCATTTTAAATCTCAGTTCAATTTGAAAGCATATAGTTTTCTATTTGTATAATTTTACAATCGATTTTAACGTAAAATTTAAATCTAAAGCTATATTACCGGCTAAGAGCCCTTCCCTTAAGTATTCAACCCGAAGGTTTACACGATCGCGTTGATGGAGCGCAAAGGAAGATGATAAACATCCCACCCAACAAACAAGTAAGAAAGAGACCAATAGTGTTTCTGGTATCGCTTCGAAAGTTGAAGGAAGAAAAAGGCACCACAATCGGGCGTAAATAACAGAACCTGTCGTCGTTTCACTGCTGCTGCTTTTCTTTCGCTGCTAATTGCAACAGTTGTGTGTCCAGGACTGTTGTAAACTTGTTGGAATCGTTTTAGATAACAAACGATTAAGCTTTAATTTTCGTGTATTTTGTGTGCATTTACGTATCTTTTTCGTTCGTAAAGTTTTATCATCCCCGGCATCACTGTTGAAAGATGGCAGCATTAACGAAAGGTAAGATTGCGTTTCCATTAAGCGGTTTNCATTAAGTTTCTTTTTATTTTAAAAAGCATTTTCATAACCTCAACATGTTAAATATTAATATCCTAAGTTCCAATTTAAATATATATAAACAAATTTTACTTTCTCATATTCAGTTTCTATTTAAATATCATTTTAAATCATAAGCGTTCAACAGAACGTTTTAAAAAATTAAATAACATTTTATTAAATTTTGACATATTGCATGACCGCACCCTTTGACCTATGTGCAGCATCTGTCCATGGTGGCTGCGAGCGCTTTGGGGGGGGACTACAAAAATCTTTTACCAAATTTAAATCTAAAACTATATCACCGGCTAAGAGCCCTTCCCTTAAGTATTCAACCCGAAGGTTTACACGATCGCGTTGATGGAGCGCAAAGGAAGATGATAAACATCCCACCCAACAAACAAGTAAGAAAGAGACCAATAGTGTTTCTGGTATCGCTTCGAAAGTTGAAGGAAGAAAAAGGCACCACAATCGGGCGTAAATAACAGAACCTGTCGTCGTTTCACTGCTGCTGCTTTTCTTTCGCTGCTAATTGCAACAGTTGTGTGTCCAGGACTGTTGTAAACTTGTTGGAATCGTTTTAGATAACAAACGATTAAGCTTTAATTTTCGTGTATTTTGTGTGCATTTACGTATCTTTTTCGTTCGTAAAGTTTTATCATCCCCGGCATCACTGTTGAAAGATGGCAGCATTAACGAAAGGTAAGATTGCGTTTCCATTAAGCGGTTTGTTAACATCTTGAATGTAGGAATGAATAACATAAAATCATAGCAGAAAAGTATATTTTGCATGTTAAATTGTGTAAGTTAGGGTGGGCCCAGTATCGTGAACGTGACTTCCCTGTGGACTTTGCTCATCAGTATCATTCAGCATCGAATGGCTTGATCACTGCCGGTTCAAAGTCCGATCTGATGACGTAGCGAAAGCAGCAACTTTTTAGTCCATCCTGTCTACAGGCACAGTTTTGTTTTCTCCCCAGCATACTATAAAGTATTACGGATGGATGTATATTCTTTTTATATCAGATTTCATACGAAATGTTCCCGGTACCGAACTTGCCCCAGTAAACACATGACTTGTGTAAGCATCCATTCCATTGGTCATTTATCACCATCAAACAGTATCAAACAAACGCGAATATGGTTCTCGGACAGGTTGATAAGGAAATGGACCCACTTTTTTCTGCCTGTGTAAGCACGGTGATGCTGATAATCCTGATAGTGGGAATGCTACCCCCATCGGTAGTACAGCCCCGGTGTGTTGCTTGTCAGCATGTTTCCAAGCTGGTGTTGCACCATATGTGAGTGCTGATCGTGATCTTCTTATCTGTTTTGCCCTTCCTCAGGAGTTTTCATTGTGGCGGCCAAGCGCACCGCTTTCGGCACCTTCGGAGGAGCGTTCAAGAACACCAATGCAACGCAGCTGCAGACGGTAGCGGCCAAAGCAGCACTCGATGCGGCTGGTCTCAAGCCGGATCAGGTTGATTCCGTTAACATCGGCCAGGTGTTGGTGCTGTCATCGACCGATGGTGCGTTTCTACCCCGGCACGTGTCACTCGGCTGCGGCATTCCGATCGAGCGGCCAGCACTCGGCGTGAATCGTCTGTGCGGTTCCGGCTTCCAAGCGGTGGTCAACGGAGCACAAGACATTCTCGTAGGTGCGGCACAAATTTCGCTCACCGGTGGTGTTGACAACATGTCCCAGACACCGTACACGCTACGAAACAGCCGTTTCGGTATTCCGCTCGGAACTAGCCCTCCGCTGGAGGATGCACTATGGGTTAGTTGTGCTGGAAAGCGTTTACATTAACCGAAACATTTTGATGCTAATAATCATTTCTTCTAGACCGGTCTAACTGACTCATACTGTAAGCTCCCGATGGCGCTGACAGCAGAAAATCTTGCCGAAAAGCATAAGATTCCGCGTGAGAAGGTTGACGAGTTCGCGTACCGTTCGCAGCAGCTGTGGAAGAAGGCAAACGATGAGGGTGTATTTAAGACGGAAATTACTCCGTTCAAGCTAAAGGTTAAGGGAAAGGAGGTTGACTTTGCGGTCGACGAACATCCGCGCCCTCAGACCACGCTGGAAGGATTGGCGAAGCTTCCAACGCTGTTCAAAAAGAATGGTGCCGTTACTGCAGGAACTGCATCAGTAAGTAAAAGGGGGGCTGTACAGTTTGTATAGGTTTTTTTAATGTAAGTTTAATTATTAAACTATCCTGATCAATTTTTAAGGGTATTTGTGATGGTGCTGCTGCCGTTGTAGTTGCTTCGGAGGAAGCGATCAAGAAACACAACCTAACACCGTTGGCTCGATTGGTGGCGTACAGTACGGTCGGTGTTGCACCGGAGATTATGGGCATTGGTCCAGTACCTGCTATTCGGAACGTGCTGAACGTGGCCGGGCTCAAGATGGACGATGTGGACCTGTTCGAGATCAATGAAGCGTTCAGCGTACAGACGTTGGCATGCGCACAGGAGCTCGGTCTCGATATTAACAAACTTAATCTGAATGGTGGTGCGATTGCACTTGGTCATCCGCTTGGTGCTTCCGGATCGCGTATTACTGGCCATCTAGTGCATGAGCTGAAGTAATTATGGACATATTTTTTTGTACAACGACATGTTGTTACTTATTTTTAACTCTTCTAGGCGAAAGAACCTCAAACGGGCTGTCGGATCGGCCTGCATTGGAGGAGGACAGGGCATTGCAGTGCTGCTGGAAGCTGTTTAGTAAAATCGCAATCACATACAACCTACCCGGGAAGAGCAATGGGAAACGTACCTCAAAACAAAGTGTTTTTATTTTTTTTTTGTTCTAAAAAAACAGGTTGAAAATAGATTGTGAACAAAGGTTTAGTAGTATATTTAAGAATCTTCAACGAGTAAACAGTGCATTTTTGTCTAAAAATCCCACATGGTATAATTGTTTTAATTTCGAATTTCATGTCTCAAATTGAAACGAAACTTTAATCTGGATAATGGATAATTATCCATTTCGAGTTCCCGTTCGAGCATGCAGCCAATCGTGAGAGACGGCACGCGAACAGCTAATGAATGCATAATTGCAACGGAAGAGCCCTCTATGTAAATTTAATCGATATTATGCATAGTTCATGATGTGGTTGGATCAGTAGTAGACAGATACTTTTTATTAATTAACATCTTCGTATTACTCCATACACAAAACTGTTTACAAAACTGTATGGAAGTCATGCGCGCCCTGTACCGGTGCTTGTAATTATTGTCGCAAACATCCCTATTTTGTACCACTAAAGTGGTGATCTTGTTTGTTGCTCCAAAAAAAATAAAAAACCGGATCGACGCCCATCTGGTCATCCAGTCTGGTCCGTTTGGGATCATTAACCGACGTTTCGTGTCAGTCAACTAGGTGGATAAATTAGCGCATATGCATTAAAAGAAGAAGAAAAACGTACACACACACACTCGCACAGAAACATAGGAAGAAACCAGAGCAAAGCGGCTAAAAAGAAAACACTTTTGCTTTCGTTTGAATTCTGATTTATCTCGTCGATGATCGTGGTCCATACGATCGCACGTAAAAGTATGGAGCTTATGATACTCTTTTGAAACGAATTTACTCGCCATGATCTGGTGCGGAGAGGATGGTGAGAATTCGCTCTCAGGTCTTAAGGTGGTCTGAGAAGATGCGTTGTTTGCAGAAACGATTTTGCAGACATTCCCCTATGAGGCGGCGATCGTTGGGGAAACATTTTTGTTTTATTTTTGTGCAACAATTTTACGCTAAACAGTATGATCTGTACCGACATAATAACATTTTTAACTCTAAAGAAGAGTTAAGGTCCTTCCTTTATCGACGATCCTAAAAAGTGACTCATCTTTTAGAAAGAAGGACCTGACTAGCAGGAAGCCCTTTTAGGTACGTCCAAAGATGATGACGTCCGCTATGAAGAGAGACTAGAGATGGAAAGGTTCGAAGCCTGTGATCTTCTACACGAATATCTTCTTTCATCGCAACAAGTCTCCCTTTTTTTCCTTCTCGCCTTTAGGCTTTTTATCCAAAATGAACCCTGGTTAAACGCATGCAATTCTTTCAACAGAGATCATCATTTGTTCGACTTCAACCTTCCCATTACCAACATGCATATTCGCATGGATTTTCGATTCTTCCATTCTTTCCAGAAATCATCCAAGCAAACGACACCATATTCGAATTTTTCTCATTTCCAATTCTTTAAGCATGTGTTGTGTAACTCCAAAAGTCTGACAATTTGAAGATATAAATACATAAAAAACATACAGCAAACTTTAAAATGTAAGAAAATAAAATCAAACTTAAACCAATTCCAATACCTTTGCAACGGGGCCGTGAAGAAACGTAAAAACACTCAAAAGTGGGATCACGCATCGCTAACCGGCTTGGCTCTTGCGCCAGGCTGAGAGAAGCTAAGAAAGCGTGAGCGAACTTCAGTGCTTTTGGGCAGCCGGTGGGATTGTGCATGCCATACACGAGCCCACCATTTGGCCGTTTGGGGCGCGATCGCGTGGTATCGTTGCGTGGTGCTATTGTTTCTCGCCAGTCGCTTCTTTACCGTCGCATTGAGCGTTGCTAAGCCGGCGCTATTATCGGTTGCAGCTCGATGCAGCAACACCCGTCCGGTCGGAGTCGATCTTTCGCGATAATCGTGTGCTTTATGTTCTGTTAAATTTATGCTATCTGTTTTCTTGCGATTGTTTGTGCCGCTAGTGCATTGTGCTTAGTTTGTGATTTCGTAGACGGTGACATCGGTGGTTGCATTGTGTGTGTGTGTTTCTGAAAGGATATAATGATCAACGCGTGTATGCAATCAGCGTGAAAAGAAGGTATTAAAATGCATCTTTTATTGCACATAAAATAAATTTGCGTTCAGTAGCCAGCTTTAGAAGCAGCAGCAGCAACCAACACACCATTCCAGGATGATCACCATTTTCCGATCTTCTTCATCGATCTTTCATTTTGTGTGATCCGGTTTCGTGCGCCATTGTGATCGGCAAACAAGAAAAACGACAAAGCAAATAAAAACGATGTATCGTTTGTGTGTGTTGGTGCTTATGTCCTGAGATATCAGATGCAATTATTATCCGTGCTGCTTGTGTTCACTTCTGTCGCCATATATGCCCGCCAATATGGAACCGTTATAGTCGTTTGTTGCTGGAGTTGTGATCATTAATTAGGGAAGGGAATATAAGTGTATTTAACTTTAATTCGGTTTAATTCTGTAGCAGTAACCGTTTATCGTGTGACTATTGAAAGTAACCTGATAAAAAAAAGTCAGCATAGCTAGCAAGTAAAGGGCTCTTTCGGGTGTTGCATTTCACACTTCTGCACATTGGGCTGGGAAATGCACATTTAACGGAAAACGGAAACCCTACGGTGTTGGTGTGCGTGGGTGCGTGCGTGCGTGAGTGAGTGAACAATTGGGGGAACAACACGTGGAACCGCAGGTGTTCGCTGTCCGTGATTGACCGTGGTGATGGATTCGTAGGAGGAAATGCAACGCGTTTTTTTGTTGTATTTTTGTTATTGCCACCATTGTTAGCCATGCTGTGTGTGTACGTGTGTGAAGCGAAAGCGAAAAGCAAATAGTAGAAAATGCTGCCCCCGAAGAAAATGGCCGATGAGTGCAGTGAAGTGGCGTGCCAAAATAAATAGAAATAAAACAAATTGTACTATCTGCGCACGGGAGGGCGTGTGGTGTAAAAGGAAAGCAAAGTAAAGAAGAAGGCAGTTGACGATAACCGCAAGGAAAGTTTAAAAAACACAACTGGGATAAGAAATTAAGGGAAAAAAGAAGTAGCAAAGACGCACAAGAACAAACAATGTAATACAATAATCAATTAGAGAAGCAAACGTACGCAAACACTGGTGAAGCAAACCAAACAAACCACATTTGCCCGGTTGCACCGGTCCACGAGTGAGTCGTTAGTGAAACAAAGTGAATTATCGAAATATAGGTAAAAAGCACAGCCTACTAAACAGCGGCAGCGAATAATGAATAATCTATAAATAATGAGTGCAGCATAAAATTGTGTGTGCCGTTCCGGGAGCCAACGTTTAGCTCAGCGCGCCTCGCATCGGGACTGATCTGGATCGCGAGCTTTGGGGTTTCCTTCTGTTGGTGGAATTTTCCCAACCACGTACCGTTGCTCGTGGAAAGTGGCGGAACGTGTACCATAAAGGCGTGAGGGCGTTCAAACAAAAAAAGAAAAAAACGTGTCAGAAAGAACTGATTCGTGGCATCAAGCAGTAGAACCGACCGACGGAATGGGTACGATACGGGATATCAGCAAAAGTGTTTGGCCCACAAAAAATGAGAAGAAACAGCCGGTATCAAAATAAAAAAACCACTTCCATTTAATAACACTCCGAACGAAGCGAACAGATGCAACCGGGAAGTTCACGTGCCGGCCCGATTTGTTGGCTGCCTGTTCCTGGTGTTCCTTTGGAAGAAACGTCAGCGAGCGAAGCAACACCGTATCGGTTGCTGCTGGATAATTAGTGCTTATTAATTGTTAGGGATGTTTATGATTGGCTTAGTGGCCGCTAATGTGAAGCTAGTGCTTTAATGCCTCTATCTAGCGTGCGGGAAGCAGATTTACAGGTTGGCCAGTTATCAGCCAGTTGATTCTTTCGTGAATTTGGATTCGTTATTCCCGCCCCGGGGGCAAAATAGGAACGGACGAAGGTTGAGTTAATCCTTGATGATTAAATTTGTGCCATATTTCTCCTCCAGGTTGACACACACCCTTACAACAAGCAAATCCTTACAAACAACCGCTGTGACGTTGGTCTGGGACGTGGTGATTTATACCGGTTGGCTGTTAATCTTGACCATGATTTGCCGTGAGGCAGAAGTTCATAAATTTTCCCACCGATTAGTGTATGTGTGTGTGTGTCCTGGGCTGTGTGATAATGTTTTATCCTTTCCGAGCCATTTAAAGGGATGCCAATCGATGTCGATCAACAGGACCGTTTACACGAATGAATGAAGTTATGAATTTAATGAAGTATTTAAAAAAAACTTTAATACATTTAATCTCTCTTGTAGTGTTTTATAGCATTTTGTATTTATTTGAATATAATTTAATCATGTTTAATTTGTATTCGTAATTTTTATTGTTAAAAAAGGTCTTTTACCTAATTTAAACAAATTCAAACGATTGTTTGAAATTTTATGTACTGTCCAAGACATTTTAAAACATTTTTTATTTTCTGAATTTCAAAAAATATTTTTGATAAAAGGTTAACGCTTAAAAAATGTGTTAAGTATTTTTCCAACTTGCAAAACGCACCAAACGTCAACTTAGCGCCATGTAACACCTTGAGAAAATGGCATAGTTTTTGTGGTTGTTTTGCGTATTTCATGGCAATTAGTGACGCTGGTTTGAAGTTGAACTCTTTGGTATTTATTCTCTTTAAAAAACTATAACCACCAAAGCTCACACTGGATCTGGGTCGACCACAGTTTGGACGCAACGAGTTAAAATATAAATAAAGTTACCATACGGAAATTAAGGCAAACCTTGTCTTGTCGCACCGGTGCGATAGATTCTCTCAGCTTAATTTGATCTGTAGCGGTCGAGGAGAAGCGGTTGGTCTGACATGCAGTTCCGGCGACCCTGAGTTTAGGCGGATACGGTAAAGTTTCATATTTTATTTTCACACCTTACCCTGCCATAGGTGTGACACCTTTGCGGTGTGCGCATAATTTGCAACCGAAAATCGTTCAAGATTTTATCTACCGGCCCGACACGACGATACTTCCTTCAGCCAAATTGTCACTCAAAGTGACGTTGGCTTTTATTGTTGTAAGTTAGAAGTTGGAATAACGTTGTATATGGTGCTCCAATCAATGAATGATTGCACAACTTTCGGAACTAGGATGTTTGTGGTGTACTGTCGGAAATTTCAAGCAACACAATTAGTTAGTAAATTTATGTGAGATTGATTTGTTTTGATTGTTATGTCTTTTAGTGGGTCACTTATTTTTCTATAAAATATTTATTGTTTCCGTTTTTTGAAGGTTTTATTTTTTCACTAGCAAGTTCTTCTTACTTAGTAAAATTGGAAAAAATGGATAAAAATCTATTTGATATGATTTATGTTTCCGTAATGTAATACCATTTGAAAGGACAAGTGTATTCCAAATTTTATAGGATTTGATATAATAACAGCTATTGCTATACTTTATCTAGCGACTGCAAAGACTCAACTTTTTCTTATTCTACTTACTTAACAAACTATCCCTTGATATAATATTATATCAAGGGTTATCAAGTATATTATAATTGTAATATACTTGAAGCGAACATAATTTCCATCAAATGCACCCGTCTCTTCGTGATGCTTTTTCATCAACCTGCAGCCATGCGGCAGGTGGGGCGTTTAGATTAATGAAATCTTCCAAGATGCACGATGTGGTTCCATTTCGTTGCCCAGCTCACTAACTAATCATTTCACTGCCCCAAACGGTCCCACCCGGCCAACAAACGCAATGCACTGCTGCGAGCTTTTCCGAGTCGCTTGGGATAAGAAACGTTTGCCTGCCGGTACCTCTCCGGTAAAGGCATCGACTCATGTCTGGGCGTCTTTGGTTGGCTGTTTTGTTTGGTTGGTGAACCCCATGAAAGGTGTGTGCGATGTAGCTGTTGCGAAAATCAACCCCATATCGTGTTGATGTGGCGGGACCGTCGATACGCAATGCCACACTGCAATGGCCGAACCGAAGGGAAAACCGGACAAAGGGACACGGTTGGAGTGGAAAGTCGAAGAACAAAGCCAGTGTCGATAGAATGGGACGGCCCTCCCCGGCGTATGATAGAGTCGGTGTCCACAGTGCCTGGGCATTTGTTTCAGAGCAACCGCGTGTACGTAGGGATGATTTATGCGCCCTGTTTTAGTGCCCTCTCGGTACGGTTTCGGCTGGTGGACGCACTAACGTACGAACGGATCGTGTTCTGTGAGCATTCGCTTTGGCGAAACGAGATGTGACCACAGATACTGCACCAGCCACCCGGTGGCTGGGTAATGCGAAGCTGGAACGTACATTTGGGGTTCAATGGTGGTGGGCTGATCGAGTTGAACTTCGCGACTTATTGTGCAAAAGTAAAGTAGTAACATTAACTCACAAAAAGCGCTTTGCCGAAACATTTACCGCTCATGGTAGAACTTGCAACATTATTTACTAGTTATCTTGTTTTACAGCAAACGCGTGAGAGCGCATGTTTAGGGAGCCGTAGAACCCGGGTTTATATCTTTGGTGGAACGAGTATGGAAATATATTCTTTCAGATTGCATATATCTTCATTAAATGTTAGAATTGTCTGGTGAGAATATAACACTAAAAAGTTTTATACAAGCAATTTAATGTAATTAATATTTGTATTTTTTCATTCGAACTTTGAAAAGATGATGATTGATTTATGGTGTAATTAAACTAAAAACTAAAAATGATAAATTATACAAAATTTTTGCCACATGGCTAAATTCCTAAAATTGTTGAATTTCGACAACAAATCAATTAGCTCTTTATTAAGCTTCTTAAATAAATTAATCATTTATTAAGAACACAATGTACATCGAATGAAAAGTGTTATATTAAAACAATGCAATATATGAATTATTTTAAAATAATGCAAATGAAGTAAACCATTAAAGAGGAATGGATACTTTTGAACTATAAATCATTTAAAAAGCAAGCTAAAGGTCAGCTTTCTTCGCTTTTTTGTTGATCTTTCAGCAATACGTTACCCGCTAGCTCCGTTAGCGTCCGTTGAATTACAACCTTGAGAAGGCGCGGAGCGAAAAGCTGGACGAGCGATTGTTACATTTATTTGCACTCCATCATTTATTGCCGAACGAGTAGCAATATAAAATGGCATAATGGCCATCTGCCCGCGCACGCTATTCAAATTGCTTCGGCACCTTGTTCCGGAACAAACGGATCGATTACGGCGAAACAAGATAAATGACACCCCGGGGAAGGAAATACGTAAAGGGAGAGAGAGAAAAAAACAGCAACAACCAACCAATTCCCGACCACCGTTCGATGGCGTAATGAGAAATGCTCCAAATTTTAACATTTCGCCTCTGGTCTTTGGCAACTCCCGTGGTCCCACTGCTGACTACTTTCACTTCTCGGGAGTGTTTTACTTTTATGCTGGTTGGTGGAGCTTGTTGTTGTTGTTTTTTTTTCTTGGGTTACTCCTAGTGCGCGGGTGAGCATTACCTTGCGAATTTACTCGGCAACTGCATTGGTTCGCCCACCGGTGCACCGGTGCTTTCTTTGGCCGCTGGATGCTGGAAAGATGCTTGAGGGATGTAGTTGTTTCGAGTGAATTCAGACAGGATTGGCACGCAAACGATGTACGTGAAGTGGTGAACCCTACGCCCGAACGACCGAACAGACATTCCGATCACGATCCTAAGCTACCTAAGTGCATGCGGCTGTCGATCAGTGGTACCGAACAGATCAAATGGTATGCCTCGAGGGGTTTCAACCCGTCTACCATCGAGTCGTTCGGTGGTTTGATGTTCAGCTGTCTGGTAAAGCGTTTTTGCGAAAAGAGCCTGGACGTGCTTCCCGATCGAGTTAAGTCGTCAGTGAGGCTAATGTTTCTGCAGCAGCAGCACCAGGAGCAGCCTTCCATCGGGGTAGGGCATCACCTTAGCAGATCGTTTTCCGACCATTGTGCAGCGGCGTACATAAATTTCGATCGTTAAACAGCGCTCGTACGAACGGATGGGTGGATCTGAAGTGGAATGCAAAAATTTACATCTCAATAAACAAAACGTCACGCCAGACGGCAAAAAGATCGCCATTCGGCTCCCAGCACTGCAAACTAGGGGGCGTTCGTGTAGGGGCAGAAATGACCAATAGCTTCCACCGGTCTGGTCGGGAGGTTGACGATATCTTTGCAGCATTGCGATGACCTCTCCCCGGGGAAGATGCGTAACGTCTACGGACAAACGTCTGCTCGTACCTCGGCTGGACGGATCATCGCCCGATCGAGCCCGTCGGGATGTGGGAAAACGTATTGGAGTATTGTTTACGTGCGCTTACATGCAAATCAACCGTCGGCATTGCGCAACGATTCGGCAATGGAGTTTGCTGCGAAACGATTACCGACGGCTACTTACTACTGCTGATGGCGATCGGCTTTACCTTAGCGTTGTTTAATGACCCGTAGGACACACCGAAGCCGATGGCGGTGAAGTAGCGTTGGCGGATGGGTGGGTAGGTGGTTGGGTGGGATTTTTGTGGTCATTGAGACACGCTGACATTGTAATTAATTAAGTTCCCATTACGTTTTGCGCTCATCGTACCCATGTTTGACATGGGATGGTTACGTGGGCTTAACCACTGGCCCGGCATGCTTCCTTCTTCTGTAAGGATAAAGCGAATCGAAATGAGCGATTCGCCGAATGAATTTAGCATTTTGTGGCAGCTCATTTTTTAGTTTTTTTGTCGAACGTGTAAAAGAACTCTTTCCCTGGTGGTGTAGTGTAGTAAAAATTGATTTTATTTTGTCTCCAGCACAAATATTGCTGTTCGTTCGTGTTTTGCCCCTTATTTGGAGCGTTGCTTGTTTGCACCAGTTTCTACTGATAGCCGTAGTAAATTGGATCGGTTTTCATTAGTTCGCGGTTCCCCTCAGACTGGAGCACTTTAAATGAGTTTGACCTTATTTTCACGTTCAGATAGCGATCTTGCTGACAGGAATGCCAGGATGTGGTGGTTCATGAGCATGTCCTTGTCGGGTGACGATTGCATTGGGGGTGTTAATGTGGCGCCAGTTGTCGGTGCACTTTTGGAGGTCTCGAAGATAGGGAGTTTTTTTTATCTTGAAAATGTTTGTTTTTAATTGTATGTGATATCACTTTGTGCAAGGTGTACGAGTACGAAAGCATATAAACAAAAACAGCAACAATCAATTCGATCGTATTTAAAAAAATGGTAAACGATTATAATTGAATCAGGTAAAAAACGTAAAATATTATGGAGAAAAAAAAAATAAATAAATTAATAACTAAACAATTTTGAAATAGATTCAACCCTCTTCTTAGCCAATTATACGAAATTCTTGTTATGCAAGAGATGTTTTTCTATCCAAATTTTGGAAAAAAATAATAATTCGTTTTACATCGAAATTTTGCTGAATTAAAGTTCCGCTGATTTGTTGATTAATCTGCTAAAACTATCGAAATTTGCATACTGTGTAGTAATTTATTCGTATTCTTTATTTAAATTTTTTAATAATTTATTTTATTGTAATGAATTGTTTTTTTCCTCTCGTGGTGATCAAACAAACCATTGTTAATACTGACTCTAAATGAGAAATCGTATTTTTCGCAAGTACGTCGTTTACTATTAGAGCTACTATATAGTCAAGATTTGAGGAAATATGTTCTCATGCATTCAACATTTTCTTCGGTTAATTTAGGATTATTGTACCATCTTTTGTAGAAAGTTTTCCTTGTCAGTTGAGTTAACTAGTTCTCGGAGGATGAACATTAAACTATTATAGATTGCCCTAGGAACTCAAAGAAAAGTTACGTTGATTATGCGAAAAACTCGTTAAAAAGAGGACTTATTATGAGGTAGTAGGCAGTATATGACACAAAACCCTTAAGTACCTGTTCCTATAAGAATTGACTCTCTGGGGTGGAAGGAGGAACAAAAACATCGATCCAAATAAAATAATTATTATCGATACTCAAGCTTATCGGCATGGGAGGATATCGCGCGCCTCAGTTTGTAGACCGCTGTTGTATTCAATTAAAGCAAGAAGTTGCTGAAATTTTACCAAAGATCGTTTTAAATCGCCTAAGAACTTAATTTGTGTTAAAGTAAATATTGAATGCTAACGTTCAAATGTTTTGAATTAAAAATTATTGTGCATATCTTCATCTTCATATATTCATGAAATATCCTTTTCACATCTGGTAGGTGGATTAACACTCTCAAAAATCGTCGAAAAAAGCGTTTTAGGAAAATTGACTAAATCTGTTCTGTTTCTGTTCTCTGTTTAAACTGTTTAAACTTTAATCTGTTTAAACTGTTTGTAAATACGAATGGTGACTACTATTACTATTAATGGTGATGGTTTAGGATGATCATATCCTTTAATGGCTAACATAAGATAGTCTATGTCGCTATGTCCTATGTTAGAATTACACGTATTCATCGAAACCAGTTTTAGAGGCTTGAGGTTTTAGTCAGAATCATAACTCCTAAGCTTAGATGTTATGTGAATGAAGAATGGTATCATGTGGATTTTGTAAAACTCTGTAGTCTTTGACATTGTAAAATAAGCTCAGAAATAGTTTATGGTTTCAATGATGGTTTCAATGATCTTTAAATTGCTAATGTTTTTAAGATGTAAGAAAATATGTAAATTTGGATGCTTACTTCTGCCATAACTGGTACCCACAGACCACACCACAGAGTCATGAATTTGCACTCACTCAAAGTCTAAGGTCACCTGAAAACTTCCATCCTTCCATCCCTGTTCAGACTTCAGCCGAAACTCGTACCTCAAGTGGTACCGGTTGCATCGATTGTGCAACATCCTGGCCACGGCACGGGGAGCTATCGCGGTGGGTGAAGATAGCAGAAAAAAAAATAATATACTGAAGAAACTAACATAAATCTCACATGACAGGTAAGAAAAAAATTAAACCTAAACCATTTTGTAGTTGCCCCGTGGTTGCATCGCCAGTACACACACCCTCCGTGCACGATTCCTACCAGCAGGCTAACTAGCTTGCCATGCGGGCTATTCTAGGTCAAACGCGATACGCCCCGGCCATTCCGGTTCGGGTTGCCCTCACTCCCTCCACGGGTGCCAGAAGTTCCAAGTTCAGTCACCCTTGGGTGGCACGCGGCCACGCTACCTCTGCAAAGCACTGAAACTGAAGCAATAATTATCTAATACGAGGTGCTGCCCCTATTTTTCCCGGGCGCGGGAGGGCAGTAAATTTGGCTTAACCTGAACTTCACGCCACAAAACATCAGGACAGACATGTGAATTGCGAGGTCTGAAGATATGGCGTGTGGGGAGGACCACTCGAGCGCCCGTTGAAGATTGTTGATCGACCGATATGTAGCTCCGGTGCGGTCCACATACACACGCTGGATGGATGTAGGTTAAGCAGGTGGTCTGTCTGCCACTTGCTGCGAGCAACACTGCTCAGCTGATTGCCGCAGGGTACGCTAGTTGCCGATGGCGTCGGCTTCATGGACCGCCAAATACAGAGAAAACACTCTCCAGCCATCGCTTCATCGTAGCCCGAAGACATGTGGCGACGGATTTTGGAACCATTGCCAATTGCTTACTGGAGCAATTTGGCGCTGGAAGAAAGCTGCACCTCCCGCCATATTGACAAGCCAGTATTTTTTACAGTTTTGCTACGATTTAGATGTAAATAGCGTTCGAAAATGAAGGTAAACATCAAGCCACTTGAGATTGTTTCTTTGCGAAGCGTTAAATTTAAATCACCAGGGAGTGAACACTGTCGAGCGGTCGTTTGGTAAAATCAATTTGCCTGAGATGGTTTTGCAAGATCAAACCACACTTAAGCTAGTGCAAGTGTTGCTGGTCCTGTTTGGCAGCGGGAGCGGTCGGATGACCCAAATCAATCAAAATATTGATTCTGATTACACCGACGATGTAACGAGTTTAAAGCTCTCAGGCGCGTCCCAGCAGGATTTAAATGGTTAAACGCGAATGAAGTTGTGCAACTATTGGTGATGCTGGCATCGGTGACTTTGCTCGAAAACGAATTCGTGCCAATGATTAACGATGCACGTAATTACATTATATTGTACTCGCGGATAAAAATGTATGCCAACGCCCTTTTTCTGAAGAAGCCGTCGGGTGTGTATGGAGAAAATCCAGTTTCCAAAGCGTTAGATTTATCGTGATGCCATCGTTGTTGGTGTTGGAGCAAATCCCAAGCGATTAGTGCACCGCATACGGAGCGATACCGCTCGGGGGTATCTTCAGATCGGGTTCGATGGCTTTCAGCTAGCCAATCTTCAAACCGGGGTACGAGGGCAGTGACATGCTGTCGGTTTTATGTTACAAACAACAGGACGCTTTTGTGTGCCCCACCCGCTTTACCTACGTTTCGTCCACCTCCCGTGCACGTACTAGTACACCCAAACTGGTTCATTTAATTTTGGAGTGCAAAACCGTCGACTATCGATCAATCGATTGATCAGCAAGCGAGTTGGAACGTTTTTCAGCCCTCGGTGACCCGCTCGGTGGTCCCTAGGAGAGTCCTAGGAGCAGCTTTTTTTTTTGTACCAACTACCTCGCGCACAGGCAACGTTTCTTCGAGGGCTTGCGAAACTGTTGCGCTGACCCAAATTCTCAACCAGCAGCAACGGCAGCAGTTCACCTGGGCTGTCGCTCTTGTACCTTTGACCACCGGTCCGGATCGTCGAACCCGTCGGCGATAAAGTTATTGGCATCAAGATTGGGCCATTTTCCATTCGCGCCAAGTGGTAAACCGAGCGCTAGCGGCAGGTTAAAGGATAGGTCCAGAGGTTAAGATCCCAGGGACTAATGGAGTGATTAGTGAAAGTGATCGCTTAAAATAGGCACGTGCTGACGGACCGCTGCCCTTACGGTCCAAGAACCTGCAGAACTCCACCCAGGCGCCGAGAAACCAACCAGTGGCTGGGGAGAATTCCACTCGGGAAACTGACCACTGCACTGCACACTGTGGCGTCGTCTGGAGGGGAACATTCGGTCAGTGTCTCGATTGAATGAGTGTTCACAGAAAACTAGGTTAGAGGTTTGTCTGTTCACCAGTTTGCAGGTCTAGCAGGTCGAATGCTAGTTGCAATTGGTTTGCCGCCAGGCCATAGTTGTCCATGTCGTAGATGTCTGGCTTCGAAATGCGTTCGCTTTCATCGGAGTCTTGCCGAGATGTGGGTAAACCGATCGGACTGTCCACATACACAAAAAGTGTGCGCGTTGGACACTGGCAGGCAAATCTAGTGACACCGTGCAGTGGGACTAAAGAAAAAAGGAGAACAATGTTTGGATGTAGCGAACCGAGATGGACAACATTCGATTGCACTTAGCATGGGTTAGGGTGTTTTTGTGGGACTTTTGCAAAGTGCTGGTGCTGGACACCGAGTTGGTAGCGAGCTGGTAAGTAAATGGCAACATTTACAAAGCTGTTGTGTTTGCTGCTGGCCATCAGTAAAGGGGCGTTCATTTGCTTGACTCGCTGCCCAAAATTTGAAGTTAAAGCAAACAGGTGAGCGATTTACGCGTGATCAAGCATAGTTTAAAGATGGTCCGGTTCTTCGGAGACTGCTGCCCTTTTTAGGCGAGATGTACTGTACGCAAATATTGGAAATTCTTGGAGCTACCGTACAGACATTTTTGTGCCACGTACTATTCTGACACTTAAATATGCCGAGTGATGAACCTCTTTAATGTCGCAATGTACTTCCTGGAACGGATGGCGCTTATTAGAATTCTTGCCTACGCACTCGATTGCGCAGTACACAGTCGATTCCGGTGTGATGGAGCTCCGTAGACGACGTGTGTCGTAGCTGGTGTCATTCCGCTGCTGCTGGAGCGTATTTTGAAGTTGGATGTCTTGATATGCCCTTGTCCTTCGCTTCCAATTAGTAGCGAGGTATGGCTAGTGAAGCGCACCAAATCGTAGCCAAAATGATACGATTGTGATACAGCATCACCACTAATTGATGACATAATCATCATCGATGAAAGATGCCTCCAGTGTTGATTTGTGTTTTCGTGTGTGGGTTTGCAGGATTAGCCATCGGTGAAGCCATCGGTCCGTACTGCACTTGCCTTCGGATGTCCATTTAAACCTTAGCAGCTGACAACAGCGGTGAAGGAGGGTAGCTGATGAGCTGATCATTGGATTAATTATTATCACTGAGCTGTGAAGGTTCGGTCCGCTATGCTGGTGATGATTGGTAGCTGGACAATTCTTCGATTGACGGTAAAGATGATTAGCTTTGACAGTGGAAGGAAATTGTGGATTTAAAAAAAATATATTGAATGGCGTAATCCTTTCCCATTGTATATACTTTTTTATTATGCTTAGATTTGTGTCGATTGATGAAGATGTCGGAAGTGTGCTCAGATTAGCGTCAATGATAAATTGTGTTTAGTACAATCAACTTCCTACTCTTCGGTTATCATCTAACAAACACAATTAGTCAAAGTAGTGGCCTCAAGATGGGCTAATCTTTACGAAATCTTTATTTTGCATTTGATTGTTCTACTTTCCAGGTCTCCAAACTTCTTCGTTTGTTAATAACACACATTTAATTGACTCATCGTACTGTTCGTATATTTGCAGCCAGCTGTCAGTTGTTGGGATTGATGCGTTGAAAGTACGAAGGTTTCGTGTTAAGCAAAGGAGCTATATTAAGCGATCACCCGCAGCACACTTGATGCAGCAAGTAGCATCATCCTTGGATCGTCCGAAGTCATTTCTATCCGTCGCATTTTGGCACTGAATCGCTGAATATGACACACGCTTTGACGGGCGACTGTCAAAGCAACATTCTTACCGAACGGGTCGACGTTTGACGTCACGTTACGATGCCCTCCATGTCCTCCACGTGGATAGAGGAGCGACCGGGCGACCATGGTGGTAGTCCGGTCGGGCGGCGAACCTATCGCGAAAGTTCCGCCGAACCCTCGGAAGCATTCAGCAACATCAGCAACCAGAGCACGGGCTCCGGCCGATCAGGTGTGCGCCGGTTCGGGGACATCTTTCGCAATCGGCTAAAGCTGGCAGGTGCGGCCGCAATGCGTACCTTCAACGAAAGTTTCCCGCAGGAGTGCAAGATACACACGGACGAGGAGAACGGTGTGCAGACTCCTTCGCCAAAAATACCCAAGGTTGGCACTAAAAGCGTACGGGCGGCGTCATTTGATGCACTGGATGCGGTACTGGTAAATGAGCGTGCAATTGGTTGTCGTACAGATCGAACCTTCACCGAACGAAGCAACACGTTGGCAGGCAGTGGATCCGTTGCCGAAAGTACTGCCGTTAATGGTGGTGATGCTGGTAGTGGAGGACTACGTTCGAGACGGAGCTCGACTATGTTCCGTCAGCGAACCGTACATCGTGCCACGAGTGGGTGAGTTCCGTTTACAAGCCGAAATATGTAATGTTTTTGCCTCTCGTTTTAAGAAATTTGTTTAATTAGACACGTGCCCTCTCGGTTCTCGGTTGGCCCTCTTGTCTCATAACTGACCGAGGGCAAATCGTCCACCTTCGAACGAGCGGCTTACGGTGACGTTTTTTTTGGTGCCTTTCTATCCAACTCCACCGAACCGCGCTATCAATTAACCCTCCGGAATGGTCTTCACACGGTCGAAGGGCGCCACGAGAAGAACCCTTCCGAAGGTTAGTCCCCCAAAACGCTGACGAGCCGCCGAGCTGCTCCAAAGCCGTCCGTCACTGATTGGCGTCTAGGTCGTAGAGTTTGTTTAGCCAGCGCACACCGGCCCAAAGACCCCGACAGAGTGTACATCATCCGACTTATACCTCGAGAGTGGGTTACATTTGGGGGGATGATAAATCGTTACATCGTTGTACTTGATCTTTTTTTCTTCTTTGCTGTATCCCTCTTTCTCGCTTCGGACGGCGCACGATTCTTGCAGGACAATTAATTAATAAGGCTACGATAGCTTCGGCGGCTCTTTCGAGAGCCGGCCCTGCGGAGGTTAAGGCCGGAAGCAGGCGCTTATATTTACAAAGCGTTTCAATTTCAACAGGTTGCTTTCGATTAGGTGGTTGTTTGGTCCATTAATTGAATAAAGTCGTGACATGCCGGGTAGATGAATGTGGCATAAGGCAATGGCAACAACAGCTACAACAGCAAAGCCAAACAAACCGTTTGCTATGCTAATTTCTCAGCTGATCCGACGAAGCTCGGGATGACTATAATAGGTGTGAAATTCCTTGGTTCGAGAATGCTGTCCATTCGTGGAAATGGTTGATTTTGGTATATATGTGTGTGAGTGGTTTATCGTTTCGGGTGCAGTCCGAAAAGCGAAAGGCATGGTTGCTGATGGTCACAGAGCCGTGTGTCGGCAAACAGAACGTCTCCGTTGCATATCATTCCGATTGATTTATTTGGGCTGATTCGTGCATTTTTGTGTGGATGTAGCTTTAATGACTTTGTGAGATTTTTCTGAGCTTGAACATTTTTTAATGTTTACCCTAGATCAACTGCTTTCGTGACTATCTATGGCATTTTGTTTATCGCTATGAGAGTGTTGTCCAAACCAACACTGTTTGTTATCACCGGGTAATACGATTAAACTTATAACATTAGATGATAAAAATTATGTTATGTTAAACAATTTAAGACAAAAAGTAGCCTTGTTCGGTACTTTCTGATGCTATCCAAGAATCATGGTCAGTTAATTGCAAACTTGACCTTTATGTCAGAACTTCACTGTCAGCTTTTTAAACGGCTAAGCCATGGGGCAAAGTGAAGTTCCAAATTTATTATGTCCCGCTGGAGTAAATCTGCTGAGTTCGTCACATTTGGATTATTAATGAGAAATGACTAAAGTGAAATGTTTGCTGATTGAATGTTTTGCAAACAACAGCAAATGATCTTTAAAATTATATTTTAATTAAAGATTAATGAAAGAAGTACAAAAAAACCTAAGTAGTGACAAAAATAATAAATAATTAGTGAATACGTCTTTTCTTTAAACTTTCGTGCCTAATTACCCAAATCAAACCGTTGTTTCGTAATGTGAATATTATGTAAAAGAAAATTCGTTTCATACACATTTTACGAAGCACTGTGACTTCTTGTTCAAACAAACAAACGTATGCTCATCAGTGGGAAGGCGGGAATGCGCAAAGCTCATTTTTATATGACGGCTCGAGTCGGTCAAGCCAACATATAGCCGATTAACGAGAGGGGCTCGTTAATTTGAAATTAAAACCACTCGCCCATCTGTCACATAATCAAGAGGCGTAGTTTCCATACGTTTAATGAGTGCCGATTGTTAAGTGGGTTCGGGATTTTAAATTGACCACCTCAGTGATTTCAACCAACAAACATTTTCCTTTCGCTATTAATGTTTAGCGAATGGCATTAAACGCATGGAGAAATCATGAATCTACACTGTCGAGAACGACGGTTCATACCTAATGCTTCCGATGGGTGATGCTGGTGCCAGCGTGCCACAGGGCAGAAGCTTTTGCGGCCGGAAAATCCGCTTGTTTATAGTTTTGCTGTTCCGCCCTCGCGGAAAGATGCAACCTTCACCCAATCGGTGAGCCGCGAAAGCGTGAAGATCACGCTGATCATCGCCAACGAGGTCCGAGATCGGATCAAAGGCACCGGCGTACCATACGTGAAGGTCTCGGCGCGCGCTGGCTAGTCTCATTTGCCTCCGTCCATGGCAGGGTGGCTGGGAAAAAAGGAAGGAAAAAAACAACCTCCCAAAAAAAAGGTGTCCATATGTGTCGCTTCATCGCGATCGAGTAGAGTCGTTATGGATATACGAATAAATATTCATCTGCCCGGTTGGAACGAATTAAATAGCGGCATTAGGGTGCGACGCGATGCAATCGTGCTCGTTTAGTGAACGTTTCGGTGCATTTGGGCGCTTCCAATTAGTCCAATATCATTCGTTTTAATGAGGTTTGTTGATCGCGATCTGATCGCAAAATTTGCATGATGATCCTAGTCGTGGCACGTGCCTATTCCTTACGGATGGTTTCGTGGATGGTTTCAGCGCGCTATTTATTTGATGGAAAGTGTGAATAAGATTCGAAACAAAAAAAAGGGTTCTCATGCTGGACGGAAAGGCGAATACGATCGCGTATGTTTTATGGTTCGGTTTCGTTCTGGTTTCGCATCTGAAGCCTCCCAAAATAGGACACTCACGATCGATTTGACATTCCCAACGGATATCGAAGGCTGTATTTACACTGTCGAGTCGAATCCGATTTCCAGTCCGTGAAAATAAAACCGTGACGTATCGTGCAGAATCGCTTCTCAGCGCAGCTTACCCCATTTTTGGGTAGCGAATTGGTGCAAAACTTGTGGAAGGTCACCAAAAAGTGTGAGTGTTTCGGCGCGTGTATCATAAACTCCTACACACACGCTAGATCGAACAATGAATCAGATTGATGTCTTCCGTGGTGCTCCGGTTAAATATCATTAATTGATGCTTCCGAAATTGAAGCTGCAACTAGCGGTGCCCGGTGAAGAACGTGAAGGAAGGCGCTATTGGTCAATGGGTTTCCTTGGTATTTTCGGTACACGCTGCCGTAGCGTATGGCGTTCCTCTATCATTAAAACGTTGCAAAAGGTTATGCTTGTGTTCATTGGTTGCGTGCCTGTACGATGTAGAGCATGAAGGTAATGCGTTTGAAAGGAATTTAATCCGCTTAAGAAAGTTTAGTTTTGGACCTTGTGAACATTTATTTTAATGTTTATATTATGCTTAATATAATCATCATTATCTGGAGATTATGATTTGATTTGTTGAACCAGAATATTTTTAATGAATAATATTGTATTATTGATTTCTTTGGAAGAAAATTAATGTTTAACAGTTTTATTTTAAAATACTTGAGATTGTTTGTTTTTGATCCCATCTTGATTCGGCACCAATTACAAGACTAAAGAAGATTTACTTAGAATGTAGAGACAGAAAAAAACTATGAATTCTTCCCATCATTTGCTTTGGTATTAAGAAATCAACANATTATCTGGAGATTATGATTTGATTTGTTGAACCAGAATATTTTTAATGAATAATATTGTATTATTGATTTCTTTGGAAGAAAATTAATGTTTAACAGTTTTATTTTAAAATACTTGAGATTGTTTGTTTTTGATCCCATCTTGATTCGGCACCAATTACAAGACTAAAGAAGATTTACTTAGAATGTAGAGACAGAAAAAAACTATGAATTCTTCCCATCATTTGCTTTGGTATTAAGAAATCAACACTACTTCAATTTTTCCCTTCAATGCCCTAAAATGCATCGTAGAAGGAGTTTCAAAACTTTGCAGCATCGACTTACTTCTGGCAGATTCCGCCTTTACCCAGCTACAAAAGTTCGTTTTATTATTTTCTTTACTCGAAAAAGAATTTCCGTCTGGCGTAGCATCAAATTGGTTTCTTTGTGCCTCTGACAGGGGCACATTTTTCTTCTCCCAGCACCGGAAATAACCTTCGCCAACGGTGGCATTTTCGATATCGACACACAGGGCTGTATGGGGATGCTTGTTTTTTCCCTCGTACTGTTGAAGAGCGAGAAATTTAAGATCTCAAAACACATTTGCTGCCGGTGTGAAATGCATTTCACACCATAACCATAAAACTCACGAAGAGAAACATAACTTTGTCTACGTTAGGGTGGAAAATAAAGCGAAAAAGAAACTCTAGTATCTTACTATGTTTCTGTGTAGTATTTCGGTGGTAAATGCATCCTGGGCTGAAGGATGGTATGCCGTAAATTTGGAAAGATGTTACCATTGAAACGGACCACAGCAACACGTAGTACCTTTCTGTGGTTGCTGACTGGTAATAAATCGACTGGCAAATTAGTAAGCAAAAGTATCTTATTTCGTAATGAAAAGAAATGCACTTTTTCTCGGCGTTTTTTTGTGCCATTTTGCCTGTTGAGGGAAAATATTTCACTTTCTTTACACTGATGCGTACCGATTGTGCCGGAGAGTTTGCAATTACAAAGGTTGTTTGAGGAGAATGATGAAAAACTCTACGTTTTCCCAAAACTAATCGTTGATGAGAGATAATTTTCATGTTGCTGCATACACGATATCCGAGCGTGTCAGTGCTAATTTGCAGTGACTACAAAAGTAAAGATTGGCAATAAACCTATATATACCGTTGGTGATGGTTGTTGGTACGGCTGAGGAAGGACAGACGCAGAGAGATGTTTGCGATTGGTAAGCAATCACACCAGCAACACACCGAATGCTCGATCGATATAGATCGCCGGCAGTGCGCCTCGGTTTACGCTGGTAAACGTACACAAAATGCGGACAAATGATTTCACTCTCGTCGTTGTGCACCGCAACGAAGAAGAAGAAGTAGGAAAAAAAAGAGTCATTAATTCATTCAGAGACCTGCCCCAGACCGTGCCCGTATCAGATGTAGCACAATCGATCAATGCAAGATCGGATCGTAATGTGCAATGAGGAATCTAATGTTATTTTCACTCACCACTCGCCCAAACGATGCCATGCGCTGACCTACTCCGGGGTTGTGGTACTAGCAAGGAGAGAAAAAAAAGTGAAATACGAAGGTAACCGGTATGCTCGTTAGCTAGCTGCACGCTGTGCTCATTGCACATTGTGCGATGTGAGGAAGGAATCTTCACCTGCTCGCCCGGTGCTGATCAGCTGTTGGAAGGGCCCGATACAAAACGTGAGATGACCTAGAAACATTTGTTCCAGGATGCTGGCTCCAGTGTCCGGGTTGTGAGAGTTGGCAAAATGTTTTCATTGCTAACAGAGAGTGTTTTTGTAACGTTAAACTTCCGGTAGGAGTGTGATTGATTTTTTTTGCATTTCGGAAAATGAAAAGAGTGAAAGTGTGTGTTAATTTCCGGGGGAAGTTTTATGCTTGTGTGTGTGTGTGACAAGGTTGAGTGATTTGTATTGGAGGTGTATCCTTAAAATTATTTGGACATATACTTTAATACTTCGAAAGGTCAAGCAATAATGTGAAAAATAAGCGAAATAAATTGTTTAAAAAATTAAAAAATGTTCAAAAATAAATTTACATTTACGATGAAATTAACTAACACATGCAAATGAAAACGAAAACAGAAATAGTGATCAATTTTTAAATTCACAATTATGTTATTTGAGAAAGTTGGTTCATAATATCTGAAAATATAAGAATAGAGCAAATTTAGCATAAATTTATAAGTATGATAAATTTTGCATGGCAATGTATGTTAAATTTATTAGCGTAAGGTATATCTCTCTCCTCTCTCTCTCTCTTTTTGGCTTAACGACCTACCAGGTCATGCCGGCCATCAAATGGCTTACTAGACTATTAGACACCACGTAGTTGCATAGTCAGTGCTCACTACGGGGGAACGGCCCGGATGGGATTTGAACCCGGTCCGGTCCCGGTCCGGTGTGGTTTACAGCTCTGTTGCAGCTTTTGACAATTGTTTTCTTTTTACTTTTCAAATACACATTTTTATAAACCAAAATTGTTAGTCTTGTAACATGAATGATCATGCAAAGATTCCTGAATATTAGGGATGCTTGATTCTTTTAAGTGCCGATTAATGGTTCAAACGATTGTTCATTGTCGATTCATAGAAAAAACTTGTTGAAAGATTCATTGAACGTGACATTGACGTTTATGACTACCAAAATCGAGAAAAACACAAGCGATCAAACGACATTTAGTAAGACCACAAACTATCTTTTAAAGCACACTTTTCCATCATCGTTGGCAAAGGTCATGCAGTTTACAAGTTTTCCCAGTCTTCAATCATTCGTTCTACGGCTTCTGAACTGGGTTTGCTGTTTCAGCGTTACTTTCCAGGTTTACTTTCCATTTTTGTCTGCCCGGTGTATTGGTGTGGTTTTTTTGCACTATTTTCCCCCCTTACCACTGCAAATTCTCCTCCTTCTCCCCCCATCGTCTCTTTCAAAGTTCCCGGTGGCGTGACGAACCTGATCATCACCGGTTTTGCGGTGTTTGCACTGGACCAGTTGGGCCTTTTTCCGTTGCGGTCGTTCCGCTGCTGCACTTTTCTTTTCAACTTGTTCTACTATCGAGTGGGCGGTCGATTTATGTGCCTGCACGTACAGTTGAATGGGATGGAATTTGGAAAAAATAGTTGGGAAAGCTTACTGGAGAATGAGAAGCAGTTTAAAAAACTGTTTAAAAAGTTCAGCCAAAGTTCCATCGATGAAATTGAGTTTTACAGGNACTAGACTATTAGACACCACGTAGTTGCATAGTCAGTGCTCACTACGGGGGAACGGCCCGGATGGGATTTGAACCCGGTCCGGTCGTGTTGGGACCTAGCGCCGTTGCCAAATACACCACCGGGCCGCCCCAAAGGTATATCTCCTATGTAACTTGAATTTATGATGAATCTCAGAAATATGTCTAATCTGTAGAGATTTATGAATTTCCATACATTTTATACTTCCATTTTTCCATTTTTCAAAGTGTGGTTTACAGCTCTGTTGCAGCTTTTGACAATTGTTTTCTTTCTACTTTTCAAATACACATTTTTATAAACCAAAATTGTTAGTCTTGTAACATGAATGATCATGCAAAGATTCCTGAATATTAGGGATGCTTGATTCTTTTAAGTGCCGATTAATGGTTCAAACGATTGTTCATTGTCGATTCATAGAAAAAAACTTGTTGAAAGATTCATTGAACGTGACATTGACGTTTATGACTACCAAAATCGAGAAAAACACAAGCGATCAAACGACATTTAGTAAGACCACAGACTATCTTTTAAAGCACACTTTTCCATCATCGTTGGCAAAGGTCATGCAGTTTACAAGTTTTCCCAGTCTTCAACCATTCGTTCTACGGCTTCTGAACTGGGTTTGCTGTTTCAGCGTTACTTTCCAGGTTTACTTTCCATTTTTGTCTGCCCGGTGTATTGGTGTGGTTTTTTTGCACTATTTTCCCCCCTTACCACTGCAAATTCTCCTCCTTCTCCCCCCATCGTCTCTTTCAAAGTTCCCGGTGGCGTGACGAACCTGATCATCACCGGTTTTGCGGTGTTTGCACTGGACCAGTTGGGCCTTTTTCCGTTGCGGTCGTTCCGCTGCTGCACTTTTCTTTTCAACTTGTTCTACTATCGAGTGGGCGGTCGATTTATGTGCCTGCACGTACAGTTGAATGGGATGGAATTTGGAAAAAATAGTTGGGAAAGCTTACTGGAGAATGAGAAGCAGTTTAAAAAACTGTTTAAAAAGTTCAGCCAAAGTTCCATCGATGAAATTGAGTTTTACAGGAAGTTCAATACTTCAAATAATTTTAGTGAAATAAGGAACCTAGGCTGGATTTTTAATGTTTAAGTTTTACTTATACTATAGAATCTAAAACGAAAAAAAAAGTTTTTTATGAAAATATTTATCAATATTCGTAAAAGTACATGTGAAATTCCGAATAAGATTTCCTCTTATTTTGCTATCTGGAAGAAAATAGACTAATGCACCACTCGAATTGTATCCCGAAACGAGCAAGACCGGTTCAACACGGCACAGATGCAGTGAGAGTGAAAATCGTACTAACGGGAAACCAACCCCTAGGGTGCCCTGTCCGAACCAACCACACATTCTCACTTTCTTTACGCTTGTAGTGTCTTTGTGCAACGTTCACCCAACGTGTATTATTTTTCCATTTTCTCCCATCTCTATCAGTGGGTCGGTTTGCGTTCGCTCGTGCTCAAATCAGTCATCAGTAGCACATGCAGAATTCAGTTACAGGCGTTGTTCCATTCCGTGGAAGGCTCCAATTGCTGTGAAATCCAAAAATCTAGATCACATCACCCTCAAACCACCCGGGGGTGCTCGACATTCTGTGTGTGTTGGTGCGTGCAGAACACATCAAAAACCGGAACCGGAGTTATCATCTGGTAGTTTCTAGGAATTAATTCCTGTTTCTTGTGTGCAGTGGAGAAAAGGTTTTGATGCATCAGATTGTGGTGTAGTTTTACTTCCTTTACATGTGCCGATAGTGTTAGCCGGAGGTAAAACCGGTGGTAAGTTCAAACAACGTGCTTGCTTATTGGCCTTTGATACTACGGTCAATCGATTGCATGTGTGCTCCGTTGCCGATAAGTATTGGGCTACCTGTTTTTGGTGTAATGTTGAGATATGCTATCATGTGGTAGTTTTCCGAAGAATTACACACAAAGAAGCAACGTTAATGGAAGAGTAGGATGGACGTGATACGTCTACACCATCGCCTTTTTTCTTGTTGTTGCACCTAGATTGCATTTAGAACTTGCAATCGCACTCTGTTGCAGTTCACCACACGTGATGATGGAATAGGTGTGTAGCAGTGTGGAAGGGCCATAGCTGAGCGAAAGGTGTTGGTGAAGTTGTGAAAGTGCGCCGTTGTGGTGAAAGAAACACCACAAGTTTGTCCTTTCGATAATGTTAAACAATGTACCTACATGTTGCTAGTTATGTGTGAAAGGTCAACTTGAAAGCCTTTTCCTCCAATGGTGTATGAATGTTTAAACTTCCTATTATGTGATGTTTGTAAAGGTACGTTTCAGACTGGAGTAAAGGGCGAGAAAGATCAGTGATATGTTTGCACTTGGCCTACAAGAAGATTTAAGAAACACTTTATTGTATCAATAATAGTGCAACACCGTATACAGTAAAATATACCTAATGGAAAGCGTTGTATTAATTAAATGCTGAATGTCTGCCAAGTTTCACTCCATCTTACTCGTTTCTTATGGTTTTAAAACTGCAGTCTCGTCAAATCCAAAATTTATTTAAGAATTCTAGAAGACGTTTGGATGTTGTCAAGAAATCAAAATAGTCTGGAACATAAGTAACATTCACCAACAACAAGTGCAAATATGTAATGGACGAACATCAACATGAAGAACTCGCACAAACCTTACGTGATAACATATCGTTTTTGTTCGTTCACATGGAATGGGAATGACTCAGAATGAGAAGCACATCTGGAGCACACGGAAAATTCCACCGTGAACCGGTCTAACTTCTCAACACCTCTTTTGATGCTTGACTTTACAATTTTCCTTTATTTAACGTACTCTTCACACGTAACCTCAACAGCATTTCAGGTCAGCAATGTTGAGAATCATCGTCATTTTTCCGATATAATTACGTTACCACGTCAAACATGCAGTCTAATGATTGCTACGCTCAATGTAGTGGGAATGATGCAAATGATCTGCAGCAAACTGTATTAAAGTTCATGTCGTACATTTTTTGCACCCTCTTTTCGAATGCCGCACATTGCAATAAAAATAATAGAACGAGTTCTCTTTCTATTCCGATGCATATTTGACCGACGAACATTATGAAACAACATTTGGGTTGCGCGCGTTGGCTAGAGGCACTTACAGAACAAGGTGTACGTCCATTCTCCCAGAACTACATCTGTCGGCGGAGGCAATGACATTCGTGGTAGTTATTTTTATTGGCCTTCTATTGGCCACCTCTTGAGCTGCGTTAGGCTGCTTTCTTCACCATCTACTGCTGACAACAGATTGCGCAAGAAACTGCACTGGTTTGGAGCGCCCAAAGATAGGGTCTAAAATATGCAAATTTAGCAACAGTGTTTCGTGGAGTGATACTACTAAACCCAGGTGTGGAATCGGTTTCTTGGATCGATCCGTGAGGTCAACCGATCTATTTCTGCACAGCGATCTGCACCGGTGGCTTTCACCTTCTTTAGCGAGATACTTTTTATTGTTGCTATTTTATTTAGACATCGGCAGCAACTAACTGCCCAATGGGTATGCAGTAACGGTCGATAGCTGGGCAGTCATTCACCACTCCTGTACTGCATTCGAATCATTGACGACCTGCTCGGTAGTGAGCGACTAATCTGCATTGCTTTCCAGGGAGGCTGCAAAAGGTTCATTGACTCGGTCGGCACGGCTACTCCAGGACGACTGGTACGAAATGGTGTCACTACTGCAGCTGATGATGACGGCGTTGCAATACGTGTGCTACACGCAGGAAAGGGAAATCTTATATCTAAACCGGTGTCTGGTTTATGATTATCAACTAGTTTAACACCATGGCCTAAGCATTGCCGATGAACTTGCTGACTCATTATTTATCGAATGAGCTGGATACTATAGAGATTATGTGGCTGAATATAATTAAAATGTAACAAAACATAATTTAAGATATTTGATGTAACGCAACATCTTTGTTTTGTGCCCGGTGGCATTACAACCTCTTTGGTATGCCATTTCAGCATTTTCCTTGATTGAATGTCCTAGCAGGGTTTGAGTCCTTCGTGTTGAGGAACAGTCCGAATGGTCCCGTTCCTGTTGTGCAAGAAATAATCGACCATAATGCGACAGATTTAGTTGTTTGATTCTAATAGTGCTGAAATACAAATTTTAATACAACTTTGCATTTTTTGTGTTTTCCCCACAGTGCTAATGCAAAATCATTTGCTGAGGACGAAGTGATCAAGAAGAGCGAACCAACTAGCAAAGGTGGACACCCGCGGCATACGCGCAAAGAGGACAAAAAGACCAAACCGGACGATGCGGCCCCGGTGGCACCTCGGACGACTGATTTCCATGGCAATAAGGGAGTGCCGGAAGGTGAACAGCGGACACGCTTGGCAACGCATCCACGCACCAGTATTGTGCACCGCGAACCAATGGACGAGGTCGTCGTTGGGAAGCCACCGAGCCGTGAACGCGTAAACTCTACCTCACACTACTCGACCGAGAAAAGCGGTTCGTCGGGATACTACAGTACCAACCTCTACTCAACCGGTGGCTCTTCGGTGGACGAACACATCTATTGCGAACCGATCGATCGTTGTCCACGTACCCAGCGACTAGAAGACGACGGGGATCTAAAACGTCCAAGCACTGTAAAGTCAGCAACTCAGACGGTGAGTGAGCCAGCTAAAACTGGTGCCAGCTGTGATAAGAAGCGGGGTGGGAAAGATCAGGAACTTTCGGATCTGCAGCGCAATATACGGGGTTTGGAGCAATACTACTATCCCTCGTCGTTGGCATCCCCGACCGTACCCGTGCAGATAAGCGTTATGCGAGCGTCTGTCGCCCAACAACCCTTGCACGCATCTTCAAACATTGGTGTCGAAGGAGGTGGAAGCGTTGGAGAAGATTGTACCGGAGGTTGTGAGATCCCGGAACGGTCTCAGGACCAGCAGGAACAGCAACAGTTGTCCGTCATTATGGAAGGCAATGATGGTCAGATACCTCGACCGATTTGGCCACTCGATACGGACGATTCGTTGATGGACATCAACCTGGAATCGTTCCGCATGGCCAACCATAGCAGTCAGAATCTGATTGGGTTTGAGAGCCCAACATTGTCCTCGATCTCCGAGAGTGAGATGTACGCGATGCGCGAACAGGTAACAGATGGTGCAACCGAGGGCACTAGTCGCAAGAAGTCCCAGTACGAGGAATATCTCGAGTTCCATAATACGCGCAACATTCTGGAGCAGATACGGGGCAAATTGAACACGCTGCTGGAACAGCGAACGGAGCAGCAACAACAGGAACAAGCTGCTCCAAGAATACCTAGCTCCGGAAACCCATTCGTGAAGGATCCGGGACCGAGTGAAACGGAACTGGAAAAGAACATTGCCATCTTGAAGGCGGATCTGGACGGATATTTGCGCACGATGAACCAGAAGAACGAGAACGAAATTCGTCGCTTTTGCAAGGGAATGAGCCGTGAACCGAAGGTGGTAGCCGTCCAGAATGCGGTTGAGCAGCGTAATCGGTCTCGTTCCGGATCGATTCTGAGTCTGGAGCACGATTACGAGTTGCTCGAGCGAACTGGGGCCGTACCGTATCCAACGTCCTGTGGTTCGGAATCACTGTTACCGTACTATCAAGTGCTACCTCCGAACATATGTGAGGGACGTCCGCCAGCAGCATTACCAGCCGCCGCACTGGTGCTTAACCGACGCAGCCCACCGAACCCGTTCGCGCAGGAAGTGCGCCAACAGGGACAACCGGGCTCCATCGGTGGTCTACATTCACTTTGTTGCCAGCAGCGTTACCTGAACAGTGACGAAATTCGGGTCTGCAACCGGTACGGGGGTTGCGAGCGTACGGATCCTAATGTGGCCATCGATATGCCAGACAGTGACGACGGTGAGATTGGCCAGACGTTCGTGACGTCCACTAGTCGCGGTGGTGAAGGTACTCGCAGTGTTGATTGTCGAAGTGTCAGTATTGGTATGCCGGAAGATGAAACGGTGGAGGGTGATAGGGTGAAGCGTGGGTCACGTGTAAAGCTGAAAACCGACCCACCGGATGGGTGCTCGGCAAAGGGTGAGTGTGTGAGTGATAGTGGGAGCGGGGGGCCACACATGGCGCACTGTGATTTTAACCAGCTGCAGCGCAACATCACGCTCGAGCGCATCATCCTGATGGAGAGCCTCGGCAAGTCGCGTAACGGCCAGTTTGGTGATAAGGAGAAGATGCTGCTCGAATGGCACCAGAACAAGCCGAGCTGCTGGGAGCTGTACTATGGTGCCAATCGGGAGGAGCACCCACCACATCAGACGCTGATCCGGAAGATGAAGCTCGGCCGCAAGAGTACGGTGTGCATTTCTTACGTGAGTAACATGCCATTTTTTACGACTTTGGGATTGATTGGAGAACATTTCATTACATCACGAGTTGGTTAGTTTGATGTTCTCTACTTTGAACAGGCATTATAACTGGTAGGTGATTTAGAGAGGATTCCACAAGCATGGATGGTTTAAACTCCAATCGTTTATATTGGAGATGATCTTAGAAGCGATTGCTGTGTCTAAATTTTAGTTAACTTACTTCTTCAGTCCATGTAGATTGTCTGAGTGCATATGTACTTATGATGGGTATAATATTTTTTTTCCGGAGTCGGTTTAATCAAACTCCGGAATTTGTCGGAGTCGCCTCCGGAGTAACATCAACATTGTTTCAAGTTTGTGAAAATGTTCATGGAAAATTAGGAAACCCCAGGTATTAGTAATGGTACATGAATAGAATACTCTATATAGTTATCCTGTGTATAATCTGGAGTTGTCTCCAAAGTCAAAACTGGAGTAAACACCGGAGTAGACACCGGAGCCAACTCCGGTTGTTTGAATCTCTGCGATCACTTCTGTGTACTATTGAGCTAAGCTTACTTCTGGGTGGGATACTAACGATTTAAACTTAAATAATCTTATACATTCGGTTTTAAACAGTATGTCCAAAGATGTGCCCGTACGCATCTTCGTTTGAATATGTTTTTTAAAGTTTCATGAAGTTGTTTTCATTCGAATAAATCAAAGTAAAGATTATTAATACACACACGAATATCTGACAGAGTATAAGTTATTTCTCATAAAGCAATATTACACCATCTTTCTCAACCAAAATAGATTTGACCCTCGCAAGATCGATGCGATCGCATAAAAAACTAACGAAATTTAAAACCCACCTCGCCCGGCCATCGTTCAAGTTCATGGCCAAAGTTGCTGGCGGCGCTGGCGATTTTGATTGCATATCATTCAACCCCGAAAATGGCTTACCAGTGTGTGTGTATTTCAGTGACCATTGGGACGTTAGACATATTTCACAGAGTCGGTGTTCAAGTCGTACCATCAGCTGGAAAGCTGCACCTTCCATCATGGGGGAACGTTCGTGATGGCGCATGATGTGACAACTATTTCGGTGTTGCGTTTCCACACACGAAGCAAAAGAATCTCATGGTCACTCCATCGGCTGACATTGAATGGTTTTCTTTGAGTTCGATCTTTTAATATTTAAAAAAGAAACATTTTTTAAATACCTCAAGGACGCTTGGGTGATAACGTTTTGGAAAGAAATTTAGTGCAACGTTTTGCAACGCAAATTTGCAATTTTAATAACGGTTGCCGTTTACGACCCATTATTTACACATGAATCAGTGTGATGATTTGATGTTGATAAGATGTAAATTTGAGTAAATGTCACGTTTCAATGCGATGCCATATCAACTATAGGTTTTCGATTTGTTCTTACTTTTTGATTGCGCAAAACATCCATTCTTGCCGGCGCTAAAGCAAATAAGTTATTTGACTTGTCATTACCCTGTTTAATATTCACGGAAGCCATCGAAACAGCAATCGATACGCGGGGGTGCAATGTTTTATCATTGGCCGGTTTCAGTTCCAGCATCAAATCAAAAACTGCCGCCCAGCTGGTAGCTTTTTGATCGAAATTGCGTTTCAATGTGATGTTTGTAAAGCGCTTGAGAAATTTGTTCATGCGACATTTTTGCTTCCAATTCGTTCGTCAAACATTGACCATTTGCAAACCGAACGAATGGGATGCTGGCGGCCGTTACTTCCGTGTCAACAAAACGGACACAACCATAAAAAAACAACACACTGGGCGTGGAAGAGACGATTGTTGCAAACATTCGATTTGGCTGTTGGTTTCTATAATAACCACCAGCATGCTGGTGCTGTGGAAATGGAAAAATGACTAATTTTTGGTGGATTAGTATTTCGTGGTTTGACAACGATTGGATCACACGTGGTGGTTCGTTTGCTTTTTGTGTGTGTGTCGAACAAACGATAACGGTGTCCGGCACGCGGACGCTGATGGTATGGACCGACTGCGGAATGTAAATACCGATTTCGCTCATTTTAATGCTGACGATCACACCGAACAATTGGGCACCGAACACAGTGATGTGAAACATTATTTGGTTTATAAGGTGTGGATATTAATCAATTCAAAAGGATATTTATAAAAAAATCTCTGGATTTTGCAGCCTTCTTTTGAAATCCTATAGGTTAATTATTTGATATTTATTTACAGCAAAACAATTCCATTAACTTAGTGCCATTTAAATTTGAAAGGCGCTCACGTGGCAGCTAAGTAAACACAACAATGATACATTAAAGCTCCGCCTGCACGACGGTGACGGTATCATCCTTAACAACCCTGATTGAAATCACCACTGAAAAAGCAAAGCAAATACTTTCCCGTCGGCGCCGACCGGTGTAATTGGTTGACTTGTGCTTCAGATTTCGCAGAATATTCACCGTCCCGGGGGGTTGGAAACCTTGACGAGTTAAGACTCTGATTTAGGAGCAGATCGTTCCACATCCATTTCATTGGCTTCTCAATAACCGGCAGATAATTCTTCTGAAAGGATCACCTTCGCCAAAGGATCCCATCCGCGGAACAAAAACGGGGACAAAATGTGTAGTTTAATAGCAAGGTTTTCCATAAATCATGCTTCTGGTACGAAACTGTCCACACCTGTGTGCAATGTAACTGTGGTCCAGCTGGGTAGCTGATGCCATCGCAGCACCAGACAGTGTCCATCTTGCGAGCGGGTGTAAATTTTCTCCCACGCCAGAGTGCAGTGAATTTTCAAAATTTACGACCACAAGTTTTGCATCACGTTGTACCGTCAATACCGGATGCCGGTAGTGTGGCTACTTCCGCCTATTAGAAGGCTGGCACACTGGAACGAGTGGAAAGTGTTTGTTGCCATCTTTATCCTCCAACTGTCTTTCTCCAGTTTCCCCACCACACGTTCTGCCTAATCGCCGTGTACCTCAGGCTTTTGGTTTCGGAGTAGAAGATAATGGAACGTCTCGCTTTCCCCTTGATTGATGCTGCAGAATAGTTGTAGGTGGTAAGGTGAATATTCTTCCAGTTCACGAGAGTTAAATTTGGAGCATCGAAATTCCTTCGCCAGAAGGTGGGCGAGTTGGTACATCTCCGGCGGAGTTGTCGGTTAGTTGCTGATGATGGATTTATAAGAAACCCGGGTTTTGTGGTGTGCTCTGGAATGCTGGCAAGCGGGCTCGGGCTGCTTTTCCACCGAAAAGCCTTCTCGTTTCGGTGTCATAATGGGCCGGCGAAGAGATTAGTGGTCGGGGCGGGAAGCCATGTCGGAAGTTCCGAATACCACCTGAGGGTGCACTCGTTTCGAGATGATTAGATAAAATCGATACGCGTTCCGGTGTTGACGGAGATGACGACACGGGGTGAGCGAGGGAAAGCGAATTGGGCTTGGTGCGATAGAATTTCCCGGTGGAATTTTCACGTGAAACTAAATGACGCGTCGTGATAGAGTGTGAACCCAGGCTGCTCGGTGAAAAGTAATCAGGATTTGCGCTGGCATGACCGATTAATCGCCGTGGAGATTGACTCAAGCAGCGTGCTGTTCTGTGGTTGCGTATAATGTTGTTAAAAGATAGGCTTCCGTGTGTTTTGATAAGATTTCAGCAAACTGCTTACGAGCGAAACGCTTGTCTGTTATGCCTGAAAAAAGACAAATATTACCACGCATTCACTTTAAAGGATTGTCGCATTTGTGTTTGTGCTGTATTTATTTCATTATAAATAGCTTAATACACATGGGAGCCCATAATGGACCCGTTTGCGAAAAGAGATTATTAAAATGAGTTACCACATTGCCGGAATCGGTTAAAACGCCGGGTATTGAGTATTTCCGAAACAAAAACGGCAAATGGAAGAGTGCCAATACTTAGGGCACATTTTAAAGACCGTAAGGTCATAATCAATTAGGGTTACGGTGTCGGATGGGGATTATTATGAGCACCGTTGGGCTAAAATGCCAATTCGTACTCGATTTTTTATGTGTCGCTGTTGGGGTTGCCTTTGGTTGGTACGAAGTTGCTCTTTGATTCTCGAAATGTCATCTACAGAATGGTGATTGAACCGTTTGGAGGTAAATTGTTGTGTATTCAAGTAAGTTAAATAGTTTTTACCCTTGTTTAAGGTGAACTTCGTACTTGCACTTGTACTTGTGATCGGTATAATCATTTTATTGGTCATAAAAATCTTGTGGGAATATCATGCTATTGTAAAATGGACTTTCGAGAGTAATTTGTTTCATTTAAATAATGCTTATGTTTTAATAATTCATATTTAGTATGTTAAGACTACAATCCACTTAAGACTCTTCCATTTAAGTGTTTAATTTATTGTATGAAAACCTCAGTGAGTTAATGAATGTATATTACAATAATTACATTTGCTGAACGTTGTAATGAAATTATTATCATCATTATCATATAGTAAATTATGATTGTTTCATGGGCAGCATGAAGTTGCCTTCGATGGATTTAGGATTTGTTTTATTTTATATCACAAAAAAACCTTTGCCTTGGCTTTAGTAACTCCATAAAATCATTGGTGGGTGAGTCTTCCATATACTTGGATGTTTTGATGCTCTTTCAGAGAAAAACTCAAACTATTGACCAAAATATCTGGTTCATTAATGATTGGATTACTCGTAAAATTTTAGATTGCTCATAGAAATGGTTGATTTTGAAGCTTATTTATGAATAAAAATAATAAAATTAAAAAAACTCATTCAAAGAGGTACTTGTTATTTGGGGCCTCACTGTATTTAATAGATATAACACAATTCTAGCTTCTGTTCAAACCAATTGAATTACATTCCTTTTTTGCGATGTTTTTTTAATTTGTTTTTGCACATCAGTATAAATTATTCAGACAATGCGGATAAGAACTATCATAGTGAAAGAAATGAAATGCAATTAAATTACCATTTTATTTATTTTTGCCATTATTTGTTAATTAATCCGATTAGTTAATGCCAATCAACTTTAATGGAAGAGGTGCTTGCGTCGGAGTAAAAAGTATATGGAAAGTAATTAATCTCCTTGCAAACAAACAGATTCCCTTCTAGGAATTCTTCATTGGATTGATTTATGTTTTTGTTTTTTAAATTTAATTCATTTCGCTTCTCCGTAAACATATTTTAATGCAATGCAATTCACGCGTTATGCGATTCCGATATTCAACGTGACTTTTGTGATTCATGAATGTTTGGCTTGGTGTTATTCACTTGGCGCACAAAAAGCAACTTCTATTTTGTAAGTGCACTGCAATTTCATCGGATTACTTAGAATTATAATCGGTATCGTTATCATTTCACATATGCGTCCGAAATGTGGTCTTTCTAGACCTTGGCTTCTATTATCTCGGAGTGCAATACGTATTGCTCCGAGTTCATCGTTCGCTTTCGGTTCATAAACGCTCGATATAATCCTTGCCATACGCACGTAAACCGACCATCGGGCAGCATCTTTGCTAGTCCATTAAGCTGATTAAGCTGAAACAACGAAACAACAAGTGCTATTTTAATTGCAACACGGGCCTCTGGTAGTCGAATGGGCGGTTTGGTAGAAACGCGGGTGTGCTCGTGTGCGAGGGAAAGTAAGAAAGGCGTGCACATACGCTGACCCACTCTGGGCAGCCGGCAGCTGGATCGTGATCGTGCCTTCACACTACTACCGCGCCACAATTTCGGTGAACGATTGACCTGTGCCAAAAAACTCATTTCCAAGGTCTGCCGTGCGTAATTCCAAGGCGTGCTCTCCGCAGGATAAACGGGGTGGGCACTTGGGAAAGAATGTGTGTTGGGTGAAATATTTTCAATCAAACAACCCCACCCGAACCACCCACTTGTTGATGACGCCCGTTTCTTTATTGTATTGCCGCGGCACGCGGTGGTAGGAGGGGAAACGGAGAGAGGGATAGGTGGAGGGTTAATTTTGGGGGTTTCGGCAGCACATGTTCGACCGGGCGCGCGTGTGTGTTGTTTTTGATTGCAGAAAAAAAAATACACACAGCCGGTATGCGAGCGATCGCGTTCCATTCGTCCAGTCGTCCATGCTTATGCGGCAGTAAAATGTGTAAATAATGCATTGGTACATTTGCGCTACTCCTCATTGAAGTTATGCGATGAACCCACAATTATGAGCTATCTGTGGAAAGGAGAAACAGGAGAGGGTGAGGTGGAAAAGAATGAGAGAGTTAATAAATACAGTATAAAAAAGGTGTTCAAATAATAGCCTACAAATGGAAAGTGTTGTTTTGCATGCGTTTATGGGTTGTTCTGCTGTAGCGAAGTACAATGTTTTCGATATTTGTTATATCAATTATGGTGTCTGATATTATTAAAAACAGTTTTAACTGGTCAAACTATCACTATTTCGTTATCAATTTGTTCGTACAACATTTATCGATCGTTTATTTCTGGGTTTAAAATGTGCTATTGAACGTGTTTCATTACTTTATAACTCAGTTAGTAGTTTTTATGTTATATAAAAATTGTATCGAAAATCTGTACTTAATTAATTTTGCTGTGCAAATTGAACGGTAATGATGTTATCAAAGTGTGGTATAAATTTGCAGTATAAACTTTAACCATCTTGAAGCTCAGATTTTATTTCATAGATCCACATTTTTCGATTTGACATCAAATTAAACAACGTTTCAACATGTTGGGACTACTAGAGCAGCGCAATAATTTCTTGTGATTATGTAGCATTTATATATTTTATTGAAAAGAAATAAAAATGCCAACATTATACATTATGGGCTAATGTTCATCCAAAACGAATAGCATAGACTCAAGCTTTAGAGTTAGCACGAAACACCACCCAAAAAAGAAAAATGCGATCCACAAGCGATTTAGGTGCTGGTTGGCAACGATGGCCGTTTGTGCGTTTAATGTTCGAAACCTTGTCAAATTATCATTACTCACCCTTCGCTTTCGGGGCGACCCCCAGCTCGCTTGAAACATTCCGAATTTAGTTGCTTGCGCACGTCCAAGCGCACACGCACGTAAGGGAGGAATGCATCGCTCACGCGTATGTTAAACCGTGCTTGTAACGAGTTTTGAGCCGACACTTACGGAATGCAGGTGCGAAACGGCCTGGGAACCACAAACTTGAGAGAAGTTGCTGGTAGCTCGTCGAAGTGCTTAACGATTTATAGCGTCCTTTTTTTTGGGAGAAGATGGTGGATTGGTAGGTGCGGGTTGGTTCGCTGAACGTATCCAGCCCGGGAGTTGGCAATAAAAAGCTTCGGTGTGAAGCTGGGCAGGAAAAAGTAGGTCCATCGGTGGTGCTTCATTCAAGTGGTAAATCTACTCTCTCGTTCTCTCTCTCTCTCTCTCTCTCTCTCTCTCTCTCTCTCTCTCTAACTCCCTATCCTCGTCCAAATGAAGCATAATTATGTTGGCGCTTCTTCAGGTTGATACCGGCCCACAAGCTGCGATGGCGATGATGGATGGAGAGGTTGAATGAATGTGGCTTTAAATCACCTGTTTGGTTAGCTTCAATGGTTTTCATTGATGTGGACGCCCTCTTTGGTGGTGTTATGGACGGCACAGCCGAACGAAATAGATTAAGCGACATTTTTTTCACATCGTCCGATGCAAAGAAAATCTCCTTCAGCTTATGTACGTAAGCTGCCTTAAGAAGCGTTTATGGCTCTTCCGAGCAACTCATTTGCTATCGTTAAATCGTTTACAGCAATCAAGGAAAAGTGCTCTATTGGTGCTGCTTTTACTTTAAGTTACTTTAATAATGCTTGAAAACTCATCCTTGCTAATCCAGAGCGATTGTCACTGATGTAATTGGGGAAGTGCTTTTGTTTTTCTGTTTGTTGAGCAATATGACTCTTTTCTTATTTTATTGAAAGCGAATACTGTTACAGTAATTATGTTTGAAACACTTAGTAAATTGTGGCTTCAATTGAAATTCCTCTCGACGTACTACGCGCAGATAAACCGATTCGTTGTACAATAGGTGCAGAAACACGTGTACACCATGGTGTAAAGCGTTACATGTTGCTGAAAATCTTGTTCGCGTGGCGTTACCGAAACGGTGCAACCAATTAGTGAATGCCGGTGCGGTACACCACGAAATTGAACTTCAACCCATAAACCCTTACATCACGGTGCATGGAACACCCCCAGCTAGTTCACACGTCGTCATGCATCGGCGAGTACATCCACCGATCGCGAGCGAGTGGAAGTTTCAGCTTTGGATGGTTTAGTGTTTCTCTTCCATCCTCCAGTCAAGCCGGTAGTAACGTAGTCCTGTAGTAACGAAGCTGACCTTCCTCGAAGGTGTTACCCGCACACTGGTGCCCTTCGAGCAAACTTTGTTATCACTTTGATTGACGTTATCGTATGCGGGATAGATTGACTATTAGTTTGTTGAACATGGTGAAAAGGGCAAAAGTGTTGTTTTGAGCTTTTATGCAGACTTTGTTTGTGTTGTTACTATGTTCATGAGTAAAAATAACTCTTCTTTATTGTTGCTGTACCAAATCGCAGTTATTTCGGAATTAATTGTTCCGATATGATTGATTGTCAATTGATCATCATTACAGCCATATCGTTATTAGCATATCATCATTGAAGGCCGTTCCACGCGACCCATTTCTAATGCGCCTTGCGTGTACACACCGATTAGTGTTGAAGTAATTTTTGGATCGCTTTTACGCTCACGGCATGAGATTGGGTCGCTACTCCGATGACCGTTCACTGCATTGGGAATCAAATGACATGATCAACGCCATGGTCATTTTTAGTTCCTTACCCCAGGGTGGGAGAGAATCATCCGTCACGCCGTCATAACGTCACGTTGCGCATTACAAGCAAACTTTAAAGAAAGGTGTCCAGCGTGTGCCCTAAAAGCTCCCCACACCGGTACGACAAATGGTTGAAGAAATACACAGTAAATAGCAAAATGCCGACTCTCTTCACCCATCGTGTCATGCATACGATCAAACGCAAAAATACCTTTACGCCAGTCATTCCATGTACCGGACGTGTGTGGAGCGTGTGCGGTACGGTACGGAGAAAATGGCCAAGGAAAAAATGGCCAAGTACCGCCGAGCGAAAGAGCAAAATGTACTTGCGCGAAAGAAAAGATGCACATCATCAGCAATAATAAACGATGGCGCTGATGATGTTTTATTAATTCGGTCAAAGTCAAATAAACACACGTCTCACCGGAGAGGTCTCATCGCCGTTGTTGCTGCCGCAGCACGTGGTTGACGTTTTTTATTTTTTACATTTGTTCCGTAACTTCACGACAAACGACGACCATTTGGCGCCGTGTGTGTAAAGTGGTCGATGGTCACCTGTTCCTTCATGGGTTGGGTGGTTGGTTGGTTGGTGGAAATTGCATGTGCGGAAAATGGGCACACAACTTCGGTCGATTTGTCATCGGATTGGTACGGCACGGCACGATGGTGGGTTGCCCGTGTGCTTGAATGGTTACGCTTCAGTCGGTTTTGGTGCGTTGAGGTAGGTCGGTATGCTGTTGGTGAGTTCGCCCTCGATGATGATGCAGATAGGTGCTTTCTTTTATTGCTCTATCGTAGATATTGATTTGAATGAGTATAAACAATATTTAAAATTTATTTAAAAAAAAAACAACTAAGTGCTTAAATAAAATATTAAAGTTTGTTTGCTGATAACGGAAGCTTTGAATATTAGTGCAATAGCATTTGTTTTGTCTTTTTAAAGCTTATTATATGTATTTATTTTGTTCGAGCTCTTTATTTATGGATTTTTGATGAAGTTTGATGATGAAGTTTAAGCTAATGGATACATGTTAATTATGCGTTAATGTTCGTCAAATAGCAAATGCAATAGAAGTCATCTAAACTCCTTATGGTTAAGCGCTGTGATCCAATATCCTGGAATTTCAAGTTACCGCTTTGACACCATTATTCGATCTTTCACTTAAAAAGACGTCCGAATGGATAGTCTGGTATCATTCTAATCATATGATTAGCCTACCGGCTAACTATTGCAAGTCAAATGCATGATCGAGAGTTTCATCGTGCAACTTGCCAAGTTGCCAAAAACCTTTCTGTGATCTTTGCTACCGTTCCCCAGATCCAGTTATCAGAAACGGCAGTCTTGACCTATCACGAGATTAAGGAGAATATTTTTCGCCTAAGAATTCTATTTGTTGAGGTAAACAATTTCTCTGGCAAAAAAAAACACAAAAAAACTACAACCTCCTTCGTCCAACTGGTGACGAAAACGATAAACAAATAAAATTCCAATTGAAAAGCCTTCTTCGGTTGATCGAGTGCAAGGGAGTGCGAAAGGTTAGGGTTGTTGCGATCAATTCACGACTCGCCAGCAGCATTCTTCTGGCACCACTAACGCTAACAGACGATGGGAAAACCCTCCCAAACGGATTCCCCTAAAGGTCAGCCAGAGGCTTCGAAACGTGACGGGGCAAACGGATCGGGCAGCATGGTGAAATGGCGTAACCGGTCATTCAAATTTTTCGTCTAGCGTTTACCGGCGCCTGCGTGGTCGGTCTGTGGCCATTTCTTTCGTGGTCACAATGTCAAGCCGTGGGTCGGCCAGGGGAGCGGGGTATGATGCTGGAACGCCAGAAGGGAGGTTAAGGCTCTCTGGTTTATTATTATTTTTCGGGTGTTTTTTTTTATTTGGAGGTCATCATGTGCAGTCCAAACTCCGCCATTTGTTGTGGAGGCGAACCAAGGCGGGCCACGACTCACGAGCTTAACCGCAGCCTAATAATAGCGGGTAGCGTCTATCCCCTCCGATAGACGGTTCGGGTTTGGCCTCACGGTCAGCTGTTTAACGGTAGCGTGAAATTTAATTAGAGATTAGCTGGACGGCTGACTTAGCATCGGCCTCCCCGGGGTGCCGACAAGGGGCTCTGGGTGGGCACTGCGCTGCGTTGAGGTGAACAAGTGACGCCAAGTGATCTTTTGTCTCGTTAAGTCTGCTTGTTGTTGATGCATTTTAATTGTTGGGTTGGTTTGATGTGGTGTTATTGTTTCGAGTCTACTGTCTGTCTTTCATTTCTTTGCTTCGTTTTTCGTGGATGGGAGTTTTTCAAAACAAATTTGATAACTCATTATGCTGCTTATCATATTATATATGTATTATATAAGTAGCATAAGTCTAACAATTACGATAAAACTGTTTAAATTTTTTGTTTTGTTTTATTTAACTACGTTAAATGTAAGTAATTGTATGTACAGCATTAAAATGCAATTATCATTTTAATTATTTAAGTTTTCTTTAAGATTTATATATTTGTTTTGTTATTTATATTAAAACGAACTAGGCTTATTTATTTATTGTTAGTTTAATTTGTAGTAAATGAAACCTTGAATTTGAAACATTTATACATAAATGCTTTTACCCAAAATTTAGTTATAAGTTTTAAATATAAGTCGAATGGCCTCTATAACAGAGTTAAAACTTTTTTGTCCTCCGGAAACACCATTAATGGTTATTGCGTTCAACATGAGACATTAATTGGGATATTTTTTTATGCTACAAGCCACCCAGGTCGTTCACTTAAGTACTAAGCTCCAAAAATTACATGCTATCATTACTGCTCGTCTGTCACATCCGTCAAGACCATCATCTAATTTACTCATTGAGTTCTATTTCAGCATTAATTTTCCTTACCATTCAAACATCCACTTTAACAATGCAAGGTGCATTCATATTCGATCTGTATGAAATGAATCGCAGCTCGGCTTGTCTCGATTGGAGTCGTGTTTTTTTCTCCCTCTTTCGATTCCTTTGGTACAGCAGACAGGGAACCGGGGTCGGTTACCTTCAGCGCATTCGAGACGGTGCTGCATTGGGCTGCGGCCGCTGCTGCAGTTGAATACCGGACAGAGTGAGTTATGCAACCGGTCGATCATCTGCGACGCGCGACCATCGGCTCCAAAATTTACGATTGCGATCATGGCAAGGTTAAGGCAAACCGCACCGATTGTGATCCGGTCTGGCAATGGAACGAATGGAACTTAATCAATGTGACAAACACTTGATCGATAATTCCTGACGCTTCTCCAAAACGGGGAGTGCCTGATGCCTGGATATTTATTGTTTTTCTTTCTTCAGAGCACACGAAAAATCCATAATGATCACAGAAGAATGCTCTAGAAACCGGCGAGTTAATGTATGTGATTCAATTTGTGGTTGAATTAATTTTTACTGCCCCGAAACATTAGCGTTTCCTGCAGAGCTCGAGAGCACGAAAAACAGGTCCAAAAGTTTTTTTCGTTATATCATTATGCTGTCGATTGCGGGAAGATCGCGAGACTTGTTGACACGGCCATTCCGAGGGACAATAAAAAACATGCATTCATCACGCTGCATTATTGCTTACGTAATATTTGCTCCCTTTAGTCACGAAATAAAATTAAAAAAAAAACCACAGCGAAGAAACAAAAAAGCACCTCCTGTGGCCCAACGTCAGCCAAATGAACTGGTGCTCATCCCTTCAATGGCACCGGCCTGTAATATACTGTTTGGTGTGCTCCAGAAGATGAATAATCTTGTCCCAGCGACACAAGAGCCATTGGTGCGACCAAAAGATAAGTACTCTTTTTTCCGCCAACTATTCCGTCATCAATGCCAAAAACTCCGAAAAGAAACAAAACACAAAAACAAACCCTTAAGACTACAGACGAAAGGTGGCATCACGCGAAATTTTTGGAGCGCAACGAAACGCCAGGTAACCTCTTTCTGTTTCACTTGGTGAAAATTTTCGGAAAGTTTTTCCAGCAGCTGCAGCTTCTGTTGTTAAGTTTTTTTTTTCTTGTTTTGATTTTGTTTCAAAATGGGAAGCTATGAAACGGGAGCTTGTTGGAAGAGTTGAGCAGTCCCGCGATGTGCCGGTTCGGGGTGGAATGTTTGGGGGATGATGAAGTTTTTATAAAGTATGCGTGTGGCAGATATGGCTGCGTGTTTGGATGAAGCTTTCGTTTGGGAAGAAAATGACACCAACATGCATAGTTGCATGTGAAGTTGCAAAACTCTAAAGTTGAAATATTTTGCAGCGTACAACAAGCAACAGAAGGTAAATCATTTCTGGGGACGTGATATTAAAACCAAGCTTACCAGCTGCTATTTAGATTGATTGAAATTTTGCATGAACGGTTTGCTATTAAATGCATACAATCTTAACATATTAAAGGGAGTTTTTTTTGTTAATTCTTTTGTCATTTGTTGTTTTATGTTATCACATATATTTTTCATATTATTTGAACTTCAATTAAATTTTTGTAATTGGTTTGTTTAAGTTATTATGTTTTAATTGAATTATATTTTCATGCATTAAATATTGTGAAGCCTTCGTTGGCGACCAATTTGCTAATTAATTCATACATATAAATTTGTAAAAGCATGAAACTACGCAGCACAATTAAATACAAGCAATTCTTTTAGCGTAACAACCACTTTTCACCACAAACAAGATAACAAGTTCTCGAAATAGCACGATAAAATCAATAACCCAAAAAGGAATCGACTTGATTGTTTGGGTTGTATTTTTGTTTCGTTTTTGCTATGATTTTGCTTATTTTTGGTGTTTGCGTTTTGTCTTTTTTTAAACCCCCCATTCAGGCCACCTTTTGTACCATTGAATATAATCTCTTTCTCTTTCTCATAATCGCTTACTGCTAATCGCTCCAGTTGCCACCGTATCAGCACACGGTGTACACTTGTTTTTGCACCATAATGGAGGCGATTAAGTAGGTGCACTAATTAGGAAACTTCAACCGACTGTCCGACTTTCCACGACAAAAAGGCTCTAGCGGGGGTCCACGGTGGACATTCTGTTCGGTCCACCACTCATCCACGTTTTTTTTTTTTCATCACATTCGCTTACTAGGTTGTACACAGAGTGTCCACATCACACCGAAGGGAACCTTTCATCGCATCAAAACCATGATTGGGTACCTTCGTACCACTCGTAGTCGTCTGCTTGGTTGCGGTTTCTGTGGTTGGCTGCGGTTGCCCGTGTGGGGTGGGGTAGCGTTTTTTTATGTTTTGTTTTCGGTGACAGCAACAACAATTTTACAGGTCACAGCTTTCGTGGTCGCGCTGGGGCTTCGGTACGGTTTGACTGCTGGGTTATGCAATGCGGCATGTCTCCGGTGTAAGGTGAGGATTTTGTTTTGATTGCTTGCTCGTGTTGCTGCGTATGTACATGCATATGGAGTGCAAATTTGGGTGTCCGTGGTCTATTCTCGCTCGCCTCTGTTTTTTGGCTCTTAGTTTTGGGAGAAAAATCTCTGCTTAGAGGCGGCTTTTGGGACATTGACTTTTTTTTCGATCAAAAATATGGGTTAAGTGTCTCAATTGGTGTGAGTAACCGGAGACAGCTATGGAATATGATATTGAGTTGCAATAACAAGCCAAACATATGGCCAATTCAGAGTGTTTTGGAACTACATTGGACGAGATTGATACGGCACCGGACAGAAGTTATCCAATAAACATTGTTTTAAAACTCAATCGCCATTCGATTTGGGTTACATTGTTTCTTTCAACAAACGATTATTTATGAAAGGTGAGAAAGCCGGTTGTAATGCGAAATTTGTATTAAGTCACTATGTCCAATGTAAGTAACTCTTACATACAGAATAAGTGAACGTACTGTGCCAATAGTAACAAGCTGATGATTACAATATTGGTCTCTTAGTCTGTTGATCGCTGCTCCCGTATATTCCCTTCGTTGCTTCCAAGCACCGAAGCACCCCAGAATTAAGTGGGTACGTTCCGTTCCGTTCGGTCGTTCGGTTCCGTGGGAAATGTAACTATATTTTCTTCACCATTCGCTGCTCGGGTGGGGAGTATGGAGCATTTTTCCTAGTTTGCACTATAACGCTTTTCCGCTTGGGAAGCGGGTTGATGCTGCAAGCAGCATATTTTGCATTGTTTTGCACCATTTTTTCCCAGCCATTTTTAAAGCTCCCTCCAAAACGGTAAGAAGCAGAGAAAACGAAAACAAAAAGAAAAAACAATATAAAAATGGGAGGAAACAAAATCGGAACGAAACGAAAATCGAATGTGTGTGCTTGTGTACGTTTTGTTTTTCCTTTTTTCTCCCAGTTGTGTGCTACGGTGTGGTCTCTTGCTGGTTTGGCCCGCACGAGCAGACGGCGTTTTTTCCCATCCACCAGTCTGGTGCAATGAAAATTATTTCCAAATTTAACGATTTTTCCACACTTTAAACAGAAACACTCGGCGTGTTTCTTTCTTGTGGCTTTCGGGGCAAGGCACAGCAGGTAATAGCAGGGTGGCGCAGCGTGTGCAAAAGAAAATGTAACGGAAGTGCATTGTAATGCGGGAGGACGATCATTATGTTGACCCTGTGTAGTAGCGGCACAGCACGTGGCTGGTAGTTTGGGTGGGATTTTTTCTTCCCCGATCAAAACACAAAACGCAACGATCCAAAAGGATGAAATGTAAATATGGTTCATATTTTACTGCTGGCATTGGGCGCATTTGTTTCGTTTTGTACTTGTCTGCCTTGGAACCCCATATTTTCTCACGGTGTCCAGAGTGTGATGCAGCTTCGCTTGCGGATGGTCGGAGCACCGAAATGCGATGGGGAGTCGCTCTTAAACGTGTCGGTAATTATAATTTTGAAGGCGCCTTGTTTGATGCGATCGGATGGTTTGATGGAAATTAATTAAATTTTTACCGTCTGTTCCGGTTAAATCTTTTATAATCAGTCGGGTGTGACGTAATATTGGTTCGTTGCGCATTATAATAGTAGCTGTCGGGAGCAGTAGTTTCGATGACGTTGTTGTGTTGTTGTGTATTTTATGCTTATGCTCTATTTATTTTTATTTATTTCAAATTAAAGTCATATTGATTTTTGGTTTGTAAATCTTCATAATAAATTTTATTATTGTATTACTTACAATAAAGAAAATTTGATGAGTTCTTCAACCCTGAAGATTCCGTTGTTTCTCCACGATAATAACCTATCGACGTTTATCAGCGTCAACGACATCCAAATCATCACCTCAACGATACTGGACGTCTGTAATCTATGCAAATTATTCATTCAGTAACGCCTTGTCCGCACTTAGCAAGGTAAACCATCCAACGGTCCATCCGGTGCTTAAAGTGAAAGTCATTAGGAGAAACCCATTCAGTTTGATCTGCTACAAGCCTCACCACGCGTAATTGTGGTTGTCGTTGTACTGCGAACCTGATTAATAAGATCAGGAAAAAGGGAAAAGTGATAAGTGATGGAAAATAAAACATTTCAAGGGGTTGACTGAGAATTCAGACGAGTTTCACTTTCTCTTGTAAAAATTTGCGTTGCAAAAATCCTGTCCTGATCGTATAATTTATTTATGTATAATGAAAACAAAGCCCAACGAATTGTTGCGTTAGGGATTATTTGAATTAAATATTATTACAATAATTTAATGTAAACAAATACCGCTGCTATCTGCAGCAATTCTAACTCAATTGATCTCTTCTCCTCTTTTCATTCAGTCGCTCTTTATCTCTCTCTCTCTCATTCTCTTCTCTGGATTTGCATTGGAAGAACAATCAAAATGTGATGATGCATCGATGTAAGCACGTGCAGACCTGCCGTGCCCGACACCGGATGCACTTTGCACTCACTGACGTCAACGGTCGCGTGTGGGATGATTTCTTGTATTTTTTTGGTTTTGCATGTTTTCAACCCGCACCACAGCAGGCGCGCACTGTTGCGCAACAGAAGGAACCGTTGCGGTCGGTGTTGCATTATTTTTGCGATTGCATAAAGGTGCAGTGCCACGGGTAACGGCAATCACCATTCCCAGGGGAACCAAATGTCGTGCCCGGCCGGTCGGTAATCGATGATTTTTATCCTTGCGGTTTGTTGGTACCTCATAATGCTTACCGAAATGGAGAAAACAGCAGTGCGAGCAGTTGGGATAAGGAATGTTTTTTTTTTTCATACACAAACATTATTGTATTATTTGAGTATTCATTGTTATAATATTGTAATAGATCTTTTCAAACACACCTTTTTTCATAAATTTTCTATACTTTTGGTGTAATTGGAAGACTAGTTGTATACATCTTTCTTCGTTATCTTCAAATGCAAATTTAATTTCAAATCACAAGTTAAATTACTGATGATAAGTAACAACAAATTACAGATATGTTATCATTAGTCAAATTCTAAAACAATGGACAAATTTTAGCTTAAAATATACTCAAATTTCAAAAAAACTGTTCCAATTGTCTTGTACGTTGATGGCGTAGGCTTTTTGCTAAATGATACATCAGCTGTTTTCTATAGTCCATGACTCTAGATGAAAGGCAGGTCAACTCTGCCCATTATTTATCCCTCCAAACAAATCATCCTTTGGTGGCAGATTATCGATTAAAAATCTGCATTATTTCCTTTAAAAAACGATTTAATTCAGCGATATCTAAAAATAGGCTACGGATGAAATTACACCTTTTTTACGCCAGAACTATTAAAAGCGTTTTAAATTATTTCTGTTTTTTTTTGTAATAACTTCCTAAACCTTTTTTGCTTAAAACATAATCAATATGTTTACCAACGTAGAGTCGATTAAACCCAAAACTTTGTGTAATTAAAAGAAGTTTGATCAGTCAAAATGACGGGAGTTCTAATGTTAAAGACGGCGAAAGCTTCTGTTGAGAGCTTTTTTCTGGAAATAAATATCAAATATGATATCCTTCAGTTCCGGCGAACTCGTCAATATGGTTTATAAATCCATCGGAAACTATCCTGTATTTTTGTTCGTTAACAAGCACTCGTTTGGCACTTAAGATTTCTCACAAAAATATAATTTCTTACGATTGTTGGAATGTATTTTATAGTTATGAAAATACCCCGTCTGCAAGGAAAACTGTCTCCTTCTACAATTGAAACGAATAGATCAACAGTTCTTGAGAAATTGCAACTTGCATTTCAGTTATTGTCATTTTGCATATTTTCCCAGCTCGCTGCACATCACTCTCAATTTCATGGCCAGTACCAGTCGAGGGAGATTTCACTACATTTTGCTACCGTCTAGTATGCATTTTGCAAATTGTGAAAAGGAAAACTCCGTGTCCGGAACTGCACGATTGGTGTGCACCGGTGGGGAACAAAGTGCTCTACTAATGTGCAGCACTTACCAGTTACTTAGTGTGTACGGCGTTTGGTTCGTTCCGTTTGACGCTTTTCCTCCGTAAAAAAGAAGCAAAATAACCGTCTGTCTTGGAATAGGGGGCAAGCAACAGTTTAGATGCACAGCTATAATGAAGATACAATGCGTGAGCATAAATCGATTTGCACACCTACGCGTTACGTTTGATAAGCGAACGCTCATCGCATTTGCCTTGTTTGGAAACTTGAGCGTATAAACAACCTTTGGTTGATCGAGGAATGGAACGGTCGGGAAGAAGGGGGGTTTGGCCGGAGTCGCTTCTGCCCGGTTTTGATTGTTGTTACCCATTGTTACGGAGCTTACTGAGGGAGAAGGTTACATCAAAACGCACACGCGCAAGAGTACAGAGACCGGGAGACCGGAGAATACACAGGTGGGGCGTACATTGCAAGAAAGCGGAGAAGGGGGTAACTGTTTCAAAGCCACCATTTTGGTGTCCGCCTGGCCTTCGGCGAAATAAAAATGAAAACCTTGCATTGTGCACGACCATCGTGCCCGACCGAAAACGGGCGCCTGTAAAATGGCGAGGCGAATGGCGAGTTTTGATAATAGATTGTACGCCGCGTCCGATTGAGATAGTGTGCCGAAGGAGAGGATCGGTAGGTCGGACTGCTCCATCTACACCGGGGCTGCCAGAGTCAGGGCCAATCGAGCCGATAGTAAAAGGAGGAAAATCGACCCTTTCCGAACGATAGAACATACCAAATCTGGCCACCATTTGACTGAAACACACACACACATACACACGGGGGCATAATTATAATGTAAGGTTTATTGGATGCCGCCGGNTTGGAAACTTGAGCGTATAAACAACCTTTGGTTGATCGAGGAATGGAACGGTCGGGAAGAAGGGGGGTATGGCCGGAGTCGCTTCTGCCCGGTTTTGATTGTTGTTACCCATTGTTACGGAGCTTACTGAGGGAGAAGGTTACATCAAAACGCACACGCGCAAGAGTACAGAGACCGGGAGACCGGAGAATACACAGGTGGGGCGTACATTGCAAGAAAGCGGAGAAGGGGGTAACTGTTTCAAAGCCACCATTTTGGTGTCCGCCTGGCCTTCGGCGAAATAAAAATGAAAACCTTGCATTGTGCACGACCATCGTGCCCGACCGAAAACGGGCGCCTGTAAAATGGCGAGGCGAATGGCGAGTTTTGATAATAGATTGTACGCCGCGTCCGATTGAGATAGTGTGCCGAAGGAGAGGATCGGTAGGTCGGACTGCTCCATCTACACCGGGGCTGCCAGAGTCAGGGCCAATCGAGCCGATAGTAAAAGGAGGAAAATCGACCCTTTCCGAACGATAGAACATACCAAATCTGGCCACCATTTGACTGAAACACACACACACATACACACGGGGGCATAATTATAATGTAAGGTTTATTGGATGCCGCCGGAGTGGCTGGGTGGTTCATGATCAATGCATCACGTTTGCTGGGGTGATGTGTTGTGATTGGAAAATGATTAGTAGCTTTCATCGCGTTTACTATTTTTCCTTGTGCTGTACACTTACGGAAGTACAAGGTGAATCGATTGTAAGAAGCGTATGTTTAGACTTAAATGTGCAGTAGAAAAGTTCTATGTTGCTGTATGTGTAATGTGTAAAACTGGTTGAAAATTGCTAGCTCTAACAAAAAAATACAAATGTACAAAAAAGTATATGTGTTTATTGTCTTTATGCTTTATTAATGTTTATGATATCATTAAAAATAAGTATTTGTGTATGAATTATCCAAAATGACACAGTTATTGTGTTGGATTAATTATTGTTTTCTTTTCTATTTTTCTGTGGTTGATTTGTTTTTTATTGCTTCTAAATAAATCACAGCAGACTTTAATTTAACTTTAACACATCTTTTAACTTTAATTGATTTTAATGGACTTGAATTTCACGGTCTTGCTCTGCTCTATTTGCTTTACTGGTACGATCGATGGTACATTGTTTTTGGTATTCATCATAATCCATAAACATTAAACCTTCGAGAAGAGAAACTAACTTCCGACAGCGTTTTGGACCGCAGGCGCAGACGAGAAGAAAAACCTGTAAACCACAGCGAAAAGGAAAAAAAACTCCGTCTCGATCCGATAGGGAATAGATTTAATTAAAACTCCGCTGACCCGCTTAGTGCTGTGTTGTGGCGTACTCGTGGTGGCGGTTCTGGTGTGACCATCGCTACATCGTATCCCAAGGAATTGGATACTTTTGTGGGTTACTTATTTTCCCAAGCCCTTGGGTCGGTGTGAAGGTTTCCGATGTCAACCAAAATCAAGGAAGTGACGGAAAGCTGTGTGAGATACTTGAAGGTAGTTGCGATATTAAAAAAAAAAAAGATTGTTTATAACCTTGTTTTTTGCAAAGCATTTAATGGTACTTTGGAAGTTACAAAACAAAAAACGATGAAAATCTGACAAAATGGGAACAAACAAAGAAATTATTGGCGATAGTATCATTTTGTTATTAACATGAACATATATTAACAAATAAAGTTAAATTTCATTTCAATCAACTTTAATGATTTTATAATGTTACAATAAAACTGACATTTTTGACAATGGATTTGTTTAAATTTTATAGTTTATGTAATAGTTTTTTGAATTGTGAAGTTAGCGGCTAGGTCTTATTATTAAGCAATTTTTGCATAGAACGAAAACAAATATAAATAAAAGATATTCATGTTTTTGACCACTTTTTATGGTTGCAATATTAATGGTGGCGAAAAAAAAAGGTCAAACAATCGGCCTGAAGCTGTGTAGTAGCCATTGTTTACGGTGAAAGCCTTTTATGATCGCATTAAGAAATGACAGTTCTCCGCAGACACGATCACACAAAGAAGGATTTCACGTTTTGCGATCGATGCGGAGGCGGTTGTTGCGTAAGAAAATGGAGGAAAAAAATGCGCCCTCAGCTGTCCAGATGTGTACAGATCGAGCCTGTCCGTGTCCTGGCTACGGTGTTCGCTAAAGCTAAAACCTGTGCTAAATTCCATCTCAGAAGACACTTTCACTTTCGGACTGTGGTGAATGAAATGGACCGCAATGTAAACCACAATGTAGGGAGGAGTATTGATTTAAAGCGTTGAAATTTCAAGAAGGTGGCACCTACCTCAAGCAGGCACACGCAATTCCGGACGAGATATCTCGTGCATAGTGACACTAGTTGTCAATTATATCCCTCCAGCAGAAGCAGAAGGGCTTGGCATACCTTAGTGAGAATATGTGAAGAAGATTTTCTAAAAATGGTACTGCTGCCAACCGATTCGATCGGCATGCAAGGTTTGCGGAATGGCTTTTTGGCCGGTGTGCGCCTCTGCGGAATGCGCGTGTGTTTGTTGGTAATTTGCGAATCGGGGAGTCAATCATTAACCCGCATCATTCATCACACGACGCCGGCTAGCATTGAAGGCCGCCATCACTTTCGGCATCGATGAGAGATGGTGTACATTTACGTGCAATCAATCAGACGAAGCCTCTAATTCGTGTGATTAAAGTTTGGTGCGCGAACTTGTAACGCACAGGTAGTAAGGTGTTTCTTTACACTTGCTTGGGTGCTTGGTAAAATAGGACGCGCTTTATGGCTGGCGGTTTATGATGCAAAAACAGTGAAAACATAGCGAAATTGGTAATTTTAGGTCACAAATTGCAACATAAATAAAATTACACCAAACCATTTAAATCTTTGCAATCCTATGAGCTTTTAGCAGACTTTAAGCACATCAACGTTGGATAATTAAATTTTAAATAAAAGTTATCGTTTTGACTCTTTTGAAGAGAGATAATTCTGGGCAAGAAATTTGAAAATCTTAGAGAAGTTTGAGAAACTCGTGAAAAGTGTGAAGAAAAAGAGAGTAATAGAGAATAAAAAGGAGCACAAGAATAGCAAAAAATAAACTATTCATGTTATTTCGACACAACTATAAGGCAATTTTTTAAAAAGAAATATAAATTCAAGAGATATTTTAAAGGTTTCTCTATGCTTTCTGTTTATTCCTCGATTTTATTTTATTATTTCATTTATGACTCTACTTTCTTGTAATATTATAGACTTGAGAGCTATTTGTACATCATTACGATAAACAGTTACCAGGAACCAAAACCAACATATTATTAACTTTCTGTAAATATTTTGACAGTGAATAGACAATTATGTAAACAGTTCAATTTTTTATTTGCAGTTTTTCGAGTTCTATTTGTTTGTAGGTATATTATATTGCTTGTCGTTATTTTGTACCATTTTGGTAAACTATGGAACAGTTTTCCATTACAAAAAATCGTTTTTCTAGGTTTGTGTTGTTTAGTTTGTAAAAGAGAAAAGTTTTTACAAGAGAAGAAAGCAAAACTAAAAAAGTTTTTTAATTGTCTTAGTTGTAAGTAAAATTTAAAGCGTCTTTGTGCAAAAGTTGAAATGGAATTTGTCGAATAAAGATACATAGTATAATATTGTATAATATAGGAAAATATTACAAATATGAAAGCAAAACCACAATTCAAACTAGAGTAAATAAAATTGAAAAAACTTGTTTTTCAACCACTATTTATCTAAGTCACATTTGAGCTGTGTCATGTTGTCATAATAGTGCCAAGCAATCAGTCTTTCGTATTTGAGTTAGTAGTAACTGAACTTCTCAGTACGGTACATTCTTCACGTCCAATATTGATATTCCACCGTATGACCAGTACCAATCGTAATATCGTAACATTCCTCGAAAAGATCCATTTACAATATGCGTTCCGTTCTAGTGGACGCAATTCCGATCCTTCGGTTCACTTGCAAGCGAGCATCCGAGCGGACCGGATTGATTTATTCACCAATGCTCGTCAATTATGTCCGTCGCCGTGGGGGATGCTTCACGCTTCCAGCAACACTCGGCACAAATTAGTATTCCGTGCGTTTCGTGCGAACGATGCAGCGCGCGTTGGAGCGGTGGAGCTGTTCTAATGCAACCGGTAACAACCTCCATCCACCCACCCACCACCACCCATCGCTATGTGGGTGCTAAATGGTGTTCTGGCGATCGTGAGCAGAAGCCTTGAATATTGATGAGCTTGGTGTTGGTGTTATGGTGCGAAGAGCATCTGTTGGACAAACAAGAGTACAACTAAGTAGAGAGTAATTGTTTGAAGACGTAAACATTGGTGGGTGCCGGACAGGCGAGCTGCATGTAATGGAGTCAATACTAAGTAAAGAGACATCCATTGAAGTCTGAAGATGGCGTTAAACAGCACGTGGTTGCAGTTTAGCGAAATGCATTACTGCTTCAGTTAGTAAAATTGTTTCGTTACTGAAAAGTTTTTGTCTGTTTTCTTGTGATTGGGATTTGGTTTTTAATTTTTATATACATGTATCTTTATTTGCAAAAGTATCATGTATTTCAATAGAAAAAAAAGTTAATTTTGGAATTATTTTGTATAATTAATTGCAATGTATGTAGACATTATTTTAGCAAAATACTTAATAAAAACGACTCAAACAGTTAAAAAAACATACCAAGATATTCGATGAATATAAAATCAGCAGTAAAGTTCAAAGAAGATTTTATTATTGGCTGAAAAACAGTCAGGTCGTGCATCTGAGTGTTGAGAAGATATTAACAAAACAAAAGTTCAAAACATAAAATCGTATACATTAAATGCACTGCTCAACAGGTAGGAGCCACATTTCGCAGCCCAACCGGAGGTCGTAGAAAACCCACATTGACCTCTGACGCTTTCTGTCTGTCATGTCATGAAAGACAAACACATACACTGAGAGGTACCGCCGGATCGCCGAGAACATGTGGCAAAGCCTCCAAAAAGCCGGCGCAGCCTCCGAATGTGTGTGCAGGGACGCTCGCATCCAGCACACGAACAGGTTTTCGCGCGGTGTCTTATCAGCCGGCAGAAAAACAACAAGGCTGTGACGGTGACTCCCGAAAGGATGTGCATCTTCTCCGGCGAAGATGCGCACGGCCCTCGGTGACGATGTCGCGCGTCGTCGTCGTCGTCGTCGTCGTCGTCGGTTTGCCTTGACCGTGTTTTGCGTGCGTTTTGTTGCTGTGGCCCAGCGTGGCCATCCGTCCACGGCATGGTCAACACTCGGTCTCAGAGCAAAAAGGGGGAAAAATGGTCGTCGCGCAGGTACGGTTGTTTGTTTTCGCCTCGTTAGCGATCGATGCAGGTGAAATAAATGGCTAGATGCATCGGTGCAGCAGCGACCAGGACTGACCAAAAAAATGGATAAAGAATGTATCTCATCCACCAAGCCGCAGCACACCAACGGGTAGGATGGAAGGTGGTTTAAATTAGACATAATCTATAAGCGAAATTAGCATATTGTAAAAAAAAACATTCATTCAAATTTTTGATTAAAATAAAGCATCAATAATTGATTGTGGCGTAGGATGAACAAGTGCCTGAGGCAATGGATCGTATTTCATCTCACCGAAAGGCCTTGCTAATGAAGGACCATTGCATCAATCTGTTGTACACCCCATTGTCGATACCGTGATCGATGATCACGAACATTTTCACGGTCCTTCTTCGCACCTCTCGATGTCAACAACAGTTCAACGAACGATGGCCTATCGATATGGAATTCATTCGGGAATTATCGATAAATATTTTTAAGCGACGTGAAAAAATAATACGATACAAAGCTGGCCCTCGTTTAGGGTGGGATTTGAATGATGGCTTACAGATCTCCACAAAGCTTGTTCGTGCGTGGCATGGTAAAGACACATTTCATAATGCTCGATACCATCAACACCTCGAAAATTCATTTAAATTTCAGCCGATAAATCTGTTTGTGAAGTGCCCCGATGACAGTGAAGTGTGATAACTCTCCCAAATTAGAATACGATAGATTTCTGGGAGGAATTTCATTACTGGTGGTAAAATACGGCATCCATTCGTTCACAAATGTTTCCTTGCAGATATACTGACTCACAGGATCCTGTCAGAATTTATTAAAGTGATAATATTAAACGATTTTAATAAACCGTTCTACTATCAAGGATAACGCGCGAAACAAAAGCGCTCAGTTCGCGCTAGTACACCACCATCGATAGGCTACCATCAATCAAGTTGATAAATGCAAATCAAGTGACGGGGCTTAGGACTTACCTACAACTCAATCGAACTGCTTGTGAAAACCCAATTTGGCATGGAAAAAAGGCAATTATGCCGCCGCGCGCGCGGGTTGGGCGTTGATTAATAGTCTAGCATATGGCGCCGTCAAGGGACGTATTCGATATGGCACGAATGATTCAAACTGAACTCGGGTGACTCTGTTGACGGAAGCGATTGTAACAGGTCGATCGTTCGATCCGTTTGAGTGGTGATGAATCAATCAGTGCATGTTTGTGATTTTTAGTTTTCCTTTGCTAAAACGTTCCTGCTGCGGATTGTTTTGATTGTTTTAAATTATTCGTAACAATATTTTAACACTTAATTATCTTGGAGGATGTGCGTTTTGTTCGGCACTAGAAAATGTGTCAATGTTCAACTTGACTTTCAGCAGCAAATGAGCAACAGACCTTGATCCAAGCGAATGATTTGGCCGAACGAACTGTGCCGGTGTTGTATAAAATTAATTTGAATTAATTGTCAGCTGCTTTGCAACGTTTCGCTCTCTCTCTGTCTTTCTCTCTTGCAAACAAACGTTTCGTACAAGTCCAACAAACCGAACACAGAAAAATACGGCCACCGATGTGATGGAACGGTGTCATGCAATCAGGTGACTGTCTTTATGTGCAATCGTTTCTTCCGAACCAAACCGTAACACTTTCACGGTGACACTAATGGAAAATGAGCTTCCTGAATTACACCGGCTCACGAGGAGTAAATTATTTCATCCGAACGCTTAACAACTCTGCTTGGTTGGTCCGTGGTTTTTTTTTTGAGGGAGGCTAGCCACGATCAAACACACGTCAAAACCAGCTTCATCCCGTTCGTGCTAGATGCTCCTTGAAGCATCAGCCTCGGCTAGGTAGTCTCGGTAAACGGTCGTTCCCTGTGGTCGCCACAGCATCGAGCCCTATCGATGCCATCCACTAAATGAGCCATTGTGAACGGATCGTTGAGCGTGTTATGCGCTTGATGCGGGGCAAAAGCGAGGAGGCATAAATGGCACGGAGGCCCACTGGTATCGATTCGGCAATTTGGTGATGTTGCTTTCTTTTTCGCTTTGTCTACCGCATCTCCGTGGTACGCGGAGATTTTTTCGCACAGTTCGCTTCTGCGAATGGAGAAGGCACATCGATTTCATGACACAATTTATTTTAATGCCATTCGGATGTGCCTACCACGGCGTGGGGTGGAACTAAATGTCACCCAAAACGGTGGTGGACCAAACATACAGGAGGAAGCTTATGTGATCGAGCATTTTCGATGGGGTATGTAGTTTTAGCGATTGGGCTGTATAAATTGCATACATTTTTAATGGTTTTTAATTAAAGAAGAGAATTACTTTTGCACTTATATTATAACGGGTATTGAAGTTTAATTTTTTTTTGTAGTTGTAATGCGAAAGAATGTATTTTTGTTAGTTAATCCTCATGTGACTGTCAATTTTTTAAATAAAAAAACAACAAAAATGTGTTTCTCGTAAATTTTTACGATTAATGCTAGAACAGAGTCCTTGTACTTTGTACAACATAAATATAACTTATTGTAAATTGGGTTGTAAATTAGTGCCTTTAGTTTATCAATAATCAGCGTATCGTTTGAATACAAGTTTTACTCTTTAATGTGTTCTGTTTTTCTCTTTAACTATTCTTTTCGTGCGTTCCACTCTGTTTACAATAATCTGTGGAGTAACAAAAAATAAATATTTTAAACAGCTCAATTTTGTTATATTTCGATACTGTTACTATTATTGCAAATTTCAATTAAATCAATAATTATATACGAATATATCACCATTGAGGATCAATTAATGCTCATCATTACTAACGAACTACATGTCATCCAAAGTCGGTAGTCGTTAGCCCAGTTCTTGAAACGTTAAAAAGTAGGTGAAAGCTTGAAAACAAAATGTGACACTGTTGCCAAATTCACCATGTCACAGGGGCCCACATGAAACCGATTGCCTTAAAAAGCGGGAACTTGTCCCATCCAGCAGAAGCAGCCGCAGCAGTACATCAATGAACGGCCATACGTCAGCGTTCATTATGGTTGCAAACTACAATGGGCATCGTCGGGCAATATTGTCAGGCAGTGCCGTCGCCTAGAGGTGGGAAAGAATTGTTCAAATTGCTACTAAACGGTCGTGAAACACGCCAACAAGCAACATGCAGCATGCTCCCCGTATACGTGTGTGAGCTGAGCCCCTGTGCTCATATGGCAAATACGGTTGCGCCAGACGATCGTCTGCCGATGGTCGAGGCAAATATTATTCAATCGGAAGTTTATGTAATTGCAGCATCATCGTACCTACCTACCCCAGCCAGAGGCGGCTAATGAAGAGGGTAAACGTTGCACGGGAGCGCGTTTTGGGCCTCGGGAGCTTTCGGTGAAGTTTCGGCGTTGATCTCGATGACGCAGGGAAAAGAGAAAGAGCGAAGGGAGAGCGAGTGCAAAGGGAAGGAAAAAACAGCGACACATGAAACCATTATGGGAATCTTCGAATGCAGGTGATCTTGGACCCGAAATAAAGCCGAAGAAAGCAAAAACGGCGATAAATCGAACAGAAACACCGGTCGATCGATCGGTTAGGGCGTGTAAGTGTGCCATTGGGTTTCTGGGTAGAGTCCATCCGGTGTCCAAGTGGATGCCAAGTCCGGAAAGGGCCCGCATCGTTTCAGTTGGTTACGACCATATTGATGCCAAATTGTTGCCCTCATCCACCTCGGGCTGTAGGGAAATAATTAGGCAAATTTTGTGCGAAAAATTGAAGCATAAATGATTTTCCGACAGCTTTTTCTTTACGCTGGAAATAGGTGAATCACCTAAAGGCACGCTCGAGCATGGTGGTGGCGGTGGTGGTGGTGGTGGGTCACGAACGTGTCAAAATCACGTGGACTTTCCGCAAGTTGAGACATACCTGTTGCCGGTCGTTCGTTCGTTCGTTGACCTTCCCAAAACATTTTAGCAGGTTAGTTAATTACTATAATAAACACGAAATCATTTCCATTCCATATTTCCCACACCACGATTGGGAGGTGTGGCAGGATTCCTTAATTCTTGAGCATGCGCAAAACAGCATGCTGGGTACTATATCGGTTGGTGCGTGCGTGCTGCTGTTGCCGTGGGAATGGTTAAAATAAATGTAAGATCAAATCGTGATTTCAATTTACGCTTGGTTATATATGATATGGTTATTAGCTTCGCGTTTTCCTTACGCCATGATTGTTTTTGACTATTTTCGGGGGGGTGTAATTCGCTTTTTTTTTTGTTTATGTAATTGCACTCGGCAAAGGAATCCATTAGATTTGTGCGTCTTGAAGTAGTAAATGGAAATTTTGTAAGTGAAAAAGTAATTGTGTTCATAATTTCGTTCGATTCTTAAATTTGTCGAATTTTGTGTTTTGAATAAAAAAAAGCAATTAAAGGAGTCAGAATTCAAGGAAAAATTTAAATCTAATAAAACAAGAAGAATGTCGTGAACGCATGTTTCAATGCTTGATACCCACTAGGCGCTAAATTCAAATCGGCATAAACGCCAACCAGCTTTGAACATTATGTTCGATAATGGTTTTTTGCCACCGGGTGCCTTGGTGTGCCACCGTTGTTGTTTCGTTCTCCGTTGTTTAACACACGATGGGGTAGTAGTTTTGCAGCAAATATAGCGTGTTTAGCAACCATGCTCTTAATCATGGCTTGGCTTCGTACCGCGGCATTAGATAACTGCAAACATGTGCCACCCCGTCTGTATGTTGTTTTTATGTGTTTATTTTATCTCACACTCAGTACAGCCCGGTACAGTGCTCATCACCATAAAGTTGGGCGAGAGAGAAGTACAAAAAGCGCAAAAAAAAGCACAAAAAAAAAACAGGGATGATAGATAAGTGTTGATTGTTGATCATGCGTGTAGTGGCAGTGCTGATCGATAAGCGCTTGATTTATGGGTGGTTGAATAAGTTCTAGTAGGTGGTTTGTTATGGGTAACGCAAATTAATCACGGTAAAAGCTTTTCAAAGCCTTGGTCGGACTGCCCCCTTGGGAGAGGTGAATAATTTCACCATTACCGCAGAACTGAATTCGCTTGATGTGGTTTTATGGTACAATTTTGTTATTAACGTGTTAAACATGAATTCATCCTTTTTTTTTCGCTGCCGTGTGGAACCTTTGTTTATTACCTTATGACCTTTTGAAAAGTCCTTAACATGAGTAATTTAATAATTTCAACGTTTTCTTCTTCTTTTGAATAACAATTCGATTTGATGAATGTCTACTACTTCACTTCGAAGACTTTATGCAATTGAAAGCATACTAATAATCTTCTTAAGCTCGTTCATGTGTGTTTTTTTTTACTTTTTTGCGGGGACCACTCGATCTGCGCTCAATTCCAATGGTGTGCCCCGTACTGGTAGGAGAAAAAGCGCTAATTTAGTCACGACAAGCCGCGATGTGTCGATGATAGAGCTGTTTTCGAACCAGCCGGCTCGCGATCGATGATTATGCTACACTGGTTCACATAACGATTATTACAATCGAATTAGGCAAAATCGTGGCTGTCTCGTGAGTGTTTGGGGGCAGCGCACGAAGGCACCAGTATTGTTGATTGAGTAACGTTCGCTTCGAGTGTAAGACAAACAGGGCGTCTTCTTTGACACGAAAAGTGAAATAGTAGAGAGAAAAAAAAAGTGTGGACATTGGCATCGAGAAGACAGCGATTAACCTCTCGAACGGATTACCCCACAGGGTGGAATCATAAATGCATCCATAATGCACCATAAAATGCAATCCCGTGAAATGGGGTGCCAAATGGATGCATCTGGTTTGCTGTTCGATTGTGGGTTCGAGAATAAAGACACATCAAATAGTGCGCTTGAGGCTTGGTTGTGGCACACGGTGTCTCGTTGCGTCAAAACTGTCCAAACTGGTGATGGGGAATAATAAGTTACGCTGGGAAAAGGGCATTTCGACAAATCCTCCATAATCATAATAATCGTAACGCTCTCGGTGGTGCATCGTTAGCCCTCGGCAGCGTGAAGCGCGATAGGTTCGAGCCATCGAAATATTGAATCAAACTACGTGTCGTAAATTGCGTTTGTGGGACGATAAGTCATAACCTCGCTGGCCGGGTGCTTTCAATGGTTTTGTTCGTAGGTAGGGACAAATTCTCAAACTCGTGCTGCATTGCTGCAAAAGCTTCTCTGCTGGAGGAATCCCGTACTGTACGATCGAATAGAGGAACTGGGTGGTGCAACAGGAAAATCATCCGGAAAGAAGCTTACCGAGTAGTTGGCCATTGGATAGATGGGTGTTAAAGATGGGAGAACACATATAAAAAAGCCACCTCCTGCAACCGTTAAAATGTCGCCCGAAGCCGGAATGGCTGTGCGAGTTGATATGAAAAATGATAAAACATTGACGTCGCCCTAGCGACGATAGTAGTCGGCATGCTGTAACGTAAACGTGGTGTTTGGCCACTCGGGGTAAACGGGAAGAACGGCGAGCATAAGATGCGAACTTTATGATTTGCCGAGAAATGGCTTCTGGCTTGTGCTTGGTCGCGCGGCTCACAGCGATTGTTAGCGATTTGTAAAGTTTTGAGTTTGACATTTTTTATCGTCGGATTGTAGTGGTAAAGATCGAGCGATACGGCCATAAGTTGGCGATTACTGTTGGTCTAATGGTTTTTACATCATCATCTTCGCCATGATTGTTGGTATCGTCACGTACGGGTATCATATCACTAAAGTGGGAGGATTTGCTCATAAGCGGATACTGTTGTTTGTCAAGAAGTCGTCAGTTAGTACTTCGTATTCGAAAAGTTATGCTTAGGAATTGGGTTAAATGAATTTAGGTTTAACTATCACTATAAAACCATATTTATTTAACTAATAAATTTAAAATTAGTAGATTTAAATATAACGTTTAATGTTACTCTCGTTGTTGTTGATTTTTGATTAAACTATAGAAAATGCATGCTTTGGATAACTATAGAAAATAATTCCAATTTGGTATTGTTACCCTGGCTGGCAGTTAATGCTGGCAGTTATGAAAAGTGACACATCACAAAAAATTTATCAGACTTAATAATAATGATCAGACTTTATCGAAAGGACACGTATGTTATTGAGTTATAATATAATATATATATTTTTACAGTATTGTACAGTTTTACATTAACACCCAATTACATATTTAACCATTATCAAGAGACCTCCAGTAAATTATTCGGAAGCATTTTGTGCCACAAAAAGTTTCATTACAAATTAAATCAAATTAGTCAACGTTCGGTAACTAACGTTATCGATTCGTATTAAACATTCATTAAACTTCGAACTGACAGCTTTATGTTGTATGCACAAATTGGAACAAGTTTCGTTAGTAACAGTTGGAATTCTGAATATAAATCAGCGTGCTTTTAATTACTCTGCTTAATGCCATTGTTTTTAATGCAAGGAAGTTGTCTTCTAAATTTGGGCTTTTGGACAAAATGCATTAACCATTCATATAATAATTTTCTATTAATATCTATACAACGAGCAAGGTATAAATACGGTGCGGTGATTGGAGCTTCGCATCAGCATTTAACCGTACAGCATATGTTTCACGCCCCATTCGCCATCGATCCGACAGCAAAGCAACCGATTGTGACATAAACCTCTTCTTTTCATCTAAAGGCAAGTTTCCGCTTGGATTGGGCAATCGTATGAAGCGTTGAATTTGTATCCTCCCGCTTGAATTACGACGGCACGTCGGCCGATCGCTAGTACTGCCCGAGGAAGAGCCCGTTTAATTGATGAGGTTTGTGGCTGTGCGAACGATCACACCAACGACCCGGTTGCGGTCGAGCGGTACGATCGGAAGGTCATCGGCAACCCGATGGGCCGGCAAGTTTGGGCTGGACTGAAGGGGCAAATGCCATCTTCGTTTTGGTGTGCCTACAACACACGCGCCAGCCAGGTTGGGCACACCGGTAAGGTGTAGGCAACTGAACCACCGAACCAAAACGCGCCAACGTCCAGTGAGACTAAACGACGCGCTGTGGACCTAAAATGGGACGAAGCCGGTGTTGCGTCTCGTGCTCATACCTTTCGTGTGAAAGATGCAGCAGCTGCAGGTGGAATTTTTAAGCAATTCCGTGCAATTCGTCCGATCCGACGTTTGGTCTGTACGATTGCCGGTTGCTTTTTTTTGTTGTTGTGTGTAGCCATTAGTGTGGCAGGGTGGCATTCCCGTCGCGATTAATCGGTTCTACATTCCTACATGACTTTGGAGCTGCAATTGCTCAATTGATACGGTGCTCGATTTACGTTTGATGTGCGCGAATGGTCGCCGCAACGATGCGTATGATCGCAATTGCAAGTTTCGCAAGCTGATAATGGTATTTTTGGTTCGATTGACGTTTGCGGTCGTCGCAAAGTTTGTCGCAGCTTTTTGTGTCATTGTGATCGAGATTGAGCAATTAGTTGTACGAGAATGAGTTTTTTTTGCTAGAGATCTGTATGAGAATGTATTTGATTAAATCAGTTAAATTTAATAATTATTTAGCTTTTAATGATATTCATATTTGCATGATTCTGATGTTTCGGTTGATGTTTAACAATGTTTTTGTCACAATAATACGGTGTAGGCAGAGGTTTTAAATTTACCATGAGCAATGAAAATATACCATGAGCAATTATCAATTAAATAAGCAGTAAGTGAATAGTACACAGATGAAAGACTCAAATGAAATATGTTGTCGGAAAACTATGTTTCATGAATTATACAGTCATTTCTGTGCTTTCTATCAACAAGATTCTAGTTTAAGTCCTGTGAGAAACCCCTGTGAAATTAACGACGCAAAATGCGCCAACCACATTTACAATGGATCGTTTCCAAGGATCTTCTATGAAGCGTACCAAGCGGCCTACAGAGACGTATATCTGTTTTATACTGTGTTGCGTTGATTTATTGTGCACTGCTGCGAATGAAGCCTGGCTGTCGCTTTTAGCTGCATATGGATTGCATTTCACTGTTGCACAGAATTGTGTGTTTGCATCAAACACTTTTTGTGTTTGAAAGCATTTTGAGAAGCTGAACTCTGTTGCTGCACGATTTCTATCCATTTTCGTGATACTGGAGCTAGCGTAGTATTTTGTGTCGGAATGGTGTAGATATTTTGTGCTTTACGATGGTTTTTGGCATTTTTACTTTTTACATCAATTCTACTGAATGCTATGGTACACGTTATAGCGATAGTGCTGTTTTACTGGTTTAGCGTTTGACAAGGGTTTTACGTTGATTTTGGGTGGAAAATGCAAATTTGAATGTTGCCATTGAAACGGTTTACAACGAGCTAGAAATGTGTGGATTCTTTCATTGTGGAATATGAGAAGCTGTATCGCGCAGAATGACTATTGCTGCTTTATGGGCTACCACCCAGTGGTCGTCAAAGTGTGGCTTTTTATCTCTTTCATCGTGGTTTTTCGTATGATTCTGCTACACGTTGTTGACAGTTTTGACCATTCAGGTTCATAAGAATAGCCGAATAAAATCTAAATATTGTCTATTTTTCTCTTGTACACGATAGGCTCTTTGGGATTCTTCTCAATTCGTATTTTTCATGAAAATTAAAAATATTGCTTCTTGTTACGATAGCCATCTCTACATTCTTAGTCTTCTATACAATCGTTAACTTGGTTTGAAATATTTTTTCTTACAGTAAAAACAAAGAATTAAAAACATGTGTCCATATTGCTATATAAAAACTGTTTCATATTATTAAAAGTACTTTTGTAAAGACGGATTGTTTCGTAATGTATTCTTAAAGTTCTAACTTTGAAACTTCTTCTATGTTTTGTTATGATTTTTGGATCTTTACTCCAGTTTGTCAACCAGAGTGCTGAGTAATGGCAAATTATTTGAACAGTATTGTGTAATTAATTTTTACTCTCGTTTACAAGGCTAGAACGTGTATATTAGAATGGTTAGTAAGCCGTATAGTACACACCTATTTAAAACAATGAAATTAAAAAGTAATGTGTTCTTTTAAGCACCATTGTGTTAACTCTCTCTCTCTCTCTCTCTCTCTGGCGTTAACGACCTACTCGGTCATGCCGGCCATCAAATGGCTTACTAGACTATTAGATACCACGTAGTTGCACAGTCAGTGCTCACTACGGGGGGACGGTCCGAATGGGATTTGAACCCGGTCCGATCGTGTTAGGAACTAGCGCCGTTTCCAAATACACCACCGAGCCGCCCCTAACATACTTTGTTGCCCTTAATATACTTTGTGTGTTAACATACTTCACTAAATAGAAAAGTGTTTCCAATACAAAGGAAAATTGTTCAAAAATTGGATCGATTTTCTCCCGCTACGCAAACAGCTGTTGAAAAGTGAAACTTTAAATTTTAATTACTTTCGGCAAACGACACAAATCACAAGCGATGTTACAAATCGCCCTTCGGCCAAGTGTATCCGAACCTGCTCGGTTTCGGAAGAGCATCATCATCCGAGCGCGTCCCGTTTGAGGAGACGCAAGACTACGGCAAATCGATCGCTCTTCGCGTCCAAGTGATTGCATTGCGCTTGATTTTCAATGTCGATTACGGAATGTTTAATTAAATTATGTATTGAATTCATCATGCTGTGTCGCTGGCAAAGGCAAACCGCGAACCAGTAGATGGAAGGAATCTGGCCAGGTGATTAAATTATCGACAAGCAAACGCAACGCGTAGGATGAACCAGGGATCGTCACCCCCGGTAGGATCGTTTGCAAAACGGGAAGCATCAAATTTGCTGCCTGAATAAGTTTTGTTTTCATTCACCTCCATTCGGCAATCCATTATCTCAGCAGACACACTTACACAAAAGCTGCTTGGTGGGAGCTTTGTAGCGTTAGTGAAAAAGCAGATGAACAGCCATACACACACATAATCAGAAACACAAGCGAACACAGTGTAAAATGGGGATCGATTGCTGGAGGGAAAACTCAATCAACTGCTGAAGCTGCTAAAGACAAACCAAGACGGTGAAAACACTTGAAGGAAAAGGAGAAAAGTCAGTCAAAAGCACAGCGACGTCGAACGCACGTGGGAAACCCCGATCGAGATTTGCTTTGTTTTCACACACAAGATGATACTCAATGGCAGGAAAACCAGTGGCAGTATGGTTTGCTGCTAATAATCTTGTTTTCCTCACTAAATGGTCTATTTGTTTAATATTTATTGGGTCATCTTTCACCAATGACAGCAGAAAAATGAAGGTCGTCGTAATCGCAGTATCTACCGTGTGGAGTTAGTTTTTAATTTTGCTATTTTGTTTTGGAAAATGGTTAAAGATTTTACATTCTTTCGTATGGTTGTGCACATCTGTGCTGCTTGGTTGGTTTTAATTGACATGGATTTAGAAACAGTTGCGTATACTTTCTGTTTGCAATTTCTTTTCAATAATCACAATAAAAAATTGGAAAATATTGTATGAGTATAACAAGCATATCAATTAAGAAAGGACAAGTGAAAACGGATTAAATAATGTGTATTATTGTGTTAACATTTATTTAACAATATTACGTTGAATGTTTCTGTTGAATGTATTAGTTTTATGTTCATTGGTTGGTTCCATAAAACTGGTGTGTGAAGTAATTTTATCAATTTGTTATCAGTTTTCAGAAGAAGCATGTGTTTGCAAAAAAAGATGAGCCTCTTAAGTAAAAATGGAAGAAAAATAAAGAAAACAGAGACTCTACAAATCTGTCGGTTTCACATGGTGGTCTTCTTTAAGATTTGTTCCAAAATTGTAAGGACACTGTCAGAACACTGTCGGAAATATCAATGTAAACTTGATAAGGTCTATATGTTGTCGCTAGAATATACAAGTAAATAAATTATTTTTTTTTCATATTAATTATTAAACCGTGCTTGCATACACTATTCTAAACGTGCCTCTTTTGTTCCCGTTTTTTTCTTTTGCAGCCTTCAACCCGTCCTGAATCCGACTTTACGCTGGACGTGCCGCGTGCCGAGCAGCTGCGGCTAAAGATGAAGAAGGAAAAACAGTTCCGGAGTCGGTGCCGCTGGTTTTTCTACTTCCTGAGTATCGTCTTCTTCCTGCTGTCGGTGATGGTGGTCAGTTTGATACTGACCCGGGGCAAACGCATGTTTGGCAGCATGATATAGAGGCCAGTGAAACTGCCAAGGATGGTCGGATCGATTTGTTTTCCCGCTAAGCTTCGAACCCGAGCGTCAAACAAAAACGAAGAAGCATCTTGTTGATTTTAGCTGATTTTTAAATGTTGTTTTGTTTACGTAAATTTTAAAGATTTGTCCCAAGCTCTAGCTGTGTAGTGTGTAGCGCATTAGCCAATGACTCTTCTATTGTGTTAAATGTTGTAACCTTGCTCTGTAATCCCGCACGCAATCGAGAGGATTGATTTCGTACATTTTTTTAACTATCTGTGAGGGAAAATGTTTAATCCTGGTACGTCAATCTCTAGAATAACCGCCGGAACCCGATGTCATCGAGGTACGAGGTTGATCAATTTGACAGTGAATCCTCTTTTCCTTTTGCAATCGTCGTGCCAGTTTTTTTTTTTCGTTGTGCACAGATTTCTTCGGCCTCTCGGTTGGCGGCGGGCAGGAAGATAAGGTTGTGAGTTGAAAATAATGATAATTTAGTTTTGATGTTGATCGATGTTTTGAAAGTGAATTAATATTTTGTTTTATACCCTGGCGTACCTAGAGCGTTTCATTCCACCATGATGGGTAATACAGGAAATTGGGTTCTTGCGTTTGGCAGGGTTTATATATATATATATACAAAGTAATGCTGCATGTGGGCAGCTTTCGTTTGTTCTCTTCGCACCATCCACGTATTGCGTATGTTCGTGTTCGATTAGATTTCGCTTTTACCCAGCCGACCCGGTAACGGAATTGTTTCGTCTCGTCGCACGAGAAGATTGAGTTTTAAGCGAGCGGTAGCACTTTTCGTGCTGTTTTACCACCGCGTAAATGTAAAATTTGAATAATTTTTATCACATTTGTTTAAGAGGGGGACAATGCTAACATAACGCACAAGGCCAGGTACCGGGTTTAGCTGGTTGACATGCAATTAATTCATCGTATTGCAGCCATTTAGGCGTATTCAAAAGTCGTTTCACAGCCAAATGTCGATTCGATTGGTCGACTTGATACACATTTTGGGTTTTTTCTTTCTTTTCTTTGAAAAAGGACAAGAACACAAAATTCAAATTCTTACGACTGTGTTTTGTTTTTACTCAGCGCACCTATCGTGCCACGAAGATACGAGCAATTTTTCCATCGTACACCGATGATTGGGTTGCAACCAAACCATCGTCAAGCTGTTGAGACAATTATAAACTTTTGATTTTTTTTGCTGCCTTTCTTTGTTTGTTTTCACGTTTCCGATTGCTATCTGGCATCCAGGAACGCTGGTCGTTTATGGTAAGGCTAGTTGATAAAGCAAACGACGACAAAACTTCTTCGATGGTGGCAAAGTCGGCCAGCAGACACGAATGCATTTGCTTAGTTTTTCTGCAAATCCAGAACGTTTCTACGCCCTCTAGTGGTAGAGGATTACGATTTGCAATTCTACCGGGCATGGATTATACCAGGAATGAAGGAGCTTCAACATCTCAACATTCCCGGTCACCCTTCGTTCGTTCGTTCGTTTGTGGTTGATTTCATTTGTGTGGCAAAACAACAACTTTTGCCTTCGTTGCGTTATTGTCTTGTGCAAACATTTTCCCCATGGTTCGCTGGATTGGCTGCACGAACTGCATTCAGTTCTTCCACCAACGACTGGATGATAATTTCTCTAAGGAATTTAATTTGCTGCCCTATTACTGCACGCGAAAGTTTCGCTGTGTCGTAAACCGTAAAGTAGCGTGTAGGAAGCGGACGATAGAGCACCAATCGGATTGTACTTTACTATTTTGAATGAACCCGGTTAGGCGGAAGAAAGACGCTTCATCTTACTCTATTTTTCTCCACGTTCGACGGTTGGGATTGATCCTTTCCGTCAGTAGGCAACCGTGCCGCACTGGGCGCCTCCTTCGGTGGTGATGAATTCTACGAAACCCGCTCCGTTATACCGTGGCGTGGCAGTCACCCGGATAAAAGCCAAATAGAAAAGTAGGAGAGAAAATTGAATTCACTACCGAAGAGGACCGATACAAAATGGTATCATTCCTTTCCGATGAATGCTGGCTGTGTACTTTTCCCCGTTTCATTGTAACTTCCGCCGAGGAATCTTTTCTTTTTTTTTGCTCTCTCTATCTTGCTGCGATTTTTACGTCGACAATTCGTGGAAGTGATGACTTTTTTAATTCTTTTGTGGCACAATTCCGCAAAGGACCTGCTCGACCTGTTCAACCGAACGGAAACGGAGCAGGAAGTTTTATGTGCTGTGAAAAACTTTCCGTTTTTTTTTTTTTTGGAGGGATGTTTCTATCCCAAATAGTCCCAGTTAAGGGAAGACGTTCTCAGTTATGTGCTGCTGTTGGATGGCAGCTTCTCTTAGCATTCGAGATTAAGGGGAGGCAAAGATGGACGCAAATCTTGTTTCGATGAGATACGGAAAGTGTGTTTAAAATAATTAAAACCAGCGCTAGTGATAAATGAAACACGCAACAAAGGAAAGGGATTCAAAGCAAGATTCTGAGAACATGATGGACGCAGTGAAATGAAAAAAACAATAAGCGAAATAAAAAAGTGGTACGAATTATCCTTTTCAACAATCGGGAATCATGCTGCTGAAAGTCGGTGTCAACAGGATGTTTAACATACAGTACAGGAAATACGAAAACAAGGAACAAATAAACCGAACATCGAATGATTTCAACCAACTTTGGACGCATTTTTAATGTGACCACTGTTATTTTTTTTTTGTTTAACGTTTACGCCGGAAGTGTTCTCTCGAAAGTTTCCGTTAATTATCGTGAATCGATTGTAACTTTTATTTGTTGCTTTCAAAATGTTTTTTGAACGATGAGAATGAATGAATATTGCAAAATGTAAAAGTTTTTAAATGTTCGTTAAAGAAGGGAAAACAATGGTTCATCAAAATCGGTATTGAAGGAGTTAACAGAGTAACAGATTTCCACCTTACAGTAAGTGTTGATTGTAAATAAATTTTCAGAGGCAGTTTCTAAAGGTGCTGAAAATAATTAATTGGATAAATGTATAAACAATGGCATAGAAATCTAATTCTTTGATGAAAAAAAATTCTTGTGCGAAACGGTGCAGAAAAAAGCATCGAAAAGAAAAACAAAACAAATAAAACGATCTAAAAGACAAAAGAACACGGTGCATAAAAGCAATCGAAGAAAGTGTGTACGAATAAAGGGAAGGATTTTAATCTTGTGATTTTAGTCATTACGTGGTACTATCGGAATAGAAAAAAGGTGCATTAAAATGAATTAGGTGAAGAGGTAGCTTTCCAAATTCCTGTTAAAATATTAATGCATCTTTTTAAAAAACGAAACAAACTCCAGCACACGTTTCTACATTGGTGATACCCTGTTTAGGAGAGGGTATGAGTACGCTTAGCACGTAATGTAAATAGGCAAAATACCTTGCCTACCTACTGTAAATAGTGATGCAGCGACGAACAATAATTTGCGCACGGTGCGCTAAATGATGAAATGAACGAGAACCGAAACAGCAATAAAACTTAAAGAAAAAGCGATAAGCTTATTTGGTGTCCGAACGGTTTATATTTATTTTGTTTTGCAATTGCAATAGCTGCGATAGGTGT
>CM032178.1:38971998-38986079 GCA_018908115.1 Anopheles rivulorum | reverse complement strand
TGAAGTCGCATAAAAGCTGCCGTTATCGCGAAGACAGTATGGTAGCATGGCGCCTTTTTAAATCTCTATTTCATTGGTGGTGCGTTCACGAGTACACTCGCAGCTATTCAAGCGCTTTAGAAGTGCTTTTCCATTTTCAATTAACTTCAATCTATCTAACCATGCAATGTGTGTTGCGATGCCTTTTGGGGGAAGTTCTGCATTGTTCACAGCCGCTTACGATACCAAATATTAAGGTTATAAACTTATTTATAATAGATCAAAGGGGTTGATAAGTTTGAGGTTGGGTGGGAACATCGAGAGACACAAAATCAATTGGGTAGTAGAACCAATATAAACGTTGAATTGACAAAAAGTGAACACAAACGGAATTCTCGATGCACTGAGGAATTCGCTTTTTAACATTTTGTGCAACTACCAACAGTACATTTTGTACAGTAACAGCTTCAAAACTTAGCTACTGTACGTGTTATATGTGGAATGGGCAACATCTCATGTTAGGTGTCACGCAAAACACTGTAGTTGGCTTAACTAAGCAATAAAGTGAATTTTATCTCAAAACCGACGTGGTGCACGCAGTACGAACGATATTTAATTATGAAACTGCCACAGCGTTTATTATCACGATCATATACGTTCGAGTTGTTCACAGTGTTGACGATGCTGCTAATTGGCATTTGTAAACAAAAACTTGCCTAACCACTTACGCAGTGTTAACGACAGAACGCGCGTAATCTTAAGAATAAACAAGTCGTTGATTCATTAGGTTCAAGGTTTCTTTTTTTTGTTTTTGGTTGAAGTTAACGTTGTTGAAGTGGTCAAATTTGTCGCGATTTTTGTAGTATGGCTTATAATTCGTATCCGTATGGGTACTTTTTAGACCAAATGGTAAGTTGGCGATCGATTTTTCTATTGTAGTCAACAATTCACTTGATCAAATTTGATTCAGCTCAATTAGTCACAATAACAACATCTCGAACATTTCTTCTAACACACGCAAATGATTACAAACACAACTTAGGGTTAGAACATTACACCAATACTTGACGTTCCGCGGTGCTGTAACAGCTGCTCTGCCGACCGGAGCAAACAAAATAAAGACTGCAGTAGATAAGAAGTGTGTTGGTGTAGAAGAACGGTTTGCTGCATCGGTCTATAGAACTGATACAGATGTAGATTATTTTTACTGCTAGTTTCATGGTCAGCAATCCGACATTGCTAGCCAGGTTTATTTCTACATTTTAACATGTTTGACAAATAAACTTTGCACAAGAGAAGAAAAATTGCGTACAAATAGTTGTTTGGAAGAAACTACTTACGGTAAAGCAACGTATTTTTGATGTTTTCAACTGCTGAATTCACTCGTTTACACTTCTTAACGTATTAAATGTGATAAGATGACACCGGTACTAGCCTATGAAAGTGTTTGAATCACTTAAATCAACTGCAGGGTTCGTTTTCCTTCTGGAATGTGATTGTAATTGTAATTAATTATTTAAATAATTTATGCTGAAAGATGATGTTCACTTCATCGTTTTGAAATCATGGTATTGATAAATGGAACAAGTGTAGCCAACTGGACTGATTTTATTTTTGCAAAAGCAAAACAAACAAATCTAAATTGGATTCTATCAATTTGATGTTATATATCAAAGAATAGAATAATAGAGAATACAGGAATCGGTCAAACATTATTGATAAATAGTACAATTGAAGGACTATTATAAATTAAGTAAAAGAAGAATATGGTGTGCATTCATTTTTTCCGATGTCATGAATATTGCCAGGATTGTATAGCTTTGGAAAAAATCGTTTCAACATCTCATTTCCTGATTTTAATTACATCTCAAGAACGCTCATTACTTTACCTTTCGCTAGCATCACTTTTAATAACACCTAAACCGATGTCGACGAACGAAATCGCGATAGTGTTGTGAGTTCCTAGCGGGATGTTCTGAAGCTTTTGCGTACGCAGCGAAAACTCAGCCAGCATTGTAGGGCTGAGCGATGATTTGAGTGCCCTGGCGAACGAAAATTCAGCAAAATAACTGAGCACTCGTTGCCTGCTATCCTAAACCGTGTTTGTGCATGTTATTAAGGAACGTTTGGAATTCAACCTAGGTTTAATTATTATTATAATCAAATTTTTGGTAACTGTTCCACAAACTGTTTTCTAAGTTCCACAAAACATGCGAAGCATTTAGCAAAGGCCCATGTCAAAACGCAAAAGAGTACCGGATTGAGTTACCTACTCGAAACCAACTTGTCTGCAGGGGACTGAGTCCCACACGAAAGTATAAGTAAGGAAATAGGCGACGGCCTCGGTGTCGGATCGTTGGCACTTCGTGAGCAGGTGTATTTTCCCCTTCGCCAGGGACAGACGCTAAAGTTGCTGGCTTGCTCGGGCATATCCTTTGTGCTGTGCGGGCAGTGGAACTTACCGGTACTGTGCTGAGTTTGCTGCTAGTGTTGTGTGTTATTTTCAATGCATTGTCACAAGGTTTTTATCACAAATTTGTAACACAAAAACTGTAACCACCAAAGCATTTGCCGTTTGCAACACGAAAACACTACCGGAGAGTGAATTTGGCAAAGATTTATCTTAAGTTTCGCGACGCGTATAGCAAGTGATTTCGAGGACGCTTCTTTCCCAGGCTCGAGCTCCGGGGGCTTGCCAATGTCAAATGCACGAGCGTATCTGTGAATCGGTGAACCAGACGCATTTTTTGTTTGTTCGCTGGTTTGTGTTTGTGAAGCAAATCTGGTGCTGTATGTGTGTGTATGTGAGATCGGTGCGGTCTCTGGTGGATTGGCTCTGGTTAGGCACAAATGGTGGGGAGCTGTACAGTGGAGCGAAGTGTTTGAAATCGCATTCTGTCAAACGAAAGGCACGTGGAGGCAGCATTATAGATGCATTTAAATGCATATATGTGCGTGAACGCGCTTTGTTTATAAAGTTTCTCGCAGCTTCATTTGTGCGCGTTTCAGCTTGTAGTAGATCGCATGTATGAAAATAAATTGTGAAACCAATCACATCCGTGCCAAAATACTTTCTACGTTAATTGCTATTGTCAAGTGAGGAAGTGTTTCCGATGTAGTGTCCAGTGAAGTAGATGTCGAAAAAGTTTAAATTACATTGTTAAAAGTTTGTGATAACGGCCACCGTTGGTGTGTATGGGTGTATGTGTGTGTGCTTGGATTAATTATTTATGTGCATATGATGAAGCAAAAAGAAAACAAAATCATTAACTGAAACTAAAGCAATGAATCGTGTGATGATTAAATCACTTTTGAATTTAAAGTGTGGTGCAATGATGCTTTGGAATCCTTTAATATTCTTGTGTTAAAATAATAATCATACGTTTTAGTTCATATGAGAATTGCACATTTGTTTCGTATGCGCTACATACGAAGAGGGAATAATCGTGCGCCTACATTGCTGCAATCTGCATTATTCGTTCAGTATGTTGCTGAATATGTTTTGTGGGGCATATTTCAAAGTGTTATACTGTTCAGTAAAAGCAAAATTATTAAAAATTGTTTAAGGTGTGCAAATTAAGAGTATAATATTGGAAGGAGGCATAATTGTTTAACCATAAATGTCTTGGTTTAACATTTTAGTTTAGGTAGTTTTTTATGAAATAGTTTCAAATGAATTTGAATAAGGATAGTTAAATTATCATTCGACCTGATAGCTGGTTTGCTCAATCTAGTAAACATGCGTTAACACTATTCGCACAATATTTACTCTTCCTTGAAAATAAACAACGCCTGCATTTTCTTCTCTATTAATTGTCTTTAGCAGTGTAGTGCAGTTGAATCGTTATAATTCTTACTTCATTTGCGTAAGTGTTTCAAGTGATTGGTGGAGCAAAGAAATTAAAGTTTCTCAGTGATCTATTGTAATTGCGTTTAAGCTTAACTCCAATAGGTGGCATAGACGAAGAAAGAGAGGCAAGTTATTGTGATTTTAGCGATAAAGATGAAGATGGAATTATTAAGTGGCAGTGTTTGTTCACAAGTATTACAATAAGTAAAGTATCGAGTAAACGAAGGAAATGTAATGTTTTAAACATGTAAAAAATCGCTTCACTGGTTAAAATTGTGACGAGTCAAAAACATCATACATCACCCTCATATCGTCCATCAGAGGTCAACGGACGGAGAAGATTTGCAATGAAACAACCACATCAGCAGCATTAAAACTGGCAACACAGGCAGCAGGATCGAAACATGAAACATGTAAGTAGCTGTAGAACAATAGCAAACTCAAACAAATAGTAAAAAAAAGTAAAGCCGTACGATGGTGCAGATGTTTTGTGGCATGTATTTTACAACCATTTGCTCTGAGTAGTGCCGTTTTGTCTGTGTGCAATGGTTTTCCGTTTTTCAAGCAAATTTACTCCTCTTCTCGGCGTAAGGCTGCGTAGTCTGATGTGAAAGTGCAACATAAACAGAAATACAAACAAACATAAAACTGTGAATACGAATGCACGAGGTTTTGTTTGCATTCGTTCCAAACCGCTAGAATCTGTAGCGTACGTTCGTATGAGTGGTTTGAAGAAGCTTTCCGTGTATGTGGTTTATGTTGCCTTTCATCCAGCTTCGTACAGCTGTATTGGTGGTCTTTGTTTTGTTGTTGAAAGTTGCATGCTTGTGTTTGATTTTGAGTGTTGTTTGGTTTTATATATTTCTTTTTCTGTTTTAGGTTTATAGTCATTTGTAATAAAAACACTTATTTGACTATATGGACAACATGTTGGAGACGTAGTTTATACCCTAAAATATTTTATTGTTTGTTGAACTATCCGCCTAGCTATTTCTAGCTCAAGCCTCAAACAGTCAGAAGCAGTAGAGCTTGGCCTTTCTATGCAAATAAAAAAATCATGTAAAATTTTACAGTTTTTAAGTAAATCTACGTAGAGTAAATGATTTTTTTACCTCCAAGCGCTAAAGCGCCAACAAAAACACTAGTTGAAGATATTATAAACCCCATAAAGTGAGGCTTGGCTATGTCCAATGAAGCCAATTCACGACCTTCATTGCACAAAACCATGGGCCTGCTCTTTTATTTGTAGCGCAGACATGGAAACATGGAATTCACATAATATTTAATAGAATTAGCAATAATAAGTGACAGCATTCACACCGCGTTACGCTCTGAGTAATGAAGTACTATAATTTGATTGTAACATACCCATTAAACATCAACTAGGGGAAAACCACCGGTCTATTGTTGTGCTGTCGAGTGTGTTTCGCGCACAACACCATTGGGCTGTCAATCGTTTTGTCGCCAAGGAGTATAAATGTGTACACTTAAAATCGCATTAATTGTACCATGTGAGCAACACATTAGTGGAATGTGTGCTTTCACGGAGGAAGTACATTTAGAACCAAACCACAAAATCCCTTAATGATCGGTTCCATAGCACAGAGCACGTGTAGGTAAAGCGCAGACCAGATGTAGTGTGTGTTTCCCCCAAACTTTTAAGTGTGCTATAAGGCCCAATGTTTGTACCATAAAATGGCAGGCGATTTCACGGTGCGAATGACGAAGTTGATTGTTTTCTATTTCAGCATTGTTATATTATTTTAACAAGTAAATTAAACACTTTAATGAATGTTTTTATATCTAGCTAATTTGTTTTTGCTAATGATTTCATTGATGAAATAAAAAATAAACAATACTATACCTATTTGGTATTGCTTTCCGCAACTTAAACCTAAGATTGTTTTCTCTACCTTTCACCGCATTGTAAGCTTCTTAAGGTTGGCACAAAAATAAAGCTGGCTTTTGGGAAAATGGATGCAGTGTGGCGTAAAATTAGCACCCAAACAATTATTAATCCTTGTCCCTGCAGAATAATTATGCGCCCCTTAGGCCTGCCAGGACTCGTGGTCTGCTGGGGACAGAAATAATAAATATCCCAAAGCAACGTGCGGTGGAAGCATGATGATGCATTCTAATTACAATTCACAGCGTGCGAAAAAAAATCGTAGGTTAAAATGTAATGTCAAAAATAAGTTAAAACATAAAAATGATACCTTAAAATAATACCTCTTCAGCTACGGTGCTACGGTGCGACGTTGTCTGGCTTCTGGCTGGCCGGATGCAAAACACAAAACGAAGGGACTTATTAGCATATAAAACGGTTCGTCGTTCGTAATCTGCTAGCCAACGAGCGAGTAGATGCTGGCCTTTCCGGTTATTATGAAATATGTGGAAGATTTTCCTACCCATCAGTTGATGCCCTGTCTGTGACGACGTTGAGCAAAATAGAAGCGTTCCGTGGGAAAATGTTCGCCATACGATCAGACTGAAAACTTTGTGTCTATACAATGTTGTTTATATTTGCCAGGGTAAAAAAAAAGATTTATGAAGGACGGCAAGCAATTAATCTGATTACAATACTATCGAAATTAATGGCATCGATTTTTCTAACCCTGGGCGATCAAATGACGGAGCAAAAGTTTGTGGCCAGTGATCTGTAAACGATGATCGATTTTCTATTGGAATTTTCTTTCCACGCAATTCTCAGAGACACGGACAAAGGAAACGCAAAGGATATCGATAATGGTACTCAGGGTTGAAAAGAGCAAAGAAATATCTCCGGACGGACGTACCAAAATGCAGTGGCAAGTTGAAAATTGTGTCTGAAGATTTTTCTTTGTGTCTGTCATTCATTCTGGTGACTTGGTGTTTGCGCAACAAGGGGAAAATCGGCTTCCAAACAGGACGGACAATGGAGAGACAAAAAGAGCATTTCGGGTGGCATTTTATCTCATCAGCAAAGTATTAGACCTAGAGAAGTTTGATTTCTTTTTCCGTTGCCTTGTCGCCTTTTGTGGCACAAGCGAGATTTTCGGTCCATTTTTCTTCCATCGATTCTATCGGTTTTAGTCTCTCTTCCGGTGGGTGGTATTTCTCAGTTTTTCCAAAAATGTTTCCGCTCATGCTTGTCATTAGGTGTGTGTAAACCATTCTGTAGCATCAGCACCAAAATGCATCCGTTGAACCATGACCAACAAATCTTTTTTTCTTTTCACCTTTTTTTATTTTCGTCGTCTCTGAAAGTAAAGGTGAAAGAATGTTTTACTTTTTCTACTCGTTGCGAGTTTTTATTGGAAAGCTTTATTAAGCAGCAATCCTTTCAAGATGTGTGCTTGAGCACCATTTCTACCACCTACGTGCATCTGTCTGGGCGGCTAACGGACGTGACGAAAGAATGATTATGGACATGGGGAATAAAAACAGTCTGAAGGTGAAAGAAGGATGCTTTGGCAAGGCTTGAATGATTCGTTGCGATTTCCTGTACCACTGAGATCTGGATAAGCGAAAAAACGTTTTTTTTTTCTCTCGTGCCAGATTAGAAGCTTCGAAAAGCGTGTGGAAATGGTTTCCTCTTTTGAACAGCAAGAGGAAAGAGAAAAAAAAACAATCCGTTCTCGTGCGCCACATTGAATAGACGTGCAAATGACAAAAGCGCAGACATCATGCATATGCTGAGATATGCAAAAGAAAAGAAGACCGATTTCATCACACCTGGAATCACCGATTCCGGCGATATGCTTCGTGAGCTTTTTTTTTCGCCCATCCCCATGACGCATGATATGGTCATGATGGGAAGTATTTGCTTTTGAAATGCTGATTCGTACGACATTTGGTATTGAAAGAATTTGCTGCACAAAGGAAGTACTGTAGCAAGTAACGTTGAAGTATGGATAATGTAGCCAGTTCCGGTGGAAGAAGATGTGCGATTCGTGCACTAAAAAAGAGGGCTAGTTCCATGAATTTAGATTTCTCTCCCCGACATGAGTTGCACGGTTTGAAATGTGTTGATTTGGAATTCTGAAATGATTTGACATTTTCAAGTCATCAATTCAGTACGGGTTCAGATAAAAGGAATGTTTGGAAAATCTGTTCTTTTTCACGTTCTGTTCCACTCTTTTATCATCAGCAGCTTGTCTGGAACGTTTAGCTTGTATTGCTTTAAGCGTATTTCGTTCCATCATTTTAAACAGACACCGAAAACTAATCTAAATCTAGAATATCTGGTGTTTTTGAAAATGTTTCTTAACCTTGGTTAGTAAAACTCATAACAGATCTGTGGTTCGTTTGGATACGTTTTGGTTGATAGTTTATCCTTTCAGAATGTCCTGAAACTCACACCTGTTGCATGAAATTCTGCCCAACTTCTGTTTCTGGCGATGTCTGCCCGAATTGGACAGAAAATCTATGTAGTGTCCTTTCTGTTCCAGCTCTAGATACGGGAGGTTATTAGATTGAAACTTCTAGCATTACGAAGTGTGCAAAAACATAAGGAATGGTTGCCTCTGTGCGTTTGACATGTAGTTGAGAAGTTGTTTGGATATTTGTGTGGGAGACGTAATGTTACTGACAGAGTGTTTTCGACTTGATGAAACACAATCCGGATTATACGCAAGACCTAGTTTGTTTTGGAGATAAAGGACCCATCTGATATGATTTCCTTAACTGATGTTTGAATATGTTATTTAAAAGAATATTCAATTTTTTAGGGTTGAACTTTTGAGATTGAACTGTGAAAGAATTTCAGGTATAAAACAACAATTAATGAAAAAGTCATAGTGCTCCAATAAAAGTTCTGATGTTGATATTTGGTGAGATATAAAAGAAGCCCCGAGCAGATACAATTTTGAAGGATATTTATTTTCAATTGGTTTGTTTAAAATCTACAACACATTGCACAGGTACCTAAAAGCATTTTAATCACTAATCGAATGATTTCATGCGAATAATATGCTATATTCCGATACTATCCTTGATGCTTCCATTAAACAAGAAAAAGAAATTGATTACCAATTTGTGCTGATTACTACCGTTTACAACGTAGCCTAGAAACATGCGACGAACTAGCTTATTGCATGAAACACCCTTGGTTCTAGTGAGGTAATATGCTCCTACGTTACTACGTTCATCGAATCCATCTTGAATCCTTGCCCTGCCTGATGGAATGGAAGTTCCGGCTTCCGGCGATTTGATCGATTTCCTTTCCGATTTCGCAAGAACTTGGGCTTGGGTTTGATGTGCAGTAGGTTACGGTGAGCTGTACTGACAGGGATCAAGCGAATCCAGCCAGCTGAAGATGGGTTGCAATTTCATCCACGGCCGTGATACGCGTTGCTCAGCGTGCTGGTAATCTAATTTCACCAATGCGCACATATGATTTCCAATCCAAACCAATGCGAAAGGTTTGCTGTTAGCAAAGATCCTTCGATATTTATGTTTTCATCTTTTCTGCCATTGGCCGTTAAAGAGAAGTAGTAATAATCGTGCACCGTGGAGGACGATTCAGCGTAGAGCAGAACGTGTTTCTGTCCCATCCCCAAAACGCAATCAAGTGCGGCCACATTCCGGTGTATCCGTTTCACTTTACGACATCGACACGATAATAATAATCTCATCCGTGGTTGATCCTTTCGGCCCTCAGATGAATGCTTTTGGAAAGGCGAATGCTATCGAGCGCTCTTNTTATGTTTTCATCTTTTCTGCCATTGGCCGTTAAAGAGAAGTAGTAATAATCGTGCACCGTGGAGGACGATTCAGCGTAGAGCAGAACGTGTTTCTGTCCCATCCCCAAAACGCAATCAAGTGCGGCCACATTCCGGTGTATCCGTTTCACTTTACGACATCGACACGATAATAATAATCTCATCCGTGGTTGATCCTTTCGGCCCTCAGATGAATGCTTTTGGAAAGGCGAATGCTATCGAGCGCTCGTACGTGCGCCTGGAATGTTGTCCCTTTCCGTGCTCTTGCACAATAATCGGAATAAGGTAAAGCACGATCGCATAAGCTGTAAGAAGATGGGATGGACGTTTGTCAGATGAGTGGCAAATTTATTCGATCATATTCGCTTTCGTTCATTCGATGCGTTCGAAGGATAATGGAAAAACAGGACTACGAGCAGAAGGAGATCGCGCTGAAGGGTAAGAAGGGTGAGTGTTTGGCCTTGGGAATAATTCGATTGCGATAAAGTTAACCGGGTCAGAATCAGGGATTTCTGTGGAAAAAAAACTGCTATCGAACGCAGTAAAACGATTCCTTCAGCCAACAGGTGTCAGTTGAACGCCTGGTCTTTGGTTGGTTTAGGCAAGAAAGGTTTTAAAAAACACAACTTCATCTGTTTATGTGGATATAAAGTGGCCGCTAAACAGTCATCCCGATTTTTTGTTTATGGTCAATCGGGCCAAACGTTTTGTCGGTTTATTTTATAATACATTTGAATAACCTTCTACTTTACTATAATCAAAAACGGGGATCTCTTCTTTATTGTTTCAATGCATTCCTTATACAGTTTCGTTCATTTTTTCTTTGCATCTTAATATTGAATATATTAAAGTAAGATTAAAATAATTGCCATTCTACATTAATATCGTCGTAGAGCCCAACATGAAATCGTTACTCATCTTGAAGCGCACGGCGATGAAAGCTCGTGTGCTTCATTTTGTTTTGTTGACATTTCGTTCAGTAACGCCGGCAAGAAGCTGTCTGGCGCGTCTCGATGGGAGACTTTTATAAATTGTTTTATAATTTTCATCTTGCCTAGCCACGTTGCCGAGATTGGCTCGCGGCTGGTTTCCAGGTGGATTCAGCGCGCAGGATGTTGTCTTTCGGTAGTGGCACTCAAAGAAGAAGCGCCCGGTGCCGGGAAGTCATCGTGCGCCTGATTGATGTGTCTTCTATTGCTAGCCGGCAGATGACTAGGAAACTGCTGATAAAGGACCGGACTGATTGGTGAATAATTGGTTGAAAGTTAATGTTCTGATGAAGTGATTGTTTTTGGAGCCTTTTTTTTGAGGGATAGATGCTTTTAGCCGGTCCAGGGTGCTATGGAGTAGACAGAGCTTGCCAAAAAAAAACATTTCACCAGCTCACCAGCGCTACTGCACACTCACTGGTATGAGCACGCTGAAAGTTCATAATTGAAGTACGGAGTTTTCGAAAGTGGAAAGTGATTTTGCTGGTGAATGCCGGTATTCAATTAGTGAGCCATCGTTCATAATTTTGAAGAGAATTTTGCCAGTGTTGATGTACTGGGCATAGGTTCACGGGTTGAATGTGGTTTTGATAAGCAATAAAGGTTTTTTTTAATAAACAAACTAAAAAAAATAATCAAATAATTTAAATTGCANCTCACCAGCGCTACTGCACACTCACTGGTATGAGCACGCTGAAAGTTCATAATTGAAGTACGGAGTTTTCGAAAGTGGAAAGTGATTTTGCTGGTGAATGCCGGTATTCAATTAGTGAGCCATCGTTCATAATTTTGAAGAGAATTTTGCCAGTGTTGATGTACTGGGCATAGGTTCACGGGTTGAATGTGGTTTTGATAAGCAATAAAGGTTTTTTTTAATAAACAAACTAAAAAAAATAATCAAATAATTTAAATTGCAAAGTATTGTTTCCAATGGCAAAACTACAGCACTCGTTTACTGAACCATAATCAAACAAAGTTCAGACAGGTTGATGCTGAACGAACAAAGGCTATGATCTACTGCAGGCGAACATGTCAGGTATACCTGGCTTCACCTATGGCAAATAGAGAGATGTGTTTAAGCATCGGAATTGGAATGAAAATGATACGATTTGTAAGTCAAATCGTCGGTACGCCAGGGAAAATGGGGGAACACTGTGTTTGGTTTCGGCAAAGCTAGATATTTGAAAATGGTGCAAAGTGAAGCAGCAACCAGCAACGTGCTGTTATGTTGGTACATGTTGGCATTTGGTGCTGCAAGAACAGTGGCACGAATGGTCTGGCCGGAATGAGGAACTGGAAAGCTGGCTGCAGGGATGGTACTTAGTAGGATTGTATTTACAAATCGATGTACATGGTTGTTCTTGAATGTAGCACGTCAAGTGGCGTTTGTTTGTTCAGCAATTTCATTAAAGTGTTGTTCGTTCCAGTAAAATCAGAATTGTACCGACGCATGTAATTCTCAGCAATTGGTCGATGGGACATAATAAATTCGAGTAAAGTTTTGTGCTAATTCGTTGAAGACCTGTTATTGTTATACAATTAAAAAAGTATCGTTATGCAACTAACCATAGAATTTGTACAATTTAATGGAAGTACTTTTGGATTTCATGTACTTTGTAACAATATTTACATGACCACTTCAATAATACATAAAAGCGAAAAAGTGTACTGATTAGGCAAACACGAGAAAATACTCACACATTTTGAAACAAAAAGTGCTATAAATTTATGCAAACGCAAACTCAGGACATGCAAACTCGTGGCGTAGTGAGTAGCTTTTTACGTGCAAAGCACGATTCCCATCAGCACGAAATGTGTGAAATTTCTCTTCGTTTTATGCTTAATTTTACTGTTTCGCTCGCTGGTTGATTTGCGATGGATAAAAGGGTTTGCAATTTGCATGGTAAAGCTTGTACTAAGCCAGAACCCTACACTCGCCGCAAGTCCCTTTGCGCAGCGGGAACAAATTACACACTAATGAATTATCGGTCTGTTTTCACTCGGTTTGGTATGGTGCTGGCAGGATTATGTTTTTTTGTTCACCCTCCCATCGCCCAGCACGGTCAAGCTTCCGGTTGATGATTAATGAGTTTTCCTGTTGCAGTTTGATTTTAAAGCAAAGCGCGGTCCGGGAAACCTGATCGATATGAGCTTTACAATCATTTCCATTACAATGATCAAAACGAATTCGTTTCTTTTTTGTCAAGTGTTAAACCAATTAATATTAAAATTACATTGAAGGAATTTCAAAGTACGAAGTTCAAGTGAATTACTAATAACGATATTTGTGTGAGATATTTCTATGAAAAATAAAATAGTTTATAAAAAATTTAAATTAAAAATTTTACCATGGAAATGTCGTGCGAAGTCCCATGTCTAATGAACTTTTTTATTCAAGTCAACGAAACAATACTCGTCCTGTTCGTGTGTAATGAATGATTTAATTTAGCTTACTATTTGCTTAAAATCTGCACTGTCCTACTATCGTGCTGTCTGTCATTCACGGACGCCTTACAGTTCGTGTCCGGCATAATTACTCTTCGTGAGAAAGCAAACTCTATCGCCAGCGGACATGAGCACTCCAACACCAACCCCCTTCCGGTGAAAACTCGATAATGCTGGAGCGTAGGCGTAGCAGCCAACCTGGTTGACCTTTGCCAGCGTAAGAATCATTTACCTTTGCCAACACACACTGTGGGGGCAACGGTGTTTGCTGCAGTCGTCAGTTTGACGTGTTGATCGATGGGTGGCAGCAAAAAAAAAAAAATCAACCCCAGCCCGGAAAATCAACCAACCGGCGATAAGCTAAACCGTTTCACTCTTACCACTGCACTGTTATCGCCGACAGTGAAAAGCGCTCTACAGTCACACTTTTTCTTTTGTTTGTCCACGCACACACACACACACACACACATAGAGAAAAGCGAAAGGTGACTCAAAAAAGTGGTGCAACATGTCATGGATACGAAGAGCAAAAACAAAACAAAAAAACACACTCCAATCGCCGTCGTAAGTTCACACTTAATTACCGAAATGATTTCATTTGAACGGAAGCCAATTTCGAGGCTTGGCCGACAGTTGTTTGGCTAGTCGTAGGGTCTGTGTTTTCTGTCTCTCTCTCTCTCACCCGAAACCCTTTTTATGGCTCATTCACTTTTGATGCTTTCGTGACTATGAGTTTTCCAGCTTCTAGCGAAAAGCATGCTCGCATGTGCATATCGCATGCAAACGGAAAGCGAGCTTTTCAGCATGGCATTTTGTTTTTATTTCAAGCCCATGCTAGGGCCCTTTCGCGCGTGTGATTTCTTTTTGTTTGTTCTAATAAAGATTGTGGATTTTTAATTTTTTTTTCTCAAAGCATAAGAAACCCCTTAAGGGTGGTCAGCTTTGTTGGGTGGAAAATCATACATCCACCTTGCGGCATTCAGCGGCGAACAGCAAAGCATCGCCACGCTGATTCACGCTATCTAGCCTAGCGGAAGGAAATTTTGCGCCGAGTGTGCGCCAAGTGGGTGGAATGTTTAAAATTGGAAAATCGATTCTGTGTTTTTGGTTAGGTAG
>CM032178.1:38948178-38970465 GCA_018908115.1 Anopheles rivulorum | reverse complement strand
TCTTTGATGTTCCTGAGAGTCTTTATTCACATTTATGAACGAAACCAGCATTTATTGGTTTTAATAGGAGAAAATAATATAAACGTTGTGAAATGTATATTGTTTATTATTTTATATTATAATTTGCAATCTTTCGCCATTTTGTTTGACAGGCTCATTCGAGCTGAGGTGAAAAATTTAGTTTTATACTTAATAATATGCTAAGAAAGAAAATTTCCCTGCTAGGCCAAAACGTCTGCGTAGTTTCGTTTTGTTTGCCTTACCTTAAGCGATCACGCAGATGAAGCCAATGGTTCGGGTTAATTGGTATATCGGTGCCCAGCAGTAAAATCGGAACCATGCGACGTTCGTGCGTAATGAGCAAACGTGCGGCAAAAGTCTGTGCCGAACAAAATCCGTTCCACTGGGCACCGTCGACCGTCAAAACCGTTGCCGAAAGGAAGTCAAATTGATTGTCCCGTTCCACGTGGAGTGGACGTGTAATGGTAGTATATCATTACGTGTCCAGCCCGGGACCTGTTTGCGTACGTTCCGCTTTAACGTGGAGCCTTTTGTTTTTTTTTGGCCCACAACACACACCGCACACATCCTGACACATGTCGGACGGAACAGAAAAAAAGCCCAACAACCACGATGTTGTGTCCAAAAATACTACCGAACCGATAGTATCAAGTTTTCCTTCGGTCATGTATCTTGCGCCGTTTTCCGGCGGTAGACGAGCTGAGAGAGCAAAGGATGGATCTGGCTCCGTTCGGCACAAGAAACACTGACTGATATCGTTGCCATTCTCGTGACTACGTTTGTCTCTGTGCGGTGGTGTTTTACGTTTACGGATTGTTGTGTACGCCCACCTTACACCCGGGTCCGTCCCAGGTGGATAATATGCTTAACAATGGGTGAAGTGGTGTACTTTCTTCCCGTTTACTCCTTTTCGTAGCAACTTCAAGACGGTAGATTTGGTTTGCACAAGCCGTCTTTCACTGTGACGCGTTACTGTTATTGTAGCGTACCATAAATCTTCGTTCACATAACACCGGTTGACTGATGTGCTTAAAGGGTTGGGTTGTGTCAAATTTTCCGCAGTAAATGCGTGCCAAAACGCAAGGGGCGGGAAATACATCACGCAATATTAATCAAGTTGTACAGGACCGGAGATTATTCTCCGAGATCCCCATGAGCGAGATCACCATGATACAAATTGGTGATCGCAGTTGTATAGCTTTACAATTTCGTTCTCGTTAATTTATGCACTGCAGCAGGTGAATGTTTGAACCTTTTATTTGTTCATTACACTAGTCACATAATACAAATCACAGCTGCGGCTTGAGTCTAACGAAAGGTTCCGGTAAATGTCAGATCACCAGCTCTGATGTGTCTAGCGCCAGCACAACCCACACCAAGGACAGCATTTTCGAGATCCAATTAGGGGAAAAGTTTCCAATTCCCTTTCCGTGCATTATCGGAGATGATGAATCGGAGGTGTCCGCATGGCAAACGACATAGACGAGGACTAGATACCAACAAAAAAACCTCCATTGCCAAGGAGAAATCCTGCTTGATGTCTTCACCGGACCGTGGCTGGAAGGACCGATTCAAATTTTCCGTCTATGCGTGCAGCCCATCCAGCATCATCTCACCCAATTACTTCTTTGGGATGAAGGTGTTTTTTATCTTCTTTTGTTGCTACTGTTTTGTGTTTGGTGCCCTTTTCCACTTCATTTTCTGTCGCTAAGAACTTCGTACGTAGCTTTTGCTTTCCCGTACGGTTTTTTTTGGTTTGATGAAGGGTGCTTTTTTCTGTTGTTGTTGGATCGGGATGTGCGTGTACTGCCTGTCTGCTGGTTTTGCTCAATGATTCTTACTGCAAAGGTGACGATGGTAACGTCAAGCGCACGCTGTTCGCCTGGTCCGTTTGTGACAGCTGTGGTTCGAAGTCTGAGGGATCCAAGGGATCGACACCCGGTTGCTGGGAGATTATCGCCCAGCTGGAATTCACCCACTTTCGGGGCCCATCGCTTCCCGGCAGTCGTTACTTTCATCTGGTGGGTGGCTTTAAAAAAAACTTGGGGATCTTGTTTTCTTCGTGGACTGGATGTTTTTTTTTGTTCAGTCTTTCAATCTCGTTGCAGCGAAGGGTGGATGAAAAGGATGTTTATCTTGCTGTTGGCATGAAAAACGTGTCAGGTGAATGCTTTTAATTTGTGTGCGCTTTTGAAGATGGGTCAACGGTTTTTCTTTCAAATGTTGTTTGAATTAATATGTATTTATTTGTGAGGAAAAATCGGCCTTGATTTCATGAAAAATTGCATAAAGTTAATGTCTTGGGTATAAAAATTAAAGTTCAACCATAGCTACTGAAAACATCGGTACAAACGTAAAGTTGAAAGGAGAAAGTTTCAAAAGCGGTTATGAATGATGTTTCAAAGGAAACATGGGTTTCCATATCTTTGTTTCAGTTTCTTTTTTTCATTCGTATTTGTATAACCCACCACGGTGGGTTGTTAAGATTACTACACCAACTTCTTAATCGATCCCTCGAGTGTTGTGGTATAATTTATGTATGCCTTTTGCCCTAATAAAGGAACGTAATATGGGAACAACAGGAGGAACTGCTTAACCTTGCTCTTCAACGGAACTGTTTGCCCCTGGTCATATAAACCTTGTTTTTTATCTTTCTTTTACATAAAATCATAAATGACAGCAGGCAGCAGACGCACAACACGCTCGGCGAATTTGGTTCGACAATCAAGCACACTCAATAAAATAGAAATTAAAAGCGCACGGCCGTTTCCATCATGTTACCTGGAGGTGGTAATACCAGCGAATCTTTAAGAACCGGCGTGGAGAATGGGCGTCGAAACGTTTCGCGTCCGACGCCACGTATAAAGTGCTCCACAGTTTCTTGGAATGATTTGGTTGGGAATGGGAGAAACGTCTTCACTGTTCGGACCAGCGTAAAACGTAACTTTACGGCGCTTGGAATTACACGTAATGAATGAAAATTTGATTAGCTATCTAATAAAAGCTCGACACATGTTGCGAATGTGCGACAAACGTTACACGATTTCCGGTGGCACTTTCGGTTGCACGTTTAGCGCATTACGCTAGGCGAGCCAAATGATTCGCTCAGTGTGGTTGGGCAGTGTGAAACCGTTGATAAATAAAATCTTTCGGTCGTGTGTCGGGGCAACAACGGATTCTTACGGCCGAACAGTAATGTTGATGTTTTTTCTTCGTTCTTTTTTGTACTGTTTTTCGCAGGCAAAAAAAAACTCTCCCTGCGGAGATATCGGGACACGGAATGTGCAGAGAGGAAATATAATTAAACACCTTTTTCCCCCTGCCCAAATGCAAAAGGCTACAGGTGTGCAAATTAATAGGGACAGTAAGATGGAATTTAATTACCGGAATGACTTTATTTTTCGCCATCGTGCGACTTTGAGAGCGTGAAAAGCGTGGGCGAAACGAAACGATACGAAGCAAGGCACACACAAAAAAGTGTAACGAAATTGAAAAACTAATAGAAAGTGAAAATGGGAAATAGATATCGTGTAAATTAAATGGGTAATATCAAAAAATGAGATGTGCTACTTTTCACACTGCGAATTATCTCTCCACACGTGGGTGTGTTTGAGTGCTGTCGCTCTTTAAAATACTTTGCATTTTCGAAATGAATACAACAAAGTTTTATTTGCAATTCAATGGTTATGATAGCAAAAATGGTTTTAGTGGAAGTTTGAACATATGTTTGAAAGTAAATAGCATTTTTATAGTACTTTGGCGATGATGGCGCCCCTTGAAGCCTGATATTTGATATAATATGTATTTAATTCGATGATTGAACTGCACATTGTAAGATTTGTAGAATTGATAGATTGTCTATCTACGTTTTATCTGTATGCACATGTTTGTATATGATCAAAGACGTAAGACCTATGTAAGGAAAGACTTATGACATGAAGACAACACTGCACCACAATTAACCACAGTTTTTATGTTTGATAAAGTAAATCGACAACATTTTTGTATGTTTTATTTGTGTGCCTATACATGTCCGCGAATGTTTATGTTTTGTTCATTGTGTTAGTAATTTTGCTAAGTGTTTGATGTAAATTGCATGTTAAAAGCTTCATTTTTGTGCACGTTTAAGCTTCAATCATTTGAGCACGTTTTAAGCAAATGTTTATGTTATTTTACCTTTTTTGTATTTTTTCGAGTGTTATTGTATGTAATGTTTGCATTAAATGCTTGGTTACTGATGAAATAAAAATTGGATGAGTGTTTGTGCTAATTGTGTCGGGAACGATCGATTGATTCGTTTTCTTTTTCTTTCCCCTTTGTGCGTCCGGTGTTTTCCTTTTCTCTCTTTTTCTCTCTTTTTTTCACAGATCTAAATATGTTCTATGCTATGCGTCTTGATGTTTTTTAAGTGTTTCAATCGCATAACAAGCGAGACGCACACGTGCGCCACATGTGCAGCGCGACCGTTCTATGTATGTGTCTTACTGAGTGTTAGTGTGGGGCAACGAATCAGCAAAGAGAGAGAGAGAGCATCGTCGGTTTTGTTGTCGCTTTATTGTACGGAAGAAGTACCTGAACAACGCCATCGTCTCTTCTGTGTGTGTATGAATGTTATTTTCATGTGCCGCCGCTCGATGTGAATGTGTGTTGAATGTTGTGTGTGTGTGGTGTTTCATGCTTATCTTAGCCCGGGCGCTATTTTGGCGGTCGTCTGGGGTGGCATTAGCTCACCGCCAAAAAACAATTTCAGATCGTGTGTTAGCGGCTGTCACTCGCTTCGTGCCGTGCCGAGCGATCGTGCCTCCGATCGTGTAAACTCAGCGTGCAGCAATACGCACGAATTAGTTCCAGCGTTAGGTGGGGGGTAGCCTTGTTGTGTGTGAGTGTTTTTGTGTGTGTATTGATTCGATAGGCGAGAGTGATGAAAAATATAAGAAAATAGTTTTAAACACTCTTGACGTGCGTGTCGATCTGGCGAAACTTGATTAATGATGATGGTTGGGATGGTATGCTCATCGTAAGGCCAATATCCGAACGATTCGATCGATCGTATAGAGTTTAAAATGAACTACATGTTTGTTTACACATTTCCATAAGAAATATGTTTACATTATTATACATTTTTTCTACGTACAGAGATTCCGACGTAGTAGTATTCAACTGCTTAGGGTGTACGTGTGTGCAGTTGGCCGTCGGCGTCTAGTGTCGGCCAAATATCGTGTTATTTACGTACGAAGCCAACCGCGTTGACGTTTACGCGCCTAGCTAGATCTGTCAGTTTTGGGGTATTGTCAATACGATCGCTAGCTGTTGACGGAGATGGTTTTATGCGCGGAAAAGCAATGCTTCAGTAAATGTTTACCCTCTTTATCCTTTTCTGCGAATGTGTTTAGCTGCTGCACTCACTCGTGCTAGTTGTGAAAGTGTACAAATAGTGATCGTGTTCCAATCGGCCGATTTGACGCATGTCATACAATTGCTCCCCGAATGAGAAGTGATGCCCTTTGTGTTGTGAATCGACGGTGAAATGCACCGCACATGGAACAAATCTATTTCCGGGCACGTGCACAGTGCATAAGCTGAGTGCATCACTAGCTACAAGCGGGCCGCGAGTGTAAAGTGTTTTGCCAGTGTGGATGAAAGGTGGAATCGTGCTCGACCGTACAAGATGCCGGCTGCGTCCGAGTATCGGCAGGGTAGAAAAGTGCGCCACTACACTTATCCTTCTCATATCCTTGCGATGACGCACGACAATCATCATCTGTAAATATTCGCTTCACAGTTTTCAGCGCATTTTACATTCATCCATTGGCCTGTGTGTTGGGATCGGTGTCATATTAGCTTCCTGCTTAGCAAAAGCAAAAAGCAAAAAAAAACTGGCAAAGGTTTCGGTGCTTAGTAACTGCTTGCTCAATCATCCACGTAACACAGTCGCAACCATACAGCATTGGTTTCGGTTCCGTTGAAATTTCCGAAAACATGTTAGCAACGCAGCATGGCGTATTGCGCGAACTGGCGAAACAATTGTAAGCAGTGATATGCGACTGGTTTGCACAATCCGATTAGAAACCATCCATCCATCCGGATCCATTTTACCAGCGAAAGTTTGTTACAAGGGAACCGTACCAAAGGGAATCCTCGGACTGCTTTGACGCCCTACCTAGCGCCCGTATCATCATCCAGCAAGCATTTCTTGTGCCAGCGACCATTTCTAGTCATTAATACTGTGCATCCCAACTTGCGCCTAGCCATTAGACTGCAACAGTGCTGGGAAAATGCTTAAACATAAACGGAATGCAAAACCGGTACGTTGAAACCCCACCTTTTTACCTTTCGCACTGTTCCGTTCCAGTTGTTGTCGTTTGTCCTTCGTTTGTAGTGGAGAAAGTAGCGTAGAGCTTGTCTCACTGTGTAGCCGCATATCCTTGTTCCATCTCACACTATTGCACGTATCGTTGATTCGTGGCGAGTTTAGCTACCCTAATACATAAACACACACACACCCATCCTTTCACATTAGCATGCACTAGCAAAAGGGAAATGCGATGAGGATTATGCTACGTACGGTAAGCAGCATCTGCCGAAGCTGTCAAGAGCTCTCTTCTGTTGCGTTCTTGTAGCGTTAATCGTGAATGGCTGGTGTTGATGCGAGTACGTAATGATTTCCTCTCAAAGTTTCCGTTGCAACACGTGCAATATTTTCCTTGGCACAATGCACTCGTTTCACTCATCACACCCTTGCATTGTTATCTTATGCTTAACACATTCTCTCACACGTCATATTTATGCAAAACATAAATGTTTTCTTCGCACTAGATTACCAGCCCAGCTTTTGTTTTTACCATTTTCACTAATCCTCATAATATGTTAAAGTATGTTTTGATCAGTATAATTATGTTCAAAAAAAAAAAATCTTCATCAAAACTGTGCTGATTGTCTGTTGTTTAAAATTAATCGTTACGCACCACCAGGCGTCTCCATGTGTGGATGACATTGAACTAATAAGCTCCATGTCCCGTTCCATTAGCACCGAACCATGGTGCAGGGATATGTTTACATTAAATTCAAATGCTTATGCACGATACGACGTGTTTATTCATTGCTTGGCATTCAATAGCAATAGCAAATTGTTTGCTATCGTGACGTGTCAATGCGTACATTTTGTTTTGCACCATTTTTTTGAATAACTGGCTATTCAATTTGATTAATTTGAGTGATTTAAAATTCTAGCAACGGAATATTTTGATCATTATTTATTGAAGCAAATGAGCTTTTTGACGATATCTGTTGAACATATTTATTTTAAAATATGATTGATGATTTGATCATTTTCCATATTTCGTTGTTGTTTAGAACAAGTTTAATGTATGAATATTTGATAAGTGGCTTTTTGGTCAACCTCCGAGCTAGTTTTAAATCATCAATCAAGTGTGTCGAGGTTTGCAAACGGATGAACCGGATTATTAATTATTGTCCTTTTGCATGGACTGTTTGAATGTTTCACGGACACGTTTGTCATGGCAAAAATAAAAATGGTTATCGATCCAAATTCGAATGACGTGAGCTATTTGCTGCACACTTGTTTTCATCTTTCACTCATCAATATCGACTTGTTCTGTACATTTGGCTTAACAACCGTACGGTTAATATTATCACAAAAAGGGATTGCAATCAATCGATATTGGTTCGAAATCAACACGTCCCGTGGGAAAGCTAGTTACATTATTCAGCACCCTATTCCGCTTAGCTTCATCGTCGTGCAACAAAATATTGCACAAAAACACACACACATAGTTGACCACTGTTCTCTTTGTCTTACGGTTTAATGAATTATTCACGACACAAGTAAGAACCGTACCCGGGTGGGATTTGCTTCTAGAAGCTTAAAGACAAACAAACGGCCTAGAAGCCTTGTCGGCCTTGTCAAGCCAGGAGTGGTTCTTAGAAAATTTACTTGGTTGAAGTGTCGAATTGGAACCGATGGCAACCGTTCTCGCGATCTGTTGCGCACACTTTGCTGGAACTGGGCTTTGTTTTGCGATCGATTCTGACATCCGGTTGTAGGTCGATTTTTCCTCGCGCATGAAAATGCATTTACTTATTCTTAATTCTTTTTATCTCTTTCGTTAAATTACATTCAATCAAAACGATTGTTCTCTAATAAAATGCCTGGTCCGTTCTTAAAACAAGTAAAAAAAAACGATTGTTGGAGTGATATTTGAAAGCAAAAGGTGTGCAACATTTAGCAAGCATGTCTTTGTGTTGTTATTGTTTTCGCTACCAACCACCTGTTTGACTGCAGCAAATGGACGTTGCGGAATATTGATAGGTCTTCCACTCCATTATCGATTCCCTTTGGCATCAGCAAAACAATCCATTTGGCAGTAAGGTGATGCAGGATGGTGGTGAAATAATAATACCAGCGGACGTTTTGTTTTTGTTCCCTATCGCTGAACCCCAAGTGAACGAAAGAGGGTGTTTTGCTGCGCCGTTTTTGTTTTTCACCAACCATCAAAACGTTGCGGTGAATGTGTATTAGTGGCTTTCTGAACGTTACCGCCTTGGGTGGCTGGCTTTTTGCGGAGGCGAGAAAATGGAAAATCGTTTGTAATCCTTCTGGCCATGGTTTAATTAGTGCTGCATGGTCATGGGGTCAAACAGTATAATTAAAAGCTTTTTTCTTTCCCTCGGGTTGCGGATATTTGGTGGAGTGTTTTTTTTTTGGGAAGTTAAATGTGATGTGGCTATTGATTAAAGTTAGCTTTAGTGATGCTGAAGCAAGGGATTAAACAAAACTAGACGTTTTGCATAAGAAATTTGGAGGCCATTTTTCAACACGAAAAGTAAAAAAAAAGTCCCATTTAGTTGATATGAACAAACTTTGCTTTTGGTTTATCAGCATACGGTCCCCAGTATCTTTGGCCAATACTTTTGGAACTAATCTCACACAATTGGATAGAAGTATGCTTGCAAACAACCATACCCATGGGGAAGTGTGTACCGTGACAAATACGTCAAACTTTGTTTAATGCAAGCTGTCGACTGCAAGAACTCTGGGGCACACTGATGATGATCGGACAAAAGTTTTGTCACTCGCTAATGTAAAACGTGTGTGGACGTCTGGTGGTTTTGGTGCTGCAGCTCTTTAACTGATCATTCGTTCTCGTACGGGGAGTTTCAGGGAGTGAAAGTTTCTGATATGCGGGAGCATACTGAAACATGCTGAAATATGCTGCTAGGAATGGTTTTCGATTAGCGCTGCTGCTGTGTTCTCACAATTAGTTTCGACGGAGGTTTACGCGTAGAGCAACTTTCGCATTTTTACACATCAACCGTTAACGATCACCCATTATTCTATGCGCGCGACGAATGCATTGCACATTTGGTTTTGCAGGTTGGTTGCGTGGTTTTGCACCAGTTTGGCACAGATTTCGTTAGCTGGCACAGTTACATTTCGTTTCGTACCTTTTCACATTCGCTTTACTTTTCGGTGCATTTTCTAACCACTTTTTTCCTATCTTTTTCTCCTTTCTTGCTGTTTTTATTCCTACTAACTTCTTCTATGCTGTCACGCTATCTTCAAAACTAAAACCGGCCTCTACCATTTAAACATAAATTCACAAAATTTACGACCCGTTTTCAAATACTGTGTGTCCACGTGTTTCTCTTACCTTTAATCACTCCCCCCTTTTTCCCGTTTTGTGATCTGTACCTTTGTGATCTGTACTATGTTTTCTCTAATGTGTTGATTGTTTTGCTTTTAAACTCCTATTGTTCAATATTCAATATTCTATATCATGGTGAGGAAAACGAATGTATTTCACGTAATATTAAAATGCCTTTCTTGTCATAAACTATCCTACTAAACAACACATTGAGCTACTTTTAATTCCATTACCATGTACTTGTTCAATATAATTGGGGGAAACTTATAAAAAACACACACACAAATCAACACCAAATCAAACTTCTAACAATGTTACAATAAACTGGATCGTAATAAATATCAAAACTTCGTTAATGTTTCGAAATGGTAAATAACGTCGTATAAACAACCAAACTACCAACAAAATATGAATGAAAACAAACACACAAACACAACCATACCACCTCATCAGACACAGCGAAAGCTAGGATGGGGCTTGCGGAAGATCTGCTTAGGATTGATAAATATCACCGTACCAAGGGTAAGTCTTACTATCTAATTGTTTACCTTTTTCTGGCATTTCAATGTTCAAAGTGTACTTAACTATTTAGTCAAATAAATTTTTAATTATGTAATTATTATGCTGTTTTTTCGTTTTTAAAGTGCAACCTCAAACAAGCATTTATGAAATATTATCTTTGCATGCTTTGCTATTGTTGCCATTAGTTCTATGTATAAAATCGTATTGATTGACTCGTCCTTAAATTATTGATTTCGGAAAATAATTCCATAAACGACTCAATAATTTTATTATAGTTGGAAGGTTGCTACAATGTTGCACATTAAAATGGCCATAAAAAGTGTTTATTGAGCATATCAAAATTGTAGTAGAGAAATAAAAAGCAGCATACTTAAGATATTTTGCCAATGGCGCACCATTGTTGGCTGCAATCTGGTGCCATAAACAGTGTGGAACGATGCATAAATATTGCCAGAATATTTGACACCCGAATGATTCGACAATGGAAGCAATTGCATTACCATCACCATCACCACCACCACGAATGGCTTTGAATTTCCCTCCGGTATTGATTCAACGAACTGTGATGAATCGTGATTCTATTTGGTCCACGCTTTATGCTCATACTAAATTTAAATAACATACGATAAAATGAAGATGACGAAGGACGGATTTTTTTTTCTCCATCCCATTCCCGGGTGAGATTGTACTAGATGTTGTAAAAAACATCCAAACCGAGTGATGGCGGTACATTGGGATGGAAATGAATTATGCAGAATCAACGTCCGCTTGTTGTGGGTACGAGCAGTCAGACTGGGAACCGTTGTTGAGCATGTACGAGCAAGCTGTAAACAGTGAGCATTCTCGTTGATGGTTTTCAGTTCCAGTGAGGATGTTTTTTTTTTGCTACGGCTCTCGCTTTCGACCGTGTTAGTTTGCCACTGATACTGGGAGGTCCCAACGACGGGCCCTATGGGTTACAGATTCCCCGAGCTAATGACAAAATTCTCTGGAATATTTGACAGCAAGTGGAAAGAGCAGAACGGTCCGAGATTAATAACGAATTTCCGTAGCAGTCTCGTGTGGTAAGCACATCCATCCACGATCCACGCCTGCGAGGATGAGGCAAGTTTTTGAGGTTTAAAATGAACCGGAAGTCTGCAAAAGATGACGCACGGGAGAATATGAATAAATTGTGAACTTGCTCACATGATACGAACTACTGGGAGGGCTGCCAGTGTAGTGTGGGTGGTCTAGGGAAACGTTTGCAGCAGTTTTGCTGAAACTGTACACGTATAAGTAGTCGGATGAGTAGTTGGTTGATGGTTGGTGAATTACAACCGCAACTTTACGGCCCAACAAGGCATGGATGGTACTGGTACTGGAAATAAAATTTTGGACACGATTGTGTTAGAAATTTGTCGACAAAAAGATCATAAAAATCATCTAAACAAGTGCTCCTTGTTTGGAGTGAACCGGTGGTGTTTTTGGCAACGGTGCTAGTCCCAACACGACCAGACCGGGTTCAAATCCTATTCGGACCGTTCCACCGTAGCAAAGTCTGACTAGTCTGCTACGTGGTAAAAATTAGTCTAATACGGCCAGGCCGATCTAACATAAAAAAGTGCTCCTTGTTTGTTCTTTTTGAACATGTGTAAATAACAATTTGTTTACACAGTTATACAACTAGAAGCAATAGGGCCACCACACCTTATTACGATTTTACTATAAAAAGGTAAAAGTTGGCAAGTACTTTAACTATATCATAGATCATGCATTTACGTATAAATTCGCTGTACATGACTTTCGGAACGGAAACTCCTTTCATTAACAACTATGTTCGGGTCAAATCGATAAATGTCCTAGGTAACTAGGTCAAATCGATCGGCTAAAAGTGCTAGGTAACGCACAAATGATTAGGATTTTAGATTATGTTTTCCTCCATTTTGTTGAAGAAAAGTTTGCTGATGGAATAACAAGAGTAGCGGGCACTTCTTGAGCGTATTTTGAGTAAGGAACAGTCTCATAACCACTTCTCTGCCGTATTTTTGACAAATTTTAAATATCACAAAAAAGTCTAATACTTGGTATAATAATAGGTCCGTTCTTACATAATGTAAAAAAATAAAACAAAATAGTAAATTAAAGATAAAATTGACCAAATGTTAAACTTTTTTATCATAATCGAATATTTGTCGTAGACATGCTCGCGTGATCGACGTATCGTTGGCAATTCTATTGACGCCAATAAACGATGTTAATTGTTTGCGTCACAGGCACGTTCCGCTATGAATAAGTTTTTTTGTGTACTTTCAAAAGCCGTGTGCAGAAGATGTCGTTGGCCGCTGTTTGGAACCGCTTGTGGTTGTGGTTTTGATTATCGTACAGTGGGGAACGATTCAAGGGCCAAACGAGTGCACCACAACACATCGAACAATTGTTGTTGAGAGCCCATCAACGAACGATCATCAACGACAGAAACCAATACCAATGTGGTACGGATGGGTCGAGTGTAGTTTGCGTCTCTGAGTGAGATAGTATTTGTTTTTGTTTGGTGTGTGTCTAGCGGAATGACAGCCTGAAGCGATATGAGTGTACTGGCCTTGGGGTAGAGTAGTCTTCGATGGTCAACTGTGGTTAAGTGCGTTTTGGATGGTTGCTCAGGCGTGACCAATCGGTATGGTGTGTATGATCTGCTAGTGAAGTAGCTTAAATCATTAGGCTTTAAGTTGGTATAGTGTCAATTTCGTAGTGGAAATGTATGCGCTTTAAGCCGAGTGTACACCGCACAACAGGTTATAATTAAAGTGCAATTAGGGCATAGCTGCAAATGTGTTTGAGTTGAACCAAAGTGTATCAATGAGTTGTCAAAATATAGTACAAGTTATATTTCTGTTTGAGTATGATTGCTGATTGATAGCAATATTTTTAAAATAATAATCTATTTCAGTTCAAGTGGCAATTGTCTAGTGAGCTTCTAATACGTTGTTTCATGATTCCAATAATGTAAACATAAGAGAGTGAGAGAAGTTTATTTACAAACGAGCTCACTGATGGCTTACTTTACGCCACGTGCATTATCGTACGAGAGCGATAGTGTCCGTATGCGCTTGTAGTACAGAGCACACAACTACAAGCGCAGCGCAGCTATTAAAATTTATAATCTATCGTAGTGATTAGCACCGAAGCAGCTGTTTTTGCTTCGTTTCGTGGTGTTAGTTACGTGGAAGTGTGACTTTCTCGCAGACACGAGCTACTCTACCATATCGACGAATCTTGTTTCTGCCGATGATGATGACGATGATGATGTTGGCGTGGTAGAGTGTTCAATAAGAGTTACTTCGGGTGCGCGTTTGTTTGCAGTGTGAACGCTTACTCAATGTGTGTACAAGCTGTGAATTAATGGCAATGGAAAAACAATGTTGAATTGCATTTTCCCGGAGTGTTGCAATAATGAGTTCGGATGGAAGAACCGAATTCATCGTTTTAAAACACGATGGTTAAGTGAGTGAAAAAACTCTTTGGGCAATAATATTTAAGCTTTAAGACGAATACTTCAAACTGAAATTTTGTGTTTTTTCATGGATTGAAGACAAAATTTCAGTTTCAGTACAAAAGTTTGCTATGCCATTGGTAATTGTGGACACCAAAACATGGTTGAATTACGATCACTGTTTCTAGTAAAGGTAATTCGTCCAATTAAACAATAATTTCTCAGCAACATTAACATTAGAAATACAATATATTTTACAAATAATATGAATTCGTAAAAAATCAGTTGAGGTACTTGTGAAGTTAATATTTACCATAGTTCACCTGTCAGACCGTAAAGTTTGACTGCTCTGCTGCACGAGATGGTGTAAGTGAAACGAGTAATATATTTACCGGTTCGGTACGTGCATCGTAAACATGTTCACACATTGCAGAGCCGAGCACATCTTACTGGTACGAGGTTTTATCTTTAGCTGGAGAAAATATTTATCAGTGCGACACCGGTATAAGATGAGTGATAACAAATTGTGTAGCGAGCAAGCAATACCACCATTCTCGCAGAAACGTGTTCAGTGTACAGGGGTGCAGCCATTCTTATGAGACGTGCACAATTGTGCTTAGAAGTAGACCATCATCTACTACGTGCGAAAACCTATACAAAGTTGTGCTTTTAAGCGTGTGTCGTAACTGTGCACAGTTTATTTGCGTTGATTAGTTTATTGAGAGTGATTCACTGGCACAATGTTGCGAGATCTTGAATGAATGTGATTAACCCGTTTGAGTAGTGTCTTATTGAAGCAGAGCGGAAAATGTGTGTATAGAAGCTTTTGATATGAGCTTTTTTTGCGTTAAACGTGGTAACCTTGTAATACGGTGTGGCATGTTATTAGATCATGAATCAGGTTCCAAAAAAAGGCAAACATTCTAACCAGCACGTATTGTACTAATGAAAGTAATGTTTTCGATCGAGTTGCTCTTTTATCGCGTACAATGAAGTGAAGGGATAATGTATTTATTCGACTCGTCCTCCAACTTTAGTCTGCCGTAAACGTTCGGATTATGCTGGCAGATAAAGCTGCTGACGAGTGCAGAGAAAAAGCTGCATGCACTTGATTGCAGTGTCGTTGCGAGCGAGATCTTGTTCACATCGGCTGGGAAATTTCATCAAAAAGTAATGCCACAAGCATTCCACGGCAGTGCACTGCTGATGGGAAGGAAAACTTTAGCCCATCCATGGTACCATGGTCGGATGGGCATTGGTGGATGGTCGTTTCTTTGCCAGCTACTGATTTCTTACGCTTTACCTTGCTTCTTCCATTTGTTCGTATTGCCTGAAGATATCGTTCAAGAGCAAATATACCCAGTAGCCAACAAAAATAACTCGAGCACGCATGATGGATGAAAAGGCCACACAAAAAATACGGGAGAAGCACCATGTCTTGAACGCAAACTGAAATGTGTCTCCACCGGTTGATAATATCTGACATCTGAAGGCATGATAAGCAAAAGGGGTGCAAATACAGTGGATAGGATGCTACTGGAATTATGTTCATTACCGTTTCCGAGCCAACCTACTCGGGCCACACTACGTCCATGCATTTGGGTCTGAATTTGAACCGACGAAGAAATTCTCGTGCCACCTCTGTGGGAAGGTTTTACGTAGGGGTGGCACGTGGGTAGCAAGTGTAGCTAACTAGTTTCGTTTCACTCGATCGATGGTGCACGGTTGCACCACGGATAGGAAGAAGAATAGAGCCCAATTATAGCAAGTAAACGGTGCTCTCCGGTATCGCCTGGCGTTTCCAACCTTTGCCGATTTCCAGCAGCCTCTAGGGGTCCGAGCGTGGCGACCGATGATAAATTATCTCAGTAATCATCGCGCACGTGCTATCTGAGCAAATTGTTTGTTTTTGTTGTTGTTGTTGTTGCTGTTACTTTGATTGAACTATTTTCGTACAGCGTTACTTTTGATGAAATCATTAGTTGGTTACATAGTAACAGTAGTTAAAATGTTTGTTTTTTTATGTTTTACATTATTTATCATGGTAAAGTATTAAAACCAAACGGTTTTGTTTTTAATATCACATTTTACATTTTGAAAATACTAGAATGAAAGTATAGAATAAACAGTTTTTTGATAAATTTGTGTTGATTTACTTATGCTGTTGAAAGTGTTAGTGGGAAATATATACGATATAAACGATATATATTATATCGTGACTCGCAGCGTTTTAAAATAAGCGGAAAAGCTTTTAATATCTCAACAAGCAGTGCAAAGCCAAGTCATCCAAGGTACAACGTTTAAATGTTTGTTTTACGCCAGGGATGTCAAACTAGGTAGAGCAAAAGTTATGGAAATATTTGATAAAATATTTCAGGAAACTTTTTTTCTAAAATAAAATATCAGTATTACTCTTTACTGCAAACGGGCTTAATTCCACTGAACACAACCGTTGGCAAATCATTTTTTCCAGCAAACCATCGGTCTCTTGCTTACGGATACCAACTTATCACCCGTTGTGCGTTGCCGGGGCCATTTATGTTCGCTGTGGGCCTTTTTTTCCTTTTTCTGTATATCCTGCTCAATGAAGAAGAAATTCCTTTGGCTGGCCTAAATTAGGACGAATTTTGCCTACGTCCGTGCGCTTAATGAAGTCGTAATTACTGGGTAATGTTAAACACATCCGTCCGTTCGGTTCCGTATCTTTGGCGATAGCAGATTAGGCGAGAACGTCCCGGTGGATGTCCTTTTCGGTCCGTAAATCGGGCCCCTATCTAAATTGGTATCGCGTTTGGTCACGGTGCCGGGAATAATGGGAAAATGCTTTTGCCGTACCGCTTTGCTGCCAGACGGGAAACAACCGCAACACGCCAGACTAAGGGAAAGCAATGCTTTTCCCAGCATTAGGACATTTACGGCGGACTGCTCGGACCAACCAGCACTAAACGCGGCCAAGGACACACGTTGAATGTGGCGGTGTGTGTGTGTGTCTGTGTGTATCTGTTTGTGTTTATGTGTAACTGTACTGTGATTGCGATTTCGTGCGGTTACAAATTCGGTGAAAGTGCTCTATTCTTTCCACACCACAGCGCGGTACGGGTGACGAAAAGTGAAAAAAGGGAAATGGAAGGAAAGTTGAAGAAAAGCTACCTCACGGACGATCCGAAACATGCGGCCCTGTTGCCGGTGTTACGCGAAAAGCTTCGCACATTGCAATCATCGGATCCTGCGGCAACACCGCCACTGTCACCATCACCACCGCCACCGTCGCTCTACTTCGAAAGCTCGTCCATCTCGTCGCGTTCGTCGATTGTGGAACCATTCGATCTGAACGTGGCCTCGCTGTACCAGGTTTTCCACGTCAAGGTAAAGACTGGGTTGGTGGGTGGCCTCTAAATGGGAATGAAAACTCAAGCAGAAGAAACTCTGTTACAAATGACAGTACAGACCGGCAGACTGTGCCGTACTGAACGAAGGGCGTCTGACTGGTTGGTGGTGAATAAGTGAATTTTTGGGGTAGCTTGCAAAGATGATTTCATTCAATATTCACTTTAATTTTCATGAACTGTTTGCATATTTGTGTGCCATTGGCGTGCCAGCAATACAATTTTTTCGTCTTGGTATGTGGGTTAGCTTTGTTGAGCAAATAGTTCGTACCATCTTCGTAGTGCTAATAAGGAAAAAAGGAATATTCAGCACCAGATGGTTATGTGACGCACAGGAAAGTGAAGATACCTATATTTTTTAACTTTATATTAAATCTGTTTACATAATTTGGATCGCATTTTTTAAATTATTTTTTTTTTGCAACGGCAAAACAGTTGCAGATCTTGGTGCTTCGTGATTAATGGTTGATTATCTGTGACTTTAATTATGCAAATTTTAATAGGAAATAATGCTTGTATACTAAATTTACATTCGAATTTTCAACCCAAGTTATATCATGATAAGAGTTTAGGAATACATAATTAAACAAACAGAGGAGTAAATTGAATATAAAATTCCAATTATGATATGTTTTAAGCACAGTAACGTATTGCTGGATAAAAATCTGTTTTGCATAGTATGAACTCAACAAATAGTACTAAAAACTGTATGAACGTGTTTTCACCCTTTTCACTGACAGCAACCTCCTTCTAAAGTGGTCACAAGATTACAGGTGTCGATTTGACGAACATCGAAAATTGATTAAAAAGGAAAGCATTCGAGGTGTCAACCACGGGAAAGGATCAACACAATCAATGTCGTCCGTATTTTTTATTTTCACGTGCTATTTTTAGTCAACAGTTTCCCAGCTGCCTACCACAGGAACCTTCAACATGGGTATCCCATCCCTGCTGGATGGGTCACCATCGTACCATTATTGTTATTGTGAATGTTATGTACTGTAGTAGGGAAATGTAAGAGAAAGGAAAGAAGTAATGCAAACGAGCCGGTCTGTGTTATGGAGTTTCCGTTTTTAACTGTCCAATGTGTGGCAAAAATGTGAATGGGATTTGCAGCGACAGGTAGATGATCGTATACCCTCGCTCAAACCAATGTTGGCAGTGATTCAATCAACGATAAATACACTCCGGTGGCAACTTAATTTCGTTTCGTTTTATTTCGACCGAATTCTTTTGTATATCCTTCCCTGGCAGGTTGTGGCTCTCATGTTATGACATGGCTCTTTTTAACGGTTTCTGTTTTTCCGAACAGCTTTAGTATGCAACACTTGTGGTGTGTAAAGTCAATTCGGAAAACATAATCGCCTAATATGGTTTGATCATGGCTGTTAACGCTGTTTTGTATGATTTGTGTAACTCGTGGTAAACATATCGTTTGTATGATGTGGCAAAGTGTGCTTCGTGGTATATGTTTTGATTTTTGGATAAATTACACTGTCAGGCAGCAATTGAAGTAACAGTTAAAACAATCATTTCTATTTCCGGGACGAGAAAGTCAATTATTCGTTTGTTTTAAACAAGTGGTAGTTTACAATAATTTTCATACCTGTCCATCTTATAGCTAAATGTCTGGGAGGTAAATACTGTTATTACAGTCGAAGCATCAAAACATTAGCTCTTGTTAGTTTGGTATAATCAATATGGTAAAAGTAGTATATTTAAACAGATTTTTGATAACTTGTGCATTCTTTTCAACTGTGATTTTATGTTTGAAATCGATGTGTACATGTGTTTGTATGTTACAAAAATCTGTAAAAATCCTCGCATGTTTTAAATGTGTCCAACACACTGTTACCTACGTAGATGTTTCACGTAAAAATTACTTTATTGCACTGCATTTTGTACTATCTGTCTTTCGGTCGTTACACCACTATTGGCTCACATACGTAACATTCCATACACGAATTGGCACTGAAACGTAAGTTGGCTTGGCTATATCAATGAACAGGTAAATTAAATAGCTAGTTACATGTAACAATCCGAATTTATTCCCCTAGCAAATGACAATTTAACATAGGTGTTTGTGATAGAAGAATACACAATAAAAACCTTATGAACATTAGTCAAGCGTAAAACATAAACAAAAAAAAAGTGGTTCAAGCTGTTTCATTAAAAAAATCAAATATTTTGTGTAAATCAAATTTGAAGAAAAAAAAAGCAGCATGATGTTCAGTTGGTCATTAATAATGATGTACTATACCGTCAATCTAAAGTTGCCTACGCAAGTGCACGCGATCTGCTATGCATCGCAATTGTAACCACGAAATTGCATTAATATGCAGGAATGTCATCCATCAAATGTGAAATACATAAAAATATCCAACACCATATGTTAGAAGGTAAAGAGACAAGGTAGCAAAAGAGCAAAACCACGCTTGGTACATTGCATAGCATTCACAATGCTTCCTGAAGCACGTCCTAACAGTCACACACATCTAGCGTTATGGTTTGTGTTTTGTTGGTTTTTTTTCTCCTTCGGATAACTGCTTCTGGTTTTGCAATGCAGCAAACGAAACAACGACAACCGGGCGGTTGTTGGAGGGAAAAATTTTATGCACTTCTACTTGTTGGTGAACCGCAACGGTAGTTAACGAAAAGAGTATGGTGAAATAAAAGCAATATATTATGCAGTGCACTTAACCGCTGCTAGAAAGGATCACGAGCTTCACGCAAATGCGCGATCACGTGCCTGTCGATGCAGCGCAACACAGCAAAGCAGAAACGTGAAGTAGCAGATGCACATGCACGCAGTTTAATGCTGCAACAGATCGCAACTATTCTGCCCGCAGATGCATTCGTCCGTCCGATGCGCGAACCTTTATTCAAGCGCACGGGAGTGGGGCTATGTTATGCTGTAATTGAATAAGTTTCATCAAACCGAATCAAACGTGCGATTGCGCATGCAGGTATCACCTGATGTCCGGTAGCGTGTATAGCATGCAGAGTTCCAAGAAATGCACGTACGAATACCGAACAGCAGCATCGCAGCACAGTGCCTTACCGTCGCTAACGAGTGCGCGCTTGCAAGGATGTGGGAGCTTTTGTGTGTGAGTGCTTGAGTGTGTATGTGGGAGTGTGTGTGTGTGTGTGTATGTGTGTAAATAGGCACGTTCCAGAAGCAGCTGCATCCTGATGATAAACGGTTGCTACGTACAACGCCGCATGCAGTAATTGTAGAACAGATTCAATTTGGCGCCCCGTCCTTGCGCTTTTTAAAGCATTTCTTCCTAGAATGGTTACCCTAAGAGTAGTGTGATAAACGTAGTGTAGAACAAATTATGAAGCATCGAGGCAATAAAAGGGACCCAATTGCTAAATACCATGTTTCATTGGAATATATTAAAATGTTTTTAAAATTGCAATTCTTCAATCGAATCAAATTTGCTGACGCAATACTATTCATTATTGGGAATATTATCTTCCTCAAGGCACGTGTATAGAGTGTTGAAAAATACTGCTATAAATAAAGTAAGACTATACTGCCATGTTGTTTGACATGTTTAGAGACATGTTAAACTAAAGTGAAAAGTATTTGTTAATTACTTACGAAATTATAGCTATTTAACGCTTCGAAACGATATGAGGATAATCAAAAACTAGTCCATTGCTCATTTCTAATTACATAGTGTTTTCTTGTCTTTCGTTTCTCTTTCTATTCTTCGGCTGTTCATCGGTGGGTTATACTGACGTAACATACAGCGCACCGCACGCAGCTGGATCGAGGCAAATTTTCAAAAACGCGAATGCATCAAATTTGTACCGAGTCCTAGAACTGAGGAGATGTAAGTATATTGTCGAAATGTAACTTATTTATCATTGTGAAAGCGTTATTAGTTTGATTAAAATTGGGTTTTACGAAATTTGTTCTAATAAATACTGTAGCGTTTTATAATATTCCTCATTAGATAGGTGAAAATACTGTTTGATTTTTGTTTTGTTGGTAGAGCAAATATCTGTATGATTTTTTAGTACATATAATCAACAGTACCACGTATGTGACAATTAAAATGGAATGGAAAATGTAGTCATTCAATTTTGTCGATTAGACCGTGCAGCTAAGCATGAAGGATAGCAAACTGTTTGCCAAGCGGCTTCATCGAACGTGCCGCTCAAATAGTCCGGTTTAAAAACATCCGAACCCTCTTTGGCGGAAGTCAAGTGCACGAACACGAGCACTAGGTGCTGGCGAGTAATGCGGTAAGATTTTTTATGAGTTTGACCTAGTTACGGTCGAGCAACGTTTGGGTTTTGTGCCTGGGCCGTGGGTGACCCAGAGCTAGCGTGACCTCGGTCTGTACCCAACTGCTGACTCAACCTGCCACAAGCAAGGTCGGTTATTGCAAAATCGATAATTTTGGCCTGGGAAAAGCCACCCACAGCGAACCCGGTGCGGCCTGGCGTTGTGTGCGAACGCCACTGTCAGCAGGAGTGAGCAGCAGTAAGTGCATTTAGGGGATTTGTTCCGATCGGTTGACTATGGAAGTGATGGAACAGTGAAGGAACAGTAATTTTCATGTTTTAATTATGGTTCAGTTTATGCTTCATAAAGATCGGAAGCTGATTGTGTTCTGTACTGTTTTCGGTAAAGGATAAGATTGAATGTTTAGGTGATGCTGTTGGTTAACGATAATGAGAATTTTTCGTCTGGACATCTTTTAAAGTTTTTTAATATTCTTTGTCTGCAAATACTTTTTTTTTCAATTTAAGCTTTCGGTTCTACCACCGAAGCGATAACAGGAAAATAAATTAAAGGTTAATACCCTGGAGTAAGTAATCATTTCCCCATAAACCGTATGCCATTGGTCACCTTTCTCGCCGAATTGAATCAGCACGATTATCATCGGTAATAAATGGCATGAAAAATAGCTCCCCGGAGAAAATATGTACGGGCACCAACGATTGCCCATTAGTCAGGTCAGAATGGTGCAATACGTTCAAGATGGTGGTGGAAAAAAGTGGAAACTCGGACACTTGGAAGGTTCGTGTCCCGTGTTGAAACTGTAAAGCTTGCTTTTTTCCCCACTCGGGTATACGCGAGCGTGCGTCTGTGTTCATCCCAGACAGGGACCGATAAGAGGCACGGTCGTAGAGAAATTGATGGATGATTTTGAACGCAGCAGCAGTAAAGTCGATGAAAATTTATTCGACCGTTTCGGAGGGT
>CM032178.1:38870959-38947525 GCA_018908115.1 Anopheles rivulorum | reverse complement strand
GTAAGGGGTTTTGCCTTCCGGTGGAAAGGAGCACAAGTAACGCTTGAGGCAACTATTTTCGAATGTAATGATTTTCTACCATTGCCTCGCCTTGTAGGGGGAAGGCGATTGCGGTGAAAAGCGCTGCTTAATTTTCATTCCATTTGGTTGATTATTTTAATTCGTTCAAAGTAGTTTCAGCGGTGTGCTGCTGTTTGGTTGGTGAGTTCAGGTGAATATGCTGCTCTCGGGTGAAATGAAATTAGAATGCTTGCGATTGAAGTACGCTTTTGTAATATCATTTTAATGTGCGAGATTGAATTGGTTTACCAATTTCAGTGATTTTCATTGGTGTACAGCGCGAGAACTGAGAATGCGTAGCAATAATATTTAAATGGCAATTGAATGGAAAATCAACGGCAGTAATTATATTTTACTTCATTATCATCGAAATGAGTGCTTTTGTAAAGCAACAGTTAGAGGTGAAGACAATGAATTTTAAAGACCGTGAACAATTTAAAAATTTAAAAACCAGAATTCCATACCTAGGTAATAGATGAGATATTGGAATTGCTTTCTGCTGTAAATTATTAATAAAATGTTACAGCAATTTCACTAAATGTGTTCAAAATCTGAAAGTATGATATTATTTATGTGCTTCTGAAGCATTTGAATTAAGATTTGGTTGTTTATTGTGAAAACCGATTACCTGATTCGTTTACGAAAAAAACAACAAATCTTCACCGGAGCTACTTATAACATAAAAACAACAAAGCCCTTTTCCATTCAAAGTCAACAAGTCAATCTACCAATCCGACAAACCCTTCGTTTCGTGCAACTCGCTCGTCACGTGCGTGACACCTTGGCAAAATGATACGGAACCCTGCTACAAAACGGTAGACACTTTCGGGAAATACGGTTGCCACAGTAGCAAACAAAAGGAGAGCTAAGACATCCAGAATTCTCGAAAGAAATGAACGTTTAACCAAATTCTTGACTGTTGAGAAAAGAAAAAACGAAAACACCAGCAAGGTATGGTTTGGAAAATATTCAAGAGCACATGACGCAAAAACAAAAATAAAATGAAACAAATGACAGCGAGAACAAAGTTGTCTAGCGAATAGAATTCTAGCGACAGGAAAAAGATCAACAGGATTTCCGGGAAAAAATGAGACTAGTGGGCGAAAGAAAAGCAGACTACTGAAGAAGGAAAAGTGTTCCTTTTTTTGTTCTCTCTCTCTCTCTCTCTCTCTCTCTCTCTCTCTCTCTCACTCTTTCTCTCTCTTTTCTTGTCGCAGAGTTGGCAAAAGATTCCTCGAAACACTCGAGAAAGCTTTCAACCGATGCTGTGATGGCTCGAGCATTGCCAGCGGGACTGAGGATTTGTGTGTTTGATAGTGTTTGTACGCTCTCATGCCATTGTTTTGATTGCATATTTGGTTTGAGCCGTGTTTAACTTGTAACTGTCAGCAAATGTTAGCCCACTGGGTGAGTCGGGATGAAGCGCTGTGCAAAAGTTGGCATTAGGCTTAAAAACGAACGTAAGTTTGGTGCTCTGCTCACTTTAAACGGAAAGCAATTAAGTGTGACACACGTGATGCCGTTCATGTGCTAATGCCGCTAACAAGCGGAAAAGGTGTCGCGTTGCGTTGTGGGCCTTCCACGATCCACCCGAAAGACAGAACGTTTTGTGAACGGTTGAGATGGCAGAACAGTTAATCTTTAGGGCATACCCATACCATTTGACCTTTGAATATGGGTAAGATTTGAATCGGAAAGCATCTACCCTCTGAAAGCGCGTCTTAAGGAGCAATATAAAAACTTATCCACCAACACAACACGGGCAACTCGCTTAGGAGAAGGGAGTTATGTTTTTGTTTAGAGCAAGAGGGTGGTGTTTTTTCTTTTTCACAGTCCTGTTCTTTTGAGCGCTGAGCTTTACAGCATTTTATTTGTTGATCGTTTGGGTTAAAAGCAAGCCCTTCGACTCGGATGATACACCATGTGAGGCCTGCTCCACATCATGACGAACAGTGGTGAAAACAAACCCGAAGCAACGGTTTCTTTTTTCTTATTGGAGCGCGAAGTAAACGGAGAAAGGAAAAGTTTTCACTCTACACCACATTGCTTCGGATTACGCTGGAGGATTTATTTTCATTTTCTTTTTTTAAATGGTGTGTTATTAGTTCGGAGTAGAAGAGCAGTGCGAGTAAATTTGTTTTAGTAAAATTCATACGAGACGACGAATGCTTTACAAGCGCAATATTGTTTCAGCTTGTATGGAGTGGCTTAGGTGAATTTGTTTCTCGATTTGTTTGTTTTGTGGCTTAAATGGCTTTTCTTGGCAGGATTTGAGGATATTTTTGGGCAAAGGAGATTTATTTTTTATGCATATTTGGTTTGAACCTTTTATTCCTAGACCATGGTGATGCATATCTTTAACCTCCGAAAGATCCAATGTTCTTCAAAATAATGTAATGATTGTCGCTCAATTTAAGGGAAATAATTTAAGTTTTGTAAACACAGAAAATAATTAAATTTTCCTGTCAAACTTTTCGACCAATCCACCCGTTTGCAAAACCGTTTTCAATTACATCCCAACTATTACAACTAAAGATTGTTTGGCTTTGCGGGCGAATGCAGTTGCCCGCAGAGCGACTGCACTAATTGTCACAATAATTAATGCATCAACATTCCATCCGTCCGGAATGGGGGTCGTGGTGGAGAAGGATGCAGAACATTTGTGTGTTGATGAAGCACAGACGTTAGGTTCTTGCTCACGTAATATTCGTCTCTCAATTATCAAACGCGTTGGTTTTAAGTGTTTCTTACCCTTTGGTGCTTGCCACTCAGTCTCCATTGCACCTTAGAAGCAGTGCGTTGTAAATGGTTCACATTCTTGGCGTTGACTTGAAAGCAAAATGGTACACCAGCGCACATGTGCACACCATCTTGCCATTATTCCGCACGTGTTCCGCAGATGTTGAGGTGGGCAACATGTTCTGGGCTTCTGTTTTTTCTCTCTCTGGTGCACCTTTGGCATGCGGTTTTCACTAACCTTTTTTCCAAACCACAAAGCGCGCGAACACTTTGGTTCGGAGTAATTATAGTAGTCCGAGATGCGGACAGGTTGCTGCTGACTGCTGTCAAATGGATGTGTCACTCGGTGGCGTAGTATGGCAGGTTGCTGTCGCTTAGATACTCCACTACCACCAGTCAGTGCAGTGTACAGTACAGCAATAACAGAGAGTTCTCTATGTTCGTCGCGTTCGCGATACTTACGGTGGTGCGATTAACCAGTCTGTGCTTGGCGCTGCTGAGTGTTTGCGTGTGACATGGTGGACCATTTTCCCAGCAGTATGGGACTGGGTGGTATTTCCAAAGCTGGAAAGGATTTTTGACAAATGGATCCGGCTGGTTCTTCAAAGGAGTGTGGAAAACAGAGCTGTTGACACAGAGAGTTCCTGGGAAAAGCTAGGATGGATTTTTCAGCTTTACAACACTCACTACTTTGCGAACCGTACGGGTAAGCTAGTACTAAAAAAAAGAAAATGTACAAGAATATACACTTCATTCACCAGATGCACCTTCCTATTAGGACACAGGACAAGGACCGGACAGTCTGTCTTTCTGTTAGTGGCTGACAAATAAGAGACGGATAAAGCATCACAGTGATACGGAAGAAAAAGAACGAATTACGAGGAAACAAAGTGTTGGTTTTGACTCTTTTTTTGTTGTTCGCTGAAGAAGGATGTGCTTTAAATAAGACAAGCCTCTTAAGGGATTTTATTTTCGTCCGCCTTAGCGTGTCGTGCTAGCCCAACAGGAGGCACAAGAAAGAGATTATGATTTGAAAACCACCGTTGTAAAGTGTCTACTTCGGGTGAAGTTGATTGTCTTGCATGTTAGTTTCACGGATGAGTAGCATATGTACGTTTGGAGTGCAGCGGTCCAGACCCTTCAAAACACTCTTATGTTTCGCTTTTAGCCCTCTTGAGGTTGCTTGAGTTGAGGTGTCTCGTTGTCATGCTCGAGCGGCAGAGATGAGCGTAACGGCTCACACGTGGTTAATCTTTGCGAATAGTAGAAGCAAAAAATGTCGATAAAAGTTTCAGCCTGCGATAAATTTGATGCAGCACAAATTGAGTTATATTTTGTGCTATTATCACATTTATGTGACTTGTGAGTTTTTTTCTTGTGATCACAAACCCCAGTGAATATCGTTTACGTTGAGTTTAACGCTGCAACTCTATGCAGCGATGTGCTAGTAATCCGGTCGTGTCCAAAGGAGCCATTAAAATTCATTAAAAATTTCCCTCATAAAAATGCTAACACATTACGCTGCCACTCGCCATGAGTTAAAGCTCGAAGCGAAACGCTGTAGCTTAGCAAAAAGGAGACACGGAAGCTAATGCGAGGGATGCCAATAAAAAAAGTTAGCCGACACCAACCACCTACTCATTTTTCAGCTAACTTTTTACTCTTTGAACGTGTTTTTTCTGTCTATTTTGTATCCTTGTGTAGCATGCGACTATGTATTTTTTGTTTTACTATTTCTATCCCTCTCTCCCTCTCTCTCTCTCCCTCTCTCTCTATCTCTCTCTCTCTCTCTCTCTCTCTTTTCTTTTCTTTCTCTTTCTTTATCATTTTCTGTCCATCGTCGTTGTGTGTCTTGCTGATTGTCGAAGATCGTTCGGGACGAATATAAAAGCTTTTTATCCCCACGGTCTCGATGCAGTAGATAAGTTGCAGCCACAGTTTTTGTCCGCTTCGAAACGTTTCCTTTAATCCCACATCCTCATGTTGTTTTTTTGTTTCATTTTGTCGTATTTCTTTGGGCATTTTTGTTGCGTTCGCGCCAGAAAACATAAATGAATGTGCATTAGCTTCTATCATGACTTTTCATCATCTCGTTCAATTGCCTGTACTAAAGCAATCGTCGGCTTAGCGAGGAGGATAAAATGACAGAATGTAGGTGGGTTTTCTTTGCGTTTTGTCGGGCCACGTATGAAGAAGCTTTCGATGGTATCCGTCACCCTTCGCCCGGCGGAAGGTCAAGAAAGCAATCAATAAGACTTGCCAGGATTTCTTGGAAGATTTCGTGGGAGAAGCTACGCCCAGTTGTGTAGGCTATTTGAGTTGATAAGCGGAAGGATTTGGTCGCTACATACTTCCTACCACCTGTCTGTCGTTATAAATGTGCCCAATAAAACAGTCTGAAATCCACACACACACTCACACAAAGGTCGATAAAGAGTGTGCCCAGTGGAGAAGTCCTATGCTTCCAGGATTGTGATATCCAACGGTGGTTTTGGTAGCAATTTAGATAAAAATGGGTAAAAAAATCACATAAAAGAATCATTTTGTTCTTGATTTACAAGAAGCTGTTAAAACTTTTATTCCGTGAGGAATTTCAGCTTAGTAATTGTGGTTCATTTTTCAATACACTACTTTCATACCGATATGGTCGTGATAATATTACGATTTGATGAGCCATTCATGAAGCATTCAGTAAAATAAATGCCTACACCTGAGGGAAATTGGGGAAAAAGACTATCAGATTTTCCAACCTAAGGTGAAAAAAACGTAACTTCATGGTTCAGTATTAATGGCAGTTCTTTTTTTCTATTTTTTTCGTTTATGGGTTCCGTTTCCAGTTCTTCGGAATCGATTGATCGATGGCATATTTTTCATCGTACGCTCTTTGCGCTTCCCCCCAACGGCAAGGTGTCTCATAAAAGTGCCACATTTGATGCGGTCAGCATGTTTTTCCGGCATTTTTTTCCCTGAGTGCGACGGAAAGCACAGCGCCGGGCGGTGCTGGGATGATGTGGCCGAAAGTATTTGAGTTGGGTTCATTCCCATAAAAATAGTATTGAACGTATCCGGGAATATGGTCCATGCTTTCGGGCGGTCGATTAGAGTGCTGGCCGGGAAAAGCACGACGCTGGAGTGGAATGGAATGCGGTCGTGAAATAATAGAAAAATCCCTCGAAATAGCAACCTTAATTGAAACGATACGATGTGACCGGCGCCGGTCGCGTCGCCCTTGGGCCTCTGGGAAATGGAGAAATAGTTCACCACACGCGCCTTCCGGATGTGGTGAATGTTAGCAGTATCCGGACGTTCTGCTACCACCGTCATTTCATGTCATTTCTGAACAGTGGGAAGTGAAAATACAGCAAAAGAAGGAAAAAGTACAGGTTTACATGAGAGGTTGAGCGGTTTGCCCAGCATGAAAAGAGCATTCTCCATTTTTATGATGTGTGAATCGAAATGACAGTGGGAAATATATTTTCCTTTTGCAGTGTTTCACTCACGCGTGTGTGTATGTGCTTGTGTCCAGGCGTACTGCTCAATATAGCCGATCCTTTTGGTGGTCAAATGTAAGCGACCTGTTTTGCTTACCCCAAAACTGTAGTGAATTGTTTATGCCTCCTTTTCTAAAGCGTTGAATGATGAATGATTGGCGATTTAAGAATGTTCGGTTTACTTGTTTTTAGTTGTTCTTCATGGTGGTTAGTGAAGAAATCTTGTCTCCATTATGATGGGGACGTGTTTTTTGTGTTGTTATTGATGTGTCCAGGTTTTTTCTTTAATATTCACATTATTACGTGGCAGATAGAAAAATAGAAACTAAATTATTTCTGTTTTTACTTAGAAATCAATCTGATTATTATCAGATGTTGTTAATAATATGGTTGAGTAAAGAGAAATCTGTTACACTTTAGTCTATTTGCTATGTTGAAAAATTTGATGAAATCATAAAAATAATATCGTTAGTATTCGTAGCGGATGGGACGGTTCGGCGGTGTATTTGGAAACGGCGCTAGTCCCTAACACGACCGGACCGGGTTCAAATCCCATTCGGACCGTCCCCCCATAGTGAGCACTGACTATGCAACTACGTGGTATCTAATAGTCTAGTAAGCCATTTGATGGCCGGCATGACCGAGTAGGTCGTTAAGCCAAAAAAAGAGAGAGAGAGAGAGAGAGAGTATTCGTAGCGTTACACAAGAGCCCACGAAAATGGTCTGCAATAAAATAGTTAAACATACTATTATGGATCAAATTCCCAACATTTCGATTCAATTTCCAACACTTCCATTTACATTCCAAGACTTCTTTTGCGTGGTCAATGGCATGGAGAAGAAGCTCATGCGATGGTCAAATTTAGACTTTCGCGCTGGAAGGTTCTACTGTATGGTGGGACTGAAAGGGAATCATTTATTATGAGTTGCTTCTGTATGATCAAAGACATAAATCATAGATCATAATATTTGGTATTATCCATCCACAATTGAGCAATAGGACTTATGTTCTACTTCATAACCGTACGCATCTCTAGTGATTCGCTAGAAAAAAACTTTATGATTTATTGAAAGATAATGAATTAGGGTAAATAGAATAAATTTGATTCCTTGGTTGCTTTCACCAAAACGCAAAGAAATAGTATAATAGAGTTATTATGAAGCTTTCAAATTATACATCAAAATCGTACATATTTGACACATTCCGAAACATGTTCCATAAAGTCACAAAAAACATACAAAAAGCTATAAATTTTGTCCTTAATAGTATGGTTTCCCACTGTGATATAATGTACAAACGCTCACACTACAACACTAAAATAAATTCAAATAATACATTGGTGAAAGAACTCGATTTCAATTATTCGCTCTGGTCACTCTGGACACATTATCCTCACGAAACAAACCGTTTCAAATCGCAGGATTATAGGAAGCAGTAAAATAATTAAGCCACGGCTCTATAATGGCTCTGCAGAAATGTCACTGTTCAATATATTTTCAATAACACGGCTGTGCGAAAATGGTACAATATTTAATAAATTTAGATTTTTAAAGTTGGTTCCTTTTCATTATTAATTGCGCAATTTTCTCGAATTGCTTGCTTACGCTCGTGGGAAACGATACCGTTTCTGCTCAAGATCAAATTCACTTGCTAATTAGGTTACGGCAAGAAGCAGGAACGAACCGAAAGTTCGGTAGTCGATAATTGAATTCCGGTTTTGTCTGCCCATAACTAACCGATCGCTTCACCCGTTGCAGATGCTGCTGTGGTCAGGAACGGCGCACCCACCAGTTTGCGGCGGGCTACGAAATTGGCGTTCCGGGCGACACTTGGCAGGCATCGAAAAATACCCGAGCCCAGCCAACCGATGCGTACGGCACGATCGAGTTCCAGGGTGGTGCCCATCCGACGAAGGCACAGGTAAGTGTGGGTCTGTGTGGGTCGGTAAGAAAAGGCGTAACGGCAGCATAAAATGGGGGTTTGGGAGCGTCCCGAAGACCGGGTGGTTTCGTCGTGTGCGTTGAGTTTTCAATTGTGTTAGCGATTGTGATTGTGTGTCCTTTTTCCTTTGTTCATTCCGTTCCGTTTCATTCGCCGTGGGTTTCCCAGGGCTTGGTTTGTTTCAAAAGCGTTTAACCCACGACAGTTGTGTCACAAGTAAAGACCTTTGTCCCGGAGGTTAGGAAAGCATTCTTCACCCGGGNGGGATCAAACGGACGGGAATCCACTTGTCCCTTTGGGAACCCTTTTGCACCATTTGACCCTTTCGTCCTTTCATAACGGAGAAATAATGTGCCAGCGGACTTGGAGGTACGATTACCCTGAAACTAGAATGTGCATGATGGCTGTCGGGTTTATATTGCAAAGAAATGAAACCAGCTCGGCAACCCTTTTTGCACTGTGAGGAAGGAACGAGAAACAAAGACGAAACAGAACTCAACACCAGCATTGGAGGTAATCATTGTGGAATCCCAATGGCTTGGGCAACAATTTTAAATCCGTCTCTGATCTAGCTCAACCGGTGGAACCTTTTGCTCGCCGAGTTGAGGTGGAATAAAGACAACTCGTGTGTGGGCAATCTAGTGCGTTGTGGTCCTTTTTTCGGTTCAATTAGCTTTAAGTGGGGAAGTGAGTCGTTCTTGATTCTGGATGAGGATAGAGGATCAAGTGATCTTACCAATGAAAGAATGCCTCATTTAAAAGCACTGGACATAGTTATGTGATGTATTTTATTAAAAGAACAATTTAATGCATTCTAGCATTGAATAGCATAAATAGAGGAATATATTGTCAGAATCATTTCCGCTCATAAATTCATTCTTCCTGATTGCATATTTAGAATAAACGTGTATAAATAAATGTTTGAAATAAAGTTTTCTCTGCAGGCTCTGGAATATGTAATGTTTTTACATAAAATATTTAATTTAAAAACATTTAAACGCTTGTACATTTATTGTACAATCATTCACCACTTGTGTACAATGGTTAAATTATTTGATTGCTTAACAATCTTACACATCGTTTGGTTTGTCGCTGCTCTGGCGGCCGTTTGAAATGTTGATTCGAACTCGTAAATTCAATTCATTCAAACCATTAAAATGGTACCACGCCGTTCATTTGTCAGCACTGCCGTCTAGCGCTGCTGTAAATTACGCATACTGACAGCATCCTTCTGCTGATTTGTTTGAGGTTCAATTATGCGGGCGTACCAATAAATCCGATTTCCATAATGAACGAGGGTGGCACACAAACTTTTCCCACGACAATTTACGTACTGCAACGTCGCTTGCAAGCAAAATCCCTCAACGCAATCGGTGGAAGTTTTTTTTCTTCTTTTCTCTGTGGTATGAGATGATGTTAATGATGAAAGTTTTATCCCGAACGTTGCCATCACAGTGCGCAGAACCATCACTTTCAATCACTCTTTGTCATCCAGTAGTAGTTTTGTCGTGTTTGCTGTTGCTGATGGTGAAGCTGCTGCCCTCCACCATGTAATTAAACGCATAGTCAGGATTCATGGCGATAGTTCTAGCTTGTCACTTTATTTTGCTGTCTAGGGGGGTTGGGATTGAGAATCGATCACTGAAAATGGGACAAACAAAAAAAGAAGAACCGCCTTTTGAAGCCGTTTACGATGGGTGCTGATCGATGTGTTTTGATGATGCCGGCAATAGCACATAAAACTTATCCTTGCAATTTCCATGTACCACCTGAACTTGCAGTACGTGCGCTTATCGTACGACACCCGGCCGGAGCTATTGGTGCAGCTGTTTACACGCGAATGGAATCTCGAGCTGCCAAAGCTGCTCATCACGGTCCAAGGCGGAAAGGCAAACTTCGAGCTGCAGCCAAAGTTGAAAAAGGTAGGTGTGCTGCCTGCGAGCCGGAAATAGCATGCTTGCACCGATGGCACCCGTTATCATTCTCCTACTTTCTTTGCCAGGTGCTTCGAAAAGGTTTACTGAAGGCGGCCAAAACTACTGGAGCATGGATATTTACCGGTGGCACCAACACGGGTGAGTAAGCGTGGTTGATGGAAAACATTTCGCGAATTTGACCGCTGGAAGCTAGACAAACAACCATGACAGCCTGTCATATTGGACCGCTTGTACTGCTTTGGAATGTCGCGTAAAAATGCTTTTAGTAGGAAAAGCTATAATCTTCAGTTGATGTTATTAAGATAGCAGAAATAACTGGACAAAAGTCTACATTAAATTGTTTACAATGCAATCTGATACTTATTTGACTACCTTATGTTTTAAAGATAACATAGCATAAAGGCGCGCATAACATTTGCAACATAAGAAAATGACTGTACTGCAAGCATAATTATGGAATGATGATGTTATTGTAATACATTTTGAATTAACTGTTAAATATCTCTTATAGTTGTCTTCTTTGGCAGCTGAAGTATCAAACTGTATTCTTAAAAGGTATATTCATTTTCTCAACTGAGTCAGAATGTTGACGTGATGCTCGGTTACGTCAGCTTGGCATTTATCCTTTAATAAGCCAGGGATCTTTATCAGTCTGTTTTACTTCAAGCTATTTATGGCAAGCGTTTGTGTAGCCACCAGCCACCAGCAACGTCACATGGAGGTATAGGATCAGATTTTCCACAGCAGACACAACAATGACAAATCAACTGCCTGTAGGGCGAATTATACAACATTCATTATGATACAATAGCTTTCAGTGTAATAAAACATAATGAAATATCTGAGTATAGTATTACATCGTGCTTACTCCTTGGTAAAGTGTTGCTTTGGTATGACATAAGCTGATATCATTCAATTTGACAGACTTATCTTTCATTTCTTGTTATATAACATTTTTAGTTTTATCTACTAATTTAGTAATTCTACTCTCATGTACCTATTTTGACTCCAAAAAAGCAAGAATTGCACAAACTGGCATAGGTAAATCTGTGTAGATATTTAATAAGGAGTTTTTGCGTACTTGAATATCGCTGTTGGGAGGTTTCTTACATACATCGTACTAATACGACGAACGTGGATTGAGGTTTGAGCAAACAAGCTCTTGTCTATCACAAATTATGCTTTGTAAAGTTGCTAATCTCATCAGACAGTGCGCTAGACTGGTAATGTAAAATGTCGAGAAAAGTAATAATGGGAAACCACAAAGCAGCAAAAATCTTTTAATATCATTAGCTTGGAAGGATCTGTTGAAGAGCATAGGAAAAAGTGGCATTAAATTCCCAGGCTTCCCTGGTTTGCGCTTGATGAATAGTAGTATGGAAAGTAGAACAGAAAACCACACAATATACTAAGACGAATGAATGGCATTGTCTCATTATTACAAATGATTTTGTTATTTGGTTAGACAAGTTGGTACAAGCATACTAAACGTTCGGAAGGGATTGAAGCGAAAACGGTTAACAAGATGACACCTATTGCGTGGTTTGTCAAATGAAAGGTGAACGTTTTTCCCACGGTTTTCCCAAGGACCGTGTTAAGCAGTTGATGAGCCTATACCAGTACAAGTTCTGAAACAAAACCTAACGCCTGAGGCTTTTGCGTATCAACACGCTGTTTCATGAGAACATACAAATAGGAAGCGAAAGTATTCCAGCAAAGCCAGCAGTTCCGTGAAGCGTTCCAACATTTCTAGCCAGATTTGCCATCTCTTCCTTCCCGCAGGTGTAACGAAACAGGTCGGCGATGCGCTTTTGCTCGAGGGTCAGCAACGGTCCGGACGGGTGGTAAGCATCGGCATCGCACCCTGGGGCATCGTGGAGCGTAACCACGAACTACTCGGACACAACCGGGACGTACCGTGCCACAGCATCAGCTCACCAAGGTAACGTCGTATCGCCCGGTTGGTGCAGCTGTGTGTGCCACCTAACGCCAGCAGCTTATGTTAATTTGCATCCTAATGCCTCCGACTCTTCTTCTCTCACCACGCACTCCACACAGATCGAAGTTAGCCGTACTGAACAACCGCCACGCTTACTTCCTGCTCGTCGACAACGGTACTCAGGGTCGGTACGGAGCGGAACTAATCCTGCGGAGAAAGCTGGAGAAATACATATCGAACCAGAAGCTGCAACCCTGTAAGTGGTCCCCATTCTCCCTGCTATACCCAGTGTCCGTCCGTGGGAAGTGTGTGTTGTGTGGTGCAACCGTACAGAGTGCAGAGCCTCTTGCCGAAGGCTAGCGGAAGTCGCTAGCGTGCGAGTGTGATGTGAAGCATTTACTGAGGCCAAACCGAGTAAGCCTTGGCACTTCTAATAGGTTTATGAGACGGCTCGAGACGGTCATGGTCACAAGATGTGATATCCTGTTCCGCGTATGCAGCTAGACAAACTCCGAAGAAGCAAGTTGTGGTGTTTTTGTGTTCTGGTGTAAGGATGCGATGCTGCTGCTGCTGCCGTCGACAGATTGCTGTAACGTTGGCGACGCTTTGCGACACTTCTCGCTACTTTGTATGTCATACATACCGACCAGAGTTTCCGTGCAACCGGGCATGGAAAAATCATGCTTTACGAGCGTATCATTATCATGGGTAATTTTTCATACCTGCAGTACTGCCAAGTCCGGAACCTTGCATTACGCTTGTGGAGGGAGGGTTGTGATCCTTCCAGTCCTTCCGTTGGAGGCGCAAGTAAATGCGTCCCGTTTGCGAGCGCCGGGAATGCGCTAATAAATGGTAATCGTATTCATGGCGATCAATTTTCATTCACCTTCAAATCCACCAGCACACTTCCCATGCTGGGAACCGTGCTGTGCTGTTGTGCATGTGCTTTAGCGCATGTTGACTCCATGGCTCCCGTGGCTGCTAGTGTCGAGCGGGCAAAGAGGTTGACCGAATAGCTGCTGTCGTAAACGTCCTTCTACGTGAATGTGGTTTCCGTTTTGCAAGACGGTAGATGCTGGAACATGTTGTTGGTGGTCTCGGTACTGAAGCGTCCCATGACGGTATGGTTAACCATAACCGTCCCGATGCGTTTCGTGTGGCGGTTTCCTACCATAGACTCATTTTCCATTGGTCTCCACAAACTGGTACCGCAGGCGCGTACAATCGGTTGGATCTTTTGACTTTTAAACCCTCGGCTGGGTAGGAGTGGGAATTGGCATTTTTATGGTAATAGCGCCACATTCTTATGGTGTAATTTTTCCTCCGCGTGGTTAAACCACGGATGAAAGTCATAATACGCTTCGTCACCGCAAAACTGGCCATGAAGTAAATTTGTTTCAATAATATCATCAACCGTCTGATGATGCACCGTTTGGTATAAATTAATAGAGCGACATTTTGTTTACATATTTCATGCGTTTGTTACAAAGAGGTGATGCATCCCAAACATTTCATGCGAATTCTTTGTGATTTCGATTATAATTCTCTGTTTTAGATCTTTATGGGGCCCATTCGCCAGTAGGACAAGATATTCCCATAGTGTAGTGGTTGTGTTCAATTATTTTATTGTTTTCTATTAGAAATTCTTTCTCAGGAATAAAGTAAGCACCGTTTTACTTGCGACAAACCAGCTCTAAGTGAAGGTGATAAATAACAATCGGATCATGGAATCATATTTTCAAACCTCAGACGGTAAATTGATTTTTCGCTTCAAAATTCAGCCCAAAACGCTTCGCTCGTTATGGAACTACCAGAAGCCCGTAAAGTTCTAATGTTACAGAGCTGCAGACATACTCAAAACGTACGCACACCAGTACGGGATGGGCAAGGTTGAACCAAAGCGGCTCACTTTAGTAAAGTGCTTTGCAGCATAAGTTTGCAAACCGCTTGCCAAGTGCTCAAACTTTTAAAAAGAGCAATAAATTGTTCTCAATGCTTCTATTGATCGGAATTGCAAGCGCTTTGCAATAAATTGGCTAGCGGTCTTAGTGTACTACTCTACTGCGTACAACCGTGTAGGGTATTCGAGAAAAAAATGATCCAAACAGGTCCGAAACTTTTGCCACATTGCGACAGGTGGCTATACATTTGAGCTTTATTGCTGCCGGTATGCTTTTATAGCTTGTATGGAAAGTTGTATCAACAAACATAGAGTTGTTAAAACACAGCGTTAATGTCATATTATTGATTTTCGTTAGAATTTTAGCTTTTTCTACCTGCATTTAAATATAACAAATCGACTGAAACGTTACAGTTTTAACTGTAACGTAGCTGGTTTGCCCATTTCACTATTTATCGTATCTATTTTCTTTCGTATCTGGCCAACCACTACAACACCCACTACTACACATGTTTTCCACATGCCAACAACTGACACGTTTACAGACAAGATGCTGTCATCTTTAATGAATTTCCACTACAAAGGTAAATAAAGCAACAGCTATGGCGCCGGTTCAATGTAGAGTGCACCGATGTGTTGATGTGCGATGGAAGCTTTCCCTCTATCCCCGTTTTCGGAAGGAAAGCTTTCAATTATAGTGGATTAGTGAAGCAAAGAATGGGAAGCGTCCAGCAAACAGGTGGACGTTTTTTGCTCGATTGTTTTTAGATGTTTTAAACGCGCGGGGTTGTTGAGTTATTGCACGGCACGTTGTAACTACGGTTGTTAGAATGGGTGTAGAATGCTATCCTATCCGTAGCAGAGCGCAGCAGTAAGGCAACAACAATCTTCAATGCATGTTTCCCAAACCACCACGCTTGGTACCTTTCTCCTGTTCCTTTTTACTGTAGTAAATCCTAAATCGTTTGTGTAAGTTATAATTACCCTTAGTGTGTGTGTGTGGGGAGGGGGTGGGGGGGGGGGGTTGGTGTGGGGAGTCTGTTGCTGCTGCTCCGATGGAACATAGCGTGTGTAATGTAGCGTTTCGTGCCTAGGGTGAAAGTTTTTAATGAACTCCCGGTATGATGAACGGAGATGGAAATTCATTTCCCAACGGCATGCTAAAGGTAGGCGAAGCAGTGTACAACAGCAAAACAACAAGAAAAAATAGCCAACATTCAATAGAGTTATTTTTTGTTGTTGTTGTGTGCGATACGGTCCTGGCGCAGTTAAAGCAATGGAATTATTTTACAATATTGCCTTACCGCTTTTGCGCTGGCCGTATTTAGGCAGGATAAAGTTTATCAGGCTGTGTTCCACATAAATTCTTCACGATTAGCGAAATCGCTAATACAAATAACGTTAGACGGGGTTCTTTTTCTAGTGCTGAACCGAAAGGAACGCAAAACGGATCAAATGTCCCCGTTCATTACGAGCAGGTTCTAAGAGTGGAACAAACTGGATAAGGGCAACGCAAAGCAAAGCTATAAAACAAAAGCACTAAAAGCACCTGTTGCCATGTCGCAGCATCGTTAGACGATGGATTTATTACAATCGCTTGCGTTACGGTCCAGTTTGGAAGATGTCACGAACGCACCCACCGAAGGATCACCTTGTACACCTTGGGCTTGAACGCCAGATTGGACCGCCGTTGGTCGAGTGCACCGGTGAAGAATTAACTTTAACGACACACCAATTACTGAAGGTAGATTATAAAGAAACCGACGAGTGCTGGACCGTAACACGTAACTAATGCTTCTCCAAATGCTCCAAATATGTATGTGTAGAAAAAAGAGGGAAAAGATGATCTTCATCTTTCATATCGCCACGGTGAGATATCCTGACTGAATTCATTAACCTCTTGTACCCGTTTGAACCTTCCGCTCAAGTGTTGTTATATGTAGAATACTTTTTTTTCGCAACACAACAACCCGCCGAGAGGCGTCAAAGCAATCGTGAGGGCTCGTCTCACAAGAGTATCAGTAGCGCAAGGTTACTCCATCCAGGATTTAGGCTTCTTATCCATACAGAAGAGTGAGCCACCACCGTTAGTACTGGGCTTAAGGAAGGTTAATTTTAAAATTTATACAAACTGAACACACAATCCGTCGCAGTTTCTCTCACTGTGCTGCATGGTGTTAGTGTTTTTTTTTCTTGTAGACAAGAGAAACAAAAAATCTGCCCCATTTGAGGATATTCGGTGGAGTTGCTTTTTTTATTCCTTCCTTCCCTTCCTCGACTTGGATGTTTCGCTACTTTATTATTCTTCTGCAAAAGGTTACCCGATAATCCGCTCATTAAGTCAGCAGGATAAGTGTATCCTTCCGAGCAGAGCCTGTACGGGGTTAGGCGCTATCGTAGCTTGTCGAGGACCACCATCGTTTGGTCTGGTAGGATCAGTAAGGTAAGAAAGTAAGAACAAAACGGCAAGCCATAAACGATCCACCAGGGTGAACTGGTTTGGGGTTTTGTTGATAGAAAATTGAAATATTGCGCATTATATTGTTCGTTCTGGGTTGTTCATGGTTGAACGGTTTGCTTGCCTCCGGAATGGCGAAGGCTTTAAAGGCTGAAAGGACCCGGCGATTTGATTCGTATCTGAGGACCAACGGTGTACACTACCTGGCGTAGTTCTGTCCCGTCCCGGACGGGCAATACCGAGCGTTCCCCACTAATTACAAGGGACAGATTGTTATCCGGTAATGAGAGGTTAATTGGATCTACCAGAATGGCAACGTGGCAATAAAGAGAGCTGAAGCGTCCGTGCTTCAAGCTGCAGGAGATTGATTAGACAACTTCACCAGCAAACGCTCTGGTAATGATGCATTGGTCTGTTGGAAATCTGCACAAATGTCCAGCACTCGTGTGTCTGACCGACCGCGTGCGTTTTATCCTCTAACGATGATGAATGCAGTGAACGATTCTTGCCCGAGTGGATATAATTTTCCATCCCCGGTTGTTACAGTGAAGGTGGAAAATTGGTCCGCTACGGGAGGGTTTAGGGCAGGATTCTTTTGTTTTTTTTTTTGCGTTCAAGTTCCGTCTCTTTGCAATGTTGAGTTGATAACTCCATCTCTGTCTGTCTCGATTGGCTTCATGTGGGTGATTAATTAAGTTACTCGTTAGCAACAGATCCCGGTGTCCGGAGCAATTCAGGCTTGCTTCCTGTTGGCTAGCTGTTAGGCAGTGTACTAATTTAATTCATTAAGAAAAATGTATTTCTTCTTTGCGGAGCATCATAACAGGGATGATTTCTACTCACCTCGCACCCACGCAACAGTACGTAGGCGATTGGGCCGATGTTTGTTTAGTGATTTGTGCGTAAACTCCGTGTCATCATGTACATGGGCAAGAAAAGCCAGAACTGCCCCAAACTTCTTCATTGGTTCCGCACCGTAGCTTTGATTAGTGTTCCTAAAAGGAACAGCATTATACCATTCCAGAACTGTCTGTACTCTACTCTGTAGCTTTTTAATGTGCTATTTTCAAACCACTTCTACTCGCTATCTCCTCCCTTGTATGTTAATGTAATCGTGTTGTGTAAGTTGCTTAGTGCCGGGCACGGTGTATTTTTTTACGTACGTACTGAGCTTGAGTGTTGTAACCCTGTGAAGAATAGTGTATCGTTGTACTAGTTCTAGCTCCGTGTGCCCGGATCATTTCACATCATCTCCGTGTCCCGGGTTTGCTGTGCAACATCATCATCCCTTTACAAAACTTCAATTTCGCTATCGTTAATCCTTTCTCTCTGTCTCTCTGTCTCTCTGTCTCTCTGTCTCTCTGCTTCCCTGTTTACCCTGCTCATCCATATCTGCAATCGTGCCTTCACTCGACACAGAGTTCTCTTCTTGATCTTCTTCTTCTTATTCTTCTTTCCTAGTTACCCACTCGAGCACCCCCGTAGTATGCTTGGTAATTGAAGGTGGTACAAACACAATCAGAGCTGTGCTAGAATACGTCACCGATAACCCACCGGTTCCGGTAGTAGTGTGTGATGGGTCAGGCCGGGCAGCAGACTTAATAGCGTTTGTACATAAGTAATGCACCTTTACCTACATACGTACCAAAGCGCGGTCGAACGCGCCCGAAAAATTATATTAACAACCGTGTTGCGTGTTTGTCCTGGGTTCCTGGGTTTACAGGTACGCGACGGATAATGGTGAGCAGACGGTGCTGGAATCGATGCACGACTACGTGCTGGGTATCATACAGAAAACATTCGAGGTCAGCTCGGAGCAGGCGGAGCAACTGTTCCAAGAGTTGCTGCAATGCACTAAAAATAAAAATCTCGTAAGTGTAATCGCGTATCGGAAGAACACACCCGCAGGGATGCTAATAACTCCAACCTTCTTTCTTTTCGCCTTCGATACATAGATTACGGTGTTCCGCATACAGGACCGACCGGAGGGCAATACTCAGGAATTGGACCAAACGATTTTAACTGCACTTTTTAAATCACAGCACCTTAGTCCACCGGAGCAGCTCAGCCTGGCACTCACCTGGAACCGGGTAGACATCGCACGATCGGAGATATTCGTGTACGGTCAGGAGTGGCCACACGGTGCACTGGACGAAGCGATGATGCAGGCACTCGAGCATGACCGTATCGATTTTGTCAAACTACTGCTGGAGAATGGTGTGTCGATGCGCAAGTTCCTTACCATACCACGGCTGGAAGAGCTGTACAACACTAAGCACGGTCCGGCCAACACGCTCGGCTATATCCTGCGTGACGTTCGACCACATATACCTAAAGGATACGTCTATACGCTGCACGACATTGGGCTCGTAATTAACAAACTGATGGGTGGTGCATACCGATCGTATTACACACGGCGCAAATTTCGTCCGATCTACGCCAAAGTGATGAACAGCTACGTCAACACGCATCGGAAACCATCCACATTTCAGCGATCGGCCGGCATTAACTCGATGAGTCTCGTCGCCGGTCTGTTGCCCGTGACGTCCGATATGGCACTGTTTGAGCTACCGTTCAACGAGCTATTAATCTGGGCCGTACTGACCAAGCGACAGCAGATGGCACTGCTAATGTGGACACATGGCGAGGAAGCACTTGCAAAGTCGCTCGTCGCCTGCAAGCTGTACAAGGCGATGGCACACGAGGCGGCCGACGATGATCTCGACACGGAGATCTACGAAGAGCTGCGTAGCTATGCGAAGGAATTCGAGAGTAAAGGACTGAAGCTGCTGGATTTCTGTTATCGACAGGATGCGGAACGGGCCCAGCGGCTACTAACGTGTGAGCTGCAGTCCTGGTCCAGCCAGAGCTGTCTTTCGCTTGCCGTGGCTGCGAATCACCGTGCCATCCTGGCACATCCCTGCAGTCAGATAATATTGGCCGACCTTTGGATGGGTGGGTTGCGCACAAGAAAAAACACCAATCTTAAGGTAAGTGGCACAGGAAAGAAATGATTTGCGGAAAGGTATAATTGTTATCTTTATCCACATATCGTTCCCCGTTTTCTTCCAAGGTTATCTGTGGACTGTTATGTCCGTTCTTTATAAGGAAATTAGACTTCAAATCGAAGGAGGAACTGCAACAGATGCCCCAAACTGAGGAGGAGCATTTGGAAAATCAATATCTCGATTTCGAAGATCGCGATAAAAAGGATACGGACGCAGAGGTATGTCCGATTGTAGGTCACGCTTTACATCGTGGTTGGTTGTAATGTATAATCCTTTAACATTTCTCTCGCTCTCGCTCTATCTCAGTACCGTACATATACCATCCGTACCCTTGATTTCTATCTATGGGCATTGCTCCCGGAGAAAGGATCACGTATTTTTTTCACTGAATTTTATCTATCTTTCTCTCTTTCTCTCTTTCTCTTTTCTACTGTGCGTGATCCCGTGTACGGTTGATAACCTAACTCATCTCACCTTAATTGTCTAACATTCCGCCATACGCCACTATTCCTTCGTCGGTGATGTGCTACGGGTGCAAATGTATTGGGACACTGCACTAAACTATATGCGTACGACTAACATACGAAATTAACACTGTCGGCAAACGATTTTTCACCGACTTGTTTCTACCCTTTCGAGAAACTAAAAAACGTTCCTATTTGTGGTGTTGTGTTTCACTTCCCTGTAGAAAGCTCTTGCAAACTCCACGCAAAGCACGAAACCCGCTGGCGAAAGTGCCGCGCCAACACCGCAGGTATTCACTGTAGCCACCGTAATTCCCTTCTGCTATTGTAGAATATTCTATCTTCCCACTAGTTTCCTTCTATCGCTAGCATCTTCTATCGATCTATCATCCTGCTCTGCTAAACACTAATCCATGCACTAATGAGTATCCAAAGAGAAGAAAGTTAAATTAGTAACAACCCTAATTGGTAAATGATAATTGTATGTATATTGGCAAAAAAGGCCATATTATCAGTATTAAGTGCAAATTTGCATGTATTGACAAACAATTGATCTGTGAAATTAGAATTGGAACAAGTTTATTATCGTATGTAATGTATATAAGTTGGATTTTTGGTGACATATAGACTTTAAAAAATTCTACTAATTGTGTAAATGAAAGTAATTCGAATGGATTGGAATAACTTAAACGGCTCATTCTCATACTTACTGTAATCTTTCCCGTTTTACCAAAATACTATGTTCACTAGCACCAAATTTCTTCCTTCTATTAATTACGACTGCTAAGTCGTACCTCTCGATTCCTTTCACTCACTTTTTTACGTCCACCTTTCGTCCAATTGTATCGTTCGTATCCTGTTTATTATCCTCATAACCTATCTTGACCCCGTATGTAGTCCTGCTGTTAGTGTGTGTTTTGTCCTTCCTTTGTATTGTTCCACCACCAAGCCGAACCTGGGCGGGGCGGCGTGGTGGAAAATACGTCCGGGTATCGTTTTCTTTCATTATGTCCGTATTTTGTACCGAACCGAATGTCCTTTCATGCTGCTGTATTCTCATCCTAGGCGCTTCTGTCCGATACGTACTCAATGAAAGATACCAAAGTGCAGGAAAATGGAAAAGTAAGTGTGCCCTGTGCCGTGTGCGCACCACTAAGTATACTGTCGACTGTGTAGTGTTTTGTTTTGTTTTTCTCTGATTTTAATCTTCCTAATAGCAAACGACACAGAATCCCACCGAGTGCTAATAAAAGACTTTGTTTTTGTGTTTTTTAACTCGGATTTTTTTGTCATTTTCGGGTGGGATTTCGAAAGATCAAATCAATGATTGAAGAAGTTTTTTTTTTCGTTTACTCTCACAATCGTCCGTTCACACTAACCACAAGCGCACACAAACACGCACACAATCAGCAGCACAGTGGAAAAATTAAAAGCTGATGAATAGATAAATTAAAGTAGTGCTAACATGGTTGTTTTTTTATACGAAAGTCATTCAATGATCATACACTAGCATTGTTAACAACGGCAAAGTCAATCAGTTAACACACAGTCATTAGCGCTCTTGCAATTATTTGTTTTTTTTTTTTTCTTTAACATTTGTTCTTCTCTTGTGTTTTCCTCACACTGCATCTTTGTTAGCATTTCAACGAGTTTACGTTTGTGATTATTTTATCGGAAAGTTAACTTTATCTTAAGCTGTCTTTTACAAACAAAAAATATGTGCAAATAACTTCGAACCAGCCATAAACTTTCGTGTGCCTTTTCCGTGTCTGTATCCATGTGAATAAATTGTTTCCTGTATCTATTGCCAGATATTTTTGCTTTAGCTGTCCCCTTTGCTGTGATCCTTCGAAATGTATATCTTTCGCTCCCAAAACTTTGTTCTTGTTCGCTTTGTTCTCCATCCCACTACAAACCGTGCCATGGGCTCGATTAAATGATGTATTCTTGCTTATGTAAATGCATTATCAAAAACCTTGTAAAAAAGTTACCGTTCGATGTCGTCTTTCCTTTCGGTGCAAGATGATTTTTAATGAGCGAACCCTTCACGATCGCCCAAGCGCACCAACCCGGACGTTGTAAAGTTTGTACCGTTGTAAATACGTGCTTCCGTTACGGCAAACCGATTCGGGCTTATTTAATGTGTCCAAAGGGATGAATACGGTGTAAGCAGAACGGCAACCCAAAAGTTCCGTATCAACTGTTGGAATTGAATGTTTGGAATTAATTTTAACTACCTCGGATCGTTTACTTGTACAGTGTTTCCATAAAGCAGTAGTGCTGTGTTATCGTATAATTTTATTGCTCCCACGCCCAATACCCCGATCGGGGACACATTCGTGTAGTTTTTATTTATTATTCCATTTTCATACCACAAACACTCAACTCACTAAATCAACGATAAGCTAGCACATAGACATTATTGGTGCAGTTTTGCAAACATGCAGCTACAAACATGGATTTTTTTTCCTTTGATGCAAATACAGTACCCAATTCACACAACAAGCACACGCAACAAAAAAATCTGGTCACGCCAAACGGATCTAAGCGATGCAAAATTTCAGCAAAAAAAAAACAGAAGAAAACAAACGTTTTATTTTTGGACCTAACACCCAGTTTTTTGTTTTGATTCCCTTTAGGTAGGTCTGACCGGATGCTTGAGCTCAAAAGTTAGTCCGCATCACTTAACCATTCCACCAGAATGATGTTGCTTGTTATTGTTTCTTATTGCAAAATAAAAAAGTATAAGCTTGATTTTTGGTTTTATTTTTGTGTGTGTATTGCTCACGCGTAGCTTCCACTTTTCAACTGCATCTATTTAATGGCCACATGGATGAGTAGACTAGCTAAATAGTACTAGAGAGCTTAGAGAGCAGCTTATGGTGTAGGTGTTTTTGTTTCCTCCAATTGGTCGCTTGTTTCATATCCTAACACGAATAGTAACCACTTTCATTAGAAATTGTATGGATAAAAGTATGTTGAATATGTAATACATTACTATTAATGGTTTAATAATCTTTAGTCTCCTTACAAAGGAAACTTACAACCATTAACAAACAGATTTTAGTTGTATATATTTGTAATATGTTGTTTATTTGATGTAAAGTATTGTTCGTACCTTGTACATTTATCTTTAAGAAAATTGTTTGACATTCTTTTGTAATACTTAATTGTTTGGTTGGCATCGAAAGTGTGTCTGTGTGTTACTAAACACATGTTGATTTTGAAAGAAGAAAACATTAATGGCCAGTATTTTGATTACTAATATGAATGCAATTATTGCACGGTGTTATCCAGCTCTTATTATCGCACGACGGGTGATGATGGTGTGTGTGAAAACAAACAATAAAACAATTTTCTTGTTTAATGTTCCCTTCCAAGGTTTCGCTAACGGACTCGGAAAACACACAGTACAAGGACTACCTGTTCGATAGCGATGGACGCCAGCAGCGGCCCCTTAAGCTGAAGAAAAAATTCTACGAGTTCTATACTGCACCCATCACCAAGTTTTGGGCTGATTCGGTAAGTGGCTGCGGCTGTATAATCTCCCTATCACGTGCTCAATTTACATTTCGATTATCCCATTCCAGATGGCGTATGTATTTTTTCTCGTGCTGTTTACGTACACCGTACTGGTGCGAATGGAGGAGACACCGAGCTGGCAGGAGTGCTACGCCATTTCCTACATCACCACGCTGGGCTGTGAAAAGATACGCGAGATCGTATCATCCGAACCGGTGGCAATATCGTAAGGACACATGCACACACACACATGCATGCATGCACGGACCAACGAAAAGGTTCAACCCGTTCGACTATTAATCAAAGCGTGTTTCGTCCTTTCTGTGTCCCATTTTCTCTTTCTACCCAGGCACAAGTTTTCCGTGTGGGCTTGGAACATGTGGAACCCGTGCGATGCAGCCGCAATCATATTTTTCCACATAGGGCTGGGATTGCGGTTGCGGCCGTACACGATGGACATCGGTCGGGTGATATATTGCGTAGATAGCATCTACTGGTATTTGCGGATATTGAACATTCTAGGTGTAAACAAATATTTGGGTAGGTAAAAGTGTTATCCCGTCCCGTCGAAGTGATGTTCCGATTGCGTTTTCGTTGTGGTTGAGGTCCTCATTAAGGGACCTAATATTGAATGTTTTCCTCGCCCAAGTGTAAATTGAAAAGTAAATAATGCTTCATTTTAAGTTCATTTTATCAGTAAAATGTTTGTCTTGTAAGCAGCTGCAAGTACCCTAGTTGCTGCGCTCAGCAAAGCAAACCATCGTGATTGATTTAGGTTTACTAATATGTACGCTGTTCCGCAGGACCACTGGTGACGATGATGGGCAAGATGGTGAAAAACATGATTTACTTCGTGGTGCTGTTGCTGGTGGTGTTGATGAGCTTCGGTGTAAGCCGACAGGCGATCCTGTTTCCGAACAACGATGCCAGCTGGCGATTGGTACGGGACGTGTACTATCAGCCATACTTCATGTTGTACGGAGAAGTGTTTGCCGACGATATTGATCCGCCGTGCGGTGAAGACCCATCACAGCCACCATGCGTAACAGGTAAGCGACACACCATCCATCGGCACATTGCAACGCAACGCCATGCTACTAAAACAAGCAACACACCATCATGAGCCGTCGAGTACGATGCGACACGAGATGGAAGCTAACGTTTCATCTTTTGTCCGGTTTCAGGCCACTGGGTGACACCAATCGCCATGTCGATGTATCTGTTGATAGCGAACATTTTGCTAATCAATCTGCTGATTGCCGTGTTCAACAACATCTTCATCGAGGTGAATGCCGTCTCGCATCAGGTGTGGATGTTTCAGCGGTTCACGGTGGTGATGGAGTACCAGCAGAAACCGGTCCTGCCACCACCGTTGATAGCGCTGTGCCATTTCTACTCGCTTCTGCGGTACGCGATACGCAAAGCGAAAGGGCTGCAGGAATCGCGCGACAATGGACTGAAGCTGTTTCTCGAAAAGGAAGACATGGAGCGTTTGTACGATTTTGAGGAGGAGTGTGTCGAGGGTTACTTCCGCGAGCAGGAAATACTGTTGCAGCAGTCAACCGAAGAGCGTATAAAAAATACGGACGAAAGGGTTGACCATATGGCGCAGAAGATAGAGGACATCAACCAGAAGGAGAACATCCAAAGTGCGGCCGTGCAGAACATTGAGTTTCGTTTGCGTAAGGTGGAAGAATCGGCCGAACAGATTCTGAATCATCTGGATGTGATACATCGGTTCATGTCCGCACACACACTCATGAACGATACGCAGGGATCGACGGGTAATGTGAGCGGAAATGCACCACCCGGTGTAATGGCGGCAGGGATGATAATGGATCAACGGACACGCACAATATCCGAAAGTGATAGCTACATCTTGCCACCGCCAACGACTCAACGGAAAAAGTTTAACCGATCCTTGACGGAGGTACGTCCGGATGCCTACATCTTTGATGATGGAAAGCATCTGGAGGTGCGTACAGTTCTCGAAGAAAGTGAAGCAGAACGATCACCAGATCAGGTATGATTATCATACACTAAAGAGTACGCTTTATTGTAACCCGACCACTGTATGCAATATATTTGTAGGTATCTCAACAACACGAACGGGATCGCAAATTTTCCATCCGTTCAGAAGACTCGGAAATGTTTCCGGTGGGTAGCATTCCCAAGGCGCTCTCACCGGTCGAACTGCCAACGATCAAACCTTCGCCACCACCTCCATTTTTAAACATCCGGCAGGATACGGCAAGCACAGAAAGTAAGGACACGCTAACACCGTTGGAAGGCGCGGATGATCGAACGTTGGTCGGAGACGAAACGCTGGACGATATGGTTGAGCCGAACTATGAAGGGTTGCGGCATCGGGCCGGTAGACGCCGAAACTCGTCCATGTGTGGACCGGGCCCGAGTGCGGCAACGAATGGAGGAGCACCTGGTGTCCAATCGACCGGTACTGCACTAGCGGGCAGTGGCAGCGGAGGAATAGGAGGGCGGAGAAATTCCGAAAGTGCGTCCGGTGGCGGATTGGACATTAATAAATCTCAGACCAGTCTGTATCAGATGGGTTTCTCCAAGCGGCAGCACAGCATCACGCAATCGGAGCCGGATAGTGGTAACGATCAACGTAAGTTTTTCGCGGCGTCGAGTTTTATCAGATGTACGAAAGGATATTTTGTGTTGTGTGTTTGTTTTCAGCTGTACAACGGACTGTACCGAAGGGACGGCATCTTCTTCTGCAGATACACACAGAATACACCTCCATCACGGATGAACTGGAGAGTGTTTGTCACATGATCGCATCACCCACCAGTTCGTTGAGGGGTTAGTAATGTACTTAGTAGTCGTCGTCTCACTCCTTCTAACCTTGATGATCATCTCCTTCACAGAAGATCGTACAAAAAATGTAAACGAACTAACGAATCCCGAATTTGCCGCGCTGATCGAGAAGCAACATCTGAAGGAATGTGAGGACAGTGACTATATGATGATGGAGAAATTGTTTCAAACACGCTGTTCGCTAGAGGATAGTGACGAGTACTTCGACGATACCGAACCGGAAGAGCACGGACCGCGCAAAATGTTACGGCGCGAGACAGCAATCGAACTACCGGTAACGCCGTCCAAATCGAACATTGTCTCGTTGGCTGATAGTAGTTTGGGTCACGAGGATTTTGCGATGAAAAACGAACGACAACCTGCGTCGAACCGTAATTCGTTGCGTGATTCGAAGAACTCGCCGCTCTCGCTATCCAGTCAGAATTCACCGCGCAACTCACAATACATGCAATCCTCGTTCCTAAATCCCACCGTGTGCGATGGTGCTAGTCGTCTGTACAAGAAGTCGTGCGAAAGCTTGCAGAAAAATTCCAGCACCGATACGGAGTATTCGCTGCAGCCGTACCGTTTTATCAAGCAAAGCTCAAACGAAACAAACAGTTCGTTCAATATTGACAATTCGTCGATCACAAACGATCTGTCGATCGATGGCGAAACGAGCCTTAACTCAACCGTCATCGAAATGGTTTCAGCACCGTCGCTAGCAGCGGCAGCCGCCGTAGCCGCCGCAGCTTCGGACAATGAACGTGGCGGTTTCCAGACCAAACGCACCTCATCACTAGGTAGCAGCTCAACCGCAGCAGAAATTCGCCCAGGATTGTTGAAATGTAGTAAAGACAAAGGAGGCAAGGACGGGGGTGGTGGCTCCATTCCGGAGGGTTTGGAACGGACCATCCCTGGTAGTTCGGTTCCGTCCGGTTCGGTGATGGTTCCGAACAAACCACCACGATCAGCCCGCTTCACCGACAATTTGACCGTGTTGGGACCAAAGAGTGTACTGAGCCGGCTGAAGGAAAGTAGCTCCACCAGCACGGAAGAGGTTCCGCAAAGGGATGCGAGTGCATCGATACCGTGCATCAGCACGAACCTGGTACAGGACGAAATAGCGAAGCTGTCGTCGAACATTAAGAGCAGCACGGATGAGGATACCGAGCCGCCCTTCAATGAAACTATGTGCTGATTTTAGTTGTACCCTCCGACAGAGGTAAATGTTAGCTTAGAGGAGGAGAACGAGTGACGCGAGGAGGAAAGGAATGGTATGTTCCGATTACGCATGATACCACTGGTGTGATGGAGGATATGTTCTCCCGGGCGATTTGTTAGAACGAGGTACTTATACAAGTACGCATGTACTTAATCATACAAGAGCGTCTATACATATATATGGTACGTATTGCAAAGTTGATGTTTTGGTTTCCATAATGGAGCTCAAACAAATTGGTCTTTTAACATGGATTGGAATTGCAAGAGCTTACCGAAGGTTACCGTATTTTCATCCTAGCATTTCATTCGACAACACGTGCCCCCATTAGCAAATGCAGATGCATATCAAACACTTGAACACTTTCCTACCGATACACAATTCCCCTATATAACTGTGTCTCGTCATGTTTCGCGTACATTTGTCCCAACCATTAAACCCTTTTTATGAAATGAACTGTTAAAGAGAGAGAGAGTGTGTGTGCTGAATGAACGGTCTAAACAGGAGTTGTTTTATTTCCGTTTTATAAAATCGCGTAACTATATGGAAGCGCGATGTTAGTATAGCGTAGGAACCCTTTTAAAATTTCCCCTTTTCCCATTGAAGTTCACAAACAATCAAAACAGATAAATGGACAAAGGTGAAAATACAATAATACATGAGTTGCGCGTTCGAATGCGTTTGAAAGCTGTGTATAGTCGGCAAGACGTGTTGGTCTTAAAATGTCTCAAGCATGGTGCATAACCCTAACGGAGGGCGTGAAACACGCCAACACGGAACTGCTATGCAACGTAGTGCTTAAAGAGAACGGTTGTACATTATTTTTTATTTGGTTTTTAAATTTTTTGTACAAACCCATTGGTGCTTATTGCAATGTTCCGAGCAGATGCAGTGGTACAACTGTGAAGATGTTTATTTTTACAGCAAAAACCCATTGTTACAATCATTTTTACACTTGCAAGCGTGAAAGTATAGTTTTAAGTAAAGCTGTTAAAAGCTTTAAATTAAGTTTAGTCATATTTTATAAGAACTGCACCTAAAGATTTGTAAATGCCTTAATTATGTACAGTAATATGTTATGCGAAATAGTTTACATTTGTTATGTAAAGATATTAAACGCTTCATTGAGTTGGCCAAGTACACTTACAGCGTATAGCTTAGGAAGCAGCATTTGGGAAGCTAGAAATGATGGAGAATGAAGATCACAGCGGAGTAAAAGTATGAGCTTCAAAACTAAACCCAAATGATCCCATTTGATTACATATGGANAATTAAGTTTAGTCATATTTTATAAGAACTGCACCTAAAGATTTGTAAATGCCTTAATTATGTACAGTAATATGTTATGCGAAATAGTTTACATTTGTTATGTAAAGATATTAAACGCTTCATTGAGTTGGCCAAGTACACTTACAGCGTATAGCTTAGGAAGCAGCATTTGGGAAGCTAGAAATGATGGAGAATGAAGATCACAGCGGAGTAAAAGTATGAGCTTCAAAACTAAACCCAAATGATCCCATTTGATTACATATGGATAAAGGTTGCGATCCACGATCCCTCACATGTGTTGTACTCAAATATGACAATATTATTGAATTGAATCAGTATGACAAAACAAAGAACACAAGGCAGGTGTATGTCATGCGGGCTTACATGATCAGAAACATATGACCGAATCAGTATCGTGCAATCAAAAAGACAGTGAGCGTTGTGCGTTGAAACAATAAAGTCGTAAAATAGTGTTTGCATATATGGAGGTCACAGTTGGAATTGTGAGACGATTGTTTCGGGTTTGTTGATAATACATAGTGAAAATGACTATTATAAAATCAGCCGACCCAGCAGAGGCAGTGTAAAATGTAAAACGTATAAGTTGTTAACACAATAAATGGGTTGTACTGAATAGGAGTGAAAACATTTACAATGGATACACTTTCCCGCGAAAGGAAAGGATGTGCGTTACCGCTGTTATAAAGATTTTTTTTTATTACAGACAATGGTATTGTTGCGTTGTTTCAGCCTTCAGATTCACCCCCGAATGGCTGTAGAGCTGGTGAGTGAGGTAGAACCCGACAATTCTTTCAGTTGTAATTATTACATGTTTCAGATCGAAGAATGCACATTGATTGAAGAAAGCACAGATACAGGAATGTTTTCGAAAATAAAATGAAAGTTTAATGGAAAAGATGGCTACAGGTTCATGTTATCTATAGCGATGCGATCGTTAGGTATGCGTTTTTGAGAAAATATTTAATTTTCTTATATTCTTATTTGGCACTTTCTTATAAAGTAAATTATTAATCTTATAAATTAAAGGTTAATTTAGTCTGTGTCTCAGGCTTTTATATTCTACTCGTTTAGTAGAATGTAACTATAACCTATTGTAATTTTTTATTTTAGTAAGTAATAGTACTTGGATTAATTAGTTGACTTACCATCCTTAAATTTTTTTATGTGTAATTTTTTTTACTAAAAATAATATTTAAAACGAACATTAAAGGTAATTCACATGCTTAATGACAATGGCTTATGGCCTTATGGCTAATAAAATATTATGTTTCAGAAACTTCCTCATCTATGCATTCCTTATCAGCCGTACTTTCCGAGGTACCGCTCTATAACAAAAAAAGTAAAAATGCAATTTAACATTAAAACAGTAAAATAATTTAAATAAACACTAATCCGCACTTACCTCTCGGTTAATTTTCTTCATCTCTCGCTTCATGTGGCGCTCGAAGAATCCCACACTGTGCATTGCGTAAATTATGACAGCTAACAGTATCAGTCCACCGAACGATGACGACACATAGATCCAAATCGGTGTACTAACGCTGGGATTCCGATACACCACCGTGTACGGATTGTTACGCGCAATGCGGAACGTATCCTTCACCACAGCCGACGGCTTTTGCAAGTCACTCAGTGTCTGTACCACAAAGATGTCTTCCTGCTCTTGCAGACATGCTTTGATTGCGTTCAGGTTCAGCTTGTACTGCAGCTCTAGAAAGATGGGTTTGTTGATTGCAGGGAATTGAGGCAACCATATTTGCAGCTGTAGGCATTCAACGTTGGAAAGGTTTTGTGCACAGTTAAAATAAACAGTACGCAGTGGTGGCAAGTCGTCCAGCTGGACGTTGCTTAAGCTCTGTCGGATAGGTTGCAGCCAAAGGTTGGATCGTTTCTGGCGTGCACCATCCTCTTCCAAACCGTGCCCAAATGGGTGGTCTTCATATGGAAAATTAACGGACATACCGTTCTGTGGATAAGAAATCGTGGAGTATTCGATATTACTAGGCACGTCAGCAACTTCATCGCTTTCCCGCCTGGGAATGAATTGTTCGGGCTGCCTGTTCACGTAAAAACCAAACGTTTGTTTTAGTAATTGCTTCCCGGAGCTTGGTTGAATCCAGTCAACTTCCAGCGGTGTATTGTTATAGCTGCTTCGAACGCTTACATCAGCGAGGGCAACAATTTGACAGCTTTTGTGTCCCCCAAGATGGGAAGGCATATAGCTGAGAGGAATGTCTACAACCAGTAACGCATCGTTTAATGCACTTGGTCCGTTGTTGTCCAGTTTTACAAGCTGTGTTATATTCAGAAAGCCTGTCTGTGTATCTAGGCTTGCTTCTCGGGGTAATACTTTGCTGCAAATGGTAAAAGCGCAATACAATTAGAGCTTAAATCGTCCAGTGACTTGCCGCATGTCCTTACCTTACGATGTCTATGTGGCTAAATGCTTGCAACTGTAGTCTTTGGTCCATTTCGTTATCCCGAGGCCATTGTTCTTTGCTGGTGGTTAATGCTACAATGTGAATGTTTGCATACCCGTCAGACACCTGTAGCTGTGTTACATCGAATGTGAGTGAGTATTTGATTCGTGTCAAAGTTTTCAACGGTAGGCCATTATTTAAATCGCACACTCCGCTGTTCTGGCCACGCGCGGATTGTGACTGCTGACATTCTGATGATGGGTTCATCAAGCGAAGCAATGAAGAGGTGGTAACGTTCAATTGAGGAAGATATGCATTTTCACCCGCATTTTCAATGTCCACCTCAAGGGTTGCTGTTTTTGCACTGCCAACCACATACGGTGACACTACGTCTACCCATCGAGTGTTTGTAATTTTTAGATCTGTGATACACGTTTCCTTCCGACAGCCGGTTTTGAAGGGGATACGTTCCTGGACGCGATTAGAATCCTGTGGATCAAGAATGACACAGTGTTCACAAAATTGGTTTCCACTCTTTGGAGGCGTTGCCGTTGGAGCTATCCCGAACTCGATCTCGATAACGATCGGTTTGTAGAGGGTGGTTGGTGAAGCATTAACGACGACGTTGTACCCCATGCATGTAGGGTCTTTTCCAATTGTTACACTTTCATGGAGTTGCTCAGGATTTTTCCTATTGCTGATCGATGCTCGTCCCATCTGGTTATCAACGTCCAGCGAGTACTGTATGGCAACGGGGAATGTTACACCTGCGTTGTAGTCCGCCGACCAGCAGACAGCCATTTGAAAGACTGCACCTTCAGCGGNGTGCACCATCCTCTTCCAAACCGTGCCCAAATGGGTGGTCTTCATATGGAAAATTAACGGACATACCGTTCTGTGGATAAGAAATCGTGGAGTATTCGATATTACTAGGCACGTCAGCAACTTCATCGCTTTCCCGCCTGGGAATGAATTGTTCGGGCTGCCTGTTCACGTAAAAACCAAACGTTTGTTTTAGTAATTGCTTCCCGGAGCTTGGTTGAATCCAGTCAACTTCCAGCGGTGTATTGTTATAGCTGCTTCGAACGCTTACATCAGCGAGGGCAACAATTTGACAGCTTTTGTGTCCCCCAAGATGGGAAGGCATATAGCTGAGAGGAATGTCTACAACCAGTAACGCATCGTTTAATGCACTTGGTCCGTTGTTGTCCAGTTTTACAAGCTGTGTTATATTCAGAAAGCCTGTCTGTGTATCTAGGCTTGCTTCTCGGGGTAATACTTTGCTGCAAATGGTAAAAGCGCAATACAATTAGAGCTTAAATCGTCCAGTGACTTGCCGCATGTCCTTACCTTACGATGTCTATGTGGCTAAATGCTTGCAACTGTAGTCTTTGGTCCATTTCGTTATCCCGAGGCCATTGTTCTTTGCTGGTGGTTAATGCTACAATGTGAATGTTTGCATACCCGTCAGACACCTGTAGCTGTGTTACATCGAATGTGAGTGAGTATTTGATTCGCGCCAAAGTTTTCAACGGTAGGCCATTATTTAAATCGCACACTCCGCTGTTCTGGCCATGCGCGGATTGTGACTGCTGACATTCTGATGATGGGTTCATCAAGCGAAGCAATGAAGAGGTGGTAACGTTCAATTGAGGAAGATATGCATTTTCACCCGCATTTTCAATGTCCACCTCAAGGGTTGCTGTTTTTGCACTGCCAACCACATACGGTGACACTACGTCTACCCATCGAGTGTTTGTAATTTTTAGATCTGTGATACATGTTTCCTTCCGACAGCCGGTTTTGAAGGGGATACGTTCCTGGACGCGATTAGAATCCTGTGGATCAAGAATGACACAGTGTTCACAAAATTGGTTTCCACTCTTTGGTGGCGTTGCCGTTGGAGCTATCCCGAACTCGATCTCAATTACGATCGGTTTGTAGAGGGTGGTTGGTGAAGCATTAACGATGACGTTGTACTCCATGCATGTAGGGTCTTTTCCAATTGTTACACTTTCATGGAGTTGCTCAGGATTTTTCCTATTGCTGATCGATGCTCGTCCCATCTGGTTATCAACGTCCAGCGAGTACTGTATGGCAACGGGGAATGTTACACCTGCGTTGTAGTCCGCCGACCAGCAGACAGCCATTTGAAAGACTGCACCTTCAGCGGGTAGCTCTCGCTTTGTGGAATTAATTCGTGCTTCGATTCGAACGATCGGATAAGAGCGGAAAACGTATACGGCTTCCCCGTTTGGTGCTCCAACGGCCAGATCCGTGTAACCATTGCCATCGATGTCAACACCGCGAGAAAGTGCGTGACCAAACATGTGCGGTTGTCTCGAAGGTTCTTGTGATTGTGCTAGGGATGGTACCAATCGCTGGCTTGGTCGTGACTGAACTCCATTTGCAGAACCGAGCAATATGTAAACGACTCCATCCTCCTCAAATGGTGCACCTACGGCAATGTCTGGAAGAAATGTACGTTTACAAGCGTTACGATAAGTCTGCAAGCGAATGGTTTTACATACCGCCGTATCCATCTCTGTTGAGATCACCAATTTTTCCCAAGCTCGTACCAAACCTTCCTCCCAGATCATACGCACTCATCAGTTTGGTCTGCAGCTCAAAGTTCATTTCACCAAGGTTTAGCAGTACATATACTGCACCGTTATCGTGATCCATAGCACGACTATGCATCGGAGCACCGATCGCAAGATCTGGCAATCCATCACTGTTAAAGTCCTCCGTCAACAGCGCGTACCCGAAATACTCGCCAAACTGTTGGCCTACAAATGTATGATAACGTACGATCACCGTCTCCCAGACGGTGCGATTGTCTGCGTAGTCGAAGATGATCACCTCACCATGTTGTTCACGTGCTTGTGGAGCGCTTGCCACGTACAGGATCTTCTGAGTTCCTAGAAACCGGCCCGAACTGATGGCGTACCCAAAGTAGGAATCTGGTGGAATGTTAGTGTACTTTGGATTCGGCACAACACATTCATGTGTGAAGCGGCGCCTCCAGTTAACCTCCAGGTACACATTGCTGGACGTCGGTTCGTTGTTAATTCTTGATGATCGTTGACGGTAGCGAAGAACAGTGCCTCGCCAATCCATGACACCGGGTGCTCCTATAAGTATCTCATCGCCGTCGTCTGTCACGTGCAGGCTGAAGCCTAGCTCTGCGTACATATAATTGTAGCTCTTTCCATACTTTCGTTGTTGTCCTATTGATTAAAATTATGATGTGGAGTAACACGTGTTGCTGCAGAAAATAATCGTTCATACCTTTTACGCGCAGTGGTTTTATTTTATACAAATTGTTCGGCTCATTGATCGCGGTGGTTCCCTCGGTTAGATAGCAAATCCCATGCAAAAGGTACGCTATCTCGACGTTGCCTTTAAGCTGTGGTGCACATGCGACAAACCATGCACCATCGGAACCGAGTCCATCTACTGTTGCGCCGAGCATCTGATGTTCCTTATACTCCGATCGTATCTCGCGATTGGTGGTATAATAGTCCTCATAGTTGGTGTTACCCTGTCGATCAAGACGGAACGGGTCACAGGTAGAATGGTTCGCGAAGCTACACTTGTAAACAGCTCCTGTTTCATTGATATTTCGTTGATATTCCAAGTCCGACTGTGCTTGCGGTGCTCCGACTATTACACTAACAGGAATGATCAAGATCAAATGTAAGTACAGCTATGAATTCTCATAGGAATAACACCTCTTTGGGTAGGTGAAAAGAGATCGAAATACTGCACTTCAAGTGGGAATCATAAAATAGCTTGTTGCAAGAAGTTCAAAGTTTATTTTAAGAAGCAATAACCATGTGAACATGATGATAAATCTAAATTTTGAAACAATTCGTGAGGTTCGCATCTGTGCATTGTTCTGCAGATAATTACTCATCTTGTGCGAAACATATGTGAAGATTTGTCAAGGCGACACAGAATTTATCGCTACGTCTCACAGCGAAAGGCGCAACGACCGGTACAATCATGCAAATGGCTTTTTTTATCACGCACGCTGCTACGTTTCCGGGAAGAGAATGTTACTCATGCCCATCGTAACAAATTAAACAAGTGACTTACCCGCTGGTCCGCAGGTTGACGGAGAACCCAAAATAAGAGCTTCGTGTCGACGGTATAAACGTTTTCAGAACTGGATGATTGAACACATAATTGGCGGTGGGGGATAGATTAAACGCTTCCACAGTCCACACACAAGTTAAGATCGCTAAGGAGATCATTATTTGATTATGATGAAGTTGTTTTAAATTTTTAAAGGTTAACTTTATTTAAATTTGATGCCAATGCAATCAATAGCTCCCGTTCAACAGCACTTAAACTTCACGAACTACCATCTGTTCGTGTTCTGTCACATCTTCCTAGACGTCTTTCACTGACGAAACTGCAAACAGTACTAACTCAACTTTTCCGTTTCGCTAGACAGTGTTGATAACAGCAGCTGTTTATCAAACACATGAAAGAAGAAGTTTTGCGTTACACAAGTTCAGCTGAGCAAATGTGATCTTGTACTCTGGTTGAGTCACTCACTTACAGGGTACATGCGTTGACAAACTGTTCGAAATTAATAGCTACAATACATATAAACATACATACATATATTCTGCATGAAGAATGCAGGAACCGAGAGTAAGGTAATAGTTTGACCAGGTTACGTACACTAGCGTAAATACTAAAGCACATACTGAGGACGGAATTATTAATCATTTAATAAAAAAATTTTACATATAAACTTATACTAGATAATATTTTAAAAGTTTATTACTTTTCGTATTTATTGTAATATTTGTCTAAGTTATCTTATTTTATCGTGCGGCATCCTGGTCATGTCTTGGTCTAAATTTATTTAATGAAAAAGCAAATAAATCGTAAAAGGATTTTTATGATAAAATTATGAGGTATGAAAAGAACTTTTGAAATAAATGATTGCTTTTATAAGTTTAATTGGAATCAAAGCCAAAGAAATATTCAAAATTATCTCTACGATAATATATAAGGATTATATGTAAACAGTGAAATCCTGCGTAGTAGATAGGTGTCATTCGAATAATAGATTCGTTTTCGACCACTCATTTCAGGCCAAGCCAAATGATCCTCCTCATGCTGTGACAGATGAGTCACGTACCTGTCCTACCCTACAGACAGTTACTTGGGGCGTCGGTATTGGTTTCTTGAGACCAATGCAAAGGACGCGAGACGTAACATTCGGAGTTGTTGGGCTACCCAAGAGTCCATGTAATGAAAATTGCAGCGGAGGTTGGTTTTGACAAGTTGTCGTGGCAGGCAAGCCTAGACGTTCAATTGCTAACGTTAATACCTTAGAGCAGAGATGTCAAACATATGGTCCGCGGCCCGGATACGGCCAACGAGGCCGAGGTCTTTGAATCTGGCCCGCAAAGGAATAACGAGAACATCGATTCCGGATAGATTGGATTGAGGTCGAGCCGAGAAAATTGAACAATAATTTGTTGTGTGTATTTTTTTTACAGTTAACTAACATGCTCTTGAATCCCTCTTAAAATCCAAAAAACTGTTGAGTTTCATTTCTTATCGACTTCCCCACGACTTTGCGTGCAAACAGCTAGCGACCTATTTACTGTATGATTAGAAAAAAGCGTGGTGCTGTTACGAAAATCAAAGAAAAAGTAGAATCAATGAATGGAGGACATGTTTGGGTTTTTCATTGCATTCTGCATCAAGAAATGTTATGTGCGAAAAATATTCAAATGATTCCTGTTATGGACGTGATTGTGCGCACTGTCAATTTTATAAGAGCTAAACGTTTAAATCACCGACAATTTGAAAACATCCTTAAGGAATATGAAATTTCACACGTTCTACCCTACTATATAGAAATCAGTGGTTGAGCAAGGGAAAGGTGCTACACAGATTTTTTGAGCGTCGTGAGGAGATTAAATCTTTCATGGAAAGCAAAGGAAACCAATTGTTGAATTGGACGAAGAAGTTTGGGTTGCAGACCTGGCATTTTTAGATAAATTTTCTTACTAACTTATTCCTATAATTACTTACAATGAAATAAATGTATCTAAGCAACGTAGTAACGTAATCATTGAAATGTATCTTACGTGTATATTTTTGGAATTTGAATGTCTTTGCATGAGTGTTATGTACATAAATACTAAGTTAATCCAAATATAATGGGATATGAAGTATGTTGTATGTAACTATTATTTTAAATCACGAAAAACGTCCAGGTTGGATGCATGTAAAGTAAATAGTTAGGCAAGTTTTGCAACGCAGAAGTGATATTTTTAGAGTTGGCCCGTAAGATCATTTTTGTTAGCAAATAGGCCCGCAAGCCTAAATGAGTTTGACATCACTGCCTTAGATGGTCATCCGGAAATAGATCTGGAAGCACGAGAAGAGCTTAATCCATTATAAAGTGAATCGGACAATCCCCAAAGTACGGTGCTCTGGACTTCTAAGAAGATGCGCTTCTTGGTTATTAAAAAAGAAAAAAGTGTCTATATTTAAGAATTATACATTATGTTCTATTGATAACATCCTACTGGTTATTCTCAAGGTAGTGGTCGAGATCTGGATTTCTTGTTTATCTTCTACATAAATGACATTAAAAGAATTTTTCAGCATTTTGGAAGTAAAATATTCGCTGAAGAATGATTGTAATTAACGGAATCAACCATACAGATACAAACAAAAATAAAAATGAAATAAAAAAGATATAAATCTCTTGCGGATCGTAGTAAGGAATTAAAAAGTCGGAAAAGGCATTCAAAGAAGATGAAAAAAAATAATATTTTAGATTTATTTATTATGCTTTTACTTATTTTATTGAATATAATTCAACGGTCGAGTCGATTCAGACGTGTCACTGTTCATTTCACATGGTTTATTTGTTTCGTTGCGTAATCTGTAGTATTTTTTATTATGAACGAGCCAGGCGGTATTAGACTAATTTTTACCACGTAGCAGGATAGTCAAACCGTGCTTCGGGGGGACGGTCCGAATGGGATTTCAACCGGGTCCGGTAGTGTTGGGACCTAGCGCCATTGCCTAATACACCACCGGGCTGCTCCTTATATACAGTGTTGATTGTTTGCTGAATGTATGATCATGTCGCGTACATAGACGATAAATCCAGTTACTATTCATACGATAAGATGCCTTTCAATAATCCTTGTATTAATGGTATTCACAAATACGAAAGTAATCTATTTCGAGCAGAAATAGATCTTTTTTAGCATTTCACGTTTTTGTTTTAGTTCGGATTACATTCCGCCAGCTTTGCGATACGATAAGTATGAACAGCACGAACCGGCTACTGATTACTTCCTATTTTTCTCACATCTCTACGCACACGGAACGTTATGTAAATGAGCGTAGTAATAAATCCTGCGCTGTGTGTGAATTTTCTTTCCATGGTAGGTACCGAACTCTCACTCTCTCTCTCACTACGGATGCAGTTGATCGTCTAATCTCAATCGCTTGATCAGGAACCAGTTGATCGATGTCCCACAAATCATGTCTTCATTTAAAAAACCAGAGGACAGAGCGTGGAGAATGGTGAGAGCAAACATTACAACAAAGTTGGGAAGTAGCGAGTGAGAAGGAACATGCGCCACACCGGGAATGTTGGACGCACGTTGCAGTAAAGCTCGAGCGTTATGCACCTTGCCTATCTAATGATTTGACGGCCACACTGGGAATGTATGGGCCGGCCGATGGACCCACTTTCGGGGTTGCACTTTCTTCGCTCGGCCACCATCACTCTGCCAGCTGTATTTCCTTCTCGCCATTACTGTACGGGTGGCTTCCGAGAGAGTGATGGAAGTTGCATCATCGGATGAATATCAATTGCAGCTGCTTTCAACCTTTACTTACCACTGCGCACTGCAGCCGCCGCCGAACACGGGGGTTTGGGTTTTGCATGTGTGTTATGGGTTTTGCTTATTACAGCCCAGGGAGCTATTGTTTCTCGCCAGCTCGCATGTGTGATTTTTCCAATGAACGGGACGTGGAGTTTCGGAGGAACATGAGCGTTAGATGCGGCAATGGTAATGCGTTCCGGATTGTAGGTTGTTGGGGTTAATTTTGAAAGAAATCTTGAATGAAAGGGAGAGCGGGAAATTACTGCTTGGTACANCACTGCGCACTGCAGCCGCCGCCGAACACGGGGGTTTGGGTTTTGCATGTGTGTTATGGGTTTTGCTTATTACAGCCCAGGGAGCTATTGTTTCTCGCCAGCTCGCATGTGTGATTTTTCCAATGAACGGGACGTGGAGTTTCGGAGGAACATGAGCGTTAGATGCGGCAATGGTAATGCGTTCCGGATTGTAGGTTGTTGGGGTTAATTTTGAAAGAAATCTTGAATGAAAGGGAGAGCGGGAAATTACTGCTTGGTACACTGCGACCTAGAAATATGCGTGGATAAGCAAAATGAGCTATTGGAATGTTACGAATCTGTGAAGAGCCGAGAAGAATTAGAAAGAACTTGACCGAAGATAAAACATTTGCCACACGCTGTACGAGTGTAAAGTAGTAAAAATATGATCGTTTTGCTTAAGTAGAAAATGTGTAGGACACTGAATGCTGTGAATTAAAGCTCGCTGTTGGGAAATCAGGATTTCCAACAAATCCAAAAATAAAATTAAAATAATGTGTGTCAAAATACATTATGCTTTGCACTCCTTGCTTCGAGCGAAAGTAAAAGTTATTTCTGGAAGATGTGTTGCATTTTGTTTCTAAAGTTTGAATCGTGAGTAACAATTTTTCCCTGAAATAAAACATGGATCTGGATTATTTTGTTATAAATTGGAGATACTAATAGTATTCTTTATATTAACTTTAAGTCCATGAAAATGAGGCACCAATTCAATGTCATCATTTCTAGCTTTAGTATTTATAAATATTTTTTTATTAAAAAAAATACACACATATAATTTGTTTGTATATTTCCTGTGTTCTATTTTCAGTTATTGCAGACATAGCTTCCACGAATGAGGTCAACCCTCAAACTCATATGTTAGTAATCGCTATTGTGACAATGGTGGGTAGATTTTCCATCTTAATAATTGTGTCATGTTTTGCATGACTTAGCCACTTTTGGGAGTTCTGTTTTGTTTGATTTATTCCGCCATGCTGCAAGAGATGTTTCAAGCAGCCTGCCATTTATAAAAGGTTCTCCTGTTTGCTAAAATCTTCCACTGGATGATTTGAGTGTGTTGCGTTGGTGGAGAAAATGTAACGACACTAACGTTGGAAACGTTGAACACACCACACGCTCTGTACGGTGGCGATGAGGACGTGAAACGATTATGTGCCACGATGCACTCAGTGATCCACATAATCGTACACCGCCTGTGATCGCGCACCCCAACCGGCATCGATTGTAATGCATCCGAAATGCAGCCGCTGGGTAAGGCGACGGACGGATCGGATCGGTTACCGGGCCACGATTCGTTGTGCATGCGTGCACTCGTCATTGCTGCTCGGTGGCCCCGAAAAGTGCGCACAGTTTACGAGGCTGCTAATTAGTCCTGGCCATGCATGCCATGCGAGCGTTGCATCGGCTCGATGTGGGTGGTTGCGTGACGGCATGGAGCATGGTTGAAATTTTTCCTCAAAACCTGAACCCAATTATATCTTCTGCACGTCGACTGAACGGGAGTAAATTCCCTTTCGTTTGAAAATGGATAAGGAAAAGGGTTTTGTTACGAAATCCTAACTTATGTGTTAATTTATCTGCTCGCAGTCGGTGCTCAACTGTAATCGTTGATCGTAACTTTGGAGTAAATAAGTCATTTCCTAAGAAATTAATTAGGCTGAACAGTCAAGCTATCGTTTCAAACTGATAAGTTCATAACAAGTTTTCGGTTGCTTTTTGATCATGTATAACATGTTTTTAGATTTGTGTAAATCTAGTGAGTCTGGTCGCAAATTTAAAAAAAGGAATTGAGATAATATGCAAGAAAATTATTAATTAATTATTTCTTATGTCGGGTATTATATTAACAGAATATCATGCAAGTTGGTCATTCATAACCCACCAGAGGCAAATAAGTAGAAAAGGAATAAATTAAGGAGTTAAAATGTATTTTTTTACTCCAGGTTCTCTTTATTTCCTTCATTACTCTCTTCTTGTTTCTTCTAGTGCTGAATTGCATAACCAGTGTTATCTGTCATGTTTATAATTATTTTTTCGACCACTCGCAACTCGCAAATGCTGAGAAATGTAACATACTAATGGAGGAATAAACCGCTGCTAATCAGGTACAGTCCTTTGCCGCCGTAAGCTAGCAGTGTTGAAATGGCAGCACCTTTCCTTCCTGTAATGGCGTGCAGTGGTAGCCGGTGTCAGCAAGCCTCAACTGCATTGTAACGCAAACGATTAGCCAGCCTGATTGCGTTTGCTAATCGGATCAAAAGATTTAAGCGCCCGGTAAGACGACGAACGATTGAAACACGCGCCAACGCTGGACGGGGTTTCGCTGAAACATGGGGCAATTATCGAAAACGCGATTACACGTCTTTAAGCAGCTCCACATTCGCAGCAATGAAGAATCGTTAATCATTTCGATGTTGGTAGTGGACTAACTGCTGCCGCCGCTAACGATAGTGCTAGTGTGATTGTACTTTAATGATGACATAAAATCGACTTTTGGGACTGCAATCGAGTGTGTGTGATTGCAAGCGTATTCGCTTCCTGGATAGTGGACGATTGGACATAATATTGTCATGCAAATCGGGCCACCGGTCGAAAACGAATTGGGTAACGATATCGGTACCGGTTGTTGGTACCGGTGTTGGAATCGCTTCCCGGTCCACTCGCTTTCGAGAACCACTTTTCTGTTTTCACCAGCTAGCTGGTTTGGTGCAGGTTCGTTTTCATAAAGTGGTATTGGATTTGTTTTTGGGATTAAGTGTTTTATTATAACTTACCTTTGTGGTTAAATGTGTGTTCCATTCAGCTTTCTCGCTGCCAACCAGTAGCAGTTAAGTAAATTAAGATGGTGAGAAGATTAATTTAAAGTTAGCTCATGATCAATTAGCAACAATAATTAAATGATGTGACCGGTTGCTTCACAGCCCAACGAGTTTTAAAGTGAATGAAATGAATCTTGCTTTTCTATGAATTTTATTTACTGTCCAAGCCATCCCAGCCAGCCATAAAGAAATGCCATTTTTAGCACATTGTTTCTATGAAATGCATCCATTAGGACAAAACAACCTCTGCTGAACGTTGCATAACCGCTCCAGTGCACCGACGCACGTGCAAGCACTTGTCACTGTCAATTATTCATTAAAAGTGCATAATGTTGAACATCGTTTTACATATACGTTCCCCTGTGCTGCATCCACCCACCGCGTGGGTAGCATGCGGGAGTGGGATATGCTTAAGAAGAGCGATCCTATTTCAACGGTAGTGCCGCCGAACGACAACACCACTGCGGTGGGAAGCCATCTGGATGGTTTAACGTTTGTTTGGTCAACTAATTTCTGCTTCACTGCTAAAGACATGCGGTTGGTGCTTTCATTTCACCGGTGCTACAACCTAAATCGCGGTGCGAGCTGCTGCGGATCGGGACACTTTGTGAAGACCTCCCACTATGACGCTATGCGCATGGCCATAAATCAACGAAGCCTGCATGTATGAAACCACATTGGTAAAGTGTACAATTTTCGTGCATAGTGTGTACGAAACGAGATCAAATAGATCGTGGCTAGAAGGAATCGTTTGTTAAGAATTATGTAAGGAACATAATGGGTCATGAACATGATCTAATGATCGGTGAATGAACTTTTTCGTTGGAATCATCCAAAGCAATTTACTTTATTACCTCTTGTTTTAATTTACTCTTTTCAATATCATATTGATAATACATTTTTATAAAGTTTACTAAATGAACTGTGTTTTCAAAATATTTTCAAAATCGATTTATAAATTCTTTTGAGATAAGAACAATAATATTTATTAAAAAGTTTCTCTTTTCTTCATTGTCATTTTGTTCTAAATTTTTAATGGTAATACATAGTAACAACTGATTGAAGTTCCTTTTAATTTTCTTAAAATATTAAAGAAAATGTAATAAAGAAATTTATTAGTTTGTTTTTATATAAACAAATTTCTCCAAATATCGAGTTTGCATATTTCGATCACTTGTTATACACGTCTCTGTGATTCACTTTGATTAAAAAATCGTAACCTTGGCGTGTTGTACAATTGCATCATTAAAGAGCATTCAGCGGAAAATCAACAACTGATTATTAAACTTGAAGCCCCAAATATCAGACACAAAAAAAATCGGACGAAGGAATTGATTGTGTGTTGCGTGCTGGTACAAAGAACAATGCCGATGCGGTAGATTAAATACTTACCGGTCGCTTTTGCAGACCGCGAGACCGGTGCCATGTTTTCCATGCTTCCCCAAATATGGTGGAGAACCATCGTTTCGAAAGGAAAAAATGGCACACGCTGGTGCAACCATGCGATGAAAGATGTCGTGCCAAGTTGGTTTGTCGCTAATTTTATTTTGCGAAATCACAACGAAACAAAAAAAATAAAGTCAGATATCGCCGTTGCGATTGTATCAGACGTTGTAACGTTGGGAGACGCGCAAGTTACATTTCGCTTTCGGATGTCACCTAGCCTATCTAACGAGATGCAGAAAAATGGAACAGGTTCCTGCACCGGTGTTGGATGAAAAATGGAAAATATTCAACCAGAAACAACTGATTGTGCGTGCATTGCAATTGTTTGTTTGTTTGTAGGGAGGATTGGTTGCTGGAGATGGCTTATCTAATGCGAACGACACATGTAACTGCATGAACTTCGTTTTGGAAAACAATTTATGTAATGAAACTATAAAAGTTTCAACTCCAACGCTAGTTGCAGAAAACGCACCCCATTTCTGGTTTACTTTCATTGAAACATCAGATCAGACATGGCTGTGGCGTGCGGACTACCACAATACACGGACGCAGACGGATTTACGCTTTCATCTGCACCAGTGTGGTGCGGTTCCGACGCTTTACATCATTTAGCAGCACCAATCGGCAGTCTAATTCGCACACACCTTGCTTCGCACATCCTTGCCCGTCAGCCGTCGGTACATCCGAACATCGTCTCGTAATGGGTTACTCGATGGAGAAAGAAAAGTGTCGCTGTTAAAGTTGGTGGCTGGATGGCTGCGTTGATTAGCTCCGGACCATTGGGATGTCCCCCTTGGGCAACATGCGTAGCCCATAATGTTGCGTGCGACATAGGCGGGACGAGGCCACAGCCGTTGCGCAATTTGATCACCAGCGAAGTGTCACGTAGGATTTCCGCTTTCTATTAACACCCGTTTGGCCGGTGGAGGTCTGTTTTTTCCTTCTTTCTCGTCCGGGAGTACTGAGTTGAATGAAACATTTTCAAGAACATATATCTTCTTATTATATTTTTTTGATGCCATTCGTAATTGTTAGCAATTAGGTGATGTGTAAATGGTAAATCAGTCTTTGTTAAAGCAATTTTTACTTTAACTTTTCACGATAATAATTGATTGAGCTTCTCCCTTTCAGTGATTTTGGATAAAATAGATGATCATATGGTATACAAATTTTGTTTTGATTGGTTATTACTATTTATTTATAATACAGTTATTTTCCTAGATCTAATTTCCAAATCAAATGAGCAGTAAGTAAACGCAATGTTAAGCTTTACCTTCATTCATTTCAGTCCAAAAAAGATCTTCATTTTGGCAAAACGGATATCAAACATTAAGAAATGCATGCGCCATTCACTTGCAAAACCTGTATCAGCTTCATCGATCCAAAAAAACAAAAAAAAGTTTGTGAAATAGCTCCGGAAAGGTGTGGAAATGTGATGCCATTTCCAGTAATAGACGGGCGATTATCGAATTAGTCCGCAGCAGAAGGAATGGCACCAAGGCAAGGTTTAGTGATTGCCTGCCTGTGGCGAGTACATGCTATATGATATCTTTATCGCACCCAAACATCGCTCATAAAAATCAACAGATTGACGGTACAAAAGCTTCAACGAACCATGAAATTTCATTAACGAAAGTTTGAACACGACTGTTTTCGATCGTTGCACATTGGTTGCATTGGTTGGTATCCGTTGTGGTTGTGTGGGATTTTGTTTTTCGCTTTGGGAACATTTGGCAGCTAGTGTGGAAGCTCCAATGAAGTTGTCTTTATCGGTGCACCGGTAGTGCGTCGATTCCCGGGTCTATAGTATAGACTATTTGTTTCACCCTTTTGGCTTGCTCTACCTGTAGCTCGCTCCTAGCAGTGCTATGGTGTTGAGCGGAATTCGTTAATTGGTCCTAAATCACATCAGGCGCGTCTGCATGCATTAAACATTTGGTCTCACGTGCCGCATCAGCACCAAAATGCTGACGCAACGAGACATGATCCGTGGTGACGATCGCACCGTAGTGCCACCAAATTTACTGTTTCCTCTTTGTGTCGGCGAGTTTCTACGCTTGAAAGTGTGTGTTGTGAGCTGTGTTTATTAGTTTAACGGGCACTGTTTTATGCTGCTTCTCGTTATTTATGTGGGAGCCTTAGGGTCTGTTGGGATGCTTGAGCATGGTGTAATACGGTTGTTTGTGGTTTGGGGATTTGCTGAAAAAACAAACACCTTACAACGAATGAAAGGAAAGATGAGAAGAAACGTCCAATGTTCAAGAACGTGTTGAAAAGAGGTGCAAAAATACAGAAAATTAGCATTAATGTAAACTGCACGACGGCTAGCTGACCGATAAATTATTTCGTTCATCGCCGCTTTAGAGAAAAAAAAAAAAGATAATCACCATTAAAGTTAAATGGTGGGAGCGAAGTTTTGCGAAACATTAAAACAATATAAGCAGCTTGCACGCCTCGAAATCAATCACGTGTAGCATAAAGTACACACTTGGAGCCCATCGCAGGCACAAAATCGCACCGGATAGTCGATTCATTCTGGCATCGTCAAACGCCCCGCACATATTTTTAAGCTTTTCGCTTCAAAAGCGCCTTCGAAAAACCGTTGGCGTTAACACCGCACCGGGGCGTAAAGTGGCAATTTAGCTGCCAATAATCAACCGAGAAAGGATTCACTTTCAGTCTGGATCATTGCAAAGAAAAAGATAAAAACCCGGGGGGAAAATTACACGCTTCGTCTATGAATAATCGTTCATCGCACTGATAGAATCTGTGTGCCGCGAAGGAGAAACCGTTTATGTAAAAATATGCACCATGTCGGGCGGATTTAATGTATCTTTGCGTACGCTCCGAAGTGGGTGGATGGAAAGCGGGCGCCAGAGTGAAATTATGCTTTTTTTCTCTTCTTGCTTGAACCACTGTAAAGCGCCTTCATTCCCTTGGCCACAGAGATCGCGCAGAAGGAAACTGTCCCTTGTCAATCATCCTATAAATCTACGGCCTTCATGGCTTCACGGTTGGTTCGGTAGTAAAAGGACGACTACTGTACCTCAAAACCGTAAAGACAGTTACTGACCCACTGTACCGAGCGGAATGTGTGCCACTGTCTCGTGAGGGAGACTTGGGGCCAAAAACAACAAAAAAAGCAAAATAAAACGCCGGGAAAAGTCTCATTACACCGTGTCGTGTCATGTTATGCTGCTGCTGTTAGTGCTGCTGCCGTATAGATCATCTATTCTCCCTGACGGCAGCGTGAACGATCTGATGCCTAATACGATCCCGCACTCGCGGTGGCCTACTTCGTATGGATTGGACTCCTCTGGAAGAGCAGAGTGTGTTCTCCTTTCAGTGGGTTGTCTATTTCTTCCTTTTAGCTGCACGCTGAAATGGGAGTTCTTTGTCATAATCGTTGGCCGATCAGTTCACTTTTCTTTCGCTTCGCTTCGTGGCGGTGAAGCTGCACACAATTACAATATTGCATAATCGATTACCGAGCGCTGGTGGACGAGCCGTTGAATGGAGACGGTACGGCTCGAGTAATAAGTAGCGGCTGCTGCACTTCTGTACTTTGTACGCCAAGAGGCAGTGCACTGCGTTTGCGTACTCCAGGTTTGTTATAGTTGGTAGTGTGTTTTTCGGTTTTTTTTTGGCAGCTGCAATATAGTTTTTAGTCTATGTTTCTTTGTAAGGTTTGCTACTCTAGAATCGCACTGAGTATGTCTGTCAATTTCGAACCCCAAGTATATTTTTTGTTATAATTATTTTTTATTATTTAATTAAAGCATTTTGTTATAAATTCCTTTAAGATATTGCTGCAATTTTACATATTGCTTCTGAATACTTATTAGATATTGAGTCTTCAAATATGAATATTTTTGTTTATTGTTTGTACGAGAACAAGCTTGAAATTAAATAGCCAAACATGAGTTATTAACATGCTCAATTGAATGTTACATCTATTGTTTCATCTATTTATATAATGTCACTTGACTGTTATTATTTTAAAGGTTATTATTAATTTATACATTTGGCACACGAAAGGAATGGTTTGAGTATTTTTCGTATAATTCTTTATATCAAACCTCATAAACTATTTTAAAATTCCGGCATGTTGACGCAAAAATTGATGCTATCGGTAAATGAAGGACGCAGATCTAAGATGTTTGATGTAATGGTTGCTCATCGGCATTATTTTTGTTTTTTTTTTTGATATATTAAGCAAATTCTATCAACACATAGAAAAGCGGGTGAATATAGTCGCAGAAAGTTATGCTCTGCATACGGGATCACAAGGGAGTCATATACTACGAACATCTTTCGTTTAGGAATGGATCATCTAGGAATGGATACTGAGCATAGTTATTTCGTTTTGGGTGAGCATTGGAGGAAATCTGCTCAGAATATGAGACTTAACAATAACTTAAATTACTTAACCTTTGAGATAAAAAGTCAGTTAGGTTTGATATAAAATGAATAATTTGACAGAAAGAAGAGACAAAAAAATACTTCACAAATTGAATAAATTATATGTAAACACAATTGTTCAGTATATGAAATTTAAAAAGTAGAGCATCATACCTAGACGAAAACCATTGTCGACTTCCTTCTGCATCCAGCACTAATTCCCCAAACTCATAAATATTGTTGGGACACAATACGTTTTGGAGTACAGATACGATTGCATGCCGAGAGGACAATCAACCGACCGAAATGAATTAATATCAATTAATTATAACGCCAAAACGGCAAGGGCAATGCTACAAGCGTTGGCTTTCCATTTCAAACACACCAACTGTAACATTAATGGGCGTTTTTCCTTCGTTGCACGATTGCAAATGTGAAAAAAAAGCTGCTCAGTCGCTTCAAATGTGGAGCATAAAATTATAGACAGTGAGCCGATCATTTGCGCCTCGAACGAACGCGCCACGAGCTAGAAGCGAAATGCAGAATCGTTCATTGCCCGTTATATTTGCAAGCCACCGATCGGTCGGTCGGTCTGGCTTGTGGGAGGTTGTTTTTGGGCGAATTTTCCACCCCCGAAAACCGTCCATTCATTTGCATTCCCATCGAAGCATATCCAAAACCCGATGCTAATGATTAGAGCTCGCACGGTCACGGTTGGCGGTCCGGTCCGGCGAATGAAATAATAAGGCAGCAAAATCAGGCGAATATTTCACGTCCGAAAACGATCCTTGCCAAATCGGTAGCTACAATTCCACACCGCCGTGTTGTGGGAGTTAGCCATGAATTGCATAAATTCGATGACTAAAAATAAGCGTTCGATTGCGAGGGCAGCATCAGGCGATGTGCAATTTTCAGACCATTTTCAATGGCAAACGAAGTGATGTTTTGCAAGTTTCGAGACACGTCAGCTGCCGCCCGGGCTTCTGGCCCGACTGGTCAGTAATCAGCTGACCTTATCCCTGAAAATGACCTCACAAGTAAGTGTACATTTGTGTCATTTGATCGTGCCCAAGATGAGATAATAATTCCCTTACTGGCACGTTCGCCCAGATGTCACCGGGTATTTTTTTTTGGTCTGTGTGATTTGGCTGGTGTTGCATATTTTCTGACATTTAGTGTAGCGATAGTAATTTTCGCGTTTCTCGCGAGACGCCCGTTTCGAATGCAAATGGGCAATTTGACGGCTGGGTCTGGGATGGAGACGGAACCACGCGACACGTTGCAATTCGGTCACATTTCTGTACGCCATTTCCATTGGCGGTCGTTCGGAAATGTTCAAATGATAATTGTTTTGGGGAAAGACGATGTGTTGGAGTGCTGTTGGTGATTGCAAGGTCATCGTATTCAATTACATATAACTATTTCTTGGTAAATTGAATACATATCAATGGAATAAGGTTAAATTTGAATATAACAATTATGTCGTAGAATTTGCGTAAGTTATTCGTTCTTTTCTTTGTGGAAGATAAAACTTGAGTTCAAATAGAATAAATTATTATACACGGATATGGAATAATTATAATTTTTTTACAAATTCACTTGCAAGTACCTTTTGATACGTGCGCCAGAACCTTTAAAGATTCTCAGAGATCAATCGGATCATTACGAATGAAATACTAAATATATTACATAATGGTCGTTTCGTGTTGTGTATGAACATTTCGCAAAATTGTTTATTTATTTTAGTTAAAACGTTTTTTTTTTCATACACAAATAAATTACTTCATACTGGCATGTTCGAAAAATGTATGCTACAATTCATGCAATTTCTATTCGTATGCTAAGCAACACACCCACAGCTCAGCTCTCTATTTACGCTTGCGAATCTCTTCGCGGGCGCGTGAACCTAATGCAGATGCAGCTTGCATCGAAATGCACCTGTGCATCGCTGCTTCCAACTTCATTTCCCTGCACACGTGCAACCAAACGGCAGCGACTGAACCCGCGGTTTCCTTCATACCAACCCACCAGCAATCCTCCTTTACACCCTGCACCGATGGTTACGATGACACTAGGCAATGGAGCAGGCAGAAAGAAAAAGGCTACGACAAACAACCCCGTGCGGTGGTGTTGGCGTGCCTTCCTAGTGATTTCCAAGCAGCCATCTCTTCCCGAAGAGATCACCCCCCCAACGGGCCGCGTGCGCGTGAGATCGCGTGCAGTGCGTGTTTGTGGGCCGCGGACGGGTGGAAAAGCCGGTGCGCCGAACAGTTTTCGCTTTCTTTGCCCGTACCGTGGCGGCCGGTAATACTGCCGCCAGCTCGGGCTATATAAAGGGGGTGAAATTTTATGGTTCAAACATCAGTCAGCCAGCGTCCGTTGTGCAGTGCGGTACAGTTGAACGAGAGAAAAAAACACACATCTCATCCAAATAGCCAAAGTGTGCTAACGTTGCGCCATCGTTCCTACTCAGTACAGTTCAGTGCAATTTCGTACAATTTTACGCAGCAAAATGGCCTTCAAGGTAAAGCAGCACGTTCTGTTTGTGTGGAAGAATAGTAAAAAAATTGAAAAACAAATCGTGATACAGTTGTTTTTGGGGAACTTCTGTGACTTGTTTAGTGACGGTAATGTAATGCAAAAGTGGGTGAACTTATTGATTTGTGCTCCTAAGTGCGCTTAGTGCTACGATTTAGGTGGATTGATTAGAGGAAGAAAAATCGGGGAATGTAAATCTAAACACTTCGCACTTATTTAGACCTGCTTTGTTTAAAAGAACGGAGTGTATTAGAAATTTTCGAATGAAAATGGAAGAATTCGTTCATGAGCAAATTAATTTTTAATAATTAAGTTTCCAATAATATGAAATGACTTCAGTAATGGTTCTTGCGTTACAGAGCTTAAGAAATTGTTTGGAAGTTTAAAAAATCCTAATGTTTTTGCGAAGGAGTCAAATTGCAATAGCAATAATCCTTCGATTACTGTCACTGCAAGGATAAATATGCATGTTTTAATGTTTGTAACTAAGAATATCCTAAAATAAATGGGTAGTAGAAAACAAGAGTAAGTACATTTTTCATCTGGTCATATTTTTTGAACCATTGAGTATATCAGCTGGAATTATTTGGATCATTGAGTATATCTGCTGATTTCTTCTTATAAATCTTAAAAATCTGTATCTGGGTTTGAATCAACATTAGTAACGAACAAACAACTGAAATTGCTTTATCAAGATAAACAGAAAATTAGTCTGATTAAAGCCGATGTAAAAGTAAAAAAAAACAACAATTATCTAGTATTTACCTCGTCTCTTTCCTGGCAAAGTGGGCACATTGATTGATTAAACTTTTCCTACTTAATATCGTGTGAAAGCATAATTACCGGACGCACCCCTTCAATTAGGATCAATCGTCACTAATTGTCCTTGTTGTTCGTGTGCTCTTCGTGAATCCGCTCATTAGCCACGGTTGGAAATTATAAAAACACATCTCAAACGGTTTACCCGAACCGTCACCAAGATGTCACCAACGGGTGTGATTGCGTATGTGTCCCCGCCTTGGTTCCGTTTCCCAACACACACGTACGGTGCTCCCTGGTTGCTCCTAACGAGGCGTCAATTGGAACCAGTTCCGGCCGTTGGTTTCTCCGCGTTTCATAATTACTGGTTTCGCGGGAAAAAGTAGCTGCGGACTGCATAATGCATAACATGCGACACCCGGTCTCCACGGGTGCAATGTACCGTTGGGGCAACGGGAGAGTGACACATTCTGCACAACCTTTCTCCCGTTGGGGCGGAAAGTTTCCATCCATCCGCGGCAAGCAAGCTGCTGGATGGGTTTTGGTAGCTGGATGGGGAGGCTAGTTTGTTAGTGTTTCACTTTTCTCTNAGTTCCGGCCGTTGGTTTCTCCGCGTTTCATAATTACTGGTTTCGCGGGAAAAAGTAGCTGCGGACTGCATAATGCATAACATGCGACACCCGGTCTCCACGGGTGCAATGTACCGTTGGGGCAACGGGAGAGTGACACATTCTGCACAACCTTTCTCCCGTTGGGGCGGAAAGTTTCCATCCATCCGCGGCAAGCAAGCTGCTGGATGGGTTTTGGTAGCTGGATGGGGTGGCTAGTTTGTTAGTGTTTCACTTTTCTCTCGAACCACAGTGGGTGCAAGGTCGGTGACCCGGTGCCGACGACGCAGGGGTGTGTGCGGGTTGATTGGCCGGAAGAGGGTGAAGCGATAGATAGGCAATCGTTTACGATCCTCAACCGTTTAGCGCTGGTTGGATACCGCAAGGGGCACTAAATAAGGCATGATTACCCATCGATTACCGTCCTCGCTGTGCCAGCACTGTCTTGCGTAACTGACCCGACCCAACTGGCTTGCTGATGCGATAACGAATTTTCCGACCGCTTCGATCTGATGAATTTTCTTCACTTTCTCCATGGCAGTTTGTAGTATTTGCATCGCTGGTTGCGTTCGCCGCTGCCTTCCCCGGTGGCTACGGTGACTACTACGGTTCGGAGCACCAGCTGGAGGCCGGTCACCAGTATGGACAGGTGGCGCGCATTTCGCTCGGTGACGGCCATGGACATCACGAGTACCACGAGGATGAGCACGTCGACTACTACGTAAGTGTCGGGATGATCGATCTGGAAGTCAAGTTCCTCCCAGGACCACTTTCTCCTAACCGTTCGCTTCGTCTCATCCACAGGCTCCACCGAAGTACGCCTTCAAGTACGGAGTCAACGACTTCCACACTGGTGACGTGAAGTCGCAGCATGAAACTCGTGACGGCGATGTCGTCAAGGGTCAGTACTCGCTCGTCGAACCGGACGGTTCTGTGCGCACCGTTGACTACACGGCTGACAAGCATTCGGGCTTCAACGCGGTGGTACACAAGACGGCCCCAGTTAGCCACCACCAGGGTGGTCACTACTAATGGCTCCCCTTTTGCAAAACGGGAACGCGAACTGCCCCAGCCCAGTTTAGGGCTTCTTAGTGCCTAGGATCTATGTGTAGCCCTGTAGTCTTCTCACGTTCTCATCACTTCCGTCTCGCTCCACTGACCAACTTCAGCAACGACTTAGGATCTGCCACGAGAACTATTTTGCCAAAACGGACGGCGGAGTGGGCAACATCTGTAGTGAAACGCTCGCAGGGAAAACATTCACATCGGACAACGGCGTCCGGTGCAGCGTTTTCCATCCCAAAAATCCATCGAATCAACTGTGATATTAACAAATTCTGCCACGGAAGCCAGATGGTCAGTGCACTGGTGTGACCTTGCGCGTGCCAGCGTATTCATCTGACCCATAGGCCAGCCAGCCAACATAAGAAAGAAGGAACAAATTGAGATGAAAATTCAACCCTTTAATCGATGGTTCAGGAAAACTGCAACGAATGAGTTTCCCCGTGGGTCACGTGCCTGGATTAGCTTACGTAATGCAACCGTCCAGCGAATAGTCAGCTCGGATAGCTTGAGAACCGGTTCGCCAAGATTGTCTTCCTGGGGGCCGGTACATTTCCTGGATTACGCAAACAACCCATCGCCACCCTGGTCACGTTCGGCCGGGAGGATCGCGGAACCGTGAAAAGACCCTTGCTGCGTGCGTGCATGTGTGCACGTGCACGGGTCGACACCGGCTTTCCCTATCCCTGTTGGACGAGATTGGCATGTGCGATAGTCAGCTGCTCTGCGTTTGCTAACGAAGCAGACGACCCAGTCGTGGTGGCTTTAATACCATTATCACACACCCACTCCGCCCCATTTCCATCTCGTGAGACTCATGTTGACTTGTATTTATGTAATTATTATGTTTGTTTTGTTATCTGTTATCAAAGCGAATAAAGAGGAAGTCAAAATGTATCGGTATTGTAGTTGAACATGGGAAAAGTGGGAAGGAAGGTTCATCCGAATGGGAAATGGAATACTTTGCTACTGCAACTAAATGAATAGATATTGTTCTGGAACATGAGTTTATCGTGGAAAGAAAACGAGTTGTTTATAGGGTTTCACTTTTCACAAGGTTTTACAAGGTGTGTTAATTTATATTTAGTACTAATTCAATAGACCAATGATTAACGTTTGCTTTGGGGACTCTGTGAGTTTCCTAAATCTAAAATAAGATCTTTTCAATTTCCCTACAAAAGATAAAAATCCACATAATGTTCAGCACTGGACCGTTTTTGAGTTTAAAGTAAATGATTTCATCTACCAATAAATTGTTTAATCAAGGAATTGTGATGAAAAGTTGTATGACATGAAATATCTCAATAGCAAAACAATTCCTTTGTTTTGGTGTTTTAACAATCATTTTACTAGGCTTTTTCCTTCATAATTACCTGTTTGCAGCTTCTTGTACATGTAATGTTCATCCTTACTGGAAAATAAGAATTTTCTTGTTGTTTTTGTTAAAGCATAACTTAAAATAAGTTAAAACTTTTTGTTAAACTTTCCTACATTTGTAACAGCGGATAATAGTTTAGTATGGTTGAGGATATTTGGTTGAAAACTACTGAAACAGATAAAATTATTATTTTTCCGTTTTGTTTGAATTTTGAACCTTCTACATTAATGTGGTTGTGCAGATGTAGTAATTGTATTATAATACTTTGAACTCATGAAATATAGTGACGATTCTAGTAAAAAGGAAATGTCTCCCAACCATATTATTACATGAAAATAAAAAGATTTGCTTATTCTCCAAATAACAATGTTTTAAAAGTTATTTTATGGGTTAAGATAGTGCCTGAAATATGATTCCTTCGATATGCTCTGTAAAGGGTGTATAAGTTAAGGTATTTGAGTAGAAATGCCCAATTTCTTTACCAATAATTTTATTAAATAATGTAGATTGTGGAACTTTTCGTTCCCTGCTATAACAATCCTCTTCACTTTTAAAACGCATTATGACGCCCAATAGACATGATATTAATCCTCAACCATGGAACAACGCGAATCACTAATCTACAAAAACCTTCTCTGGATTGATTTTGCAAAAAGCGTCCATGTCAGTGAATTACATTCGAACTCTGAGCACATCAGCTTGAAATTAAAGGCTTCAAGGACAATTGATCTTTACAGTGTTAAATGATCGAAAGTCTATTGACAATTTAAATAATTAATTATTCCAATAACACTAATAATCAGATTTTTTTTATTCACTGTAAAACGCCCAGGCCCAGATGGTCAGATATTGGTCATTTTGGTAACAATTTTGGTTAGTAAAGTGATCAAATTGAAATCGGAATTAAGATAACGAATAGGTATGCAGGTAGCAATCACGTGGAGCATGGTTACACAGAATTGGACATTTGTTTTTCGAATTGAATACGCCTAAATGTAGGCAACGTATAAACGGCGTTCAAATTACAGTGACCTACCGAAAAGCTCACACTAACCGGTTTAAGCAAATCAATCGTTTTGAAAAGTATTCTAGTTTGAAGTAACCTATTGTTCACTGCTTGGAACATATTAATAACAACATAATAGTTTACATGCAAATTTTATATGATGTTATATCTTTTTCTAAAATTTCACTGTTAGAAGCACTAACAATATTTTTTTTAATTTTACAATACTTTCTATTTTAATTTTTTTTTGTTATCAACGAGTTGTGTCTAAGGTAAATTATAATTAATAATAATAATTGTGCCTAAAATAAATAAATTGAAGACACAGAAACAGTTAAAAACATTAAAGCTACTAAATAAGACTCTTAGACCATTTCGAAAATAGCTTCGTTTTATCACATCTTGTTAGAACGTTATAATGATGCTATCTACACAAAATCTCAACTAATCGAATCATTTTCGATTGAACGATCGACACGTAAGTGTAATTGCATAACGGCTTGCAGTTTCATTTTCTAACACGTGCAAGGTCGTCGAAGGCCGTCTTGTTGCTGATGTTGCTGCTGCTGCGCTCGTATGCTCGTACATCCGTTCAGCGAGAGGGTTTTGCACTGTCAAATGCTGGTACTGTTTCATGGGCATACCGAACCGTTCCTTCCCAAAACGGAGTAATGTTTACTTACAATTTCAATTCGCCAACACAAAACAAAGGGCTTTTGCAACAACAGCAATGGGAATAGCAGGAAAAATAACCGTAAGCGACGGACCGACGATAAAATCGTTTCTGGGTGACCTCGTACGGTGATCTCGGTTTGTAAGGCTGGCGGTAGTTTGGTTGAACTAATCGAATCATTTTCGATTGAACGATCGACATGTAAGTGTAATTGCATAACGGCTTGCAGTTTCATTTTCTAACACGTGCAAGGTCGTCGAAGGCCGTCTTGTTGCTGATGTTGCTGCTGCTGCGCTCGTATGCTCGTACATCCGTTCAGCGAGAGGGTTTTTGTTTTACGACCATAATCGGTGAGCCGCTACGCCTTTTGCACTGTCAAATGCTGGTACTGTTTCATGGGCATACCGAACCGTTCCTTCCCAAAACGGAGTAATGTTTACTTACAATTTCAATTCGCCAACACAAAACAAAGGGCTTTTGCAACAACAGCAATGGGAATAGCAGGAAAAATAACCGTAAGCGACGGACCGACGATAAAATCGTTTCTGGGTGACCTCGTACGGTGATCTCGGTTTGTAAGGCTGGCGGTAGTTTGGTTGAAGTGTGGTTGATCTTTCCCAATGGGAAGTATGCACTTTTCCTCCTACACCTTCTGCACGGTCTCGAGCTGCCAAGGACCTGTGGCTTATTTTCGTGATCGACGCATTGACTAGCGACGAAAGTAAGTGGCCAGGCAAACCGGTGCCACGGTAATATGTTCATTCAAAACCGTAGCAATCACCTATTAGCATACAATTCCGTCATGTCGAGTGGTCACCGTCCCGATGACCCTCTCGTCGACACGCTGGTACACGAGTGACACAGTTTAGGGGAAAAAAAAGCGCATTACACCAGCTACCGATCAGCTGTGTGTGTGGCTCTGTTGTTCGTAGGCAACGTTTGGAGCGGGTGTATACTTGAAAAATATGTTCAAAGCGTTTATGTTTCAGCGGACATATTTTACGCCTTCTCCATAAAGTGCATTCCATTCACACGTTCAAGGGAGCGGTAAACATTGCTGTTAAAACTACCGTAGAGGTCAATGTGCGGTTTACATTGCAATAATAAGGAAAGAACCCACCTACTGGTGGTTTACTGGTTATTTTAGTAATTATTAACATGCTTATCCAGCAGTCTTTCGAGCGGCAGTTGTTTGTTTTGAAACAAGCTCAAATAATCAAACGATAACCAGGGTAGATGATTATATATCAATTCGAATAATCATCCAACGACCTTCTATCAATCATGTTCGCCTCCCATCAATCATGGCCGCTAGATTTCATTCGTTAATTTTTCACCACATTCATTTTGTATCAATTAAAAGTCACATATAGCACACAAGGCATTCTTGACCGTAGACTTGGATGTATTTAACCGGCATGGGCACATTGCGTTAGCTTAGGTTTAACTAATTTGCCCATACCATTTAGAGGTATGGTGCTGCATCAAGCAACCTGCATGGAAGGAAAACTTTTCGCTTAATTAATAACTTTATATCGTATACTCGATCACAAGCTCACCGGTGCGCACCACTGTCCCCTTGAGCACATGCTAAGCGAAGAACATTCCGGCACGAAAACGTCACGGAACGCGCACGGTGGAATGCTTTCCTCGTGAGATGCAGACTAGTGGGACGGACCTTCGGTGCCACGTGGCCATATGTTTGCCTAGTGGCTGACCTTCGGCGGTATGTGGTACGCGGTTCTGGTCCACCGTGGAATGTGACGACGACGACGTTCGCGAATTGCCATTGACGCGGTAAAACAGATCAAGGAAATGAGAGTAGTAGTGCAAATATGCGTCACCGCTTGAATGGAAACGTCGCCGATGGTCAGCAGCTACCCTGCACGGATCGGATTATCGTGTTTCATTTTTATGTGCCTTTGGTTGACACGTTTGTTTGCGGGGGCGAACGTTAAGCGGATAGCAGTTTGTAGTTCTGTCACTTGAAATGAGGCGTGAAAGTTCAACACGCACTTTCGGAGGGTGAGCGATGAAAGATTGTGCCTTAAATGGGGTGGTCTGGGATGGTACTGGTGGGTGAAGGCTAGCTGGTGGTAATAGGGTAATAGGGGGAGAGTTTACTCCAGATTGCATAATAAATAATAAGGCTGACTTTTATTTAAGTGCGACAGTAAAAAGCTGCTCTCAAAGGTCGATTACTTGAAGGCTACGGTGCGGTGTGTTCTACTTTGGGATATTTTTCTTCTGAAGAATAAAATAACATTTAAAAAGTTAAACAATATATTTTTTGATTTACAGTTGTATAACTTTCAATGATTTTACTCTGATATGCGAATTTGCTACTGTTTATTAAACTGTACTGTTACATAGTGTATTTGGTAGAGTTCATTATTTGTGATAATTTCGAAAGTTCATTCTGTTATTTGCGTCCGATTTATATTCTATGTTCCTAGTGCTATTACGTACAATTAATGCAAACAAATTCAATTTAAATATGCATGGAAATTATTAAATTCTAAGAACAGTATAAAAACAAATTCCTATGAAGATCAATGTTTATGTGGCACAAACAGAAAGAAATGTTTCATGTTTAGAAAAATGCGTATCGATAATCAAGTGTCATTTATGGTTTTCTAAACTAGATCAAATACACACAAAACAGCTTGTTTTCTATTGTTTGCCCTTTACTGACAATGTTTAGCTTGGGCATGAATTTATGCCACGTGTATTGGTGTTCCTTTGTTCAAACACTACCCTTTCCTGCTTTCGACATTAAAAACATAATAGCGATCGTGAGTGATCAGATCACGCCACCGTCATACCTTTGCCAGCACGCACGCCACTCCGATCTGATACAGTTACGGTAACGAGAATGAATTTTCTTCTCGACGTACGAATGGGCAAACGGATGCTGAAAAGTTGCCCGCCACGAGTAGTACAACAGTAAGTGCCATTACCTCGTGGGCGCCATTAAATTGGACGACACACCTCACATTCAAGGTCACGCTCGCAAAAGGCCTATGTGGTAACAATGTTTGCCCGGGTTCCGTCTGCGGTTAGGCAACCTATGTCGATGTCGCACCATCGCACGAACGCTTCGTCACTTCCGTCCCGAGCGATGGATGGCAACGGGCTCACGATACGGCACGGCTTCGGAGCGGATTGAATTGAATGAACAAAGCAATTCAATCCATTAGCGGATTTAGTGGTAAAGCCCACCACCGCCTGCCCGCCAGAATGCGGCAGCAAGGAGAATTTCGATTTCGAAAATGATGATTTTATGCCAAATTATGGATTTGAGCGATTTTTTATGAGCTCGACGAGCAGGTCTGGTTTTGGTTGGTGGGGTCGTTTCTTTCGTACGCTTTTACTGATTATTGTTCACCCCTTCACCGCTCGGGACCACCTGTTGATTGGGGTTTTAGAACAAAGCATGGCATCATGCCCGAACGCCGAGTGTTGATTGATGTTCGACTTAAACGAATGATTTAAATGCAAAATCAAGCGACGAACCTATTCGGTGGCATAACAAGCACCATCAACACGCTGCCATTCTATCGCTGGTAACGATTGATCGTACTGTACGCATCGGTTGACACGAGACGGAAGTTGGATTGGTAAAACACCGCTCCCGACTCTAGTGTGCCGAGCTTCAATCGGATCCCTCCCGTCTGTGGCTCGCAGCTAGAAACCTTGCCAAAAGTTCTTGCCAAACTTTCCGCACGAGGAAGGTGGATAGTTTTTTAAAAGGTCGTTACAAACAAGCGGTAGCGAATCTCTGTTGCGAAAGGGAATGTTGCGAACCGAATGAGTTGAAGTTTCATCTGCGCACACTGGGAAGGCGAAAAGGACGGAAGAAGCATTTTAATTAATTTTTACGCCACATCGTACGGCGGACACACCGATCCGTCGGTGGTATTCAAAAGCTCGCGGTGCTAACTAATTGCCGAAATATAGTTTGTTCGGGCCGAAAAACCGAACGTGCCGCCCAACGGGGAAGCAGGTGACGAGCAAGTCGTTGTTCCGTTGTTCTTAATTGATCGTAAAATTTGGTGCTCTTTGTTTATTGTCACGCTGGTGGTAGCCGTTATTGGCCTAATGTTTTGTTCGCTCGTTAGATTACAGGACGGGGTAATTTGGAGAATTTTTAATCTTGTGCGATGACCATCAACGCTGGTCGCGTTCGTTCTGAAACGCTACAGAAGAGATAAATTAATTAAAAGCAAATAAAAACAAATGTATTTCGATGGAAAAGGCTCCAGCAGCTCACATGAATGGGAACCTGACCTACACGTTTCGATCACAAATGTTAATAGCGGTGCTCATTCTTGTATTAGAATATCTTTCAATCATGGTGTGGAATGACCATTACCCAAGGAGTCCTATGACATAAGTACTCGTTGCTCTGCAGGTTCCACGCAAAGCAAATCAATTATTCATAGCTGGTTCTCATGCTACCGCCTACAGGACCGGGTTCCCCCTTTTGAAGAGCAATAGGTTAATGATTGCCTCCTTGCCGTGGAGCGTTGCTGGGAAGCTGAATGAATTCCCAGCCACTGTCCCACCAGTCGAACGAAAGTGAAACCGGATCCAGCTGACCCGGTCGGCAACCGTAACCCAATTCCCGCTGGTAATACGTTACGTACTGTAACTGTGCAGTAATACCGGCGCGAAGGTCACCAACGCGCGAACAAGATCACGTAGTTTCGTGCGAAACCTGCGCTCCAGATCACGAATTTCCCTGTGAGACACGGTCCTTCCAGCACTTATTCCTCGCGGTACTTGAGTCATCGAGGAGGAAAACGGCGTCACAGAACAGTGAAATCGATCAACCGCTCGGCGATCGACGCTCGATCGCAAAAGCACGCATACGATCACACCGGTCCGGTTAAAGCGCTGGATAATTGCAGTTCTCGTTCATCCAATACCGGCAACTCCCAGCGATTGAACGAGTTCTTGGCGAGGTGTCTACGAGCACGGTTCCTTATTCCGCTTCTGGTAGCAAACCCGCTTCTGGTGACGTGTCGTGCCGTTCGGGCTGTCCACTAGCACACCGTGCCGGTGTGGTTAATGTAATTATACCGTTTCGCGTGCTAAGCCACTCTTTACCGCTGAACCATGAGAAAATGTATCAACGGGTTTGTTGTTTCTTGTTGGTTGTTTTTTTTTTCTTCTCTCTTTGCTGTTGCTATTCGCTTCTCTCTATTGCATTTTATTATAATAGCCTTACATCGTTGGAATCGAATCCAAAAGGTATGTAAATTGTCTGCGAACAGAGTGTGATTAGATCATGTGATTGGACGAGGTGATTTTTTTTTTTTCGGACCGCGCGTCGCTATGGTTGTGTGAACCGATGCGTCTTGTAGGGTGTTCCAGTAGTTCCAGTGGCCATTGGTGACGACGTCCTTGGCGGGCCGAGGCGGTACGTACGTTGGGGCGGTTTTTGAAGAAGGAAATTACCACCACTGGACGAGGCCGGTCCAGTTGAATGTAGTTCATTTAAAAGCGTTTGTAGCATTGAGCTTCATTTGTTGAGGGAGCATTGGTCGGCCAGTTTTGCTGATGCTCAATGGAAGGATAATCAAGAAATCATTAGACAGAGCAGTATGAGAGGGAAAAAGAACGATAGAGAATGGAAATGATGGAAAGGCAAAGTTTGGATTAATTAGACGATATTGAATTGATCTTTATATGGAGCGGCTACTTAACCTAATGTAATTCTGCTTCATTCATATAAATAATACACATACGCGAAACATGTGCAGTAATGCAAAAATTAAACTTCTTGAACTTCTTGACTTATTGAAAAAAATGTTGCACACTTTTTGTTATATTTAAAAACTGTAGTTTTGCATAAATTAAATTCATTTAAATGGTTCAGTATTACGGGTTAATACGTGAATTGGGTTAGTTTAAGACAAATTCATTTTGGATCACATACGAACTACAATATGATTACATCATGATTATTGCAGGAATTTAATTTTCTGAGATAAATTTTCGAATTTATTGTGTCCTTTGACTCTGAGTGTGCTTCAGTAATTATTGTTCTTCACTAATAATTTGAAGAACAACATAAACAAAATCTTATACGACCAGGCCCGTTCGAACAGAAATTAAAAAAAAAATACATAAGAAATATATTATTAGTATGACAATATCTTGCTTAGTTTATTCTAAGATACAGCAAATCTTTAATTTCGTAAACTGATTAAATTTATTTGCAGTGAACAGTCTTCTAACCAAGAATAAATAAACATCTGCTCTTTAACTACTGTCATAAGATCATAAAGAAGGGCTGTTCCATGGTTTTGTACGTCAAATTAAAGAATAATTTTGTATGAATAAATACAAAGCTTTAAACAGATCAGCAGGATCAACGGTAGAGTAATTTTTTTGTGTTTGTCACTTTGCTTTTGTTGAACAATGCGTCAAAAGTTGGCATTATTGTCGCAATCAATAGGCAATTGGACGAGTTCAATGCATCCTCAAGCCGAAATTACCCAACATATGTTTGTTGGTGTGATTGGTGTGGCATGTCGAGGTTTTGTATCACAATTTGTTCAACGCTGACTTGACACTTACGATCAAGGACCAGCATTTTTCCTTTACGGCCCTTGCACGTGAGCCCAATGCGATGGTGAAACGATCCACCCATCGATCCTGCATGTTGCTCCAGCATGCAGTCACCGTTGATTTCGGGTCCCCCATTTGTACCACATCGAACCGGGGCCTCGTCTCATAATTGCATTCGATGCGGTGTCAATGCGTTGCGATTCGGTTACCATTCCGTTTATTTGATACTGGCGCAACGATTAGGTTGCAGTTGACGGAACCACCTTTCGTACCTTTCGTGAACGTTGTGATCGACCTGCCCGAAAGGCTGGCCCAATGTCTACAATTCGGCAATCAAGGCGGTGATATAAAATAAAAGCAAGAAAACAACACAAACACAAATCGCGGCCGGTGTCAGCTTGCGCTGCAGCCGGGCTCACCTACTGACCTTATCCTAATACGTAACAACAACGCAGCAACAGTACACGGTCCTAGTGCAACCCTTTCCGATTGGTGATGGGGCTTGTTAGCAGCCGTTTTGAAGCCGTTTTGCTCCATCTCGTTCTCGTGGCATGGCAGCTGTAAGGCTCATTGCCCGCAGATTGTGGGAGATAAAGCCTACATTTAACTCGTATCATTATCATCATCGAAAAAATGTGTAGAAACACACAGACACACACACACACAGACAACAGCGACAACCACAAAAAATAACCGTTCCACTTGAACGGTGGCCCTTTCGCCCTTTATTGAGATCGGTCGTAGCAAGGAAGGGTTGCAGGACGCGTACGAGGGCACTTTTAGCCCGAAATAAACGAGTTCCAGGCGGGCGTAATGAGCGGGCGGGCCTTGCCTGGTGGTGGAAATGATTTGGTTTTACATGAGCCGTGAGTACCGGCACGGCGATAGCAGAAACGCAACGAATCGTAGCGCCTGACGGACGGTGGCAACAGCTTTTGAAAAATTACGTCCAAAACCGGTCAACCGTTGCGTTGCCAACGTCAAAGGTGAAGCGAGTGCGAGTGCTGTGGGCGAAGGCTTGGCATCGCTACTCGACGTCAAGGCCATCCAAGGTCTCGGGATTGGAAAGACAGCAATGCTAGCGCGACACACGAACCTCCGTAACATTGCGTACTTTCGGATTGTGCGATCGCTACGAAAATTAGATATGGAATGTGTACGGAAAAGGCTTTTGGTCGTTCTAATCGAATAATGAAGCAAATATTAAGCAATAATTAGAAATGCAAAACAAATGTCTTGATTATGACATGATTTAGCTTGCGTTCACACATTGCTTACCATTAAAATGATAAATACAGCTTAAACAGATCATGGAGTTGATAAACACACAGTGAAACATCTTTTGAACGGTTTTTTGAATAATGTGGGGCGTAGTGAGCTTTTGGAATTTGCAAATATATTACGGATTGTGCTAATAAAGTATTTTTGTTAGTGGTTCTGAATTCCAAATAAGTGGCATCATTATTAGCATGAGATATTTATCCGCTTTAAGTATATCTGTGAGTTTATTTGTGGGTAAATAGAATTATCATTATTCAATTTTTTTTTGTTACCTTTTTATCTAACTGTCCAAGGCAAAGCAAACAGGAATTTAACTTACTCTGATGTATACCAGATATGAGTTGGATTTTCAGTAAAATATTCCCACCGAAACTAGAGCTGGTAATGATAAATCTTAAACCTTCACAGACTCTAAAATCGGCGACGAAAACACATGTCCAGCTGGAAAACGAAACCGATCTATCAAATCAAAACCTTACATGCCTTTACGTTTGCTTACGCCTAACATGGCCGGATGGTTGGGTTCAGTCGGATTGTGCGAACACGGTCGTAATGGAGGCGCCCCACGATGAGGGTAAACGCGTGCTTTACATGCTCGTAAAATGTTGACGAATTGATGGAATTCGGTACGGCGGCTGACAAGATAGTTATCCTCGACGCGACGATGCAATGAACCTGAACCACCGCCGTAATCCGGTCGCCGCTGGCCGGAAGACTTAGCGGACGTGGGTTGCATTGAGATCGCATTAGATTGATCCAATTTGAATAATCCAACCTCGTTTATGTGCTGCAAATGGTTGTGGTTCCGGGGCCGCGGAACCAATAGAAAAAAAGTTCATTTAAATTAAAAATAAATTATGATCCGCTGAATGGTAAAAATTGTGTTGGAAAAACACAGTCCCAACAGCATTTCCATAATGTACGATAAATTTATGGTGGAACTGCATTGGGCGATCATTCGACGCCCATTTATAAATAAAACCCCACCGGTGAGTGGGTTAAATTTCATCGATAATTAATTTTTAACGATACCACCGGCAACCAATCGAGCTCATCGTGTGATGATCGTTTCGGTCGATTTCATCTGAAGACCGGGCAAGAAAGCGCACACCGTTTCTGCTCGAGAACTGCTGACCATGTTTCGAGGGCCAAACATCAAATGGGACACACAGTCTGAAGGAGCGAACGAGAGCGATACGATATATATTACGAGCGCCGTTGGAGCACTATTGGAGGTAGTTATTTTATAACGATCAATAAATTGTCTCACGAGCGAAAAGTCCTTGACATTACTCAATATACACAAGATCGAGAGGTGGGAAATTGTACAATCAATATCAGCATTGGGTGGAGAGTGTGTTGGGTCGGTTGCTACGCTTGCGTACGTGGAGATTTCGTGCATGTCACCCCCTAATCCAACACAAATCTTAAGAGTCGGATTTATGGCCGCAATAATTGTTCTAATTTGTAAAGAAAAATCTGTTTCAAAACCACCGGGAATGGATATGCACCGATACGAACATTCCACAATGATTTCATCTGTAATTAGTCGGCTGACCGATCCGACCGAGATCCGTGCAACGACAGTTGATCGATTTGTGTTGGCATTATTAATACCCATTGCCGATTTCCCTAATGACTCTAAATGAAGCTGTCCGAATGGAACGCGCTTCCTAGATGCCTTTCTGTCAAACTACACGTCGATATACGACTGTGGCGACTTTGGTACCATGCCGAGTTTTCTCATCGATCGCAAAGTGCTAAATGGCAATATGAAGTGCCTGGACCGACCGAGCTCGACAAAGAACGTGCTAGAATGGGCAGGCACGAGTCACTCTTTATAGATATGGGCGTTTACTTCGTAGCGATATAATGGAGATCGTATCGAAGATTGGTGTCTTCCGAGCATGGCAAATGAACGTTTGTGACCAGGCTGCTGCAATATGAGCGCATTGTAAGCGTGTGAACCGTACAGGTAATTGAATCATTCAACCCATTATCACCCGACCCGGTTGCGTTTCTGCGGTGCAGTTAAATCGAGGATGTATAGAACCATGGACAACCAAGCTGTCATTGCATTTAAAAGCTGTTGGCCGCTTAGCTGCTTAGCCTGAGATAATGTTGCAAAGGTAATTTGTCATCTGTAGTTAGCTTTTGTCCAGATGCATTTAACATCTCGTATGTTGCTATTTTTCCACCCTTTCACCAAAGACAGACGACGAAAGAAAGGCACAGCGGGTTGTTAGAGGTTTTATTAGATTCATATTTCACACGTGTAATAGGTTGTTCAAGCCTGCAGGTTTGTAGAAAATAGCTCAACCTTTACCTGTTTGAAATGTTAGATGACGATGTTCGAGGGATTGTAATAAAATACTGTTGTTGTTTGCTTTACTTGGATGAAGTGATTGGTGTGTTCATAAGGAGAAAAGAGTATAGCTTTAAGGATTGTAAAAATGTTCTGGATTTTGATAAATGTATAAATAATGGTTGCATTACTCGGAAGCAGTGTATAATTTAATTGTCTATACAGATTGATCTGGATCTTTCCTCGACTGCTTCTACAAGGATCGTCCAATTAATTTAGTTAAGAAGTAGAATAAATTTCCTGGCAACAGCATGACCAAAGATTTAATGTAAAATAGACAAAACAAGGAGAATAACGAATAATGTAATACAAACCACTTAAATTAAGTACAACTGTAATATAAATTGTTCTAAGTGATATAAACAATCTTTGAACTATAAAGTTCGTCTTGTAATTAATTTGAGATCTCCGTAACACAAAGAAGCTTTGTTTGGTATTTAATCAACATTAAGTTTATTTTGAATATTTGGCAACACCTATCATATTTTTAAAATAACGGTTTAATAAAATGAGAAAAAGTGGAAACATTGTAATTTTCGTAACCGTATTACGAATATTTCAAGCAAAAAAACTTATTATGTGTGAAAGGCAACAAAAGAATAGTTTATCTGTGTGCTGCAGGGTACACAAAGCCTCCATTAATCGTTGCCGTTCAATGTTTATTGCCTGTTGGCACACCATTGAACGCGTATGTAGATAACTATTTGCCGCGAACAGCTAGCATAAACACTGTTTGGAACAACGGTAAGTGTGATCATAGCGTTACCTCAGTTGGTCAGTATGCCAGTTTGAAAAATGTAGTTAATCAAACATCAAACCACCATCAAACGATCAAGCACCTATGCTCTTTTCACGAGTTTAGCTACAGCGACACGATCAATTCAACGGCAGTCCTGGTGACGGTCTGACTTTAAAGGTAATTTCTGCAAGAACCAGTCCGCAGCCACGTGGAGGATAAAGAGAACTGGGAAATACCTATGCCAATCTCCCATTCCATCCAGCCCTCGACCTCGACAAGGTCTTTTCGGGTGGGTTTTTNTAGTTAATCAAACATCAAACCACCATCAAACGATCAAGCACCTATGCTCTTTTCACGAGTTTAGCTACAGCGACACGATCAATTCAACGGCAGTCCTGGTGACGGTCTGACTTTAAAGGTAATTTCTGCAAGAACCAGTCCGCAGCCACGTGGAGGATAAAGAGAACTGGGAAATACCTATGCCAATCTCCCATTCCATCCAGCCCTCGACCTCGACAAGGTCTTTTCGGGTGGGTTTTTTTCTGCCTGCAAAATCTACCGCCTTAGAATTATGCAACAAAACCCGCACGTATTAGCTTCTCGGGTTCGCAAAAGAGTAAATCGTCGTGACCAGCTCGTTCCGGGGTGCGCACCGAGTGTATGTTCTGTGGCGATTAGCCCGCCCACCCGGGGGCAGTTTGGGCGGTACTCTTGGTGGCTGTGAAAATTATCAGTTCCTCATAATTTAAGCAGCTCGTAAAAAAGGCATTATCGAACCATGGAAATCAATCGGAGAACGAGGATATTGGTGCTTGATGTTTGAATGACCACAGCTGGCTAAGAAAAAATCGGCGTATCGTGCAGCATGCTGAGGAACCGACCGACTATCATGAGCTCCATCTCGTTCTGATGGAGTCGTAAAGACTTCACTGAGTCGCACGGTGCGCAATAGGGCGTTGTTCCTGGTAGCACCCATGGGATACGATCAGAACGTTGGTTATTGACATTTTAATAAGAAATTCAAGTTACCTTTCGTGGCGTTCCGGTCAATCCTACGCCTCGAGGGTGCCCGGGATCGAACGTTGTAAACTCCGGTCAAAAAACACTTAAACGCTGTCGCTGAACTTTGTATGGTGTCCGCGTTGTGATTGTTCCGCCTGACAAGCTGTATTTGTGTGTTATTAATCATTGCAGTTGAAAATGAAACAATTATCAACCATAAAAAAAGGGTTTCGAAACGAGAAGAAATCTCATTTCTTAAACAAGATCCGGTAATGTCTGGGATACTAATCGCACAACCGCCTGCAGCATAACAAATAGCACAATTAAAGTTTAATTATCAACTCGCATAGGGCAAACCGTTGGAGGGCTTCTAGATGCCGAGATAGAAAACTAGAACACATTACGCAATCAACAGTCCGCAAATGGCAAAACTTTAAAATAGAACAGCTCCGAGACTTAGAACCGCCCAGAGACGAATCGATTGGTAGTCCATTCCTTCGGGGAAGCAGTACCACCACCGGATCAGGCGAGTAAGATCAAGGACTTGGAGCTCTATAGTATACGCGGGAAGTCGATTTCTATCTAATGTTACCCCGTGTCGATGAGTCAGTTTGCACCGCGGGCGATCAGAATCGATTGCAAAATAATGATCTCCGTTCGACTGTGTATGCTAATGAACGCATTTTGTGGTGTAGTGCGAGTAGTTGAGCGTGGCGTAAAAGTTCACACCAAGTCCCGTTCGGTTTGGGAGCGTAAAATCGCTCGGTCCAGATGGCTTCGAGCGTGGCAAAGTCGGGTCGCCCCCGTAAGCCGCGAGTGGACGTTTCGGTCGGCAGGGTTGCTTGCTGGCTGGCAAATGATAGAGAGTAGTTGCTTTTTCCTATTTGGAAGGTGCATTAAACTTTATCGTTTTGTTATTTATGACAACACTCACGGATCTCGCGTCGATCTAAACAATTGAAGCAAACAAATGTGACGTTTTTTTGTTTGCCCATATATCGAATGGATTCGAAGGCAGTCACAGATAAAACTAATACTGAATAATGTCTACAAAAATATCTATTGGCACTGGTGATAGAATGTTTTACCCTTGTGTTTCTTTGTTATTTATTTCATTTTCGAAAATTTATGTATTTTCTTATTATTGGCATCACTTGTTACGTATTGATGTCAAATTCATACTGTTTATTTAACAGATTATTAAAGTATTTTTAATTATAGATACCATTATAGAACCTTTTTTATTGTGAAAGAATAGTCTTTCATACACTCTCGATAAATCTTTATCAAAAATACACTCAGAAGAAAAAGAATATATTGTAACAGTGGAACTAGTAACACAATTTTGGTCATATTACCTCGAAAATGAAAGAAATTTGAATTCGAAGTTAAAACAAAACAAAAGTTAAAAGGCATTATCTAGCATGGGGTCCAGAATTAAATTTGTGTATCATTGATTGTTTCCTTACTACTGTTCTACCCAGAACGATCATTCGATTTCGTTTGAATCGCCGGAACCAAAACAAAACCCAGAACAATATAATAAAGCAACGCACAATAATTGAAGCGGACCAATGCGTTTCGAAAGATAAGTTTGGGCTATAAAAAATCGCCAAAATGTCACCCCATAAGCCCCGGCGCGGAGAAAGATAAAACCTGAACTAGAATCATACCGAATGCTGAATATTCTCTCATGACATTTCGCTTACGAAACCGGCCAGCGGAACAATAACTCAAAAGCTCAACGTATAAAACCCTTAATTTGGGTGCCGAAAGCGCGAAAAAAGGTCATTTTCGGTGTATTTTTACAGCGACTGGTACGCAGCAAACGGATCGATTGTAGTGAAGTGATCGTACGATGTCTCGTAGCCTTGATAGTAGCTCCTGGGATCCGGGTCAATGAACATCCACAATGAGAATAATCTCAATTGCTGGATCGCGCTTCGGGTCGCTTTGGTGCTACGAGCCATTTTGACGACTGACCAACCAAACGTGAGCGTACTACTATCTCGTGAACGCTCCCCTTTTTTGGATTCTGCAGAAGAATGGCAGCTTGTGGCAAAGTGATTGTGCACGAAAAAGTGATCTAAATAAGCAAAATTGGATTTGTTTATTTCTGATTTACACGAGATTATGCGTAGGTTGATTAATTCTTGGTGGGTTTTTTAGCGTATCTTGATTATTTTTTCTAGCTAGAATGGGTTTTATTTTTCGTTGAAGTTGGAACAAAAATGGGTATCAATCACCGAAAATTGCTTTCCCGAAATGTTTGTTTAACCTCACCAAAGCTTTGGCGCTTTGGGGAACTCAAATCAGCTTCAAAGTAAGATTCGTTTCTACGCAGTTCCATGCACCACGCACACAAACGCTGACTCATTACGCGTGGGGTCCTTTTTTGGGTAGCATCCAACTCATTCTTACCTGCTTGTACGTGCACTACCTTGCAGTGGGATTAATTTCTTGTCCGTCCATACACGCCAAACAGAATGCAAGTTAGTTAGACGGTGTTGCCTTTAACGAGTTGTACCTTCGCGGGGGCTTACGGTAGCGTATGTGCAAAGATCAAGAGTTTCATGCAACTGAAGCGGGAATTCGATTGAAATAAAGAGGACAAGCCATAAGACACTCTTGGTTATCTTGCTCGCACAGTACCGGGAATGGTAACATGCTGGTTGCACATTTATTCATGTTACTTTATACTTTCCTGTCAGTCGGACGGATCCAGAACATGGCGATTTGTACAATATTCTCCCTACGTAAGAGACTTTCAGAGATCGTACCATAGCGAAGCGAATCTCAATTCATTAGACCGAGAAGAAGAAATTGGACAAGATTTCCCCAGCAGATGCAGCTGCAGATATACAGTAAATCAAATTGCCACGGAACGTTAGAATAACTGCACAAAGTGAGTCTCTTGCCCTTAGCTACCATACTGACAGTGAAAGATAACAGTACCAGCACAATATACGGTATGATATGCGCAATCCTTTCACCGGGTGCTGGGCCTTTATGCTCATAATTTTCTTTTCTCCGCACCCAAGGGCAGATGCCTTGCGCTTGGCCAAGCTGTTTGTTTACGGCTTCAATTGAATATCGACGATGTTGGACCGATTCTGTCATTATAAATCAGTAATTGTGGAGCAAAGGTGGGTTGTATGGGGCGGTTGAAGTATACTTCGTCTGATGATGCTGAGCAGTGGACCGCAAGTTTACGATTTTTAAATGGATGAAAAGGAATTGAGCAATAATATCTTTTATCTCTTTTTCTTCATTTCTGATAAAGTTTTACTGAACGCATTTTGATTGTTTGTCTTAATATGTAGCATTTAGCCAATCTAATATAGTTTGTTGTATGTATTGATATTACATGAGTTTTTTTCTTTAATTAACAATATATTATTAAATATTATTTTGTATCAAATACAAGGAGGTATTTGTTCACCACTGGATCCAATGCATCGATTGCAGACCCGCAGCTCGCTACAATTGAATTTCCGTGAAGTGCTGGAATCGCAGCTTACACCATTACACCGTTACAGCAGACGCGATGCGCATTAATTGAAGCACCACTTTGCAAATCAATCAGTCGCTGGTAAGGAGAGAAATGGATTAACGGCCACTTTGCCGACTGTTGACCCCCAAACGGGGGCCGTGGTCTGTGGAGGCTGCGTGACATTGACATTGGTTTGGAGCCGTGTTACCGTTTCGGAACGATCGCGCGGCACGATCGTGCGGATCAACGTTCGCAAACGCGAGGGCAACATCGTAGCCATTGGTTGCGAAAATAATACTCGAGCGCATAACACAGCGCCCGGTGGGGTGGGGCTCAAGGGGGTGAATTTTATACTCAGCCCCAAGAACTTTACCATTGACATTGAACTCTGCGCTCGCGAAAATAAAAAAAAATACGCCAAAGGTACAGCGACTTTTTCGTCACCACCACCGCCCAAACCACCTTTCTCCTTCATGGCGGTTGGTAACACCACCAAACATTTCGACATGAAATACTCGGTGCTTAATGCTTCGAGCCCATGCAGCATACGGCTAGTGATAGGGGTGTCTCCTGCGCATACCGGCGCATACGATCCGGTCCGTTCATGGAACGCGATCTTTCGTGTTGCTTATGCCTTCGGGGTGTGTGACTTGGGCGTCCTTCCTACCGGCATCATTTGTCTCTTGGAGCATTTATTCCACCGTCGGTATTCGACCATTTGACAGCTAAATGCTGACTGTTGCTACTAAGTGGAGTCGCAATCTGCCACCCGAAGATTCGGGAAGTGAAGCCGAACGAGTTGAACTGATGGTTGCGGTTTTTTTTTGTAGTTGTTGTTGTTCAACCCCGGTTGTTGTTGAATCCAGCGCCTTCACCATACAGTACCCTTATACAGTCGTTCCGTGGGTGGTGGGTTTCTGGGGCGTGTGTCTTTTGTGTGCTTTGGGTTTGGGACATTGACTGCCTGCAAAGATTCCGAAATTGTTTGATGTGGAAGGTTTTAAAAACGCATTAAGCTTACCACACAATGACAGTTCTGGTTGTTACAGAAATGCCACCACACAATGACAACTTTGTTAATCATTATAACGGTAATAAAGCGTTTGAGTATCTGTTTGTGTTTGCTTTGAAGTGAATGTCGAAATTAATAAAATACGACAAACATATATTTTATGATAAGAATAAATAAAGAATTTGAAACACATACAAATTGGAGAATGGTGAACAAATGTATGATTGTCGAAAGATTTCAATGTTGAATTAGTGGTGACACATTTAAGTGCTTAGTGCAGTACATTAAACTAGGAACTAATAAAAATCTTGTCATATTCAATTGAGCCATCATGTTCACTAAACTTTTTTGTTTAGTATCATTTGTTGCATCATTTATTGCAATTTGAAAAGTTAAACGAACTAAAATACTTTTATTACATGTTGTACAAATATGTCTTATTAATTGATTATTGATTTTTAAAAGACAGCAGCTTGAACAACATCTAATTAGTTTAATCGTTGCTTTGTTCCCAACATCACTCAAGGGCTCAAATAAAATTATTTCATCATAAAAATACATCTTTTATTGATCGTTTAGAATAAGATTGTCAGCAAATCATACCGATTATGGTAAGGAGGAAGCCGTTAAAGCATTACAGCTCCATCCACTCCCGGAACCGAAACTGTTGGTGTGCAATTTTCGTTCAAAAATTCAATCAAACCCACGACACCGAACCAACGCTGTCAACCGGATGTGACGCATTGCACGTTTGGCTATTGCCCTTTTTAACAACGGCCCTTTAATAGAATCGTGGTAGAACTCTTTGTTTGTCTCAACGTGTAAGCTTGTTACCATTCTGTTGGAATCAGCAATGAAAATTCTTATTCGCACCTGGACCACAGATTGACCTTCACTCTTGACCAATCCGCTCGATTGTGCTGAACGATGGTTGCCTTAAGGGTGGATACCATGCTCGGGAGGGGTTCATAAAAACCAAATCGCTCCCATCAAGCAAATGAGGATATGGATCGGTTTTTAGGGCTTTCGGTTCACGACCACACACACACACACACACACACAAAGGACCAATAACCGGACCTGTGTGGTTTCCATCTCATTTCATGGTTCGTTCACAAGAATGCTTTGTTGGTGCGTGATGTTTAATATAACTTTTTTTGCTTCGTCTTCGCATTTGTATCTTGCGAACGCACGCCGCAAAACGCATCCGGCACTGCGTTCATAGGCATACAGCGTGCCAGGGTGCTGTAAAAATGTCCAGCCTCCAACGGTCCAGCTCGTTCGCTCAACATCGTTTGTATCGTTCTCGTTTGCTACGAGATCGGTCTTGTAATGATCGATTGAGTGGTAAAATAATGGGCCCACCCCACTCTCGCCCAACCACTCGCCACGGCCTCCGGACAGACCTGACGTCACACGTCAACGGTATTTCGCATGACACTTCGCCGGCCGTTGGCGACCTCCCATCTGTAATGTATTCCACCGACTGCATACACGGTAGTGTTTCGGTTTCGGTTTCCCCTGCGTCGATCACACTTTGCAGCATCTTGGCATGTTGGACACTATTACGATTACTAGACACTAGAGACACTCTCTTGCTCATTCGCCCTGCTCTGCCTTCCTAGCAGTGTGACGTTTTCTTCACAGTTTCTCTCTATCTCTCTCTCTCTCTCCTCGTTCAATCTCTTGGACTAAGATCGACTGTGTCGCACGTTTACGGCACAAGAACAGCGACGAGAGCTTGGTCTCCGTACCGAACGGTGACTTGAGATTTAGAAGGCGAATGAAACGGCGCTAGCGAACCGTTGAGAGTGAAAGGGAACAAACTGCCAGGGTGGATGCATGTGAGACGGTCGGCGATGGGTAAAGGAGGACCCGAGGAACAACAAAATCCACCACCGAAGCCCCACGGACAGCCGGCAGTAGCAAACGCACGGGTGGAGTTGACTATAAAAGCGGCCAGCACAAATCAGTTAGATATCATTCGCAGTTCAGAACTCGTCCTAGTGCAAAGCAAAGTTTGCTAAACCCAACCCAAACACCCAAAACCTATTAAAATGGCTTTCATCAAAGTGAGTTCCGTTTCTTGTCGATCAAGTCCTTTCGGGAGTCCGATGGCCGGAAATGCTCCCCAAGTGGCATACCGTAGTGAAGTAGTGTGTGTGTGTGTGTGTGTGAGTGTTTACTAATTTCTTCTTCATCTTCCGATCATTTCCTTCGCAGTCGCTTGTGTGCCTGGCTGTTATCGGAGTTGCCGCCGCCGGTGTGGTTCCAGTCGCCACTGACTACCACGGAGACTACTACGTAAGTAAACAATCCGTGAAAAAAGGCTATGTGCTCGTAACGCGAAATTATTGTGATATTTGCAGAAGAAGAGTAAATTTAATTGGAAGTGGATTTGTTAAAGATTGATACGACTGCTTTTCTTGCACTGTGGTTTCAATGATTTCAATTACATTTTGAACAAACCATTTTCCTTAAAAAGAACTCTGGTTCAAATAAATGCAAGGAGTGAGTTTTTAAGGGTTTATTTGAAGTATTCTATTGCAATACTGTTAATGACCTGATATATAAGCACAAAGAAGTTCAAAAAGAATTATATAGAGGTTTGTCGCTTAGATTGTAGAGTCTTTTGTTTTACACGCAATTGCACAGTTTTCTTTAAAAGAATATGAAATCCTTCTTACTTGATCGTTGATTAAAAGCTTCAAACAAATCCTTATACAATTGTTCTTTTCAACTTAACAAATTCAAAACAGTCATTTTCCCTCATCATAACTCCACCCTTACCGGAGCGAAATGAACAAATCCTTTTCTAGACGAAACCTCATTAGTTGCAACGTTTCACGGGGGCGCGAGTCACATCTGTCACTTTTGGAGACGCGTCGCGAGACATCCAATTGTAGCTGTAGCCATAGCAACACGCAGCACGCACTGCGTAATCTGCCCTTGATCGCGTTTTCTAAACAGTTGATCATTCCATTTTATCGATGCACTTGCGAAGGTGAATGAAAACTCACCTGCTGTGCAATCGGAGTAGTGCATGTGAGTTGGGAGTTATTTCTTTCGCTTACAGTTGAAAGCGAATATGTTACAGCAATCGATCTCACACGATCGCTTTTTAATGGATTGTTGAAATGTATCTTAAAAGCGTTGTTTAAAAGGTTCGATTCATTCGGATCATTAAATTTAATAGAAAATGCTACCGAAATTCGATCGGTACGTACAATCTCATTTATAATTCACCGAAACCGATAATATGATAATGAAGGAATATGTTAGCCACACCTTCCTCACCGGTAGCTGCATATAAAGTGGAATAATTTAAACCGCCTTAACGGAAACGATGTTCAGCGAGTTTGCAGCGAGCACTGCTTTTTTGTAGTTTTGTTTTGTCAAGGTCACGTGTGACGATCATTAACCGCTCACTTCCGGTTTTGCGTTTGTTCGTTGCAGGCTCACCCCAAATACTCCTACAACTATGGTGTTCACGATAGTTTGACCGGAGATGTTAAGTCGCAGGTTGAGAGCCGCGATGGTGATGTCGTGAAGGGCCAGTACTCCCTCGTCGAGCCGGACGGTTCCGTGCGCACCGTTGACTACACCGCCGATGATGTGAACGGATTCAACGCCGTCGTCAGCAAGTCGGCTCCGTCCGTCCACGCCAAGACCGTTGTTGCCCATGCCGCCCCAGCCGTCGTTGCCCATGCCGCCCCGGCCGTCTACGCTTCCCATGCCCCGGCCGTCTACGCCTCCCATGCTGCCCCAGCCGTCTACGCTTCCCATGCTGCCCCAGCCGTCTACGCTTCCCATGCTGCCCCGGCCGTCTATGCCACCCATGCTGCCCCAGCCGTCGTTGCCAAGACCGTCGTGTCGCACGCTGCCCCGGCCGTGTACGCCACCCATGCCGCCCCAGCTGTGTACGCCTCGCACGCTTATGCTCCGGCTCACGGAACCGTTGAGTACCATGGCAAGGCTGCCGCCCCACTGGCTTACTACCACTAAGCGCTG